>JAZKJV010007400.1:0-720629 GCA_037367405.1 Ottelia alismoides
TTGGAGGTAACCCATGAAACCCTTAAAATTTTGACACTGTTAAATTTATGGATCTGATTTGCGTAATCCAGGATGCCGATATGTTGTGTCTGATTTCGTAGTTTTTATTAATTAACTACTCAATATCTTGGTTATGTACGTCATTTAGTGAAACATATAGCATCTTGAAGAGATATCAAGACTGTGTCTGAAACAAGATTTTCACACCATGATCCTAACAAGTTTTTCAATTGCATTACAACCCATGTAATCTTTATAATTACACCAAGACCCCTATAAACTTCTTGACTCTTACACCGTAAGCCACATGCGCTAACTTCCATCTGTTTTGCCGTTAAAAGTGAATAAATGCCATCGAGAAAATTTTTATTTATCATCGATAATGAATCAAATTTGAAATAAACATACATGGTGACATTTTAATACTGTCTATTTCTCGGAGAGCACTGTCTCCTATGGCTCGTTCGGTAACCGGGTTACCCCGGGTTATCCCGGGTAATCCGGTTTACCTCTCTCTTTTCATGGAATGGAATTCTATCACAAATCATAGTGACATAAACATTCTTTATTCCAATCCTCTCCAACTCTCATAACCGACCCAAACAGCTACTATTCCAATCAGGTTACCCCAACCCATCCCAATCCAGCAACCAAACGAGCTCCTAGGGTTTTTGTATCATGTACTCTAGTTCTCTACTAGTGAGATCTCTTTTTGTTCGTGATTCCACTACAGTGTTGAGCTTTTACACGCAAATCGTTGTCCTATCGTTGTGATTGTGTGCTTGCTTGGATCATTCCTCAACACAACCATTAGGAAAAAATCATGACTCTAGTATGAACAACAAGATTGATAAACTTTGGAAGACATTGCCGACTACCTGACAGTACGGATGCAAACAGACAGATACAGATACAGGTATTATCGTATCCTTATCCATTTTTGAATACGAATACTGATGCAGATACGGATATTGATGGATATTAAAATTATCTTACTATATCCTTAAAAAAACAGATACTGATTGCATACGAATAATATTAGAAATATTCTATAGAATCAACTTAACTATATACGAATTGGATGGAAAACACATAATATAAATTTACTAAATGTATTTGTATCTTAAAAAGTATACAAATATGATAAAAGAAGGTATAGAATTATGTTATATAAGGTTAAAAATAAATATATGACTATACACACACACACACACGAAAACAGATATAGGATAAGAATACGAATATTTACAGATATCAAAACGATATCCATATCCGTATCCATTTTAGAACGGATACGAATATTGTATAAAACGGATAGGGTGACAAATCGGATACTGATATATCTGTAACCGTTTGCATCCCTCCCTGACAATCGGTCCAACCACCTGAGAGCTGATTCTGATCATGCAATCGCCGTTGGATTAAGTTTGATTGATGCTGAGGAGGAGACATATGAATATATATTGCAATAAATAAAAAAATTGCTCCATATACCGACCGTTAAATTGTCTTTTGATTTTTTTTGGTTAGATTAACTTGAATATGCTAAATTAGTGAAGTAAAATGACTTCATGGCCTTATGTGTTAAACAAGACAAGATTACATAGGTCACGATGCAATTATAATTATTAAAATTATAGGATTTCTTTGAAATTTATATCTAAAATATCATGATTTTTATAAGAATATTTTTTTAAAACTTTTTTTCAAATCCGTCGTTAAATCTGTCATTGTTAAATATATAATGACAATATTATTTGTTGGGAAATTATTTTTTCTACACTATGTCATTAGCGACGATCTATATAACAACGCTTAACCATTGCTATTTTTCAAAATCTCAAGTAATTGTTACTAATTTTTTAGTTAAAAATTAGCGACTGCTAATTCAAATTATGAAAAACTGTAAATAAGGATTGTCGCTAATGATATAGCGACAGATATGATATTCATAAAAAAATCATTTCGTAACAAATAACATCGTCATTATATATTTAACAATGTCTCATTTAGTGATTGGGCGTGCGGGCCTCGGGAGATCTCGAGAGGAAGAGGCTTGGTCGCTGGGATCTCGTCGAAAAGGGCTCAATGCTTTCGATGTGAGCGACATGGACATCATGCGGAAGCTTCGAGTGTGGAATGTTGCGTCTTGTGCCTCTTGAAAAGATCGTTGTTGTTCGTAGTAAGCAAGCGGCTGAGCATTCATGCGCTCGGGCGTTGACACCGGAACAAGGTTTGGCGAAAATCGTTCGGGGAGGCCTTCTTTTGCCGAAGTGTTGTGGGGAGGGGGGGGGGGGGGGGGGGGGGGAATCCCAGGTGAGGTCAGCTTGTGGGCTCATGGTGCGCAAAACATACGCTACCCCGGAGATGGCATCGGCCGAGCTCTCATCGATACTTGGGAGGGTTTCACAGGTGATGTCGTCGGGCTGTCTTCGGGTTTGGTCCTTGCTCGAGGTCTGTCGGCGGATGAAATTGATGCACTTCTGTATAAAGGTGATGGTTTGAGTTCATCGTGGAGGAGGCCTCGTTTCACCGACGGGGATTTAGCTCCTACTCGCTATGTGCTATGGCTGCGGGGGTATCTCTCCTCTCACGCTCAGAGGGAAGATTGAAGGAGCTTTTTGCATACGTCGGAGAGGACCTTGTCTTGCTCTTGGACGGCCTCCGTCCGGGTTCAGATGCTGCCGTAGTGACCGTCGCGCTATGGATCAGAGGCTGTCCACCGTACCAACTGCACCTTAGAGTGTGACGTGCGGGCTTCAGGATTTCCATCGAGGAAGTTTCTCCTCCTCCATCACGGCGGAGCTGCAGGGGAAAGTGGGAGGGGCGTTGCATGGACGAAGCGCCATCAGTTCCGGGATTGACGGGTGCATTGATCGATTCGCCGTTGCCAAATCTTGTGGAGTTGGAGGCGCTTGATTCGTGCATCCAAAACAGGGTGGCTTTAATTGACAAAATCTCTCCAACATGCAAGACTTTAAATGACAATATCTCTGGTCAAGTCTTAGATTCGAATACATTTGTCGATGGGGCTCCTTTTTCCATTGACGTAAAATGTGGCTATTCCTCTCGACTGGGACCAACCAACTTGGATCCAATCGATGTCTCTTCTACGGATTTGCTTCCCCTTACTTCTCATGCTATTCAGACTTCTCCCTCCGTGGGCGGCATGCTGCTCGCGAACCAAATTCCGGATGTGCCTCTATCGTCACGTGTCTCCGGACAGGGGGCCGTTTGCTGTAAGGATGCGGATGCCGCGTCTCCTTCAAGTCCTTCGTTTGCAACTGTTCAGGGAGTTGTGTGCAACGAGGATGTTACTGTCGTGCATCCAACCCTGGTGACTAGCAGTGATGCTAGAATGCTGTCAGTCGACTTGTGGTGTTTCTTTGTGCCAGAAACTTCATCTTTTGCAAGAACGGAGACTGATGGTATGTTGTCGAATATTGGGGAAGTGGAGGGCGTTTGTGATGAGGGAGGTGACTCGGGTGTTGAACCAGCCATCTGTGACTCTGTGAATGGCCTTGATGTGGGACATTGTAGGCAACACTGCAAGAAGCGATATAGACCCAGGAAGGAGAGATGCAGAAGAACCGAGGAGGGTGTTGTTGATGCTTCTCTGCTCGCAGTAGGAGGATCAGAGAAGCTTAATTTGGCTAAGGTGGGGGGGGGGGTGATCCCCGTCGTCGAGAGTGACGCAGGTTGCAAATGAAGATGGCATCCTAGAATGTACGGGGTTTAGGG
Organism: Ottelia alismoides; assembly: GCA_037367405.1. Taxonomy (NCBI): domain Eukaryota; kingdom Viridiplantae; phylum Streptophyta; class Magnoliopsida; order Alismatales; family Hydrocharitaceae; genus Ottelia; species Ottelia alismoides. Next base: position 3,742 of record JAZKJV010007400.1, read on the forward strand.
AACCCCGAGAAAAGAGGATCTGTGGGACCTCTTTTGAATGATTGATTGGCCGATATCGTTTTCCTTCAAGAGACAAAGTTCAGGATTGTCCATATTCGTTTTGGAAGTCTCTCGGTCTAACTTGCGTGAACAACTTCTCGATGCTAAATGCTGTGGGCAGTGCAGGCGGTATTGCTGTGGCTTGGGATGGGAACCTATTTGACTCTCTGACAGAGAAAAGGGGCAGATTCGTGCTGACGGCTAAGCTTCTTGTGAAGCATCTTGGATCTAGGATAGTGATTTCTTGTGTCTATGGACCAACTGACCACTCACTACTTGGCAACTTATGGGCAGAGCTGCGGGAAGTGAGAGAAGCACTCCCTTATACAACTTGGATCGTGGCTGGTGATTTTAATGACACTTTGTTCGCGACCGACTGACCAGGAATGTGAAGAGGACATGATAATGGCTTACATGATTTTGTTGATTTGGTGAGAGATTTACAGTTGGAGGTTATGGATGTTGTTGACATTAGATACACTTGGAGAAAGTCTAGGTCTCGTTTGAGATTAGATCATTTTTTGGTCTCTCCAGAGGCGTTGCAACTGTTCCCCATGTGTGGAGTTTCTTCTCGCCCGAGAACTAGATCGGGCCATTCTCCTCTAGTCCGGGACAGTGGTGGGGAGGATATCCCACGCTCTTTTTTCATATTTAAGAGGCATGGTTGCTTGAAGATGGATTCCGTGAGTTGGTTTCTGATCGTTGGCGGTCAGTGGAAGGAGAGGGGTCGGCTGCCTCGTGCCTGTTGCAGAAGTTAGTATCCTGAGAAAGAGATTGAGCATGTTCAAGCGTGAGGTAAGAGAAGCCAGGAGGGCGAACAGAACAGTGGTGGAGGAAGGGATTGCGAGACTGGACATGTTAGAGGACTCTAGAGACCTGATGGATGAAGAGCTGAAAGAGAGAGGGGATCTCATGAAGGCCGTTACTGTTGAAGATAAGAAGAAGACGGTGGGATGGAAGCAAAGATCAAGGCAGAAATGGATCAAGGAAGGTGATGCGAATACAAAGTTTTCACGCAGTGACCGTTGGAAGGAGAAGAAGAAATCTAATCTGAGCATTGGTTGTGGGGGAGTCGAGAGTGGAGGGTGAAAAGGAGATTGGGAGAGCGCTAGTGAATTATTTTCATGAGATCTCGAGAAGGGTGGTGCCGAGACCATGGAGATGGGTGGGAACGAGGGCTCCCATCCTCCTACCCGAGCAGAGCGAGCGACTGATTAGGCCTTTCGTCAAAGAGTAGTTGAAGCTTGTTATCTTCTCGATGAATGGCGAGGGAGCGCCCGGACCTGATGATTTTCCTGTTTTTTTCTACAGTGAGTTCCGGGAGGTGGTGGGTAATGATGCCTTTGCAGTTCTCTAGGATTTAGCAATGGGAATGCAGGTTTCAATTGAATCAATACAGCTATGATATTTCATCTTCAGAAGAAGGAGGCATCCGAACGAGTTGAGGATTATCGTCCCATCACTCTCACTAATGCTATCTTCTGATTATTGCTAAAGTTCTTGTTGAAATACTTGGTGAGGTCTTTCAAGACCAGGTTTATACAATGTAATCTGCTTTCATATCAGGAAGATAAATTAGTGACAGCTTGGTTATGCCCTCTGAGATTATAGCAGACTGGCAACGATGTCAGGTTCATGGGGTGTTGTGGAAGGTGATGATTGTGTTGATTGGTGTTTCTTATGGTCTGTGTTGGTCAAAAGGGGATTTCCAAATTTGTGGATCTCTTGGATGAAGCGATGTGTCACTACTGCATCTTACTCAGTTCTGGTGAACGGTCATCCCGAGGGTGGATACTTCCAGCCGCAACGAGGTGATCGTCAGGGGTGCCCTCTGACGCCGCTCCTCTTCATCTTGGCAGGGGATGCTTTACCTTGTATGATGAATCAAGTTGTGGCTCACGGTCACGGAAGGCTATTCGCTGGGGGACACATCTATTCCGGTCCTTCAATATGTAAATGATACTATTTTCTTTATCGAAGGCGGGGCTGATGAGGTAAGGAGTATGTCGTTGGTTTTGAAGATCTTTGGTGAACTTTCTGATCTTAAGATCAATAGAAAAAAATCTAGCATGATCCCTTTTGATCTCTCTGAGGAGGAAAAAGATGCTTGTTCTGAGGAGTTAGGATGCCCTTGTAGTACGAGGCTGATTAAATATTTGGGCCTAGCATTGGGTTTCGGTCTTCTACATCTTTCTGACTGGCTCCCAGTTGTGGAGAAGTTGGAGAGCAAGCTAGCAGGTTGGAAGGGCTCTTTGCTCTATCGTGGTGGACGCTCGATTCTGGTGAAGGCGGTCTTGACGACGATCCCAATTTTCTTCTTGTCAACTAAGCTTCTTCCGGTAGGGATTCGTAATCGGCTTGAGAAAATCATGCGAAGATTTTTTTGGGGCAAGACTGGTGGGGATGGTCGTGCTCTGCTTCTTGTGGATTGGGAGATGGTTACTTTACCCAAGGAGGATGGGGGTCTAGGTGTGTCGAGGCTGGAATTAAATCGTACACTACTGCTGAATTGGGTTGCGAGAATTTGGGATGACAAGAAGGACTTATGTAGCAGACTCATATGCTGCATCTACAGGGTCGAGGTCTGCTCTATTAATGATGTACATAACATTCGCTTTGGCATAGCATTGTGGAAGGATATTCGTACGACTTTCCTAGAACTTCCCCAACTCCTTCATCCGAGCTTAGGTAATGGCAACACTTTTTCCTTCTGGACAGATGGTTGGACGAACAACGAACCTCTAGCCTCCCGCTTCCCGCGTCTGTATGCTATAGCTATGGACAAAAGTGCTCGTGTCGCAGATCTCTGGGATAACGGTTGTTGGAGTCTTAATTTTGCAGGTGCGCTCTCTAAACGACGTATACAGGAACAACGCGACTTGATGGAGTCTCTAGCTAGGATTGAGGGCCCCAGTACTGGTAAAGATCGTTGTTTTTGGAGAGAGGGGGACTTCTCTGTCAAGAAGGCCTACGTTGTGCTGATCAAAGGAACCGAACCGCTTGAAGAGGACCTTGCTTGGGATTGTAGGATGATTTGAGAGTGGAAACTTCCGGCATGTATTAGAGTTTTCATGTGGCTCCTGAGACATGGGAGATTACTCACCAAGGAGAGGCATGTGAAAAGCGAGAAAGTGAGAGCCGCTAAATAGTGGTCTGACAAATCAGACTCACTGTCGCTGATGCGACTACTCAAGCCTCTACGTTCTTCAACAATTAACCCACACAATCAATCAAGGAATGAATAGCAAGGATTAAAATGTATTATACCCTACTAAAAATGTACAATGGCAAGCAAGTAGGGGTCGAACTCTGGAACCAAGGGTGTAGAGCATAGATAAAGATCCAAACCTAGGTCTAATAAACAACTTAACCAATCTAATTTCTTTTTGTGGGTTTTTAATTTTTAATTTTTTTATTTTAATCTAATTTTTAATTTTGTATTTTGATTTTTAATTTTCTGATTTTTATATTTTATAATTTATATTTTTTCTATTTTCTTTTTTCAATATTGGAAAAGAAGAACAATGTAATAAAAGACAAGCTAAAGTATTTATAAAAATGTGCAAAAATAACAAAAAAAAGTTCAGAAATAAATTGTTTTTGGTCTTTTTATCTTTTTCTACTGTTTTTGTGATTTTTGGTAATTTTCAGGATGTTTTTGGTATTTTTTAAAATAGCCAAATAAAGCAAAACAGGGAACAAACTGCTGGCTGGAGATAAAATGGTAACTAAAATTAGACTACAGCCATAAAATTTTTGCAAATTATTTTTTCAAATAAAGATAGTGAAATATAGAACAAACAGGGCTTGAGTTTGCTATTTTTGGAGTTTTCTACAATTTTATATATTTTTTTGAAATTTTTGAGTGTTTTTGAATTTTTAGTGTTTTTCTTTTGAGATTTTTAGTGATTTTTGGACTGAAAATAAAGTAGGTCAAAACACACAACAAAGAATATTTTTGGAATTTTTTAAGACTTTTTAACATTTTTTTGGTATTTTCTAAGCTAGACAGTGCTGAAATAACATGATTTTGATTTTTAATAAATATAAAAATGAAATAAAATTAGAAACTAAAAATAGGGCGTGAAAGTAGAGGCAAACAGGAGCTTAAACCTATTTTTTGAGAATTTTTACCAATTAAATGAGGCGTGAAATAAATAGGCTAAGCACACAAAAATCCTAAGCCTGGCAGGGGTATAAATGTAATTCTAGAATCATCCAGGGGCTTAAGCGCAATTTTCACCAAAAAGCCACGCGCAGAACACGTGATATCTCATTCGCAGGGGCATATTTGTAAATATTAAAACCCGGGAGGGCATACATGCAATTAAACCACAAACATATTTAAATAACCATGCACAGGGGTATAACTGCAAATACTTGAAAGGTGGGGATAAATAGTGCAAAATGCCCAAAAAGCACGCGCCCCAGTCACGTGAGGTGACGTGGCGTGGACAAAAGTGCAAATAGTGGAAATGTGAGGACCTAAGTACAAATATTACAAAACTTTTTAAACTTCAGACGAAAGTTTTTAGACTAAAAAGTAAATACAAAAAGTCGTGGGTGGAAGATGCAAAATACCCACGGGCTCGATCGTGCAGCCGATGGCGGTTAACTAATCCACGTGGCACGCATCTGACGGTGCGTACCCCTTCGTCTGGATGGCTAAGATCAGATCCGCGAGAACGATCGGACGGCTGGGGAGAATGGACGATCGGACGGCGTACGTGGCTCCTGGAGCGGGCTTCTGATCTAATGGCGGGGAGAGGTTCATGAAGAACACCTCCCCGACGAGCTTCGATCGGCGATTGCGGCCAACACACGGCCGCTCCGGCCCCCAGATCAAGGGCAAAAGGATCCTGGGGCCCTTCTGCGTCAGATGGTGGCCTCCGGCGAGGCGGAGGCGACGTGGAGTGGCCGGACGAGGAAGGCGTCCTGGGCGGCTGTTCCTGGAGCTTCGATGGTCGAGGGAGCCTTCTCTGGGGCTCGGACCTGCAATGTTAAGTGCACAAAACCCAGGCGAACAAAATGGTGGGGTCTGATGGGTCAAATGAGGTGACTGGTGGTGCGTGCGAAGAGCTCCGGCGAACAGTGGAGGAGGAAGCTCGGTCGACTCGATCTGAGCGAGATCGAGATGAATGGAGGGTGCTGCGTGATGACGGAGTGAAGGGGAAGATAATGGAGGTGGTCTTGGCGGCGGTGGAAGACTGGAGTGCCCGGAAATGAGAGGCGGAGCTCAGCTCCGCCGTGGGTTTGATCTACGATTCACGGCGATTGGGAGAACGACAAGCAAAATTGCTACTGATCTAACCTAATCTACGCTACAGCTACAAGAAAAGGGAAAAAGAAGAGGGAGAGGCTCACCAGAGACGACGGGCTGCGAGGCGCGGCGGAGCTCCGGCGAGGGGTTGAATCGCTTCGATTCTACACCAAACAACTCGAACCCAAGCTCGATTCGATGCATGCTGTCACCATGAGCACGAAGGGCTAGGGGTTCGAGGGTGAAAATGGCGGAAGAAGGATTAAAATTCAAATTGAAGTCGGGGGCTCTCTTTTGTAGGGTTGACGGGTGGCGTGGAAGACGAGGGTTGAAACGCCTCGATCAGTGGTCTTCAGCCCCAGATTTCACTAGGGCGTGAATCACCATTGATCGAGGAGCAAAAATGCAGGAGGCATCGTCATGGATTGGTGCAAGGTAGAGCCTAGGAAAATGCGAGAAGAAGAGATAAAGGAGACTCTGACAAGCCTGAACGAGAAGGTCAGACAGTTGACCTAGGTCAGCTGTCAGACCATCCTGGTTGGTCCACGTGGACCAACCAGGAAAAATCCTCACAAAATGATTTCAAAATTCGAAATAAAATAGTAACTTATTTTCTTTAATTATGGTTACAAAATAAAAAAATGCTTGTAATTTAATAAATTATTTTTTTGGTAATTTTTACTTATTTTTATTGGGTGTATTTTCGCAAGTTTGCATTCATACCCCTATATAGGTATATTATTCTATATATTATATTCTCTTATTTTTTATTTTGTATTTTTAATTTCTTTAATTTTGTTTATTAATTTATATAATTACAAAGTATTTTTATACACTTAAATATATTTTTATTTTATTTTTTTGAGATGTTTTGCATGTTTAATAAAATATAAATATGTGTTGTATAGGTATAAGTACAGGTATAGTATCTATGTAGATATATACAAGTATTTTTATTTTATATTTTCTTTGCATTTTTATTCTAATTTAAATGCACATAATTATTATAAGTAATATTTTCAACATTATAAAAATATAAAAATGAAGAAATAATTAATAAAGAATAAATTGAATATTTTATTCTGTACACTTATACAATGAAGGTCCAAAACTCAACTTTCAAACCGTAGCTCCGCCAAATGCGAAACCACTACCATTGGATAGATTATTTTATTCTATATACAATTAAAGGTGAGTATGCTGCATTTGGAGTTGTCAGTTGTGATATACGGGTCTGGGAAGTTGGGATTCTGGATTCTTATTCAGACCATAACTTTTCATCTGTACATTATTTTTCTGTAAAATCAATTTTGTATTTTTCTTTATTAAATTATCTACAACTTTCATGTACAAAGTTTATTTATTTGATGTATAAAAAGTGGAACCAAAAATAGGCCCCAAAATGAATAAAGAATGAATAGAGTACATATAGGTATTTGGCCCTTATCTCCCCCTACTTTATTCCTTGTCAACCTATTCATCAAGATGCCTAGGTCTCGGGATTTCGGGTCATAAAATATTTACAATATTTTATTCTTTTTCTTTTATTTATTTATTCTATAATTTTGGCTTTAATTACAGTATTTTATACACTAATATGATGCAGATGCATGAATGCTAAGATGATGTATTTAAGGCTATTTACAGGTATTTGCTAGGGTTTTTGATGCCAAAATGATAGAATAAAGATGATGAAATGTGGATTCATCATCCCCCTATACTTTACCTTTGCTAGTCCCTAGCAAACACTTATGCAATAAGTGCAAAAAGAAAAAGAAAGAAAAGAAAAAGAAGAAATGTGGATTTTATTTGATTGTCAAACTTGTCTTCACAAAATCAAAGTTTGGAGCTTAATTCGGACCTTTGGAAATTTAATGCGGGTGGAACCTTATTGAGAACCGAATTTGAAATCCAACAGTCCTCGAGAATCCCAAAACTCTGTCCAAGTCTCCTCAATAGCCAGGTCAGAAATATTTCAATTCATACGCAAACTCTTACGACTATGAATCTGACTTGTACAGTGTAAGTGATGGTGGCTCTCCCCAACTAGAATGACAAAGAAACTGACTTCTCCAGTACGACAACCCAATGATTCCCCAATCCAACAACTCCATCCTCGAGGAGCGGGGTATTCCCTTCTAAGTTCAAGTGGCAACCAGCTCAAGAGGAGGGGGTGAAGAGAAGAATGGACGGTAGCCAGTGTAGCTACCTATCCTGGGATGCAAGACCAGTGTAGTCAAGTCATCCTGCTGCAGGCTCACATATTTGACTTTGGAACTCAAGCTTGCTTATTGACTTTGTACATACTTGCAGGCTTTTTTATTTTTGTACATGCCTGAACACACATTTTTTTTTGAATACTATATACAGCAGCATTTACATAAGGAGTTTTTCCTCTTGAGCCCGTAGACTATCCCTCTTTTGAAGCTTTATCGCAACCCACAACCGCCTGTCTTTAGACTTCCTAACAACTGGACGGGTTGGGGTGCACTTCCCTCCCTAGAGGAGGACAAATGTTTCCACTTGTGTGCATCTCCTACCGGCAAATCCAATCCCCTCACCACTCCAACTGAGTTGAGCCATGTGAAAGGTGCAAGTGTCCAAGTTAGGTCATTATCAACAAGAGTCGTGCGTGTGCTCCGAAATATTCTACTTAGGCAGTCAAGAATCCATTGAACTAAGTCCCGTGATCCTCAAAGAATTAAGTCAACTAGACCTGAAGTACCTCAAACCCAGCTCCTATAAGGTCCCTGTTATTAGGTAGATTTTAAGGTTCAATCAAGCTCCAATCTTCGGATTTTACTTAGACTCGTTCAACTATCAAACTCAATCCGAAAAATGCGAATGCTATGCAAATGCAATGCAGAAATATTTTTGTGATGCAATTTTCAAAGATTTTGAACTTTTTATGGATTTTTGAAAACATGATGATGATGCATATGCAGATGCAATTTTTTTGTCCTTTTCAAAGAGATTTTTCAGATGTTTTTGGATTTTAATTTTGCAAATGTTTTTGGGATTTTTGAAAACAAAAAGTTTTGGCTAAAAACTAGGTGAAAAATATGTACATGGGAGTGCTTCTTATATTTACAAGAGGTGGATTTTAAGAATTTACAAGGGTCAATGATCAATTTTATACATATATACATATAGTGGATTTTGGTGAGATGTATGTATTCCTCAAACTTATTTGACACAAGCTTTTCACATAATTTTTGAAAACTATACTCCAAAATAGTTTTTACAAACATTTTTGCAATTATGTACACACATTTGAAAATCATTTTGCAAAGGTTTTTCAAACAGTATATATAGGTTTTTCAAAATATTTTTGCAACCATTTTTCAAACCATTTGCAAATCATTTTTCAAACATTTTATTTCACACAAAGAAAAGAAATTTTACAATCCACACATTTTACACAGGTTGAAAACATGTAACAAAACATTTTCAAAATAGTTTTCAATAAATGTTCACAAAGATTTTCAAACTATTTTTCAAACATTTTGCAAAAAAAAAACATTTTCACCTGATTTATTAATCAGTATATACAAAAAGAATTTGAGGAACACAACACCTTTTTATTAAGGATTTTAATGAATTTTAAAGGATAATTAGCCATATTTATTAGGAAAATACGAAAGTACGAGTTATGGCTAAAGTATATACGTAGTATATACGACCCCCCTATACTTAGCCTGAGCTATGTCCTCATAGATCGGAGAGAAAAGAGAAGACATAACTCGTACTGAGTATAGGCAAATCTAAAGAATAGAGAATGAAGAAATAAACGAATGAAAAGTCGACCGTCCCCCCTATACTTAGGATCAAATAATCCTAAGTATAGCAGAATGTACACAAAGCAGGGAGGGTCAAGGGTGGGAATGAACAGATCGTACTCAGATTGTCTCCCCCTATACTTAGGGTAAGATATCCCTAAGTATAGACAAGAAGAGGAGACAATGGAGAGGAACGAGATAAATGAAAAACTCGGGGTGCACACCCCCCATACTTAGGACAAAGTGCATCCTAAGTATAGAAATTGTCTACAAGGGGTGACACCTTTTTGATAGATAAAGAAGATAGAAGAAGAAAAGAAGAAAAGAAATGAGATTGGATATGAACAACTCGGGATGCGCACCCCCCTATACTTAGGATAAAGTACATCCTAAGTATAGCAGTGATGGAAAGGGATGGCATCACTTCGGTAGAAGAGGATACAAGAAACTGAAAAGAGGAAAAGAAGAAAAGAAGAAAAATCATTCAAAAATGTTTTGTTGTGCTCCGCTTCTCACTGCTTCTTTGAGGATATTTAGCTCATCCTCATAAATTACTTGAACTGAGTCAACGACAGCCATGAATATATCATGTTCAAGGTATGGCTTCAGAAGCTGTCCGTTGACTACAAATGGCTGTGCGTCAGCTGAAAGATTGGATATCAATACACTTCCGTTGTCACGCACCTGCCTAACCAAAAACGGCCCAGTCCATTTGCTCTTCAATTTGCCTGGAAAGATTTTCAATTTCGCATCGAACAACCACACCTTTTGACCAGGATCAAAGGACTTGCGACGGATATGCTTGTCATGCCATGTTTTGACCTTCTCCTTGTACATCAGGCTGTTGTCATATGTGTAATCTCTGAATTCCAGTAATCTGTTCAGATCCAGTTTTCTGTTCTTTCCTGCTTGCTTGGAGTCCAAATTACAGATGTTAATAGCCCATAAAAATTTGTGAATAAGTTCCACGGGCAAATGACATGGCTTGCCATATACAAGGCGGTAGGGGGACATTCCCAAGGGTGACTTGTACGCTATTCTGTAAGCCCAAAGAACGGAATCAAGCAGCTGAGATCAGTTCTTGCGATCCGGACGCACAAGCTTCTATAAGATTGTCTTGATCTCCCAGTTTGAACATTCAGCTAAGCCATTGGACTACGGGTGGTAGGGTGAAGCAACACGATGCTCAATGCAGAATTCTTGGATCAGCTTCTTCACTTCTCTGTTTATGAAATGACTGCCCCCGTCAGATATGATAATCTTGGGAATCCCGAACCGTGCTATGATGTGATCTCTCAAGAATCGACAGACAGTCCTACTATCGGCGGCTCGGGCGGGGATAGCTTCCACCCATCGACTTACATAATCGACAGCAAGCAGAATGTATTCATAACCCTGGCTGTTGGAAAACGGGCCCATAAAGTCGATACCCCATGCGTCAAAGACGTCCAAGATCTGAATGTACTTCAGAGGCATCGTGTCCCTCATTCCTATGGTTCGGCCCATCTTCTGACAGTCAGTGCAGCGTTGGACATACTCATCTGCATCTTTAAATAATGAAGGCCACCAGAGGCCACTTTGAAGAACTTTCGCTGCCGTTCGTTTCCCTGAATGATGTCCTCCAGAATCCTGATCGTGACATAAGGCGAGGACACTTGGAACTTTCTCCTGAGGAATACACCTCCTCCAGATGCAATCTGCTCCCTCACGAAACAGATACGGGACTTCCCACTGGTAGAAATGGATTTTAGACAAAAATCTGTCTATTTTCAGCTTAGGCCAGTCCTGTGGGATTTTCTTGGAAACTAGATAATTTACAATGTCCGCATACCAAGGAAGTGAGGCGACAGACAGAATCGACTCATCTGGAAAGGTCTCTGTGATAGGCTGCAGGTTCAGCTCAGGAGACTCTGGTTCAGGAAGTCTTGACAGATGATCGGCCACTACATTCTTTACCCCAGGTTTATCTCTGATTTCCAAGTCAAACTCCTGGAGGAGAAGGATCCACCGAATGAGACGTGGTTTGGCGTCCTTCTTCTGCTGTAAATACCGAATGGCTGAATGATCAGTGTAAATGATAACTTTGGACCCAAGGAGGTAAGATCTGAACTTTTCCAAAGCAAAGACTACCGCTAGCAGCTCCTTTTCAGTGACAGTGTAGTTTCTCTAGGCTTCATCAAGCGTTCGGCTAGCGTAGTGAATCGCAAATGGTACATTATCTTTCCTCTGTCCCAGTACAGCCCCGATGGCATAATCTGACGCGTCGGTCATAATCTCGAAAGGCTGAGTCCAAATCGGTGGCTGTAGGACAGGGGCCTGCGTGATGAGCTCTTTCAACTGATTAAAGTCAAGGAGAACACGGTCGTCTACAATGAATTCATTGTCCTTGCCGAGCAATTCAGTCAACGGCCTGGCCAGTTTGCTGAAATCTTTGATGAATCGTCGGTAAAAATCGACATGGCCCAAGAATGACCGGACTTGCTTGATATTTGTAGGTGGCTCAAGCTTGGAAATTACATCCACCTTGGCCGGTTCAACCTCCATGCCACATTTAGAAATAACGTGACCCAGCACGATTCCTTCGGTCAGCATAAAATTGCTGTTCTCCCAAGAGAGCACAAGATTGACTTCGCAGCACCTCCGTAAGACTCGGTCTAGATAGTCCAGACATTGATCAAATGAATCCCCGTAGACCGAAAAATCTCCATAAAGACCTCGAGAAAGTTGCCCACCATATCGGCAAAGACTGCAAGCATACACCTCTGAAATGTGGCTGGGGCGTTGTAAAGCCCGAACGACATCCGTCTGAAGGCATATGTGCCAAAAGGACAGGTGAACGTGGTCTTCTCTTGATCTTCAGGAGCAATGGCAACTTGATTATACCTAGAGTACTGATAACTCAGATTTTGCAAGGGTCAAAATAGTCCACACAAGGCGGGACTACAGTGTCGCTGAGCGACCGCTCACGAAACCCGAATTAATCAACAATTAACCCACGACAATCAAGTAAAGCAATGAAAGTGTGTGGAGTTAAAATTTATTATAACTCTACAACAAGATGTGTATAGTGCAAGTATGTGTAGAGGTCGAACACAGGGAGCAAACAGGTAGAACGGGGCACTAAGGCACAGAATGTGTGAATGTGATCAAATGTCCACTACGCTATTTTTTTGTGGGTTTTTAATTTTTATATTTTTTTATTTAATTTTTAATTTGCTATTTTTGTATTTTGATTTTTTTTAATTTTCTGATTTTATATTTTCTTTTTATATTTTATATTTTTATATTTTCTTTTTCAATATTGGAATATAGGAACTATGTAAAAAGAGGGAGAAAGATATATTTATAAAAATAGATAAAAATGTCCAAAAATTAGCAAATAAAGTCTTTTTGGTATTTTTATACTTTTTTACTATTTTTGTGATTTTTGGGAATTTTTAAGAATGTTTTTGGTATTTTTAAAGGGCTACATGAAGAAAACAGTGAATAAAAGTTGCTGGCCGAAATTAAATTGAGGATGAAAAATAATAAACAGTGTCAAAAATTCCTCAAATTAATTTTCCATAAAAGAGAATATAATAGAGATACTACAGGTGAGTTTATATTTTTAGGATTTTTCTAGGATTTTTTAGATTTTTAGGAAGGTTTTTGGGCTTTTCTAATTTTTAGGAGTTTTGTTTTGTATTTTTTAATGATTTTTGGTCTGGAGCTAAATGACACTATAAGACACAATATTTATTTTTTTGGGAATTTTCTGAGGTGATTTTATATTTTTTATGGATTTTCTAATGCAAACAGTGCTGAAAATGCATGTTTTTGAATTTTTAAAAATATTAAAATGCAACAAATATGCAAAATAAAAATATGGCGTGAAACTACAATGCAGCAGGAGCTTAACTTGATTTTTGGGGAATTTTTGAGATTTTATGAATGCATGCAATAAATAGAGATAACAACAAGAAACTACACTATTTGCAAGGGCATATATGTAATTAGACAGGAATCCAGGGGGCAACTTGCAAATTTTACAAAAGTTCACAACTGCAGATGAATTTTTCAGTCCCTAAATAAACATTACACAAAATGGCGGGGGAAATGGCACAAAATACCCACGCCCGAGGCGATCGACGACTGCGGAGGCGTGGAGGAAGAACGACCGACGAACTCGATCGGGATGAACTCGGAGCTCCAAAATCTCCACGCACGATGCTTCGAACGCCCCTCTGATGGTTCCACGAACCTCCAGGAACAACCCAAAACTGATAGGCGGCCGCAAAATGGCCTAGAAGAGGCCGGAGGTCCGCCGCAACTTGAAGGAGGGAGGGGTGCTCCAAGTGGTTCGTCCTCAAACAAAAATCGACCCCAGGAGGGGGTCTTTTGCCCCTGAGACCTGCAAAAATAAAACACACGACCACAGCAAGAGGTCCAAGGGCAAACGTGAGTGCACGAATGGAGTGGGTGGCGGAGATGAACGTCGGAGCTCACGAGCTCCGACGAGGTGTTTGATCGAGAAATCTAGGCTAGTAAATGATTGAATCAACAAACTAAATGTGCAAACTAAAAACTGAAACTCAGAGCTAACTAATCAACGATAAAATGGAAAGAAAACGACCTCGAAGGCGGGTTGCCTGAGATGGGGACCTCATGGCCAAGGGCCGGAGATGGGGGTGGATACGCCTCCGCGCCGCTCCTCCGCTCCTCCTAACGGTGAGGTGAGGTTGCTGTCACCTCCCTCTAACCTCAGCACATGAAAGAAGGGAGGAAGAAGGGGCAAAAAGGAGTTCAAAATTGAAATGGAGGATTGGAGGTCTTTTTTAAAGAGTGGTCGATGGGGAACAAAGAACGGTGCTTCTGGAGCACACCAGTGATGCACTCCCCGAAAACAACCATGGGCGTGTATCCTCAATATATGGTGAACAAAATTCAAGAAGGAAGCAATGCCAAATGGTGAAAGACGCGCTCTCCAAAATTCAGAGAATACGCCAAAAAAACGCAGTCTGACAAGCTTCAGAACATTGGGCAGAGAGTGGTCGAGATGGCATGAAGAACTAGGTTTATCGAGCGAATCTTCGATCCAAAGACCAATGTAAGTACTGGGCGTGTATGGTGGTTATATGGGGATAAAAAGTGAAGAAGGGCCCGAGGTCAAAATGCGAACGATGCAGCCTAGAAAAATAGGAGAAATTGGCTAAAAAACACAGCTGACAGGCTGCAGGTGCAGACCAGGGAGTTGACCAGCGGGTCAACTTCCACCTGGTTGGTCCACGTGGACCAACCAAGAAAATCCCTGGGAAAAAAACATTGCTAAAATCCATTAAAAATAGCAAATTAATTTATTATTTTTTGATTACAAATAAAAAATGTTTATTATTTTATAAATTATTTTATTATGATTTTTATTTATTTTTTAGAGGTATATTTTTACAAGTTGCCTATTATACCCTTTATAGGTATATTCTTCTATACATTGTGTTCTTTTATTTTTATTGTATGTATCTAATTTATTTATTTTGTATTATTAATTTATATAATTATAACATACTTTTATACACATAATTATATTTTCATTTTATTTTATTGATGTGTTTTGTATATTTAATAAAATAGAATTAGTAATTATACAACTATGTATATATGTATTATACCTAGGTTTTGTACATACAACTATTTTTATTTTGAGTTTTCTTTGCATTTTTATTCTGATTTTAATGTACATAATTATTATAGGTAATATTTACAAAATTATAGAAATATAAAATACAAAAATAATGAATAAATAATAAATTGAATATTTTAATCTGTACAAGTATACAATAGGGGTCCAAAACTCAACTTTCAAACCGTAGCTCCGCCAAATGCGAAACCACCACCATTAAATAGATTATTTTATTATATATACAATTAAAGGTGAGTTTGATGTATTTGGAGCTTTCATTTGTGAGATACGGGTCTGGGAAGTTGGGATTCTGGATTTTTATTAACACCATAACTTTTTATCTGTACATTATTTTTTAGTGAAATCAATTTTGTATTTTTCTATATTTAATTATCTACAACTTTCATGTACAAAGTTTCTTTATTTAATGAATAAAAAGTGGAACCAAAAATAGGTCCCAAAATGAATAAAGAATGAATTAATAAAAGGGATTTTATTGGTATTTTTGGCCCTTATCTCCCCCTACTTTATTCCTTGTCGACCTATTCATCAAGATGCCTAGGTCTCGGGGTTTCGGGTCATAAAATATTTACAATATTTTATTCTTTTTCTTTTCTTTTCTTTATTCTATAATTTTGGCTTTAAAAACCGTATTTTATACAATATATACACACATATACATGAATGCTAAAATGCATGAATTACGCCTATTTACACGCATTTACTAGGGTTTTAAAGGCTAAAATGATAGAATAAAGATGATGAAACGTAGATTCATCAAGTACCCATCCAAGAAACAGAAATATCCCTTTGCGGCCAATCTCTCCAAGATCTGGTCGGTGAAGGGTAGCGGAAAATGATCCTTCTTGGTAGTAGATTGAGTCTTCTGTAATCCACGCACGCTCGCTAAGAAGTTGGTACTGTCGGAGATGGGATAGATGAATCCCGCATCACACCATTTCTGGATCTCTTTCATAACGACCTCCCGCAGGTTCGGATTTAATCTTCTCTGCAGTTCACGAGAGGGCCTGCAATCTTCCTCCAGAAAGATGCGGTGCGAGCAGAGTGACGGATTGATCCCATGTAGATCAGATGTTCGCCAGCCTATCGCCTTGCGGTTGCGTTCAAGAACCTCCATCAGACGAGATTCTTGGTCTTCGATCAGATGTGCATTGATGATGACCGGGTACATGTTTGGTTCTCCCGCAAGGAAGGCATACTTCATATTGGAGGGCAAGGGTTTTAGCTCTGGCGGAGTCTGAGCTGCTTCCGTGGTGACCTCAGCTATTAATGCAGGTGGTGATTCCTTCAACTGTTCAGTGTCCACCATATTCTGCGCTGTTTCATCTCGCAGATCCTGACAGAATTCCTCAATAATGTCATCTTCATCGGAAAATACTTCAAACCTCGGCTCTTGGTTCTGAAGGCACATCACCCCCACGGCAGTATCTTGTAGCATATCAGCAAGTTCCTCATCTTGATTGATACAGGGGAATTCGACTGCGGTCTCCATTTCCTCCTCGGGACAGAGGAGTTCATGGATCTCATTGTCATCCAGGAATAGGTTGGTATCTTGAATTTCTGCCAGGAAGTCGCAGTCGTCAGCGTACTCAATCACCCTTGCACATGCGGTAGATGTCTGCTCGGCATGTGTTCCCTCAGACAGGGTCTCTACTCTGATTATCTCACTGCCAACGCCGAAAGTGATTTCTCCCGTCCCATAATTCACAACTGCGTTTGATGTCCGCAGAAATGGTCTTCCGAGTATGATCGGGGTAAGGAGTAACGGGGAGGAGACGTCCATATCCAAGACCACAAAATCGGCCGGGAATGACTTCCCTGAACCGTGACGATCACATCCTCCAACAGGCCCCTAGGCCGCTTGACTGACTTATCTGCAAACTGCAGAATCATCTTTGTAGGCTTGAGCGATCCTAACTTGAACTCCGTGAGTAGTGAGGCTGGCATCAAATTGACAGATGACCCACTGTCGAGAAGTGTTCGCTCGAATTCTTGATCAAACATCTGGCAACGTACAAGAGGTGCTCCCATATCTGGCTTTTTATCCGGGAGGTTGCTGATGGCGTTAACTGTGGCCACTGTGAGAATGTGTTTTTCGGACTTGCCACCTTTGCTTCTGGAATTGTGGGGGTTTGGCCTGCGCTTGGTTGTACATGCCTCTTTGAGTCCTTTCTTCACGGCTGGCATGTACTCATGAGCTTTCATCAATGGCATATTCAACACCAAATTCTGAATGATTTCTATGATAGCAGGGTCAGACAAAGCACTTTTCAAATTTTTCATTTTTTTGTGTTTTTTCATTGCTTCAGAAAAAGGAATATTTATAAACTCTTCACCAATATCATTCAAAATAGTGTCAGTATTGTTGTTTACGGGTAGATGACAAAAAGGAATGGATTCATCTACAATTTGCGGACCAAAAATGACAGGCTCAGCTTCAGGTGCTGGCGTTGGACTCGCTGCAGGTGCGGTGCTCCTCCTGTCAGGAGCGGGCTGTGAGGCAGGTGCAGGCGGTTCCAACGCGGGCTGATCTCCACCGAGGTTGCTGCTATCTTTTTGTGTTTTTCTGTTTTCATCATTTTTTTGTGATTTTCTGCATACTGGTGCTGCTCCCAAAATGCTGGCTGGCCCTGGTGTTGGCTGGACTGACGATTCCCCGTCAGATGCAATGTGCTTTCCCTTCGCCGTCGCTGATGGCTGGAGTGTCCTACCGCTCCTGAGAGTAACAGCGTTAGATAAAAAACAATTAATTTCACCTAATTCGGGTTGGACACTGCCGGCTACCTGCTCCTTGCATCGGAAATTGTTAGGGTTAGCTTCGACCTGGGTTGGTATGACGGTCTTGGCTGCCGTCAGGTCGTCGATCTTCTGGTTCATCTCAACCATGTTCTTCATCAACTGCTCCAAACAGGTCAGGGCCGGATTGGCCGGTACAATCTCAGATGATTCCCCCTGCTGGGGTCTAGAATGCTGGTATGGCAGCTGAGATTGCGACTGATAACCTTGTGAAAATTGCTGAGGCAGAGGGTTGGAGGAGTACTGTGAGTTGTGCTGATTGTATTGAGCAGCCGGTTGCTGGTGATATCCCTGTCCACGATATCCGGACTGCTGAGGACCGTGCTGGTAATTCTGCCTCCAAGTGTTCCCGTGTGGTGGAGGCTGGTACTGGTAAGACTGCTGGAATGGTCTCCCACCCTGCTGCTGTTGTTGATAGGGCCTGTTGCCCATGTTCTGACCCTGAGAATGTCCCTGAGGACGGGTCAGTTGCGCTTCATTGTTCCATATGCCATTGATTTCCTGAATCAGTGGCGGGGGTGGAGAGAACTGCTCGGAGTACGCTGACTGGGGCTCTGGTTGATATACAACCATCTGCGTCTGGGGCTGCGGGGGCTGCTCCGGGGCCTGCACGTAGTACACGTGCTGGACCGGTTGGGGCTGCTGTGGAGTCGGCTGAGGGTGTTGCTGCATGGCGGGCTCCTTCTTCTCAGCACTCGGCTCTGCAGAAGTAGACACAGAGTTGCACATGTTGGCGTTCAATGCTCGAACGAGCTGCTCCAGCTGCTGATAGATCTGGTCGAGCTTCTCCAGACATTGGGTCCTCTTTTCAATGACTGCCAGTTTTTCGAGGTCATGTGACCTCTTCTCAATGATGTCCACCTTGGAAAGTGGCTCCCAATGATGCTCAGGTTGGAGCTCTCATCCTTGTCCTCGGTATGAGAAGCCATATTAACTGGTTTGCTGATGGCGGTTGGTGTCTTCATGTAGATTCTGGACGAGGATTGGGCTGCTTCTCCCTCAGCCATTTCTTCGAAGACATTCCACACCACGTCCTCGTCCTTGTTGAAATGTGAACTGCCGCAAGCTGCATCTACAAGCTTTTGGCTCTCAAATGATAGCCCCCCAAAGAAGTGTTGCACGAGACTGGTCTTTGGAATGTCATGGTGAGGGCACTTCTCCGACAGATCTTTAAATCTCTCCCACGCTTCATGAATGGACTCGTGGGGCTGCTGGCAGAAACTGGAGATCCAGGCGCGCATCTGATTTAATCTCCCGAGAGGATAGAATTTATGGAGAAAGGCAGACTTCAATTCCTCCCAAGTGGTGACGACCTTCCCAAGATGGTCAACCCAATAAAGGGCCTTGTCTTGAAGGCTGAAGGGAAACGCGGTCATCTTGACTACATCCAGAGGGATTCCGGGGTAATGAGCAGTGGAACAGATGCGGCCAAACTTCTTGAGAAAGATGTATGGTTCTTCAGTGGTGTTCCCATGGAAAGTGGGAAGCAATGACAGAAATTGCGGCTTCAACTCGAAGTGAGCGTGCATACGTGGAACTTGAATCCACTCAGTGATGCGCCATGCCCCTGGATTGTATGTCGCCTTGAGTGTGGGCTTGGGCTGCGGTGGATCTTCTTCTGCTGCTTCATATTCGGGTCCCACTGAAAACTCATCATTGACTTCATGGAAATTGGGATCAAAGTTCGGGTCATCCTCTCGTCGGTCGTCTCTCGTATCGGCCCTCCTCCTCATATCGTTCAGCATGTCCTGGAAGGCTGTCTGTGCCAGGGCCTGATTAGTTAATTGCTGCTGAATGGCTTGGATGGAAGCCAATAGCTGACTGTTAACCTCGCCCTGCGTGGTATATTGTCCTTCCCCTGTATTGACCTCAGGTTCCTGCTGGGCCTGTGGTCCTTTTCCTCTCCCACATGCCATCTCAGACTACACTTGAATCTCTGACTCTTGATCGGGTGGAGGATCTGCATGACGGAGTAAACCCTGATCAGTATCTACTGTTGAGATGAATCTGGGATTAAGGTCAATCCCAGAATGTTGTGAATGGAGCATATGATATTGACTGAAATCGACCTCCATCCACAAGGGGTTATTTCGGGGACAAGAGTAATCCCAGTTTATTGGAAGGGGAAGAGCTAGTTTGGGTTGCGAGTCCATCCCGAATAGCGGATTAATTGGAGAAAGGCAATTATTGAAAGAGGCGAGAATAGGGGAGTCCAAGGAGACATTCGCAAGATCCGAATTAACTCTTCAGAGATCACCCCTCTTTATTGAAGATGTCGATGGCACGGAATCGATGTGGGTGTCGGCAAGGTCACGACTAAACCATCCGTGTGACGACATCTTGAGAAGATCAAGAGGAAAGGATGTTGGATGAAGAGCACGAAGGTAACAAGAAATAAAGAGAATTGCAAAACAGTAGAAGGCTCACAATGAGCAAGGGTCAAATAGAAGGGGAACAAAATTTGCGTAAAGGCGCGATATTTTTGATCTTTGACCTAAATGTAACTAGCAACCAAACACAAGACAAGGGAGTTCACCAACTCGACGCGTGAAGCCGTGAAGGTTCGGCTTTTATCTTTGTAGTTTTTATCTTGATTTCAGGAATTTATCTTTCAACGAGTCCTTAGAGCGCTACGTCTATAGGAGCGAGAGTACTGCCGGAAAAGTATTCCCGTACTTGTCCTCCTCCTGTGTAACCTGTAACTTGCGCTTTTTAAGGTCCTTGTAACCCTTCCTGGATCCCTACTCAGCCAAAGAAATAGAGGGAGGAAGCCGATAGGCGAAACCGATACTTCAGATCTCGCTCGCAACGGAATCACCCGTGAGCGTGTAAGATCCTACTCGGACGCAGCCGGTGAGACAGACACACCCGTGAAGGCGTGGCCTATGCTCGGTACTTCGGACAAGGTCGATGCTCACACAATAGTGATGCACCAATGGCGACCAAGCCCTACTCGACTACGTACGATAGTAGCGCCAATACTTCGGAAATCCAGGCGATACACAAGGCAGCCACAAGTTGGGTTTTTGGCTCTAATCCTTACGAAGCGCTCACCTCACTTGAAAGGAGACCTTCCCATGCAACCTGAAAACAAGTGAGGGTGTTACTCTCCCCAATCAATGAGTCCAATTACCAATTTTATTTAAGTCAAAGTTTTCTTAGCAGTCCCTTTTTTAATTTTTTTGGTGTTATCGCTTCTTTTGAGTGAATTCAAACAAACGCCTAATGATTTTGTATTTTATTTATCCTAATTTATCCAAAATCAGAGGGAGAAAAGAGTCGGGAAAAGCCAATGCAAGTCGGCACCAAGATGGAAATCTCACCTTTGTGCCTAAATGATGGATGCAAAGTAAGAAGACTTACATCGAATCCCAGCTCTCTCCATGCGGGATGCAAAGCAGAAATTTATAAACCTAATCTATATGCCGGTATGCAATGCGGAAATCGTCCTAAGATAGGCAGCTGCTAACGTGAAGAACTACAAGCTAATCACTCAACTCCAATCCTAAGGTCTGGTCTAGGCTCTCCCCTCCTCTGCTCAAAACACTTGAGTTAGGAGAAAGCGCTTTATAGGAAGAGCTCACGGCGCGCGGATCAAAGAAGAGTGACTTCACTGTTTAATTAAACTAAGTCCAAGCACGATCTATAGGTACATGCAATTGTTGTTAAGGTGTTTGGACCTAATCTAAGTGATCAAGCAATGCCTAAATCTAAGAGCTCAATCCACAAAAGAAATAAAAAAGAAAACAAAACCAGAAAATGACAGTCGATAAAACACGAGAAAGCCGCGGTGAGCCCCCGGGTGAACAAACACCCGGAAATTAGGCCCGAAGTGTTCAAGTGTCCAAGTCCTGTATTATTACAAATTAAATAAATAACTCTCTCTCACAAAAATAAAAGCAACTATCTCTCTCTCTCTAGTTCTCCTGCTCTCTCCTGCCGGCTAGGGTAGAATAGCCGGCTCCTCCTCCCAAGGCTGCGCAGGATCCCCTAGGTGATCCTCCTCGGTCAGTGTCCCTCGAAAGAAAACAAAAGAGATGTTAGACAGTTCAAAACAAATGATACACAAGAGACAAGTAATCAAAAATGGCTAAGTAACTAAAAGACCCAAAAGGTACTCTACAAGCCGATGCTCCCCGGCAACGGCGCCATTTGAAAAGTGAGAAAGCGAGAGCCGCTAAATAGTGGTCTGACAAATCAGACTCACTGCCGCTGATGCGACTACTCAAGCCTCTACGTTCTTCAACAATTAACCCACACAATCAATCAAGGAATGAATAGCAAGGATTAAAATTTATTATACCCTACTAAAAATGTACAATGGCAAACAAGTAGGGGTCGAACTCAGGAAGCAAGGGTGTAGAGCATAGATAAAGATCCAAACCTAGGTCTAATAAACAACTTAACCAATCTAATTTCTTTTTGTGGGCTTTTAATTTTTAAATTTTTTTTATTTTAATCTAATTTTTAATTTTGTATTTTGATTTTTAATTTTCTGATTTTTATATTTTATAATTTATATTTTTTCTATTTTCTTTTTCAATATTGGAAAAGAAGAACAATGTAATAAAAGACAAGCTAAAGTATTTATAAAAATGTGCAAAAATAACAAAAAAAATCAGAAATAAAATGTTTTTGGTCTTTTTATCTTTTTATACTGTTTTTGTGATTTTTGGTAATTTTCAGGATGTTTTTGGTATTTTTTAAAATAGCCAAATAAAGCAAAATAGGGAACAAACTGCTGGCAGGAGATAAAATGGTAACTAAAATTAGATTACAGCCACAAAATTTTTGCAAACTATTTTTTCAAATAAAGATAGTGAAATATAGAACAAACAGGGCTTGAGTTTGCTATTTTTGGAGTTTTCTACAATTTTATATATTTTTTTGAAATTTTTGGGTGTTTTTGAATTTTTAGTGTTTTTCTTTTGAGATTTTTAGTGATTTTTGGACTGAAAATAAAGTAGGTCAAAACACACAACAGAAAATATTTTTGGAATTTTTTAAGACTTTTTAATATATTTTTGGTATTTTCTAAGCTAGACAGTACTGAAATAACATGATTTTGATTTTTAATAAATCTAAAAATGAAATAAAATTAGAAACTAAAAATAGGGCATGAAAGTAGAGGCAAACAGGAGCTTAAACCTATTTTTTGAGAATTTTTAGCAATTAAATGAGGCGTGAAATAAATAGGCTAAGCACACAAAAATCCTAAGCCTAGCAGGGGTATAAATGTAATTCTAGAATCATCCAGGGGCTTAAGCGTAATTTTCACCAAAAAGCCACGCGTAGAACACGTGATATCTCATTCGCAGGGGCATATTTGTAAATATTAAAAGCCGGGAGGGCATACATGCAATTAAACCACAAACATATTTAAATAACCACACACATGGGTATAACTGCAAATACTTGAAAGGTGGGGATAAATAGTGCAAAATGCCCAAAAAGCACGCGCCCCAGCCACGTGAGGTGACGTGGCGTGGACTAAAGTGCAAATAGTGGAAATGTGAGGACCTAAGTATAAATATTACAAAACTTTTTAAACTTCAAACGAAAGTTTTTAGACTAAAAAGTAAATACAAAAAGTCGTGGGTGGAAGATGCAAAATACCCACGGGCTCGATCGTGCGGCCGATGGCGGTTCACTAATCCATGTGGCGCGCATCTGACGGTGCGTACCCCTTCGTCTGGATGGCTGAGATCAGATCCGCGAGAACGATCGGACGGCTGGGGAGAATGGACGATCGGACGGCGTACGTGGCTCCTGGAGCGGGCTTCTGATCCAACGGCAGGGGGAGGTTCACGAAGAACACCTCCCCGACGAGCTTCGACCGGCGATTGCGGCCGACACACGGCCGCTCCGGCCCCCGGATCAAGGGCAAAAGGATCCTAGGGCCCTTCCGCGTCAGATGGTGGCCTCCGGCGACGCGGAGGCGGCGTGGAGTGGCCGGACGAGGAAGGCATCCTGGGCGGCTGTTCCTGGAGCTTCGATGGTCGAGGGAGCCTTCTCTGGGGCTCAGACCTGCAATGTTAAGTGCACAAAACCCAGGCGAACAAAATGGTGGGGTCTGATGGGTCAAATGAGGTGACTGGTGGTGCGGGCGAAGAGCTCCGGCGAACGGCGGAGGAGGAAGCTCGGTCGACTCGATCTGAGCGAGATCGAGATGAATGGAGGGTGTTGCGTGATGATGGAGTGAAGGGGAAGATAATGGAGGTGGTCTTGGCGGCGGTGGAAGACTAGAGTGCCCGGAAATGAGAGGCGGAGCTCAGCTCCGCCGTGGGTTTGATCTACGATTCACGGCGATTGGGAGAACGACAAGCAAAACTGCTACTGATCTAACCTAGTCTACGCTACAGCTACAAGAAAAGGGAAAAAGAAGAGGGAGAGGCTCACCAGAGACGACGGGCTGCGAGGCGCGGCGGAGCTCCGGCGAGGGGTTGAATCGCTTCGATTCTACACCAAACAACTCGAACCCAAGCTCGATTCGATGCATGCTGTCACCAGGAGCACGAAGGGCTAGAGGTTCGAGGGTGAAAATGGCGGAAGAAGGATTAAAATTCAAATTGAAGTCGGGGGCTCTCTTTTGTAGGGTTGACGGGTGACGTGGAAGACGAGGGTTGAAACGCCTCGATCAGTGGTCTTCAGCCCCAGATTTCACTAGGGCGTGAATCACCATTGATCGAGGAGCAAAAATGCAGGAGGCATCGTCATGGATTGGTGCAAGGTAGAGCCTAGGAAAATGCAAGAAGAAGAGACAAAGGAGACTCTGACAAGCCTGAAGGAGGAGGTCAGACAGTTGGCCTAGGTCAACTGTCAGACCATCCTGGTTGGTCCACGTGGACCAACCAGGAAAAATCCTCACAAAATGATTTCAAAATTCGAAATAAAATAGTAACTTATTTTCTTTAATTATGGTTACAAAATACAAAATGCTTGTAATTTAATAAATTATTTTTTGGTAATTTTTACTTATTTTTATTTGGTGTATTTTCGCAAGTTTGCATTCATACCCCTATATAGGTATATTATTCTATATATTGTATTCTCTTATTTTTTATTTTGTATTTTTAATTTCTTTAATTTTGTTTATTAATTTATATAATTACAAAGTATTTTTATACACTTAAATATATTTTTATTTTATTTTTCTGAGATGTTTTGTATGTTTAATAAAATATAAATATGTGTTGTATAGGTATAAGTACAGGTATAGTATCTATGTATATGATATATACAAGTATTTTTTTTATATTTTATTTGCATTTTTATTCTAATTTAAATGCACATAATTATTATAAGTAATATTTTCAACATTATAAAAATATAAAAATGAAGAAATAATTAATAAAGAATAAATTGAATATTTTATTCTGTACACTTATACAATGAAGGTCCAAAACTCAACTTTCAAACCGTAGCTCCGCCAAATGCGAAACCACCACCATTGGATAGATTATTTTATTCTATATACAATTAAAGGTGAGTATGCTGCATTTGGAGTTGTCAGTTGTGAGATACGGGTCTGGGAAGTTGGGATTCTGGATTCTTATTCAGACCATAACTTTTCATCTGTACATTATTTTTCTGTGAAATCAATTTTGTATTTTTCTTTATTAAATTATCTACAACTTTAATGTACAAAGTTTCTTTATTTGATGTATAAAAAGTAGAACCAAAAATAGGCCCCAAAATGAATAAAGAATGAATAGAATACATATAGGTATTTGGCCCTTATCTCCCCCTACTTTATTCCTTGTCGACCTATTCATCAAGATGCCTAGGTCTTGGGGTTTCGAGTCATAAAATATTTACAATATTTTATTCCTTTTCTTTTCTTTATTTATTCTATAATTTTGGCTTTAATTACAATATTTTATACACTAATATGATGCAGATGCATGAATGCTAAGATGATGTATTTAAGGCTATTTACAGGTATTTGCTAGGGTTTTTGATGCCAAAATGATAGAATAAAGATGATGAAATGTGGATTCATCAGCGTGCCCACATCTTTCACTCTGATGACAACTCATGTGTTCTTTGCATCTTAACATTGGAATTTGCTGAGCACATATTCCTGGATTGTGATAAGACGAAAGATTTTAGGCAGATGTTAGATGTAGCTTGGGTTGATCTTAGCAACATGACGTCCTTCTGGGAATCTATCCTTAACTCCAGATTTCGTCCAACTGTCGTGAGATCAATGCCAATTACGGGCTTATGGGCTTTATGGGTTACTAGAAATGGTGTAGTTTTTCGTGTAGAGAGGTTCTATGTTGAAAATGTAGTCTACCATGCTCAGACTCTCCTCGAGTCCTGGTTGTTTTGATCCTTTTTTTATATTAATATATTGGGGTGGGCACCAACGCATGTTTCCCCTTTTTTGGATTAAAAAATTGATTTAAAAAATCCAATTGGATCGATCCATCGGATCGGAAACCATTCTTGACCCGATCGATTTTATGTAATTATTTTAAAAAAAATAAAAACTAGATCCGACAGGTTGTTGGACCGGGTTGACTCGGGTGGTCGGACCGGATTGACTTGAATTAACTCAATTTCGATGGTTTGGTAAATTCTCAAAAAAAATAAATAAAATTAGATAATGAAATAACGTGATTTTTATTACTTGCACCCTTCTTAACTTCTACAGTATCAATTATGCCCATCTCTTATTTGTAATATAAGATGTGCCACTACTTTCTTAGAGTAATTTTCTAGAAGCAACTATAAATGATGACAATATTGTATTCATATAATACTAGAAAATGTGATTAGCTTTTGTAGAATTTTACTCTAAATAGACAATCATGTCATTCTATCGAAAGATTTGGCATTTTAAATAATTAGTTCATTGATATATATATACATATTTACATATATGTATCCGATTTTATCGGTTCAAAAAACTGGTTCGACCGGTCGAACCAGTAAATTAAGTCGATCTGGTTTTTTCCGAGTCGTTAGGAATGATGACATCATGTTGACATCATCACCGGTCCAACTGGTTTGAACCGATGGTTTGACCCGGTTGGACCAAACCGAAGACTGACCGATTTATCCTCCGATCCGATTTTTAAAACCTTGATTCCGTAGAAACTTTTGACAGCTTCAATCCTCAGCATGGACTTTCGATCTTTTTTAAGATTTTTTACCTATAAATACTGGAATCATGGTAAATTCTCTTCTCGAGCTTTTAAACATCGTTATTATTTTTCTGATTCCGGAAACTTGCTCTTCTTACCTCACAAATCCTTCCGTCAATTTTACTTTTACTCGAGTCAATAACTTGGATTTGCATTGAGTTAATCTAACCAGACATGTTATGAAGGTACGAAGGAGGAGGTTGGATCTCACGTGCTGAGGTCGTAGGCGGCCAGCAGTTGAGATTCCTCTCATTTGGTTCAGATGGTTGAGTTATGGCTTGATCGAGCGACTGTGATGAACTTCTCTTCATCTAATCGACAGTCGCCTATAGGTTGTGGATGTGGTACTTGTTCTTCCCCAAATGCATTTGTTCATCCCCAATTCGTCTTCGATTCTGTAGTATAATGAAATCGGCTCTGATCCGCTCCCTTTAATGATGGCTCTTGATGCTGTGTATTTGTTCAGGTCTATGGAGACTAGAGGGCGTTCGACTCCGATGAAGGCTGGTCGAGATCGGTGTCCTGCTTTGAGGAGACTGGTCGAGATCGGTGTCCTGCTTTGATGAGACAAACGCTCGAATCGACCTCCATATGATGGTTCATGACTGCAGGACTTGATGAAGCTGCTACATCTAGGGATTCAGGCGGACGAATACGGATATGTATATTGGTATTATCGTATTTTTATCCGTTTTCTAATACGACGCGGATACAGATATTGATGAATATTAAAACTATTTTACCATATTTCTAAAAAAGGGATACAAATGTAAAACGGATATTGATCGTATATGAGTAATGTTAGAAATATTCTATAGAATCGACTTAAATATATACGAATTGGATGGAAAACACATGATATAAATTTACTAAATGTATCTGTATCATCAAAATTATACAAATATGGTAAAAGAAGGCATAGAATTATGTTTTATAGGGTTAAAAATAAAATCTATGACTATATTTATATACGAAATGGATATATGGATACGGATAACGATGTTAGCGGATATCAAAACGTATCCATATCCGTATCCTTTTTAAAATAGATATGAATACGGATGTAAAAATCTGTATAAAACGAATACGGTGACGGATCGAGTACGGATATATCCGTAACCATTTGCATTCCTAGCCAGATATATTATGTATCGCCACCACATGCGTCCAGAAAGTGCTGGACTCCTTGATGAAGATCCTTAGTTGAAGACCTGCATTAACAGAAAGGGCTCAAGATTGTTAATCTCGACCGAGAGATGGATGGAAATCGATGAAGGAGCTCAAAAAAGGTGGTGGCTCGGGACGGCGGGGGGAAGGAAGCCATAGCTCATGGCCGCACAGGGACGGGGCGGGAGCTTTGTGCGGGGGAGGCAAGCGGAACCAAATGGATGGGAGTTAACCACGGGGTTTGTAGGGTAAGAGTCAGCAAGTTTAAAGGATCGAGTAGATAATAATGATGTTTACAAGATCGAACATGAATTTGCTAAATTTCTAAGATTCGTGAGGTAAGAATCACATTTTTTGTATGAGAGTTGATTTGTTCTATTGCAACCTTGCAATTAGATATGACACAAGTGGTGTAATCACTGACATTGGAAGCCATATCGAGCCAGAGTTCAATTGCCAAGAATGCTGCATCCAAGATTCAAGTATCAAAAGTGGAATTAGCATCCAGAAGTTCACCCCTTGTGTTGAAGCTAACAACACATAATATAATCACGTTGAGGAAGGTAAAATACTCTAAAGCATGAATACAATCCTTGTAGGAGACCTCCTGGCTTGAGTTCGATCCAACTGAACAACATCCGTAGGAACGACGATGATTCGTGTATTTCCACGAACTAGAGAGATGGTTCTCTTTTCTTGATGTCCGCATCCAAGATGATCTTCAGAGAGGATCAACGCTCCGGATTTTGTCTTATAAAATCCTCCTTGTTCTTTTTGAACCAAATGCATGGAAGTAGATGATTCTCCTCACGATATTGGGAGATCTGTCGAAGAAGAGAGGAGGAGAGGGTGGCAACCATGAATTTGTTTTCATGATTTTTCTAAACGAAACTCTCAATTCTCACGACTTGAAAATTGATATTAATCAGAAGATCACACATGCCTCTTCTTTGAAGGCTAGTTGACGACCAAGTTGGTAATCTTGTTCTTTTGATTTAATGGATAGATTTCGATCTTATTTCAATTAGAATTAGAAACTTAATAATATAACATTATCGTCAAGAAAGAAATAGAGAGAGAGAGAGAGAGGACGTGGTAGAGATCCATCCTAGAGTCTTGTTTCCATGTCGCCATGGAAGTTGTTGGAAAAAACTTCCTCTTTCTCTCTCCTCTTTATTTAATGTCAATCTAATTAGAAGTGGTATTTGTTGTCAAAAAAAATATCAGAAAATAACTCATCATTTTGTGACAATTAGCAAATAACCTTCCAAGAAGTTGAATCAAATTCATTGGCTCACAATTAATAGTAAATATAATTTACATTTAACAGTGTTTAATGTAAATTCAATCCATATTAACATTGATAATGTGAATCCAATTCATACATAAGCTCCATAATTAAGTGTAAATCAAAGTCATGTTATGCATGATTAGTGTGAAGCAACATTCATATTCATCATATGTGTACATATATATTAATATATGTGAATAGTATTCACACGTTAAATGTAATTCTATAATTCTAATTTACATTAAGCGATTGCTAATAAAAATCTAATTGATATTAATATTGATTGTGTGATCCATATCCAAATGCAAGTCCTTTCAATTCAATGCGAATCAAATTTACATAATTGATTATTATGAATCAACATTCATATTAGTCAATGTGTTCACACATGTTAATCATATTCACATTGATGAAAATGATCAAAATTAATATTGATCAATCTCCCAATACATGAATCCAAAACCAAATTAAGGTGTGTGCAACATCCTCGGATACTTAGAGATAAGGTCACTGAGATTGTATAGGTCATATATAGTGACTTGATATTGAGATTATATCCTATAGATCCATACTACTTAGAGTTATCTAATTAGAATGGATAACCGAATCTCAATTCTTTATTAACTTTGATCCAATCAAATCAATTGTCCAACTTTTTTTGCATTAAGAATATGATTATGAGATTTAGGTCGCTAAGTCGGGTTCCTAAAATACCATTCTTGTTCATCACTCTCTCGGAACGAGAATGTGATGAAAATGATTTCGTATCTATACATGCAAGCTTGATCCAAACCAAAGCTTGACCTAAATGTGTCGGGTATCGACCCGACAAAATAAATAAATAAGGAGGTAAAATAAGGAATAATGGGATTTATTCCCCATTTCCAATATTTTGTGTTAGCGGGATAAAGGTGTAACAAAAGTAGTTATTCTCGTTCCTTATTTGTTTAATGTTCTTGAGAATGTAAAATAAATAACAATTATTTTGAAATAAATGTAAAATATTTTGGTATGAATGTCGGACAAATATTAATCATTACTAAAAGGTAATGTTGAGCACCGATCCGGGCCCAGTTGAGCCCAACCAGAGCCCATAGTTTTGGTAGACTCGGCCCGTTAGTAAAAGGTACTTTGGCGAATGGACTGGGCCTGGGCCAGCATTATTTTCATGGATGAAGCTAGGGATGAGCATTGGGCTGGGCCGGCCCGGCCCAGCCCGAAGCCCAGCCCAAAAAGCCCGGCCCAGCCCAGGCCCAAAGGAATATCGGGTCGGGCTTGGGCCCAATATTTAGGCCCAAAGTTTTTTTGGGCCGGGCTCGGGCTTGGCTCGGCCCAGCCCGACCCGGTCCAAGGGCCCGGTCCGAAGAGGGCCCGAATCCTTTCTCACATCATACATGCATGAAAACTCCCACCTATTTCATGTGCACTCTCTTCTTGTATCATGTCTTCATACAATGTTTATAAATCAAGAAAGTCAAGCGTGTGACATGAGTTGATGATCAATGTATTTCAATTAAGAATGTATTTTCCTTAATTAGTATTTAGTTTAGATTCTTTTGGTTATTCTTGAATTTGTTAGTATTTATTTTTTTCAATCAAAATATTTTCTATTATTGTACATTTATCCAATATGAGTCTTATGCCCATTTTTTAACATGTAGGATCAGGTGCGACTGTTATTGTTAACTGGGTAAGTTTGGTTCACTCTTTCAATTTCTATTAATGAGTGACATTCACAGTATCTAGCATTGAGTGCACATGTGTAAATTCGGATTTGGTAGAATTAAATTTTAGTTGTTTCACAAGTATTACGGTACACTTTTTTACCAATTTTGGCTTGTGTAACTTGAGTTGAGATTAACTTGAAATAAAAGAGTCAAAGTTAATAATATCTAATTGGGAGATGGGCCGGCCCGGCCCAAGCCCGACCCAAAGGAATTGGGCTGGGCCCGGGCTTGGGCCGAACAAAAAAAATTTTTGCGGGTCTAAGCTCGGCCCAAGGCCCGAATTTTTTAAGCGGGCTTGGGCCTGGGCCCTTCAAAGCCCTGCCCAGCCCGGCCCATGCTCATCCCTAGATGAAGCCCGAACCTGGTCTCGCGATTTGGACCTGGGACGGTCCGACCCAGATTCTCGAATTGGACTGCCCAAGCAGCCATGTTTACAACATTTTTTAAGCCACTGAAAGTTCACCAATCATTCAAGAGACTCATACTGAATAATGAAACCAACTCCGATCACATACAAATCCATCCCAATATCAAATCAATGGATAATCAAATCTATTATCTGTAGATGTGAATGGTGAGGTTAAACTTACATATAAAATCTTCACTATTCATATAATTACCTACCAAACAAAAAAAATACCATCTTTTTTTCGATTGCAACATAGGACACATATACAACTTATGGCTTTGTCTGCTCTTTTGTGAATATAAATATTATTGAAAGTAACTTTCAAGAATACGAAAGGAAATCTCTTCGATCCTTTTTTTTTGAAACCATAACTTCCAAATGTATTAATAGAATCCGGAAATAAATTTCCATTCGAAGCTATTAAACAATAATAAACTGTAAATATTTTCTACAAGAATTCCTTATTTTTGTGGAAATGTTGAGAATTAATTAGCCTTCCAATAAGGCAAGTACAATCAGAATCGATCTCAGTAGCATTAAAATAGGACAATAACAATTATCATGTATGCATATCTATTACTTGAAAAAGTAGTAATTCAATTTGATACGATCGTTCTTAGTTGTAAATCAGAAACAGAACGACCTATATAACCCAATCCTTATGAAAGGCCGTCCTGTGAGCTTATGGGTCGGGCTACATCGAGACCGAACTCGACGCGAAATCTATATTTTGTAAATATCACCGTCCAAGCCCGTCCAATCTATCGTGGGCTCGGGCTGGGACCGGGTATGTGGGTCGGATTTCATGGGGCCAACCCGACCTAATGCTGAAAGCCTGGGAATCCATAATATCTTTTCATCATTTCCGAGGTAAACACTGCCGATTTAGATGTCCGAGCTAATTGTTGCCATATTTAGCAAAGGTGAAAGTAATAAAATAGATGGAATCTTATTTAGGCATTTAAACGTTAGCATATAAGCTTTATTAATGCACCGGATTTACGATTTGACTTTAGAATAAAAGTGGGCTTACAGTCCATAAAAATGCCCAGCCTAATATTGCTTTTTTAATTTAATTAATAGCCGAAAATATAAAACCGTAGTTGTTATGTTTCAAATTCTCGAGTCGAGCCCTAAGTAATAATCTTTAAAAAAGTTATTATTAGTCACAGGTGTAAACGGACCGAATCTAAGCGAATCTACGTTTTTTATATTCGGTTCCTTTAATTAATCGAGGCTAAACTTGTGTTCAGGTTCGGTTTGTTTATTTCAAATCGAATCTGAATCGAACCTCTTTTTAATCGAATCGAGCCTAAGCGAATATCAAACTTGAGAATTCTGTAATAAGAGGGAGTGAAAATAAAAGAAATGGAAATATAAGTGTGTGTGTGTGTGTGTGTGTCTGTCTATAATTAGAATAAACATTCATTTAGTTTTTTTATCTAACTATTCTTCATCTTTTAAAAAATTAGACTAATAAGGATTCGTCTCTTTGAACAAAGTATAATTATAATATATTTTTATACATGTCCAGATGAGGAATAATGTGGAGATATGCGATAAGTAAGGTTTATACTTGTTTTGTTGATTTGAGGATAAAGAAGGGAAAATACTAGACACATAATGATGGATGATGTAAATATGATGTGACTATTTATTTTGAAATAATTTATACTGAGATAAAACCTCCTTATCCTGTAAATATTCAGTTATCTCTAGACAAAGTTCACTTACCTTGAGACAAAATCCACTTATCTCAGAATGAAATTCACTTATGCGGATAATGGTTTGTAAATATGTATGTGGATAATGGTTAATAAATATGTACATATATGTATGTTTATCGAGCTTTTAATGAATCGAATTCGAGCGAACCTATGATTTTTAGTTTCGGTTCGTTTATTTAATCGAGCCTAAACTTGTGTTCAGGTTCGATTCGTTTATTTCCGAACCGAATCTGAATTAAACTTTTAACGAGCTGAACCAGAGCGAATATCGAACTTGAAATTTTTCTAACACCCCTAGTCACAAAATCGTAGTAACATAAGGACAATTTCGGCATATTGTTTGTAATTATATATTGCATGGATCTGAATCGACTTCTACTTCTGGGTACCAAACGAAACTCCAACAGTTTACCTTGTGCCGGATTTAGAAAACATTACAACATAAAATTAAGTAGTACTTTTCTTTAAAAATTAAGATTAGCACGAGAAAATATATAAAACATAATGAAATGTGCATTATGCCGCCCTACGAAAGATCAATGCTAAGGTTATATAGTTAATGTACTTTATATATATACTTAAATTTTTACTAAAAGTATAATCATTTTTTGTTAAAAAATAGTATTTGTTATTGTAAAAATAGAATATTTAAAATCCTTATTAAAAGGTCAAGGATGATTATATCCTTAAATCGTTGCTAAGAACATCTTGAAATTGATTTCAATGTGAATAATTTTGGGGGAAAACTCCTTTTTAAAACAAATGTAAAGGAAACAATTACGACCCTTAACTCTATATCATCAAGAAAAAATAAACACTTTTCTTAAAGGTCGTCTTAAATTAGGTTTAAACAATCAAACGAAACCAGCATACTCAAATGATTTCCATTAATAAAAAGAGAAAAATCGATCCAACCAACCGATTATAATTACAAAATAAAAACATGCAAAAACTCATCAGTTGAATTGCATAACTCGGTTGAACTAGTTAAACCAAACCACATGTTCAGCTTCTTATTCGTTGATTAAAAAAATAATATTTAATAGTTAAATACAATAAAAATTCTTAAAACTGTCCATATTCTACTCATTCATTTACCGCAATACTTTGACTATTTCCTTTACATGTTTCCCTCAACACAAGTCTCTTCCCCTTCATAAGTTTACTACAAAAAAAATTCCCATGAATCCATCCCTTCGACTTCAAGAGCGTTTGCGTCGACAATGCACTATTGCATCTCCCTTCCTCCTTCACAAGCATCGCATTTCCTTTCCTACCTTGAGCACGATTTAGTCTGCTTCCAATGGCAAGTGCTAGGTTCTTTCGATCATGACCCCTTCGATCCATCGTTCCCTGGTCGCGATTCAATATAATCGACGGGTTCTTACATCTAATGGATATGTCAATTGATCATGGATATCCGTGGGTATCCGCGGAATATCGCTAACAAAAAAAGGTCCACTGATTAAAATAGTAACAAGAGATCTCCATCAACCATATTTTAAAATCCAATCATGTTTGACAAATAGCTTTTTTATGATGGTAAGGGAAATATTTCCTTCATGGCAGGATTCAAATTGACGATACTAAGATTTCTATCGACTCAAATAATATTGCTATGATCTAACATGGTCTTGAACTAGCTTGGATTTGTATGCAGACATGGTGGTAGATGCGATGGGTGTGATTCCTCGACCCCGATGGCGTTCGACGAGAACGATTGAAGGCGCATCTTAATGAACTCGCCTAGGTTTCATCCACCTAACATGTGAAACTCGAGCTAAAACCCCTGACATACACCTGCGTTCATGCATTAAAACCTTATTATTATAAAATCATACTTGTAAATAATAAGCATAAATTAACGCTTAAAATCACATGAAAGAAGAGGCCAATAAGAAATAAAAAAGAAGTAAATGGGTATGTGTACATCTAGAAACTGGTCCTAAGTGTAGCACCCATACCCCAAACATAGTGCCACATCTAAAACTCATGAAGTGTGGGTGTGGTTTATAAGTGATGGAGATTATTATTTGACAACTTGGGCTTAAGCATTTTGGGTGGTTGTCAACGGATTCATTTGGGCTCGAACCCAACAAGTTATCAGGGTCAGTTTTCTCGATAACGGACCGGAGACCTAAGCCCGGAACGTTACACTAAGCCTCGATCAACCTAATAAAAAATAGGAAAAAAAAGGAAATGTGCAGAAAGAAACGAAGTCTACACATAAAATGACAAGAAAAATATCTATATAGAACAGATAAATAAATACAAACAAACGCATGTATCTATTTTCATACAATTCTAGTTGGCCAAATATTTTTGATTTCGTTCAAAAAAATGCGTAGAAAAATTACAAAAGACCTTAAATTAATCACCTGCACAGATACCAATAGATTCCAAACACCAATTCTAATATGTCCGCATTTTAAGAATTTCTATTACATGCATGCCAACTACATATTGACCAATTGCAAGTAGAGATGCAACCGTTTCAGATGTATTCCTATCCCATCCGTCATCGTTTCCATTTCATACAAATTTTGATATAATGTATCCGTAATTTGTTTTAAAATAAATACGGATATGGATATTGTTTTGATATCCGCAAACATCTGTATCCGTGTTCATATGTCCGTTTACGTATATAAATATAGTTACAGATTTATTTTTAACCTTACATACATAATTCTATACTTTTTTTATCATATTTGTATAATTTTTATGATACAAACATATTTAGCAGGTCTATATCATGTGTTTTCCACCAATTCGTATACATTTAAGTCGATTCTGTTAGAGTATTTCTAACATTACTTGTATCCGATCAGTATCCGTTTTACATCCGTATCTTTTTTTAAAGATATGGTAAGATAGTTTTAATATCCATCAATATTTGTATCCACATCCGTATTCGTATTCAATAACAAATAAGGATACAGTAATACCTATATATGTATATGTATCCGTCCGTTTGCATCCCTAGTTGCAAGACATATTTTACACCGAGTTTATAACTTTATAGTTAATACATAGCATTCATGCGCTCTTTTTTTTATTTGGTTTTAACTTTTTTTATGTTCTCTTTTTAAACTTTATTTTCTTTTAAACAATGTAAAATAAAATAAAAATGGTGTTTTAAACACATAACATTTTATACTTTCATAATTACATGATGATCTATAATTCTAAATTTACACGTAGAACCTTGGATATATATATAGAGAGAGAGGGCAGATCCTATGAGATGAGATTTTGGTGAGATGGTGAGATGGGAGATTCTGGACCACTAATTTCAGCCAGGAGAGAGAAACCAAGAGAGAGAAGACAGAAACTAGTGGTCCAGAATCTCCCAATCTCACCATCTCACAAATCTCATCTCATAGGATCACTCATATATATATATATATATATATATATATATATATATATATATATATGATGCTTGGCCTTCTATTTGAATGGAAGGACCAAGTCTCATATGAAAGATATCATATATATATATATATATATGTATGTATGTATATGTATGTATATATATATATATATATATGGGTTAAATGAGGCTACACCCTGGGTGTAGCAATTGGCTACTCCCACCCCATTTTTCTCCTATTTTTTTATTTTTTTGGAAAATAAAAATATGTATGTTGATCACTAATATCCTCTAACATGTCATTCAAATTTCGTCAGAAACAGAGACTCCTATGCCTTCCATCTAAAAGGGGTCATTTTCAGCAATTCTGAGTCCGTTAAAATTTGACGTCTTGATGGAGAGGATAGAAGTATCAATTAAGTCGAATTTTGAATGACATCTTGGTGACTATTGTGATCTAAATTCCAACTAGGTTTCATTTCAGAAAAATAAAAAAAATACAGGGGAAAAGAGGTGGGAGCATGTACGTTAGCTACACCCAGGGAGCATATTCCTTTTTCCCTATATATATCTATATATATATATATATATATATATATATATATATATTCACTCTGCTTTACACCCAGACCATCGTTTAAGGTTATTGCATATGAAGCTTGAAGGTTTGTTTGGGGCATGGCTTGGTCGATGGAGTTTGGGTCATGGTCGGGAGGTTTGGAGGAGGTGGTGGGGCTATGATATCAGTCATGGGTAGTTGGAGAATGAGAGGGAGAGCAGAAGCGACGGAGGCGGTTTAAAATCAACATCAAGTCCAATAAAATAAAATAATTGCAAATACGTAATGTATGTGGATCTTTAAGTCCCGCTGTCAAATCCTAGGGTTCAACCAAGACATACGGTGGAACTACAGCCGGAGCATGTAGGAGAAGAGGGAATTTCTGGTGGAGTGGTGAAATGCATAGATATGGGAAAGAACACAAATGATGAAAGCACTCAGTTAGGTCGACACTAAAACTGAGAGACAAAATTAAGGGAGCGAATGAGATTAGATACATAATCCGATAATAATCTGTAATCCGCTTTATACAATAAGCCGTCCAATGTAATAGATAACCATATTGATTGGAGCGGATCGATACGTCTGCTTGTTGTAATGGATATGGAATTAGTGTCAATGTTACACTACAATTTGAATTAACCATAAAGATATCGAATGATAAAATCACACAATGTTTAAGTAGTGAGGTTCCATCTACATATAGTAAGATGGGCTTCTAATTCGAAGGAACAGTGGAATACTAATCGAGATTAGACATCACGATCACGAGTTATTGTCCAATTCAATGCGTGCGGTTGGAAGGTAGACGGAGATATTTCCCGTTCTTATCTGTATATGCAATCATTGATGTTTATTTTGTATCTAAAAAATCGAGAGATGTCTTAAATATTAAACACTACACTAATGATGAATTAAGGCATCCTCGTTCGAGGTTTAGATCGTATAATTTGCCTTCGGAGGAGATGCAGAGCACAAGTATGTAATTAATTAGTTGGGACCTGTCCTTTTCCTGCGAATTATTAGACGCAGTTTTCAACGGTTGTAAGTGAAAGCCATTAATGAAACCCCGGAGCTGTTAAAAACTTAAAATGCCATGAAATGATACGGATAAAACAGATTGGATACGAATCCGATATGCTTATTCCCATATCCATATCTGCTTCATCTCTATCGAATACGGATACGGATATGATTCGTATGTGCATTAAAGAAATCATACGTTTAGAAATACAGATACGAATTCGAATCGGATATTTATCGAATCCGAATACGGATCCGATAAAAGAACGGATCCGAATACGGATCGAATAAAGAGTCAATCCAAATATAGATCCGATAAACATAGAATCTTAATATGGATCAAATAACACTGCATACAAATTGAATTTATATCAACGTTTATTATGAATTTAAAAAATAGCATTGAAATATAAATAAGTTGCATCTTGATAAAAAGGAGCATCGATGTGGCCTACGTTCTTGACCGGAAGCAAAAAGGAGATATGATTTCATAACTTTCGGTCGTGCCCATCCCCAAACAAACGGAAGTTTATTAATATCATTAATATGTTGTATTATATAATATATAATACTAATATAATAACAAAAGACCGTGGCTTATATTATATTAATTAATATATAAAACAATATAAATTATTGTATTCGGATATTCGATCCGGTTATCCAAGTCATTACTATATCCGTATCGAAAAAAATTACCACCCATATCTATATTCGATTAATATTCGAAGAGGATATCCGTATCTGATAATTTTTCGAATAAGATAAGAGATAAGAGGATATTCAGATATACGTTTTCATCCCTATAAAATGAGGGTTTTAGTTACATAAATAAATAAATAATTGTATAATGTGATACGTCAATAATTTTTAAATAAATAAATAAATTCTTCGTGACATGCATAACGTAGGACTATTATACTCCAACATTACAAATATTTTAAAATTGGATGACCGATAAGACTTCCTTACGTGGAAAAGAGATTAATACATCGTAATCAAATAAATAATTATCTCTCATTCCACAGCACTGGATTTGTTTATCCTTCAAACCAACCGAATCAGAGGAAATAAATAAAGAAATAAATAATCCATGAGATATACCCCTTCCGTTTTTTTGTTGAACTTCTTATCGCGAGATAAATGTAATAGAGCCGTCAAAACTTAAGCAATATTAATTATATCTGATCATAAAGACAATACGATAAGCACGCTTTGGATTTGATGATATGTATATTGTCTGATGTTAAATATATAATGATAAATATTATAAGCTGATAAGTAGTTTTTTCATACCATTATTAGCAACGAAAGTCATAATCATTATTATATCATTAGCTTTATGTAGCAATGTTTTCTCACTATAAGAAAAATGAGTTGTTATTGACGGAATGTGGCTACGAAACTGGTGGCCACGATAATTCTGTGGCACTAGTTTCTCGTAGCTACAATTCCGTGGCTTCATACAAGAGATGTGGCTATGACAAGTTTTTGTGGTCACTTTTAGTGTCCACGCATATTCGTGGTTAGAGAACTCTCGCGACGAGACTTGTAGCTACGGCTATTGGCTACAACGTGTTGTGGCCAGAGCCAATTTCTTGCACAAGCTCCACATCCGTGAGCATAGTTCTCTAGCCACAACTTATATTCCTTGTAGTGTCTATAGCTGTTTTTCAAAAAATTTGAGTTGATCGTCTCAAATTTGAACTAGAAAATAAGCGACGACTAACTTGAATTTTGAAAAATACCAATAGGAGCATAGCTTGGTAGAGTGTTACTAACGATATAGCAATAGATATGATTTTTATCGTCATTTATAGTATAAAAATTAGCAATAGATAATATTCATTACTATATATATTTAACAACATATGATATAGTGACACATTCAAAATAAACATCATTATAGACCCAAGTTGTTTTTGTGGTGAATATAATCTGGATTTGAAAATGGAAGTGCGTTCATTATAAAAGATTCAATTGGATAGATATATAAATTCCACCACAACAAAATTGAGCTATAGTGATGCTTTTTTCAGAATCTGTCCTAAATAAACGTTGTTAAATATATAACAATGTTATTATTCATTGCGAAATGATTTTTCTTGAAATTAGCAACGGATATCATTTTGGGGGATTTTTACCCGGCAGACCCTGTAATCTTTTGCAATTACCG
Organism: Ottelia alismoides; assembly: GCA_037367405.1. Lineage (NCBI taxonomy): Eukaryota > Viridiplantae > Streptophyta > Magnoliopsida > Alismatales > Hydrocharitaceae > Ottelia > Ottelia alismoides. The sequence goes on from JAZKJV010007400.1 coordinate 43,900, forward strand.
CTACGACCTCAGAAACATCCTAATTCCTCTCTCGACCCCGTAAACTGCTAACCTTTACCCTACAGACCTTGTGGTTAACCCACATCCATTTGACCGTTAAAAGTAACCAGATTCTGTTATCTTTCTTTATATTATACCCATTTTGTTTGTCTAATTTACAATTAATGCCATTCTCCCTCTTCTACCACATATCCTTCCCACCCCCACACCCTCGTCCCGCCCCGTCGTCTTCCTCGAAGCCCCGGCCCCCGTCGCGTCGTCCGAAGCTGCTCCCCCCAACCCGCACCGGCCGAAGCCCTGCCTCCCCAACTGGCGCCCATCATGTTCGATGTCCCCCCGGGCCATCGCCTCACCCTGCTCCCCCGGTCAACCCCCACCACCTCCCCCTGTCCCCCGCTCGACCCCCTTTCCCTCTAAGCAGCCGCCTCCACCGCAAAGCCCCCCGGGTCCCCGTTCCCCCGATCGTCGGAACCCCCCCTCCCCCGCCAAGCTCAACGCCTTCTTCCGCGTCAAAACCCCAACACCCCCCCCCCCTGAAGCCCCCCTCGCGCAAGGTTCTTCTGCGCGCCCCGCAACCCCTCCCTCAAGCTAAATCCGTGTCAATGCCGCCCTCCCTCCTCACCGAGCCCCCCCTCGTGACGACCTGCAGAGAAACCCTGCGCCTCGCGGTGACCTGCAGCCCCGAGATGACCTATAGAGCCCCCCGCGCCATGCGCCGACCTGCAGCCCCGTGACAACCCGCACCGCACCGACCTGTAGAGCCCCCCGCGCCCCCATGCAAAGCCTCCTCTGGTTACCCCCCCCCCCCCCCCCCCCCCCCGCAAGCCCCCAACCCCCTGCCCCCCTGAAGCCCCCCCGCGCAAGGTTCTTCTACGCGCCCCCGCAGACTTAACCCCCCGCCCCCTTGAAGCCCTCCCCTCCTCATCGGTTCCCCCGCAGACTGCCGATCGGAAAGAACCCCCTGCAAGCCTCCCCTGGTACCCCGCCGCCACCCCTGCAAGCCCTCGATGCAGTGAACCGATCAGTTGGCTTCCTCGATCCTCATCCTCGGCGTTGCATTGGGAGGAGAACCTGTTAGAAGGAGGATTTTTTTATTTTTATGGTTTAATTCTAGCCGTCCGATCATGATGGGTTAGATTAACTCGTTTCTAACTCAAGAAGTTAACTGTAGATGTGTCAATCTAAACGGTAGGGTTCGTAGGGTAAGACGGAGTAAGTTTACGGGGGTGAGGGAGGAATTAAGATGTTTTAGAGGTCGTAGCGGTAATTGCAAAAGATTACAGGGTCTACCGGGTAAAAATCCCCATTTTTTGAAGGATAGCAACGGATATCATATATGTCATTATATCTTTAGCAACGGTCCACATCGACGATTAATTAGAAGTTTGAAAAATAGCAATGGATAAACGTTGCTATGTGGACGTTGCTAATGATATAACGACATATATGATATTCGTCGCTAGTTTCAAGTACGAAAACTCATTTCACAATGAATAATATCGTCGTTATATATTTAACAACGGTTAATTTAGCGACTGATTTTGAAAAAAGTGACACTATCGCTAAATTTTGTTGTAGTGATTGTATCTAGCTGCTTACTTATTGCACCATATTCAACCAAAAAAAATAGACATGTATCCTTTTGTGGAATCGATACATGAACTTTTTTTGTAGTTAATCAGGATATGGATACATATATAGATAAAATTTTTTTGAGCCCGCGGTCAGCTACATCCTCACTCAGCTGAAAACGATGGTTTGCCCGTAGTGGCGCTGCTCAAACTAGTAATATTGTTGTCTCGAATGAGATCGCAGTCATCCATTGCGAGCAGAAAAAGAGCAGAGATGGGACAAGCTTCTACTACAGATAACACTTATTTCACATCAGAGCCTAGTCCGACAACAATTGTCACGGCTCAGTGGTTGCTTGCTTAGTGATACGATCTTGCTAGCTTTGAGGCATGCATGGTCTTCTGCTTCCTTCGAGGAAGTCCGCCTCTTCGGTAGGCCCAACAAGGCTGGAATTCTTTCCCAGAGCTGATTCCTGTATCACTTGTATTTAATTCGGTCCTGATATCTACTTCATGAATGATGTTTTTTTATGTACATATGTAGATACATATAGTATGGTATTCGGGTAATTTTGTTTCATATATTTGGACACATATCTTCAACTAAAATGTGGATATGTAATTTTCCACGATTTTTTGATACATTTTTTTTGCAATCAACCAAAAATAAACACAACTATAGATATTTTTTTTTACAGATGCAGATGATCTTTTCTGCACGGATATATATACATATAAAAATAGTATCTAGATATTTTTTTCAAATGATATGATCAATGTGAAAACATGTCTTCAACTAAAACATATATATGTATGTATGTATAGAGAGAGGGTTGGGGAGGCTGTTCTGTGTAACAATCAAGTTGGTTGTTACACGAGCAATTTCTCTTATTTTTTATTTTTTTTCAAAAATCACCATGTATATTCATCTTATATCCTTCTTATGTGTCATTCGAATTCATTAGAAACAGAGACTTATATGCCCTCCATCCAGAACAGGTCGATTACAGCAAATTTGAGACAGTTAAAATTATATGTTCTAGATGAAGGGCATAGGAGTTTCTGTTTTGATGAAATTCGAAGGACATATAGGAGGGATATATATATATATATATATATGAATATATATTGTGAAATTTTTGAAAAAAAAATAAAAAATAGGGGAAATGCTCCGTGTAACAGCCAACTTGGCTGTTACATAGAACAACTTCCCTTTTCTGATATATATATGCTACTGTATCAATCTCTAACCATATTTTGGTGGATATGGGATGGGAAAGCTGCACTCGATGGTGTAGTCAACTAGTTACACCCGATCATTTTTTCATTGGTTTTTCTCTGTTTTTTGAAATAAAATCTAGGAGGATTTAAATCACCATATATCATCATAGTATCATGTCAAATTCAACTAAATTCGACACTTCTATCATCTCCGTCAAGACTGTCACATTTTAACGGCCTCAGAATTGCTGAAATTGACCCTATCTAGATGAACATGTTAGGAATGTTTGTTTTGCATGAAATTTGAAACACATATTCCATTCAATAAATTAGTAAATCTCCATAAATTTCCTTCAAAAAAAAATCAAAAATCAATAAAAATATAGTCAGGTGTAGCTATTTAACTCCACCCAGTGTAACTTCCTCTTTCCCTAAATATAATATGGATATTCGTCTTTAACCAAATTATGGATATCTAACTTTATAGTACCCATCATCTTATTTAAAACTTTCTACTATTATAATTTTTGTTACAATCGAATCAGATAGAAATGTACATACATACCTATCTTGTGTTGTGATTCTTCTTATAGAAAAAAGATACACTGAAATTTAAAAGAAAAGGTAATTAATTAATACAGATACATAGCTAACCTTCAATTCCATAATTAGTAATCCAAATAGAGTGGGGGATGGATAACTAATGTCCCAAATACAATTAAGCTCCATGCTTCTGGCTGCAATAGGTATGTATCCGAGAGAAGACGATACGACAGATCGTTTCCCAACAAGTAGGAAGATGTGGCCTTCATCCAAAACATATTACCCTTGCTAAGTAAAAGTTTCTTTACCTAGAAGATCTGATCCTATACATGATATTATATTTCTATTAGATCAAAAACAATGAATATATATTAAAGTAATGAGTAGGATTTATCGCAATTCTCCTTATCTCTCATGGATACAAGTCTAATATTATGGTTAACACGGGTGTATATATCTAAAAATATTCTTTATTTGTGATGCCTCTCCTTTCTAACGTTGAGATGGACGTGTTTTTTTTTCTCCGTCCTTATTGAGGACGTATTAATTATTATTATTATTATTATTATTATTATTATTATTATTATTATTATTATTATTATTATTATTATTTCGGGACTGAATGGGTCCGATTTGGCGGCCATTTTTGTCTCAAGTTAATAAAGTCGTATTTTGACAATGGAGCTTTATATCTCCTACTCTTAAGGGTCCGTTTGGTTGCAGGGTTGGACAGGGTTGGGTTGGGCAGGGGTACCCCTGTGAATAGTAAACTGTTGAGGAGGAGAACCCTGTTTGGTTGCAGGGCCAACCCGGGTTGGACCAAGCCAACCCTGCCCAACCCTGCAACCAAACGAGCCCTAAAGGTCAACGGCTTCAGGAGCCGTAATTTGTATCGATCATTTATGCTTTGGCATTCATAACAGTCTCGCAAGTTTTCGAGTGATGGACTCAGGATACATCAGAGCTGAGAATATGGACAATTTCGCATGCAGATGAAGAGCGATTGCAATCACGTAGTAGCCGTCGCGGGATGGAAGCACACGCATGGAAGCGAGTACTGAAACATCTCAAGCGTCAATACGATCATCGTCGATAACGAGGACATGTGCATGTAAATCCACATGTAAGGGAGCATTTGGCGCCTCCGGATCTCGCATATTATAATAAAATTAATGGAACTATATTAAAGAATACATTTGATAAAATTCGCAACAATTGTTGCATATGTTAATACAGCAACTTGCTAACTTTTCTCAGTTTAGCTCGTGTAATTGTTGCCAAATTGACGACTACTAATGCAAATTTTTATGAAAATGTTTATGAATAATTATCATTTACTGGCACTGTAACAATCTTGGCTTATGGTGACGAATATTATCTTCCTTAGTTAAAGTTATGAAAATGAATATTATTCGTTGCTTGAATCTTTACATTCAAATATCGTATTCACTATCGTAGTGCTAGCAACGAATTATGTAACATTGACTATCCAGCAATATTTTTCTTCTAATCGTTGCTAAAATACGTTATAACGAATTCGGCTTGATACAAGCGAGAACTTTAATTTGTTGTCATATCATTTATTGTGAATGCCAATTAATATTATTTATTACTTCCTTCTTTTATTTTGCAACGGATATCATATTCGTTGCTACCTCTTAACAACGAATTATATAAAAATAGCTATCTGTCAGCTTTTTTTTAAATTATCTCTAAATTAACAACAATACTATAACTTTTAATGAGAAATCAAGGGATAATCGATGTTATATGAACTTTTAGCAACATATATTAAATTCATTGTGAATTACAAGATTAATATATATTTTTTCAACAACTAATATTTGTTGCAATGAATTTAACATCGGAAGACATAACAATGAACATTTAAGTTGTCTTTTACCATACGTTACTTTTGTTAGAGTGTTAGCAACCATTAGGTCAAATTGTAAATGAAAAGTTAACACGTAATCATTATTATATGAAACTTTAGTAGCAAACTTTCACTACAAGGAAAACAAGTTGTAGCCACAGAATTATGTCCATGGATGTGAGCCGTGTGGTCACAGAATTGAGCTATGGCCACAACACTTCGTTGCATATAACCATAGCCACAAGTCCCCTCGCGAGAGTTCTCTAACCACGGATATGCCTTGGCCATTACAAGTAATCACAGAATTTGTCGTGGCTACAGTTCTAGCACGAATGTCTTCCTTACATCTTTGACGACTTCGTCCACAGAATCATAGCTACGAAAACTAATGGCCACGCAATTATCGTGACCACAAGTTTCCGCAGCCACATTCTATGGCCACAACTTGTTTTTCTTGTAGTATTTCATTGTGAAAATAATAACAAAAGATATATTGCAATAAAAAAATATACTTTGCTATATGTTTAGCATGGGAAAATATAGCAATGGATATTCATATTATTTGTTACCTTAGGTCAATTTTTGTGGTAATTATAAACAACATGTTTTCATATATACATATATATATTGCGACTTTCTCAAATCAAAGTGATTTTAAAATACATAAATAATTAAATAAATCACACAAAATTCCATGAATTATCTATATATATATATATATATATATATATATATGATTTCAATGTCATACACAGACATAAAGAAATAACTATGCCGTACCTGATTTACAACGATATACATTTGTTGTAATATGGTTTTGTGCTATTGTGATGTAAGGTGACAGAAAGACAAAACAACCAACTAATTTTATTAGTCTCAGATCACATCGAGACAAATATTAAAGATCAGATACAACATTGTTATTCTTTAAAGATGAGGTATGACATTGAAATGTATTGTAGTATAGCCGGAGAGGAACTTTCGTGTAATTTACTCTAAACTATTTGTTGCCATATATCTTAAATCAGATGATTTATTATATAAACGAATATCCAACTATTTGTTGTTAGCTGGAGGCCAATTAAATTGTTGTGCAACTTGATAGACACGTTGATTTTAAAAGTATACTTGACAGATAACATAATTAATAATTATTATCCCTAACATAGGCCTTCTTATAGTTAGCAAAAAAAAAAGAGTTGTTGGAGTAAATCAAGAGTATAATTTTTCTGTCAAATATTAGGGTTGGAGTAAATCAAGAGTATAATTTTTCTGTCAAATATTAGGGATTTGGACATAAATGGAGAATCCATCCAACTTGCAAGGGAACATCATGAAGTGTTAAGAGGGAGCATACAAGTGGCCATTTTATTGGCCCAATCACATCCCCACAATAAAGAAATTGGAATCACATTTAATAGCATGATATGTTTGGTTTGACTAAGATTCCAAATTATTGTAGATTAATATGTGGCCACCATTTAGCCACAACCCCACATCACCTCGTGGGGGCAGCAATTTCTTTTATCAAGTAATAACTCACCAGGGTTTCTGCCAATCATTCTCCATTAAGATAAAAGAGTAAATTACATAAAATTTCCTGAACTAAACATTCGATTTCAATGTCATACCAGAACTCTAAAAAGGTAATAATGTGTTATACAATCTTTAATATTTGTTTCGAGGTGATTTTGAGCTTACGATCAATAAGAAATGATTTAATAACATGACCATCTTCCGACTTATTCTTCAACAAGAAAACCCAAGATAATCTAGAAAAGTCATCCACGACGATCATATAGAACCGATGTCCCTAATGATCGGGAACAAGACTAGGATCCCAAATATCAAAATGAAACAACTCAAATGACTGGCTAATGTGATGACTCTGATGACTCAGAAAAGAAGAATGATGGTGCTTTCCAAGATGACATGCTTTACACTCCAAGGTGGTATGAGTAGAGATATGAGGTAAAACATGACACAACTTCTACAGAGGAAGGTGAACAAAGCGAAGATGCCACATGAAAGGAGAAATTGATCCAGATGGAATGGTAGCAGCACCAGTATAAGGAGGTTGGACCAGTCTGTAAAGTCCTCTCTGGTCACGGTCACATCCAATCACCCTTCTCGCAAGTATGTCCTGAAACACAAGAGAAGATGGGTCAAATATGGCATGGTAATATAAATCTTTTGTAATCTGATTAATAGACAAAAGATTCATCTGGAATTCAAGAGCATGTAAGACATTCTGTAGGTGCATCGAAGGGGTTAGGTCAATCTCCACTTGACCAACAATGGGTAGATAATCCCCATTTGCAATCCCCACTGATCTACAAGGCGGGATAGATATGCAAGAACTAAACTGAGCTCGATCTCCACACATATGATGAGATTCTCTGGAGTTCATGATCCAATCAGTCAAATCTGAACTGCTACAACTAGCAATTGCATAGGCAATACACGAACTCGTACAAGCTCTGGCAGCAACTGCAATATCTGAAGATCCTGCGGTTGTGGTGGATGGTGTAGTCATCATCTCTCTCAATTTGGAGACAATATTATCAAGCCATGCATCATGAGTAGGAGTCTGAATAGTCTCTGTCTTCCCTTTTCAATAACTATTATTATTATTATTACCAATCTATTTGCATGCTGATATGGAAGCACCGAGTAAGGAAACCATCAAGCTTACATATCCAATACTAGTCCTTGCCAAAATACAGGTTGGGCCGGCTCATGGGCCGAGCCGAATGGACCGAGGTTAAAAAACTTATATCCAAAGCCCGCCATGGACTAGCCCATGGTCCATTTAGTTCATTTTCCATTGATTTTTTTAATGATATTTAATATATATGTGTGATTTTATTAATACCATTTATACATCATATAACTAATATAAGTAGTTTACATGTCACTTAACATGTAAACTATTAAATTTTATTTAACATGTATTATTCAGCTTATATTTATATTTTTTTCGTAGGCTGGACCGGCCCATATCCAAATCTCCTAGCCCAAGTCCGACCTATGAACGGGCTGGCGGGCGGCCCCCCAGCTTGTTGGCCAGGTCTATCCAACACCCTATACTTTTATTACATTAAATTGTTCAAGTCAAAATCAAGGTACAACGCATCCTTAAAGAATTACATGGGGCTGTGGGCGAGCTGAATACCGGTAAAAAGAAAGGAACCTATAATACATATATCATTTTCCCCTCGTTCCTTGGAAAAATGTAAGGAATACGCACGTGCACGCACGCACACACACATGTGTGTTACAAGAAGTTTACCTCTCCGTAGCAATGGAAGGTGATAATTAGGTTTAGGTCTCGCCAGAACCTCATTCGTTCTTCATCGCAGCTATTCTATCCTTGATATATGTAATCTAATACATGCAGTATTGCTTCCCTTCTAAGGTCACACGTAGTAGTGCAGGGGCAGTATCAGGAATTTTATTAAGGAGTGTTCAAGTATACATCTATTAGGTATGCTCAAAAATATAAAAATCATTGTATTTTCGAATGATATTTTTAAACAGAATTAATATTTTTGAAATGAACCACTTCAAATTTTGAAAACTTACAAGTTAAATATATCATTAGAGTTGGACTTTAAATAGATTATTATTTTCAGTAGTGATTTTGAAATTTGATAAATCCGATAACTTAAGCCTCTCTAACTGTCCCAAAAGGCTAAATTATGAAGTAAAATTTTGAAAAAAGATCATAGTTAAAAGGAAACAATACTTTTCTTTATTTACATGGAGCTCTAGAAATACTCGCCCTCGTATATAAAAAGGCTTTGTTGTTGTTGTTGTATAATGAGTGCTAGAAACAATTTGAGAGATAAAATGAAGTCGAATACAATTTTTATACCAAATTATACTTATACTTTTGATACTTTGGAAGTGATTGGATAAATTATATAAAAGAAATTAAAATTGAGGTAAGAGTCGAACCATGGTCTTCAAAATAATAACAATTTCGAACTTGTTCATTTAAGCAAGTCTTAGTTAAGCCAAACCATTTACGAAGTACTACCGAGTCAAACTTGAATGTTCATTTTTGAAATGAACTCAAATTCAACATTTTCAATCCTATCGAACCTATCAAATCGAAATAGAACTCGAAGTTTCGAACTATCTTATCGAACCGAACTCGAACTTAGGCTCATTCATACAATTCGATTAGCAGCCTTATAATTACTGTATTTTATCCTTGGAATATGTTTGACAATGTAATTTCTATATAAATAATGAAGAAAAAGTATTGTTGGGTATCTTATTTTTGAAAAGATGTTTTTAAAGTGTTATAGGGGTTTTCGTTTTTTTTGTTTTCTATATATAAATAGATAAATGATAAAATCAATATAAACTCGAATACAAGGATGAAGACAAATAGAAATAAAATAGAAAATAATCATATAAACACCATTGATATTTTTAAATGATAGAGTATTTAAAATCACACAAAATGGGCACTAATTTTTTGACCTTGGAGTTCGTGATTTTTAAAAGGAATTGTTTGGATGTTTGAAAAAAACAATGGGGAACTTTGCAAAGATTTTTGGAGGACTTGTTCATCTACAAGATATATACACTTATTATTTTCGGAAATTTTTAGTAAGAAATAAAATTACTATGCATTTTCTACTAAAAAATATTTTTTATTTCTGATTTTAGATAAAAAAAACAAACAAACTAAAATATTTTCGCAAATTGAAATTTGGGTCAAATGAATAACACTAATGGAATATATTACCCAAAAGGAATTTTCAGGATATATAAAATGATGGTACAAAAATAAAAAAACTAAAGATAAGGACAATTTTAAAAACAAATTGGGATTAAATTTGACAAAAGGAGGAAAGGGATTTGTTGACCAAGTGATGTGGACCTAGTATAATTTCTCCCAACCCAAACAATTAACTATATAGTCCTAAAATAATTTTTGAAAAAAAAGTCCATTTTCACAAAATAAAATACAATAAATAAAATCAATGTCTGAACATGTCAAATAAGGTCTCAAACGTTTAGGCTATTTAATACAAGCCCAGCAAAATTTAAAAAAAGGATTTTTGGTGAATTTGTCAAGTTAAAAGAACTAAAATGCAATAAAAGATATTGAAAATTACAAGTACGTACCTGCCAAACTACGATTAACAATAATTAAAAATAAAAGATATGCAAATGAAAGGCCTTTTCAAAGGAAAGTAGGATCCTACATTCTCCGTCCCATGCCGGATCTGATAAAGGTCCCTAATGCTTAACTCCCAAAGTACGATCACTTCAATAAAATTGAGCTATAGTGACGTTTTTTTAAAAAAAATATGTCACTAAATTAGTCATTGTTAATATATAACTACAATTTTTTCATTGTGAAATGAGTTTTCGTACTTGAATTAGCGATGAATAGTATATATATGTCATTATATCATTAGCAGCGGTCTACATAGCGACGTTTATCCGTTGCTATTTTTCAAACTTCTAATTAATCGTCGATATTTTGAAAAATAGCAACAGATAAATGTTGCTATATGTACCGTTGCTAATGATATAACGACATATATGATATTCGTCGCTAATTTCAAGTACGAAAAATTCATTTCGCAACGAATAATATCGTCGTTATATATTTAACAACGACTAATTTAGTGATAGATTTTGAAAAAAAATCAGTATGACTCAATTTGTTACAGTGGATTAACCATAATTAAAAATAGGCAAAAAAATATAAGGAACTACTGAAGCATCATAAATATTGAAGCAATTTGATTAAAATGACAATGGAGTTAGCCAGCATAGAATTTCTGTATGCTGATTATTCTTATGATGTTGGTCTTTGCGTCACTAAAATTTTAGATTAACTCAGATTCTTCGATTTGTCTCGTTTTCCTCTTTCTGAGATTCTTCTCTTGAGCATAAATGTTGTCAAGACTCTTTGGAAACTTTCTATTTTTTTGGGCCTCGATATAATCCTTACATGCAACATATAACAAAACAAATTTTATTTGTTGGCCTTTTTGTTAAATCAATGTTAGGTTAATAATGACTGGTACATAATAATTGTCTAAAGTGATGAATATCCTGCTCCTTAAGTGTTTAAAAATCAATAAAGATTAACAACAAATAATGTAAAGAAAGAATCCTCAGATTATTATCTGACGTAGCTCTGCAGCGTCATTTTCTATTTCTAATCAATGCATTAAATTCGTCCGACGTTGGTTGCATTGCTTTTGCGTGACCTCACTACATTGATTTGATCGGTTAAAAAAGGGATTTTTACTCGGCAGATCTTATAAATTTTGTCATTTACCTCCACTAGCTTTGAAATAAGTTAATTCCCTCCTCAACTTCGTAAAGTTAACAACTCTTACCCCATGAACCATCCGGGTAATTTGTTTGAAGCCTGAGAGGGTTCTTGAGGTAATTTAAAGGATCGATGAGGTAATTATGTTGTGCAAAAAGTCGTAGAGATAATTTAAAAAGTTTATAAAGTCTGCCGAGTCAAAATCCCTAAAAAAGATTATTTAGCTGGTGACGACGTATTTCATTTGATCCCATATTTATTGCCAGGCAGATATTTTTTCAAATCACTTGGGAAATTTTTTTATTTGCACTGAAAGCAGACGGAGGATAAAAAATTCAAAAAAATACAGACAAAATGGTCGCATCACATGTCATGATATATTTTCCACTGCATTAAAAGCGACGTAGTCTGATTAATTGCAATTTCCCTCCACTGTCCTAATTAAAAGAGTGGTCTGGTGATAGTGCAGTGTACCTTTATCTTAAAAGATTCGAGTTCGAATCTTCTCCAGACCTCTAAAATTACCGGATTTATTATTAAAAAGGGAAAATTCCGGCTTTCTTAATTATTCCCCCTCTATGATTAGTGGGAAATGATAAATTTAGAAAATATTATCGTCACTACTCATGGTAGTTTGGTATATAGTTTGGTATATACACACACGTGGGGTGCCTTCTTTGTTTGTATTATTAGATGCCTTACAACCTAGGCAAAATAGATCGTGACCATTTGGTCCATGAAATCATTTTTCGAGCAGGAGTACGATGGCGAAAAAGGCGAATTCGGATTTCATATACTGAATCCGAAACATGCTTTGAAGTCGTTCTAGTATCAGGAAATCCCAAATCATGAAGGCATGGTGATAGAAAGCGCAAGGATCATAAGCGATGCCCGGCTTGTACTAGCTAGAAAAAAGATGAGAGTACACTTCGTATCGACGTAAGAAGAGGATACTTGAGAAAACAAATTATCATTTGTATGGGTAATCAGTCAAAAGGTCTTAATTAGCACAATTTATATATCTATAAGACCATCCAAATTCAAGTATGATTATAATTTCATTCGAAATTCTCACACGCCTATAATGTTCACTCTTTGTAAAGCCAAAGGATTAAAAAAACCCAGAGGGTCTCGCCTTTTACTTAATTAAATAGAGATATTCGAAGTTAATTGTGATGGTGAGGGTTCAAGGAGACATTTTCCTGTAATTTAGTTGAAGGTGGAAGAGATTTTATTTTTTATTTTTTATTTTTGAATAAAAGGAATCAAGTGTTTAGACTCTTCTTCTTGTGTATTAATGGTCGATGTCTGTAGCGAATACATAGATTTGATGGTCAAATAAATCCTATCTTCAAGTTATTAATAATCTAAAGATTCCATGGTGTAGTACTGGTCCCTTCTCTTTTCCTCTTAAAAAAATTTCGGCTTGATTTTTTGTGTTTTTTTTGCTTGTATATTTCTTAACAAGATATGAATTATGAGGATCAATCATTCCACGATGGATAAATTGCTGAGATCTTTTTCTATTAGCAGTTGCATCCACAAACCTTCTAAATCTAGTTATTATGTCACCATCTTCTTTTGCGGCCATATGATATGCAAATTTAACTTCACTGCAAATTGCAACTTGAATTTGCGACATCTGATGGATCGAGCAATTAGAGATGAGCATCGGGTCGGTCGGTCCAGCGGAGTCTGAAATCCTGCCATCTTAACCTGGCTTGGCCCTGGTCGAAATTTGAAATGTTTCGCGTCTGTGTCAAAATATAGGCCTAGATGTTTTTTTTTCGACCCAGCTCAGGATGAGGTTGGTCTGAACCCGACCCGACCCGACCAGTAGCCTAATATAATATACACTGTAAAAAATTAATATGTAATTATATATGCTCAATTATTTATGTTTTATTTTTATCTTAAATAATGAATTAAGGTATAACACTTTCTTAAGACTCATAAAAAGAGATCATATGAGAATAATGGAACTTGAACCTTTCAAATAATGAATTAAAAGACTATGTGTTGATGGCATAATCATTTAAAAATGAACACAGTTGATTTCGAGCACTGTCGTAGATGTTTAAATAGTTCGGCCGGCTCGACCTAAGAGACCCATTAGTTGGTCGAGCTAGGGGTTAGGTTGGACTTCGTTAGATTTTCTTGTCCCTAGCTCGGCGAAAGCCCACTGTGTTAAACTAGCTTGAGTCTGGATTATAACGTCTTGAGCTAAAATCCAAACAATGCGTTTGGTTCGTGGGTTATCCAGGGGTGGATAACCCGATTTTGTGTTTGTGTGTTTGGTTGGTGGGTTAAGGGTTAGGAGGGTTTGTGTGATGTGATTGTATTGGAATTTGAAAAAGTTGGTATTTATTATGGTATGATTGTATTGAAATTTGAAAAAGTGGGTGATTGTTGTGATGTGATTTACTGAAGTTTGGAATAGTGAGTAGAAGTTGAGTATTTTATGATTTTTAGATGATATGATGGTATAATATATATTCTTTTGGTTGGAAAGAGAGGGGGCCCCACTAGTGGGTTGGGAATATGGGTTTTGGGGGTAACCCACCCAAAGTAGGGGGTAACCCCCCAACCAAACGCACCCTTATGGTTGATTACGGGACCATACAACAACTTGGATCCAACTGGATCCCTTGACCACAATCCCAAATGCTTAAGATCAGGTTGTTTTGTATAGTCCCCACTACTTAGAATCCACTATCACACTTTATGATTACTAGATGTAGGACTATATTGGGGTATTATAATCTTCCCCACTTTGATATACAACGTCCTCATTGTCATATGGTCAATCACTTATTCCGAATAATAGTGTTGATTGCAAGCATTTGTAATATTTTCATCCTAACTCTTTCGTACGATTGGCTCCACCACTTGGGTAGTGAAATATTGATCGGTATGTCATTTAAAAGGATTGACAACGTCGTCGTGACAACCTAATGATATTTGCAGAAAAAACTCCTAAACTTGTGTATAGCGTGGAGTACGTGAGTGTCAAACTCAGGGAGGAAAAATGAGTGAACTAAGGCAGTGTAGTGGAGTATAATGAGGTATAGAGTTTTAATGATTTTTATTATTTTAGATTGTTTTAGTTTTTTGAGTTATTTTTATACATATATGTAAGAAGAATAGGTATGTATTTTGTATTATGTTTTTGGTTTTATATTTTAATATTTTTATGTTTTATATTTATTTTATTGTTTTCAGGGTTTTTAGGTAATTTTTAGACTGTTTTTAGGATTTAAAATAATTTTTAAATTGGAAACAATATTTTTATATAAAGTTATGAGGTATTTTGGTTTTTACAAATAGCAAATAGAAAGAAAATTATTTGATTTTATTGTGATGTAGAATATGAAAATACCTTTAAAACAAGGTATTTTACATATTTTTAGGATTTTTGTAGAATGAGTTGTGATTTTAGAAGTTTTGATGTAGATTTGGAGCCGGAGCCGTCCTGATGCCCTCCAGTTCCGTTCCCTCCAGCTCCTGCAAGACCTCCCAATCCTGATGCCCCGTCGGCCCCCTGCATCTCCCCACCCAGCACGCCCCCCACCCCCCTGCATCCCCCCTCCCGCCCACCCGTCGTGCTTCCCTCCAGCAAGCCCCCCCACCTCTGTCGCCCCCCTGCATCCCCCTGAAGCGCCCACCCCCCTCCAGCAAGCCCCCTACCCCCGTCGAGCCCCTGCATCCCCGTGAAGCGCCCACCCGCCGTGCCGCCCTCCAACAGGCCCCCTACCAAGCACACACCACCCCCCCTCCCCCGCGCCTGCAATCCCGACGAATCCCTCCACCATCGCACCCCCCCCGTCCGTTGTGCCGCCCTCCAGCAAACCCCCTCCAGTAAACCCCCACCCAAGCGCACACCACCCCTCCCCCCTGCCCCGCGCCTGCAATCCTGACGAAACCCTCCACCATCGCACCCCTCCGCCCGCTGTGCCGCCCTCCAGCAAGCCCCTCCAGCAAACCCCCACCCAAGCGCACACCACCCCGACCCCCTCCCCCGCGCCTGCAATCCCGACGAAGTCCTCCACCATCGCACTCATCCGCACGCATCCACCTGCCCTCCTGCCACGATAGTTTTCTTTATCTTTTTCTTTTGATTTAATATTAGTCATTTGATCGATGTTAGGTTAGATTAACTCGAGGATGTGGTTGAGTTAATGGTTGAAATTAACGGAGGGTTATGGGTGTGAGACGGAGTAAGTATTCAAGGTTCCTCATGTAATCCGTGGTTACGCAGGATTTTTGGGGTAATTACGAGATTACTCAGGGTTATGGGTGTAAATATCTCATTAATATACTATATATAAGGGTGTAAGTGTAATATACAGAGAGATATAGATTTGCATACAAATATAAAACTCGAGGGTATAGTGCAAAAACCACAGCACCCCATGTAAGCGCCTAGGACCTGTAAGAGAATGTATAAAAAATTGAAGACAACTTGTAGCATCCGGTTTCCAATCAAACCCGAACTCGTCCGATTTGGGTCTAATGAATCCAATAACGTTGTCGGTCAATACTAAACAACCTAAAACGACCAATTGATCATGAATCAAAAGTTGTTCGGGTGAAATCGATCAAAAATAAGTCACTTCGTAATGCGCGCCGCGAAAAAGCCGCGACGCAAATTCGGAAACCGCGAAATGAACCGAGACCGTCATTAGATCCGATTCGACGAAACAAGATCAACGGAATCGACCGTTCGTCAATCGGAGGCCGTTTGATATTTTAAAATCGTAAAATTTAACCTCAAACCGAAATCCGTATCCGAAAATTTTGGGGTTCAAAACCCAACCGAAAGTATAGCAATATTATACTCATATTGACCGTCATTTTGAGACGATCAATTCAAGATGTTTCACGTTAAAATTCGAGATCCGAGGTTCGCATACGGTTCATTATAAGTATGCCAAAAAATATTATAATAAATTTTTTAAAATTTCAGATAAACAGTAGCCACTGGCTACTGTCTGTCTGTTGTATAAAAAAATATAATTTGTTTTGTTCTGTTACGGTTGCAGCAGACTGTATATTAAAAAAATTAAATTAATTACAGCCACCTAATCTAAACTCTAGACATTTGGCCCCCTTATTTATCCACATGTCATACCATATAGTCTTCTCTAATGTTATAAAAACCCAATAACCCCTATCTCTCCCTTTTTACTCCATCTTCCACGAGGAAGAGCCTTCAATGTTCCAAATTGTTGCCATTATCCAGTTCAGCACCCACCTCCAATTGCTGCCCAAGGCTTGCTCGTGCTCCAAACAGTGGTGGTTTTTGCCATTGGAGCTGCTCCTCCCTTAAGGAATTGCTGGCCAAAATTTCTGCAGCTGATCAAGCACTTGCCATGCAAGATCTAATCAAGATTTGTCTCCTCCAAATTTGGGAAATCCCTGGGTACATTCCTATCCCCTCCTCCTTGCTGCCAAATATGTATTTTTCCCTTCCCAACGTGCTGCCATACATGAGGTTTACACCTTTGATTCCATGTGGATGTTTTCTTTTCTTGTAGAAAGGAGCTGATAACTAATCTGAATCATATTATCTCCACTGTCTGCATGTTTATTATCATTGCTGCTAACATTCCAAATTTGATTAATGAACTTTTCACAGAACAATCCATTCTGAAAATGTGTGCTTTTTTCATATGAATTCCTTCAAGTTATGTGAAATTTTATTAAAGGTTCGTTTCCAGATCATCTATTCTATGCTCTGTCACCTACAACCAATCAATTCTCCCATTCTTTCTCATTGAAAAATAAAATATTTCAGCACAAACTTGTCGTCTGTTATCCCTCTCCTAATTATGTATTTTATGGGTGTGGCTATCTCTTCTATAGTCCCAATTTTCTTTGTAAATCATATACATTTTTGTGATAACTATGTGTACATGTTCTGCTATATCGTGCTGGCCATTTAAAAAAAAAATCTTATTTTCTTCTAGCCTCATTCTAATCATACAAAATGAATGAACAGATTGTAGAGTGGATTAAGTAGGTCTATGTTCTTCATCAATAAGGATTGACTTTGACATGTGAAGGGAATCGCAAAAACTCAAAATTTCAAATATGTTTTAGGACCATCCTGGGTAATAAAAAATTTTTTTGATTAATATCATCCAAAGTGACTGGATTTTAGTTCAGAGTTTTTATTAGTACAAAGTCTGGCCACTTAGGTATTTAGTTAATATGTATCTCAATCAGCCCTACATTCTTGAAGGGTTCTAAATTGTGGACAGTATGTTGAATAAGTTAAGAAAATTCACAAGGAGTTACTTGACACCCGCCTTTCTCGGTTATAGATGCATACTAATATCATGTCTTCTTTATTTATGTTTATAAGTCTCACTAGTACCCTTATGCAGACTTCCATTCATCACAACTTATCATGACTCTTCCAAAAGGATAGTCCTAGATCTTTGCTTCTCATATATTGAATTATTGCCATTTTCTATTTCCCTAAAAATGTGGAGAAGTGAGGTTAAGTTGGCATGAATATGACTTTATAGAAGAGTTTTGAAACACCAATCTTAGAATAATAATTCACTTCCCTTACAAATCTATAAAAAGAGAGAGAGAGAGAGAGAGAGAGATCAATATGATATACATATAATAATCCCCAAGTCGATTGATCCTGAGAAAAATCTATTATCATTAATAATGTGGTGACAAAATAGCTAGATCTGTATAATTGACCACAGAAAGAGTTGATAAATAGTTCAGTAGGCAAGCAAGTAATGAAGATCGTGAATGTCTTATAATTTAGAGTGCCGGTCATGGTAACCCTTGTACCTGAATGTGCGAGAGCGCGGTGACTCTCAACTGGACGGAAGATAGGAAGCTCAGCTTGGGCAGCGACCGCCAAGTGCGTGGGTCTAGGATCTCAGTCCCTTTTCGGTTTTTACGCGAGCTCGCAGTGTTTTTACGCCTCGTTGGGATCCTGACTTTAGACCAGTTCCGCTGACCCTGTCTTTTAGGATACCCAGGCGGGTGATCCTTGGTTTTCAGTTTTACGTACGAGCTCGTTCGGCCGTACTAGTCGGGCAGGTTTCTAGAGCGACTTTTCTAGGGAGTCTCTCTCACCCGTCTCAGTGGCGTAGTTGGGGAGTAGACCTATCCCTCTATTGGACCGCCTCCCAACTAGAGGGCGAGACGGAAGAGCCATTTGTAGGCTTCTTCACCGATTGAGTTTACTTCGCCAACAGACTTGGCGATTTTATATCTAGATCATCCATATCTACATCTACATCATCTGGAATTATATCTGAAATATTGAAGTTAAAAATTGAAGAAGTTACGATCAAAAGTTAGGATTTGTAGGAATGACTATTCTCTCTACCCAGGAATTTAAATAATTAATAGATCGTTTCAAATCTTAACTTTTCCATTATCACTCACCAAACGTGATCTCTGAAGAAAATAATATATGTGCTCACACTCATACACTCGTGAATACGTAACTACTATATAAATATGTCACATGTGGGAAATGCTGGGTTTTGGGACACACATTGAAATGCTTACAAGTAGTCTGAAAAACCTTTTTACTTACGCAAGTAGATGTAAATTTTACTTTCCACCATTCTACTTGCTTGCTTTTGCACATATTAAATATCTAGTTATTTTTAGAAGTTTTTGGGAGGTACCAGCAATGGCTGACGCCTCTTCTTTTCCTAATGTGTTTGGCAGGCAAACAACCTGCAGTTTAGTAGCAGCTCAGTAGCTATACATGCTTCCTGGAGACAGAGTATACACTAGACGGTATGAATTACTTTGTCTCAGTTTTTGTTCAGATAATGATGTAAATGCTATCTCTTTTGTATCACACTTTAGGATATTTGTTGTAAAATGGAAGATCCTTGTACATGTTGTAAACTGATATGAATATTAATGAAAAGAATTTTGGTGCCATTTGTCTCTTTTACTTTGTGGTTATGTTGTGGATGTGAATGCCATGTGGATAATTAGCCGCACAAAAAATTTTCCCTGCTTTTCTACAACTTCATGCGATCTCATGTGAATAATTGTGCGAGTGTGTGATTAACGGGTACCTGGATCCTGAGGGGTCGACAATTTGGTATCAGAGCAGTGGTACCCCGATACGCACATTCGCTGTATTTCAATTCCGATCGTATTAAGTTCTCGAATAGCGACAGTCTTCCGACTTGTCGTGAGTTCGAGAAGGGAAATATGACATTCATATTCAATAACCACAGATGTCACCAAGTTCATTTATTTTCATCTTATATCCCAAGAAGAGAAAAGCATTTATGATAAATATCTGTCTAGTGCATCCTTATGACTAATTATGGTCCTCATGCAGAGCCATGGCATCTCGACCAGGTCAGGATACTTCTTATCAGCTGGCACGCATACTGAGCGCACTTACTGATCTTCAGCAGCAGCAGGCTGCTATGAGAGGCCAACATGAGTAGATATTGGCCCAGTAGACCGAGATTGCTGACAGGCAGACGGACATAGAGATGAGGTTTGAGGATCTATCAGATTTCACGTACCATCCATCACAGGATGGAACACGACAGGACCAGCACCAGTCTGTTGAGGTGGAGCAGCCTCATCCTGACGATCCATTAGAGGGCATTCCAGAACACGGAGCTGAGGAGGATGCAGACTTAGACAGGGAGCAGGACCCTGTTGACTTTGCTGGCGAGGATGCACACGAGTATTCAGCCATTCACAAGCACCAGTCGGTCTTCACTTCTTATCAGCGGGCCAACATACCCTTGTTCGAGGGCACAGGTCCACCAGATGATGCTGAGCAGTGGCTGAAGAGAGTGATGAAGGTGCTCAGGGCGATTCATGCGCCACGAAACACGTGGCTATCTTTCATAGAGTATTCACTAATAGACTTCGCTGAGCGATGGTGGGAGGCCGTAGCGTCCGAGTTAGACCGAAAGCCTACTTGGAACGATTTCGAGACGAGGTTCAGAGCCCACTTCTTTTCTGCGAAGTGGAAGGAGTCCCAGCGCCGACTGTTTGCCGAGCTCCGTCAGGGACAGATGACAGCCAGGGATTACTTTATCAGATACACAGAGCTGTCACGACATATACGAGCAGCTGGCGCATTTCCAGAGGAGAATCTGGAGAAGTTCATTGGCGGCATGCGAGAGGAGGTGCAGGAGAAGCTGGCTGGACTACATATCACATCCATCTCCGAAGCTACCGATGCTGCGGAGAAATTCGAGGACATTAGAGGGAGACGTTTCGGGAGCTCGTATAGAGCAGCGCCTAGACCGCGGTGATCTTTTGGACCGATACATCGACCGTTTCAGCAGCAGAGGTCAGACAGACGGTTCCAACCTACAGGTTCGTCCTTCACAGGCAATGCTCGCTCTTCTCCATCGACTACTCTAGGAGGAGCACTTGCCGGACGTGGCACAGAGTCCGCTCGACCATCTGGGTCACAGCGAGCAGATAGACCACCTACAGGATCAGCCCGGAGTACAGACACCGCCACTCCACCTACCAGGTCAGTCAGATGCTATCGATGTCACGAGTGGGGACATTACCGAGCACAGTGTCCACAGGCTTCTGGCGAGCCTCAGCCACAGCCTTCACAGTCACAGCCTCAGACACAACGTTCAGGGAGTTTCCGTGGTAGGAACTCCAATTTTAGGCGACAGCAGCAGAGACAGACGCAGAGTGTGGCGGGATCTAATGCTGCATCAGCCAGGCAGGGACAGTTACATGCCGTTACTGAGGAGCAAACACGTTCAGCGGCTACTGTGGTGAAAGGTATGGTCTCGGTCTTGGGCCGACCTTTCCATGTTTTATTCGATTCCGGCGCGACACACTCTTTTCTTGCTTCGAGGCTACTTGCTTCTTTAGGTAGAGTCGCAGAGACTCTCTCTTCTCCGTATCACATCCGAGGGACAGGTGGCCAGTTATTCATTATTTCACTGATAGTCAGGCACTTGCCCGTATTGATTGGCGGTCAGGAGATGATCGCAGATTGTCTACTTCTGCAGCTTGACGAGTTCGACTTGATTTTGGGCATGGATTGGTTATCCACTCATCATGCACTTGTTGATTGCTTTAGGAAGATGGTTGTCTTCAGGATTCCAGATCTACCCGAGTTCACTTTTGAGAGTACTACACATTACTCCACCATGGAGTACATTTCAGTATTGCGAGCTCAGCGACTTGTTGATCAGGGTTGTGATACATACCTTGCATTTATTCGGGAGGTATCTGACCATGAGCCGATGACACAGGACATCCGAGTAGTCTCAGAATACCCTGACGTGTTTCCTGATGAGGTACCGGGACTACCTCCTGAGAGAGAGATCGAGTTCGAGATCACCTTGCTACCAGATACACAGCCGATCTCTATGGCACCATATCGCATGGCACCAGCCGAGTTGAGGGAGCTAAAGGTGCAGTTGCAGGAGTTACTTGATTTGGGATTCGTGAGACCGAGCACTTCACCTTGGGGTGCTCCGGTTCTATATGTCAAGAAGAAGGATGGATCCATGAGACTGTGCATCGATTACAGGCAGTTGAACAAGAGAACGGTGAAAAACCGTTATCCTTTGCCGCGCATCGATGATTTGTTCGACCAGCTCCAGGGATCTTCGGTTTTCTCGAAGATCGATCTTCGCTCAGGCTACCATCAGCTGAGGATTCGCGAGTCGGACATTCCGAAGACAGCCTTCAGGACTCGCTATGGACACTACAAGTTTGTGGTGATGTCGTTTGGGCTCACCAATGCACCTGCGGCTTTCATGGATATGATGAACCGTATCTTTCGTCCATACTTGGACAAGTTTGTAGTGGTGTTCATCGATGATGTGCTCATTTACTCACGGAATGAATGGGATCATGCGAATGATCTACGGAATGTTTTAGACACATTGCGAGAGCACAAGCTATATGCCAAGTTGAGCAAGAGTGAGTTCTGGTTATCCCAGGTCTCATTTTTGGGGCACGTCATTTTTGGAGCAGGTATCTGATGAATACCCATTCATCACTCTTTATTCTTATATTTTAGCTACAAAAACCTATGCAAATGCATGTAGATATGTGTAAATAGGAAAAGTTAGCAAAAGCATGCATGTTTGTAAATATAGATAATTAGCATGTTTTTGTGCAAAAATAAAAGAATAAAGATGAAAAAGAAAAAGAGGGAAATATTTAGAATAAATATTGAGCAACCTGACCCAAGGGAGGGCTCAGCATGGGGCCTGACCGCATAAAAGCCAAGTAGAGGGAGATAGGGGCTCACATGTACATATATTTGTAAATAAATAAAATAATATTTTCCTCAGCCAAAAATATGCTTGTATATATTTTGTATATATTTAGAAGCTATTAAAACAAAATAAAAATTAAAAAAATCAAAAATCCAAAAACACCTCTTCACCATGTACATAGACCACCTTCTTTATTTATTTCACCTTGTAAATAACCTAATTTATTTTCAAACCTTTTTGTAAATATCCCTTTTTATGTTTTGTAAATAAAATAAATAAAAAGAAACAAGACAAAAATCAAATAAAAATTACAAAATTAAAATACAAAAATATATTGTATATATACCATGTACATATATGTATATCACTAATTATTTAACCTATGTATATAAATAATAAAAATAAAATAAAAATAGCCTTTTATTCCTCCTTTTATCCTATAAATAAATAAAATATAAATAGGGATAAAAATGTATAAAAATAACTAATTAAAAAATCAAAAATTAAAAATCATATATTGTATATATACCTATGTATAGACCTATATTGTATATACCTTATTTTTATTCCAAAAATTAATTAAAAATCACAAAAAAATAGAAAAAATAAAATAAAAATATTTTGGGTTTTAAGTTTTTGAAAAAATCGGCCATTTAATGGCCCAAAAAAAATCAAATAAAAACTCAATAATTGGCGGGCTCTGATTGGTCCACGGGGGAGTGTTGACCCCCGGTCAACTCTCCCCCCAGGACCACCAGAGCCGGGTCACCCTCGCCCGACCCGTTTTCTCCATATTCTTCACGGTTGATCCGACCGCCTTTCCCCTTAACCCCGGGCCCCGATTGACACCCGATCACCCAGGACCTTCGCCCGGGGTGGGCTTGCCGGATCCGAGCTCCGCCTGACTCGCCCGAACACCATCTTCTCGGACCTGGCACCATATTTAATGTCGTCACCGGCGACCTATCCACGCCATCTTTGATCTTCCCCTCGGCGCCTGTGAGCTCCTCCAGACCACCCGAGTGACAGGCGAGTGATTTGGAGTGGAAGCGAGGCCTGGGCAGCCGGAAATCACTGATCCGGTGGTTGACTCCGCCGTGCGCCGCCGCGAGCGCGCCTGAGCCTCGGGGAGCTCGACGACCCCTTGGAGGCAACGACCGGGAGCCTCCTTGGCTCCAGCCCAGTCGACAGCAGCCATCAGGTAGCTTAGTTAGGCCATAGATTAGCTTAGTTGTCGATTTTTCGCATTTCAGTAGTTTTAGCTCCGCCGCTGCCATCTGCCGTATCCGTCTACCCATCCGATCATCCGACACCGCCATCACCTCCGCCAGCCTTCTCTCCACCTGCTCCGCCCCTTCACACCCCTTGTCTCGCCCAGGAGCAAGGTCTCGGCTCTCACCCCTCCGCCGCTCGCCGGAGAGCCATCGCCTCGCACCACCAGCCATCTTCCGCCCGCTCTGACGGGTCGAGGCACTTTGCCCTCGACCCAGCTTCTTTTCTGTTCAGGTCTCAAGGCGAATCGACCTCATCTGGAGGTCGGAGTTTCAGAGCACAGCAGCTCCCGCCCCTTGACGTCGCCGGAGCTCTCCTGAGCTCCTCTCTTCCTTGGAGCGTTGCATCGGGTGCGGAGCTTCACGGGGAAGCTTCTCCGCACCTTAGGAGCGGTCGACGAGGACTACCGTGCACACAGAGGGCCGGCGAAGCTCGCCGGCCGCCAGTTCTTCCACCATCCTCTCCGACCGTCAGATCAGCCGTGGAGCTCCAGATCAGATCTTGACCGTTTATTCGCGGAGCTGCAGATAGCGTCAGATCAGCTGCGGTGTGATCCTAACCGTTGATTCGCCGAGGGTTCGTCCACCACGCACGAGGACCGTCCGATCTCCACGTGGAGGACCCTCCACCGTTCGATCAGGCCACGCTTATTAAGGTCAAAGGCGCCACTCATCTCCACCGTTGGATCATCTACGTGGCGCTCCCCCAGCCGTCGGATCGCGTCGAGGTTCTCCTTGGGTGTGCGGCGCGTCAATCCAGCCGTTCGATCCGCCACGCGTCGCGCATCCGCCCCTCGACATTAATAAAAGGGTAATTTGCTTAGGGCCCCCTCTTAGTTTGTCTTTTTATTGTTAGTCCTGTAAATATTTTAGAACTTTTATTTACGTAGGGTAAATTGCAATTGGGACCTTGTGCTTGTTTTTATTTACGTTTATGCCCCTGTGTATGTGAGACCACGTGCTTCGTCACGTGCTTGTTTGGGCTATTTACATCTTTTTCCCTGTAGTTCTGTTGGGTTATGAAATGAATGAATACTTTTTGGTAATTGCATTTATGCCCCTGTGAGTGTTGTTTATGCGCATGTGCGGATTTTAGTGGGATTTTTGCATCCAAGCCCCTGGACTTTTGGTACGAGTTACCAAAAAGTCCAGAAACTTGGTTTTTATTACCAAAAGGCCCCTGAGTGCCCCAGGCACGCGCCACGCGCGTGACTTGCTGGGATTTTTGCACCTTGGCCCCCAGAGCTTTGGGTATTTGCACTTACGTCCCTATGCACTGTGCCCCCTTTTTGATTTTTGAATAAATATCAAACCACCTCCAAATTCGATGAAAATTTGACACATGGCTCCTGCCATGTTGTTGGATTTTTGAGAATTTTTGAGGACATTTTTGATTTTATTTAGTATTTTTAAAAATTCAAAACCTCCTTTTTAGCTACTGTCTAGGTTTAAAAATACCAAAAAAATATAAAATCACCTCTAAAAATTCCAAAAAAATTAGCTACTGTTTCTTGCTTTTTGTTTGATTTTCTAGCCAATTTTGGCTATTTTTCATTGCCTAAAAACTCTAAAAATTGAAAAACCCTTAAAAACCCATAAAAATTATAAAAATTAATCTAAAAATCCAAAAATAATAATTCAGGTGCCTAAATTTTCCTTATTCTTTCTAGATTACAGGAAAATTACCTCCAAGGCCTGTTGAGACTCTTAAATATTTTATTTTTGAGTTTTGAGCCTTGCTGGACAGTACCTAGGATTTTTAGCACTGTTTGATTTTTAGAAAATAATTTACCCATTAGAAAAATACCAAAAAATTCACCAAAAACACTTAAAAACCTAAAAAACATAAAAACAATTTTTCCTTAATTTTTGCTTGATTTTTGGTGTGTTAAATAATTTGCCCAAGTGTGTTGATATTTGTTTTCTTTTATTTTCTTTATCTTTTAAAAATCCAAAAAATATAAAAATTATCAAAAACCACTAAAAAAACATTTCCTTTTATTTTTATATTGTTTTTACTACTTCTAGGCCCTAGGCCAATCCGTGCTCCTTGTGTTCGACCCTGGGAGCTATACCAGGTTAATCACATAGCTAGGACCGCTTGATTTGCTTTTGTTTGATTTTCGATTCGTTTCGCGGTTCGATTCTTTTTCTTGATTGACACATCTTCTGAGATCCGGGTCGCAACGACCCTTGTTTCATTACCTTCACCCGGGTCTTAGGGATTTTTTGTGTCATCAGAATGGCGCCGTTGCCGGGGAGCACGGCTTAGTAGTTATTTTTGACTTTCTTTTCATTTTTGTTTTCGCGGCTTTTCGCGGCTCTTCGGAGCTCGCGGCTTTTCGCGGCTTTTGTTCATAGTTCCTTTTTGATTTATTTTGTTTTATTTTGATTTTCTTTTCTTTTTATTTTTGTTTGATTTTGTGTGACTATTTTATTTCTCATTTTTGCATATATACCCTTGTTCTTATTTTCATTTATTATTTGATTATCTTATTGGTCTGACCACCCTCTTCTGTCTTTCTTGCGAGGGCCCGAGGATCGCGGAGGCGACTTTCGAGGAGCCGGTGCAGCCGCGGAGTTCGGAGGCGGCTTCTTTCTCTACGAAGCCGCAGGAGAGAGCGAGAGAGAGAGAGTGAGTGGGAGAGGATAGCTTAGTTTATTTCAGTTCATTTATTATTGTAATAATACAGGAACTGTGAGACTTTTAGACACTTAGACCGTAGCGGGTCTGTTTCGCCGAGCACCGGCGTGCTCGGGGGACCCATTAGGACCTCGCGGTTTTTCGCGGTTTTCTCGCGGCTTTTCTTTTTCTTTCTTACTGTCATTTTCCAGGTTTTTCGCGGTTTTTGCTCGAGCCCCTAGACATAGGATTTTTGTTGGTTGTGACGTAAGATTTCTATGGCCCAACACTTAATAGAATATCTGTTCCTATAGAACGTAATTGGACCTTACTAAATTCACTAAAAAAAGTTAGTTTAATTGGATTTGAGACCACGTGCCGTTAGGAGTCACATACAGCGCTGGCAGGACCCGTTGTGGCGGGCACCGAGTGACTCCCAAGATCGGACTCCGGACTCGATTCGGTTAACTAACTATTGTTCTTCACGATCAATAGAAGTTGCTTGTCTTAGGACTCAGCTTTTTACCGTTGCATCATATAGCTTAGTTTACTTTTCTGTCTTTATTTTTATGCGCGGATCACTCTGCATGTAGAGAGTTGGAGGCAGGTACGCATTTCTGACTTTGCATGCATCATTGATTTCTCGTGCATCGGCTTTTTCGACTTCTCCCCCCGATTTTGGACTTAATAACCAGGAGAACCGAAAAATTCGTTAGGCGTTTCTTTTTATTGAAAAAAATATCTAAAAACAAAAACAATAAAATCGGGACTGCTAATCTTACTTGACCTAAAAGACACTTCACTGAAAATCTGTCTTGGGGAGAGTAACCCCCTCCTTGTCTGGTTTGGATGAGCGAGAGAGTGATCCGCACATTAGGATAGAGCCTCCGATCTTTTCTTGACTGATTACCGGCTTTCAGTACGGGACAGTCGGTTGAGAGAGATTTGGATACCTATTGACCTCACGTAATCGCTCTGATAGATTGGATGATCACCTAAAATAAAATTGACAAGATAATTGACTGATCCCTTCGGTCTTCAGCTCTGTGTGCGTAGGTGAATTGGGGGTTTGCTTATTATCTTGTTTGATTGCCAGATCCCTTCGATCCTTTCTCATCTTCCTTCTATTCCCCTCCCTCACCTCCCTTCATTCCACCTTCTTCTCCTTTACCCCTGGATGATGGATCCCCCTCACTGTGAGCCGACTCTTACGGCTTCTTCTCCGTCCTCTGACCATCACTCCAGTCCACCTTCTAGGGAGGTCGGATCTCCGACCAACCTCCCGCTCCCTCCCTCCCTTTCATCTCATCACTCTGGGCATGCTGTGCTAGACGTCCGAGGATACCAGCTAGAGCAGATGCGAGACCCGGACGATGATGTTGCTGAGTTGAAAGCGCACTCCGTTGGTGACCAAAGAGAGCAGTGGAGATTAGCAGACATATCCTATTCCGGAGGGATGGAGGAGCAGATAGCACATGGAGTTCAGTCAGCTTCTACATTAGGTCCATTCGTCTTGGATTTGGATTACGTTCAACGACTGCCGACATTTTCAGGAGAGGCGCACGAGGAGCCGTATCTTCACCTGTCAGCTTTCGAGAAGTTTTGTAGAGCACAGAGATATTCAGACGTCACTGCAGAGGAGCTGATGAGCAGGACCTTCCCATTCACGCTTCACGACAGAGCCATGAGGTGGCACCGACGATTGGGGAGGACATTCGAGACATGGGGAGAGCTACGCCGAGAGTTTTTGCAGAGATACTTTCCCCCACACAGAGCAGAGTTTATGCGGTCTTTGATCATGGACTTTTCAGTTGACCCCCTGGAGCCATTGCACGAGGCATGGCCGAGGTTTCTTGACCTCTTGAGGAGATTCCCTGAGCACGGACTTCCACTGACAGACTTGATAGAGATCTCCATGAGGGGGATGACCGCAGAGCAGATAGCACTGGTGATTACCACATGTGGCGGTTCACACCGCAGTGCCGACATTCACCTTCTGGATATCATCTCGAGGCTACTTTCACAGAGTTCTTCTACACGAGATGCCTTGGTCGGGACAACACATGTGGACGATGTTGTACCAGTGCGGTGTGTCACTTTACATGGTGATTCAACTTCTACACACCAGCCCGAGGATTTGGATGATGACGCACCATCGACAGAGGAGATGACCGCGATAACAGAGGTTCGGACCCAGAGTCTACTTGAGTTCCCGTTGGCTTTCCAGTTGGAGTTCGAGTCAGCCCCAGAGTTCTCTGTTGACGAGTCTTGGATATCAGATCTTCTGATATTCCAGGAACCGGAGGACCCCAGCTTTTGCAGCCATTGATTCAGACACTTCATCTTCCAGTCTCGGAGGAGTCAGTTTCTTTCCTGCAGAGACACTTCTCGAATGCAGACAGTCACCCGGACTCAGCCCAGCAGCCACAGCTTGAGGAGGGACCACACTTTGAGAGCACAGATGTAGAGTGTCCTGTCTTCGAGCCTTTTGTCCTCCACTTTGTTGAGATAGATACACTTCCTGAGGACCAGCTGACAGCCAGCATAGCCGCAGAGCGAGGATCAGCTGCAGACACTTTTCCAGCTTCCGCGGTTTTGACTAGTACCTTCTCCTGCTTCCAGATTGCCGAGACTTACATTTCAGATGATGATACAGCCTGGTGCACTGAGTGGATACTTGATAGCAGCGCAGATGCCCATCTAGATCCTGCTCCTCTTCTTCTCACTTCTGATCCTGCATCTCTCCCCGAGGGTTATCTGCGGGAGGATGCCGTACTCGATGAGTACTCGGTTTCACCTACTGAGAGTGTTTCCGATCTGGCGGAACACGGAACCGAGTCTTTAGATCATGCTGATTCTGAATCTTCTCACCTCGATGACCCTCGCGAGGATGAGTCCATTCTGGAGATATTCGATGATTTGCCTGATCTTCTTCCATTCTATTCATCGGATATCAGTCTGTTTAGAGAGTCTCCTGATCTTGATTGTCCATACCTGCTTG
Source organism: Ottelia alismoides (assembly GCA_037367405.1). Classification (NCBI taxonomy): domain Eukaryota; kingdom Viridiplantae; phylum Streptophyta; class Magnoliopsida; order Alismatales; family Hydrocharitaceae; genus Ottelia; species Ottelia alismoides. The sequence continues at coordinate 73,550 of JAZKJV010007400.1, forward strand.
AGACACTGATTGACGTGGAGGATTCCCTGACTGATCCATCCTTCTCCACGTTTGATTTCTTCGGCTCCACACTCTCACTCCAGTCTGATCCAGAGCCGAGGATTTCTTTTGTGCTACCGGATCCTGATCACTTCTTCCCATATCTTTGGCCGGTAACAGACACCCGCTTGATTGCATACCTGGGTGTCATACTTTACACTGTTGAGTTCGTCGTTGTTCTCATACCGAGACTACGGCGACAGTACGGCATTCGCCTTACCGATGCCATCCTGAACCTTGATACTGCATTATCCTAGCCTTCGCGCCCAGCTAGGGGCGTAAAATCTAGCGCTTGTTGAGAGGCACCTCAACATTGTACTCTTTTGTATATACGTGTTTCGTCTTATTGTGATCCTTCTTTCTTCCGTTCTTGTTTTCACCCCAGGTCTCGCTTAGAATTATCTTTGCTATACTTAGGATATTCCTCATCCTAAGTATAGGGGGGCGAAAACACCGGGTTGTTCTTCGTTCTGTTCCATCACTCCTGTTGTTGCCTATACTTAAGGTTCTTCACCTTAAGTATAGGGGGAGTGATGTCCTCCTTCTTGTATATATTCGTGATTTTCTTCTTGTCTTGCTACCCCTGTTTTGATGCCTATACTTAGGGATATTTTACCCTAAGTATAGGGGGGGTAGACCCTGTACATTCTTCACTCGGTTTTCCCCTTAGTATACAGCCTGCTATACTTAGGATTACTTGATCCTAAGTATAGGGGGAAGACCCGAGTCCCTGTTGACTTTTTACTCTCCTTTTGTATAGCCTTCCTTTTCACTTCCCTATACATAGCACGAGTTATGTCTTCTTCATCGCTCTTGACTCCGAGGACATCGTTCGAGCTAAGTATAGGGGGGTGTGTATATATTTCATATATACTTTAGCCATAACTCGTACTTTGTGTGAGTGTGTTAATAAATAAAAATGGCTAAAAACCACAAAAATTAAAAATTTTTCATGTACATAATCTTCTTATTGTTTGCACATACATAGCTAGTGTACAAGTTATTTTTGTAAAAATGATTTCAAAAATCTTTTGTGTAAAGCTTGTGTAAATATTTTCTGTATCAAAATTATGTATATAGTACAAAATTTTTCCAAAATGTTTTGAAAAATCAAAAGTTTGCAAAAATCTTGTGTAAATGTGTGTAAATACCTTTTTGCAAAACTTGCACTTCATGCATCATCATTCATGATTTCAAAACATTTTTCAAAAATTTTGCATGATTGTAAAATATTGTGTAAATATGCATCTTTGTTGTACATATGTATATAGTTTTTTCTGGATGATAGTTGATATTTAAACTAGCCTGGAATCAAATTGAGAAATGGAGCTTGATTAAGATCTTAATCCACCTAATTTCTAAGAGGAACCTTATAGGGCTTAGGTTTAAGGCTTTTCAGGTCCATGGTGACTTAATTCTTTGAGTCCACTAGGCTATGATCACATGTCATCTCAATGAGCCTAAGTAGAGCACTTAACAACAACACATGACTCATATAGATTATGGCTTTACTTGGACAACCGCACTATGCACCGAGCTCTCTACGGATGAGGTGGTGAGGAGGCAGTCTTCCTTGACTTGGGGTAGCATATGAGGGTAGTACTTCTAGGCGGAACCTCTCTTCTTCATTTAGTGAAGGAAGTGCGTCTCAACTTGGTCTGGTTGCCATGAGGTCTAACGACGGGAGTTGTGGGTTGCGATAAAGCTTCAAAAGAGGGATAGTCTACTGGCTCAAGAGGAAAAACTCCTTGTATATATGCCGCACATGTACATGTTGTATAGATGCACTCGAAAAAAAAAATGCAAAAAGAAAAGAACTCCAAAAAAGTGGTGGGTCTGAGAGAAAATGATAATCCCACCGGAGTATGTATATAAGTGCAATAAGCAAAGCTTGGTTTCATGATCCACCTGTTGTAGCTTGCAGCAGGGAGACTTGGCTACACTGGTCAAGCTCCCAAGGGTACTTGGCTACACCGGCCTTGACCCATTCTCTTCTTCCCCCTCTTCTTGAGCCGGTTGTACTTGAACTTAGAAGGGAATACCCCGCTCCTCGAGGAAAGAGTGGCCAGATTAAGGTCTTAGAGTTACCTTGTTAGGGAGGGTTGTCAAGTTGCCATTTCTGAGGTGGAGAGCTTAGACCTCACATTCACAGGACAAGAAAAGATTCATGGTCTTCAGGGTTTGTAGTTGATGACTTGTTCTGATCTGGGGCATTGAGGAGTCTTGGTTATAGAATAATGGAACTTAGAGGCTGTTAGGTTTTAAGCTTAAGTCTAAATAAGGTTCCGACACATCAATAATCCAAAGATCTGATTAAGCTCCATACCTCAATTTAATGAAGGCAAGTTTAATAATCAACCTTGATCCATGTACATTCTCTTTTTCTTTTTCTTTTTCTTTCTTTTTCACTTCTTTTTCAAATAAGTGTTTGCTAAGGGACTAGCAAAGTATAGTATAGGGGGGTGATGAATACCCATTCATCACTCTTTATTCTTATATTTTAGCTACAAAAACCTATGCAAATGCACGTAGATATGTGTAAATAGGAAAAGTTAGCAAAAGCATGCATGTTTGTAAATATAGATAATTAGCATGTTTTTTGTGCAAAAATAAAAGAATAAAGATGTAAAAGAAAAAGAGGGAAATATTTAGAATAAATATTGAGCAAACCTGACCCAAGGGAGGGCTCAGCATGGGCCTGACCGCATAAAAGCCAAGTAGAGGGAGATAGGGGCTCACATGTACATATATTTGTAAATAAATAAAATAATATTTTCCTCAGCCAAAAATATGCTTGTATATATTTTGTATATATTTAGAAGCTATTAAAAACAAAATAAAAATTAAAAAAATCAAAAATCCAAAAACACCTCTTCACCATGTACATAGACCACCTTCTTTATTTATTTCACCTTGTAAATAACCTAATTTATTTTCAAACCTTTTTGTAAATATCCCTTTTTATGTTTTGTAAATAAAATAAATAAAAAGAAACAAGACAAAAATCAAATAAAAATTACAAAATTAAAATACAAAAATATATTGTATATATACCATGTACATATATGTATATCACTAATTATTTAACCTATGTATATAAATAATAAAAATAAAATAAAAATAGCCTTTTATTCTTCCTTTTATCCTATAAATAAATAAAATATAAAATAGGGATAAAAATGTATAAAAATAACTAATTAAAAAAATAAAAAATTAAAAATCATATATTGTATATATACCTATGTATAGACCTATATTGTATATACCTTATTTTTATTTCCAAAAATTAATTAAAAATCACAAAAAAATAGAAAAAAATAAAATAAAAATATTTTGTGTTTTAAGTTTTTGAAAATTCGGCCATTTAATGGCCCCAAAAATCAAATAAAAACTCAATAATTGGCGGGCTCTGATTGGTCCACGGGGGAGTGTTGACCCCCGGTCAACTCTCCCCCCAGGACCACCAGAGCCGGGTCACCCTCGCCCGACCCGTTTTCTCCATATTCTTCACGTTTGATCCGACCGCCTTTCCCCTTAACCCCGGGCCCCGATTGACACCCGATCACCCAGGACCTTCGCCCGGGGTGGGCTTGCCGGATCCGAGCTCCGCCTGACTCGCCCGAACACCATCTTCTCGGACCTGGCACCATATTTAATGTCGTCACCGGCGACCTATCCACGCCATCTTTGATCTTCCCCTCGGCGCCTGTGAGCTCCTCCAGACCACCCGAGTGACAGGCGAGTGATTTGGAGTGGAAGCGAGGCCTGGGCAGCCGGAAATCACTGATCCGGTGGTTGACTCCGCCGTGCGCCGCCGCGAGCGCGCCTGAGCCTCGGGGAGCTCGACGACCCCTTGAGGCAACGACCGGGAGCCTCCTTGGCTCCAGCCCAGTCGACAACAGCCATCAGGTAGCTTAGTTAGGCCATAGATTAGCTTAGTTGTCGATTTTTCGCATTTCAGTAGTTTTAGCTCCGCCGCTGCCATCTGCCGTATCCGTCTACCCATCCGATCATCCGACACCGCCATCACCTCCGCCAGCCTTCTCTCCACCTGCTCCGCCCCTTCACACCCCTTGTCTCGCCCAGGAGCAAGGTCTCGGCTATCACCCCTCCGCCGCTCGCCGGAGAGCCATCGCCTCGCACCACCAGCCATCTTCCGCCCGCTCTGACGGGTCGAGGCACTTTTCCCTCGACCCAGCTTCTTTTCTGTGCAGGTCTCAAGGCGAATCGACCTCATCTGGAGGTCGGAGTTTCAGAGCACAGCAGCTCCCGCCCCTTGACGTCGCCGGAGCTCTCCTGAGCTCCTCTCTTCCTTCGGAGCGTTGCATCGGGTGCGGAGCTTCACGGGGAAGCTTCTCCGCACCTTAGGAGCGGTCGACGAGGACTACCGTGCACACAGAGGGCCGGCGAAGCTCGCCGGCCGCCAGTTCTTCCACCATCCTCTCCGACCGTCAGATCAGCCGTGGAGCTCCAGATCAGATCTTGACCGTTTATTCGCGGAGCTGCAGATAGCGTCAGATCAGCTGCGGTGTGATCCTAACCGTTGATTCACCGAGGGTTCGTCCACCACGCACGAGGACCGTCCGATCTCCACGTGGAGGACCCTCCACCGTTCGATCAGGCCACGCTTATTAAGGTCAAAGGCGCCACTCATCTCCACCGTTGGATCATCTACGTGGCGCTCCCCCAGCCGTCGGATCGCGTCGAGGTTCTCCTTGGGTGTGCGGCGCGTCAATCCAGCCGTTCGATCCGCCACGCGTCGCGCATCCGCCCCTCGACATTAATAAAAGGGTAATTTGCTTAGGGCCCCCTCTTAGTTTGTCTTTTTATTGTTAGTCCTGTAAATATTTTAGAACTTTTATTTACGTAGGGTAAATTGCAATTGGGACCTTGTGCTTGTTTTTATTTACGTTTATGCCCATGTGTATGTGAGACCACGTGCTTCGTCACGTGCTTGTTTGGGCTATTTACATCTTTTTCCCTGTAGTTCTGTTGGGTTATGAAATGAATGAATACTTTTTGGTAATTGCATTTATGCCCCTGTGAGTGTTGTTTATGCGCATGTGCGGATTTTAGTGGGATTTTTGCATCCAAGCCCCTGGACTTTTGGTACGAGTTACCAAAAAGTCCAGAAACTTGGTTTTTATTACCAAAAGGCCCCTGAGTGCCCCAGGCACGCGCCACGCGCGTGACTTGCTGGGATTTTTGCACCTTGGCCCCCAGAGCTTTGGGTATTTGCACTTACGTCCCTGTGCACTGTGCCCCCTTTTTGATTTTTGAATAAATATCAAACCACCTCCAAATTCGATGAAAATTTGACACATGGCTCCTGCCATGTTGTTGGATTTTTGAGAATTTTTTAGGACATTTTTGATTTTATTTAGTATTTTTAAAAATTCAAAAACCTCCTTTTTAGCTACTGTCTAGGTTTAAAAATACCAAAAAAAATATAAAATCACCTCTAAAAATTCCAAAAAAATTAGCTACTGTTTCTTGCTTGTTGTTTGATTTTCTAGCCAATTTTGGCTATTTTTCATTGCCTAAAAACTCTAAAAATTGAAAAACCCTTAAAACCCATAAAAATTATAAAAATTAATCTAAAAATCCAAAAACAATAATTCAGGTGCCTAAATTTTCCTTATTCTTTCTAGATTACAGGAAAATTACCTCCAAGGTCTGTTGAGACTCTTAAATATTTTATTTTTGAGTTTTGAGCCTTGCTGGACAGTACCTAGGATATTTAGCACTGTTCGATTTTTAGAAAATAATTTACCCATTAGAAAAATACCAAAAATTCACCAAAAACACTTAAAAACCTAAAAAACATAAAAACAATTTTTCCTTAATTTTTGCTTGATTTTTGGTGTGTTAAATAATTTGCCCAAGTGTGTTGATATTTGTTTTCTTTTATTTTCTTTATCTTTTAAAAATCCAAAAAAATATAAAAATGATCAAAAACCACTAAAAAACATTTCCTTTTATTTTTATATTGTTTTTACTACTTCGTAGGCCCTAGGCCAATCCGTGCTCCTTGTGTTCGACCCTGGGAGCTATACCAGGTTAGTCACATAGCTAGGACCGCTTGATTTGCTTTGTTTGATTTTCAATTCGTTTCGCGGTTCGATTCTTTTTCTTGATTGACACATCTTCTGAGATCCAGGTCGCAACGACCCTTGTTTCATTACCTTCACCCGGGTCTTAGGGATTTTGGTGTCATCAGTATCGTGGTTGATCATGCGAAGATAGATGCAGTTATGTCTTGGGAGCAGCCCAAGACAGTTACTCAGATTCGGAGCTTCCTCGGATTAGCGGGCTATTACAGACGCTTTGTCAGCGGATTTTCACGCATTGTCCGTTGATGAATACTCATTCATCACTCTTTATTCTTATATTTTAGCTACAAAAACCTTTGCAAATACATGTAGATTTGTGTAAATACAAATAATTACCAAAAGCATGCATTGTGTAAAAACCTATAATTAGCATGTTTTTGTGCAAAAATAAAAGAATAAAGATTAAAAAGAAAAAGAGGGAAATATTTAGAATAAATATTGAGCAACCTAACCCAAGGGAGGGCTCAGCATGGGCCTGACCGCATAAAAGCCAAAGTAGAGGGAGATAGGGGCTCATGTGTGTACATATTTATGTAAATAAAATAAGAATATTTTCCTCACAAAAATAGGCTTGTAAATATTTGTAAATAGCTCTAAATATAAAATCAAAATAAAAATTTAAAAATTAAAAAAACAAAACAAAACAAAAACACCTCTTATACATGATCACATAGAACCACCTTTATATTTATTTAGCCTTATAAATAAATAAAATTAATTTCTAAAATTCTTGTAAATATCCTATATTATATAGTGTAAATAAATAAAATAAAAACAATTAAAACAAAAACAAAATAATAATAATAAAATTAAAAACACAAAAATATATTGTAAATATACCATGTATATAAATGTATATATGTATTTATTTTACCTATGAATATAAATAATAAAAACCAAATAAAAACGTCTTTTTATTCCTCATTCTATAATGAAAATAAATAAAATATAAAATGAGAATAAAATTGTATAAAAATAACAATTAAAAATCAAAAATTAAAATCTTATATATTGTATATATACCTATATATGAACCTACTATGTACATACCCTATTTTTATTTTGAAAAATTAATTAAAAATCACTAAAAAATAGAAAAAATTAAAACAAAAATATTTTATGTTTTGACTTTTTAATAAATCGGCCATTTACTATTTTTAAATGATTTTACAAACCATTTCCAAACAGCCTCTTCTCATTGGTCCACGAGGATTGTTGACCGCCCGGTCAACTCCCCCCTGTGGACCACCTCCCGCGGGTCTGGTTCGAGAACCCGATTTCCTCCATTTATTACCGCCAGACCCGATCACCATTTAGCCTAACCCAGGGTCCTAATCACTCCCCAGGTATCCGGGAATCTCGCCCGACGTAGATCCTAGGGATCCGTGCTCCATGGAGCCGGACCCGAGCCATCTTTCCCGGACCTGCACCCATACATAAGCCGAAGCTCCGCCACCCTAATTCTTCCATCTTTGGATCTTCCCCTCGGCGCCTGTGACCTCCTCCGGAGTCCCTGAGTGACAGCCGTGGTCTCGGGAGTTGCAGCGAGGCCCGGGAAGCCGGGAGCCACTGATCCGGTGGTCTTCAGCCGCCGTGAGCCGCCGCGAGCGCGCCGAGCCTCGAGGAGTCGACGGCCCCTTGCAGGCAACGACCAGAAGCTTGCTGAGCTTCAGCCCAGTCGAATGCACCCGCCAGGTAACCTTCTTAGCCCGTAGCTTAGCGTAGGATTAGATTTTTCCGATTCCAGTAGGTTAGGTCCGCCACCTTCGCCTTTCGACTCCGGCCACCCATTCATCCCTCCGACACCACCACCATGTCCGCCAGTCCTCTCTCCACCTTCTCAGACCCTTCACTCCCCCTGGCTCGCCCCGGAGCAGGGTATCGGCTCTCACCCTCCGCCGCTCGCCGGAGAGCCTTCACACCGCCTCATCCTTCACCTTCCGCCCGCTCTGACGGGTCGAGGCAGTTTGCCCTCGACCCAGCTCTCTTCCTGTGCAGGTCATATCGTTCGCAGAGCCTCATCTGGAGGCCAACCGTTCAGGCGCAGGGGCTCTTGTTCTTCCACGCCGCCGGAGCTCTCTGGAGCTCCCTGCCTTCATCGGAGCAGCGCATCAGGTGCGGAGCTTCACGGCGAAGCTTCCTCGCACCTCAGGAGCATCAGGCGAGGTCCACCGTGCACGCAGCTTCGCCGGCCGCCAGTTCTTCCAGCAACCTCGTCGACCGTCAGATCATCCTCAGCGCCCCAGTTTCCATCTGATCCATCCATCTTAGGCGTTGCGTCACCGTTCGATCATTCCGAGGACAGATCTGGACCACCCTCTCAGAGGAAGAGGCACCAGCAAGCCTCCACCGTCAGATCTGCCACGTGCCCTCTTCTCCTCTGTCGATCCACCGAGGGCTTAGACTCCAGAGCACCAGCACCGTCCGATCTCCACGTGGAGCGCCCTCAGACGTTCGATCAGGCCAGGGGTTTCAAGGTCAAGGCGCCTTCGTTCTCATTCGTCGGATCTGCCACGCGTCACACATCCGGCCATCGACATTAATAAAAGGGGTAAATTGTCCTTAGGCCCCCTTTCTTTTCTGCATTTAGTTTTAGTCCTGTAAATACGTAGTGTAGTTCTTTTATTTTTGTGAAAATTGCACTGTGTACCTTATCTTTTATGTGAATTGCATTTATACCCCTGCAAGTGGTGAACACGTGCATCTACACGTGGTATTTTGGTACATTTGCATTTTTGGCCCTATGTTTTTGGCTTGTTAAGTTTTGCATTTATAGAAATAGGAATTGCAATTAGGTCCCCCCAGGCCTGAGTCACGTGTATCGTGCGTGGCCTGGGGGGTAATTTGCATTCCTACCCTTATACTTTCCAAGCTTGTTACTCCAGGGACCCAGAACTTTGTTATATTTGCAGTTAGGTCCCTGTGCACTGTTTCTTCTTTTTATTTTTGAATAAAATAGCAAATATACTCCAAATCCAACGAAAATTGGAACATGGCTCCTGCCATAGTGTAAAATTTTCGAGGATTTTTGGAGGCACTTCTGAGTTGTTTTGTTATTTTTAAAAATTGAAAAACATCTATTTTCTTCACTGTCTAACTTTAAAAATCACAAAAAAATATTAAATAGTGTCTAAAAATCACAAAAAAATTGTCTACTGTTTGTTTTGTTGTGTTTTATTTTCTAGCCAATTTTGGCTATTTTTCATTACTGAAAACCACTAAAAATTAAAAAACACTCAAAATCTTATAAAAATTCTAGTAAATCAATTAAAAATCCAAAAACAATAAAATAGGTGCCTAAATTTTCCTTGTTTTATTCTCTTTACATGAAAATTACCTCCCAGCTAATTTGGGGCCTTTAGATATTTTATCTAGGGTCTTTTAGCTCGGCTGGACAGTACCTACTGTTTTAGCTACTTTTTGATTTTTAGAAAATTAAATAAACATCAGAAAATTCTCAAAAACTCACTAAAAACACTATAAAACACATAAAAATATTTTTGTTTGAATTTTTGGTTGATTTTTAATGCTTTTAATAAATTGTTGAAGTGTGTGGTTATTTGCTTTTCTTATTTTCTTTACAAATTAAAATTCCAAAAAAATATTAAATAATTAAAAACCACCAAAAATATTTGCTTCTTTTATTTTATTTCTCTTTTTGACTACTTCGTAGGCTGAGAGGCCAACCCGTGCTCCTTGTGTTCGACCCTGGTCGCTATACCAGGTTAATATAATAGCAAGACCGCTAGCTTATTTTTGATCGATTTTATCTCTCGTGGTGGTCTATTTTTCTTGATTGACCTAGCCAAGTGATTGAGGTCGCAACGACCAATTGATACCTTTACCTTGGTCATTTGGCCGGTTATCATCCGTCCATTGACACGATTGACACAGAAGGGAGTTCCATTCATTTGGGACGACTCATGTGAGCGGGCCTTCCAGACACTGAAGGAGAGGTTGACTACAACGCCTATTCTTGCTCTTCCTTCAGGCACTCAGGACTATGCAGTCTACACAGATGCATCTGGAGAAGGTCTAGGAGCAGTGTTGATGCAGAGAGGACAGGTGATTGCTTACGCATCACGGCAGTTGAGACCGCATGAGCGGAACTACCCCACACATGACTTGGAGTTGGCGGCAGTTGTCTTCGCCTTGAAGATCTGGTGCCACTATCTATATGAGGTAAACTTCGAGATTTTCACGGATCACAAAAGCCTAAAGTACATCTTTGATCAGAAGGAGCTGAACATGAGGCAGCGCATATGGCTCGAGCTGCTGAAGGATTATGATTGCACGATCTCTTACCATCCTGGTAAGGGAAACGTGGTGGCTGATGCACTCAGTAGGAGAGCGCATGCTGATGGTACGACGAACTGGCTATATACGTGGGATACGCTTGCCGCTCTGACCGATTGGCATCCTCTGGAGAGCGCATCCATTTCTACAGCCGTACCTCCTCGATACAGCAGCCTTTGGGATCGTATTGTAGAAGGACAAAAGACCGATCCTTGGATCCGAGATAGATACATGCGCGCCTGATGAACGTAAAATTCGCCTCTTTAATAGATATAAATAACGCTGTAGCACAGGAGGCGAATTTTGTTCAGCAAAAACCACAGTCTTTGAATGCTGTGGAATATTATGCTTGGCAAGTTTACCAAGGTCGAACACAGGGACACAGCTGCTTAATTATGGCTTTTGAATTTTGATTCATGAAGCTCAATGTGATTTAATCTCAATTTCAGGTCCATATACAATTTATGAAGTACTATAATATTTATAAGGCGATGCCATGATGCATGTATTTTTATTGGTTTTTATGCGAATTAAAGTGATGCATGGGCAAATAATGCAAAGGACTATGCCTGAAGAATAAAATGCTATAATTAGACCCTAAAATGTGAGCAATGCAATAAGGAATGAAGTTAGAGCCATTTTGGACACATCATTAAAAATCGATCATTAAATCCAGCAAGACAGATAGAGCATGGTCCCATTTTTGACATAAAAATTCACTTAATTTAAAAAAGTGTCAAATGAGACAAATAAGTATGCTAGATTGTAGAGGACAAAACAAGGATCAAAACGACACTAAAATCATGCAATTTGGACCTACGATGCTCAAGTTATGCTAAAAACAGTGCAAGGGCATAAATGTAATAAAAACGCAAGCAAAATAAAGGATAAATATTGCATTTAGGTCCCTGGAGGGACCTAAATGCAAATACCAAAAACTGCCTGGGCCATTTTGTAAATTCTCCATTTGCGCGTAGGGGCCTTTTTGCAAATCTTCGAAATCTGGAGGGCTTCCTTGTAAAATACCCAGGCACGCACGTGAGGCACGTGCCTGGGGACCATTCTGCAATTTCTATAAACTCCGGGGTCTTTATCGCAAATTACCCAGAACCTCACGTGCGAGGCACGTGAGGGCTAGGCTCGGATGAGCCCTCAGCTTCGGTCCACGTGGCATTGTCTGGTGGTACGTTTTAGGCTCGGATGACCCGGGCCTGCAGCTTCGGTTGGAGGTTCGTGCGGGCCACGCGTCATCATCACAGACGTCCGATCGCTACGATCGGACGGCAGCTGCACCCTTCGTCTCCTCCGCAGGTCACCGGAGAAGGCTGTGCTCCGGCGGACCTGCTGGAGCTCCTCCATGGGCCACATGCCCGCCTGAAGGTCGGTGAAGATATCTGGGCGCCTGGCGAAGGCCCTGGTAGTGCGGCGAGGCTCCAGAGCTGGACGGAGGTGAAGATCGGTGAAGCCTCGTCGGAGGAGAGACGCTCGAAGGAGATCCGATGCCAACTCCGGCCATTGAAGAGATCTGCAAGTGTTAGTGATAGCCGAAGCCTTGAACGAGTGTGTGCGAGTGAGAGGAGGTGAATGAGCGGCCGTGAAGCGACGGGAGGCGATGGCCGGAATACTCTTCTCCGGCGGAGCAGGTGAAGAGGGGGATCGGTACGGAGGGGGGTTCTGTAGAAGGGAGAGGGGACGGCGAGATTGCTGGTGGTCGGGTGAAGATCGTAGGGTGATTAGGTGAAGATGATGACGGCTGGATGTGGAGGAAAAAATGGGAGAAAAAGAGAGCAAAGGTGGGCACCTCGCCGGAGCGAGATGTAGCGGAGGAGGTGGTCTGGGCAGAGCACCGGGGGCGCTCGGGTCATGGCTCGACCTGGATGACCCCTCCAGGGAGCTTAGCTACCACCAGAGAGGTGGAGCTTACATGGCGGAGCAGCCATGGATCACACCGGGGCTTCGGCCGTCGATGCCCCCTTGCAAGGGCTCCTCCGCTGTCACCGGAGAGCCAGGGGCTCGGGCCGAAGCTCCCAATTGGTGGATGCTGGCTCCGGTGGCTGGTGGTCGGGGTTTTATAGGTGGAGGTGGAGGCGTGCAGGTGGTGATGGGGACGGTTTCGAAGGAGGAGTTTTGAATGTGGGAGTAATGGAGGGGGGTCTGATGAATCCACGTTTCATCATCTTTATTCTATCATTTTGGCCTTAAAAACCCTAGTAAATGCGTGTAAATAGGCATAATTCAGGCATTTTAGCATTCATGCATCTGTGTGTAAATATTGTATAAAATACGGTTTTTAATGCCAAAATAATAGAATAAAGAAAAGAAAAGAAAAAGAATAAAATATTGTAAATATTTTATGACCCGAAACCCCGAGACCTAGGCATCTTGATGAATAGGTCGACAAGGAATAAAGTAGGGGGAGATAAGGGCCAAAATACAGATAAAATACCTATACATTATATTCTTTTTTTATTCATTTTGGGACCTATTTTTGGTTCCACTTTTTATTCATCAAATAAAGAAACTTTGTAAATGAAAGTTGTAGATAATTTTATAAAGAAAAATACAAAATTGATTTCACAGAAAAATAATGTACAGATAAAAAGTTATGGTCTGAATAAAATTCCAGAATGCCAACTTCCCAGACCCGTATCTCACAAATAAAAACTCCAAATGCAGCGTACTCACCTTTAATTGTATATAGAAGAAAATAATCTAATTAATGGCGGTGGTTTCGCATTTGGCGGAGCTACGGTTTGAAAGTTGACTTTTGGACCCTCATTGTATACTTGTACATATTAAAATATTCAATTTATTATTTATTTATTATTTTTATAATTTTATATTTTTATAATGTTGTAAATAATACTTATAATAATTATGTGCATTAAAATCAGAATAAAAACATAATTAAAATACAAATAAAAATACTTGTATATATTCAATACATAGGTATATTACCTATAGACATACCTATACAAAACACACTTGTATTTTATTAAATATACAAAATAAATCAGAAAAATAAAATAAAAATATATATGTGTATATAAAAGTATTTTATAATTTTATAAAATCATAAATAAAAATAATAATATTAAAAATACCTAAATAAAAATAAAATACATTAATACATAGATATAGATACCTATAAGGGTATAAATGCAAACTTGTAAAAATATACTTCATAAAAATAAATAAAAATCGCTATAAAATACTTTATAAAAAAATAAACATTTTTTTATGTTATAACTAAAAATTAATAAAATCATCTCCAATTTTAATTTGAATTAATAAATCATTTTATGCAGGTTTTCCCTGGTTGGTCCACGTGGACCAACCAGGTGGGTTTGACAGTTGACCTCGGTCAACTGTCTGACCCCCCCTGCTCTTGTCAGTTTATTGTTTTTTTCCATCTTTCGCCCATTTTTCGAGGGCGCGTCTTCCACCCTTTGAAGACGCTTCCTTCATGAAAGATGTTACCCTACCATCCAGCTACCACGCCCTATCTTTTTCTTGGGCCGAGCATCAAAGGCGCGCCCGTGATACCTCCTCGAAGACCGCCCCTCGGCCAAGTTTCAAAAACCACCCATTTCCCTCCTTTGCACCTTGAACCCTCTTTAGACCATTTTTTCCTTCTTTTTGGAGAGCTCAGGACTGGAGCTTGTGACAGGAGTTCCTCCAACTCTCTAGAGGCAAGGTTAGGAGGTCGTGGGGCGGTCTCCACCCTCATCTCCGGCCAACGGCCGTGAGGTCCTTCCTTGGGCTCTTTGCAGCCCTCGAGGTCGTTTCTCTTCTTGTTTTTACTCGTTTTCTTCGCTCTTTAACTAGCTGTAGGATTAGGTCGTATGTCTGTTGTTTTATTTGCGTTTTTGATCAAAGTTTGGAGCATTAATTCCATCCTCGTCTCCTTGCCGGAGCGTAGCGCCGGCGACCATCCAAATTTTGCCAAAACCTTCATCAACCCACACGCTTTTGCCCTGGACCGCCTACTTGTGCTGTTGCATTTTCTTGCAGGTCCCCGGAGGTACAGGACCTCTTCTGGGAGGTCCGTTTTTGAAGCATCACGACGCCGGGAGCGTCTCCTGTCTCGTCACTCCGCGGCGGACCTCCGGCCTCCCGCGGGCCATTTTGCATCCGCCGCTCTATCGGGAACACCCCCCAGAAGCCCCCTGATCGTTCTGGATGTCTGTTGGAGGAGGAAGGAGCCCAGCAATCCCAAGTCAACCTCGCCCCACGCGAGATCTCCGGTTGTTCTTCCTCTGGCCTCGTCCATCGTCCGATCTCGCGCCTTCTCCAGAGGGTACAGGCGCCGTTGGATGAAGACTCCTCCAGCCGTTGATCGCAATTCCATCTTTTAATCTGGGCCGCACAACACCGAAGGGGTATCGCCACCCCCAGCGTTGGACACGTGTATAAGTGAATACGCATCTGTCGTCCGCCAACGCCCTTAGTGTGGGTATTTTGCGCACTTGCTCCCACGCATTTTTGCATATAACCTTTAGCGCTTTAACTTTCGTTGGTTGTCTCATATTTTTGTAATAATTGCTAAGAACCCCCCGCGCGTATCTGTAATTACTTTGTGCCCCTGCCAGCCAAGCGCACGCGCGTAGCACGTGCGCGTGGGTATTTTGCAGGCAGAGGCTTGCGGTTTTTGGGTATTTAAGATTTAGACCAGGAAGTCTCTCATTTAGTCAAATATTTTGTGGAGATTTTGCATAGGGGCCCTGTAACTTACTCATTATTACAATCGCACCCCTGCTAGGAGCACGTGCGTAGGCACGTGGATCTGGGGTTTTTGCAAGAACCACCCCGTAGTCTTTGTTTTTAATAATTAGCATTGCAATTATTTTGGCTAGCTATAATTTCTGTGAGCGTATTGCGGCCGTGCCCCTGACCTTTTTGAATATTGCACAAATACCCCTGCACTCATGCCTTTTCTTTATGCTTCTAGTAATTTTTGCACGCATCTCTAAAACCCCAAAAAATCCCCAAAAATCACTGTAGCTTCCTGTTGCATAGTAGTTTATTACCATATTTTTATTTTTTATAATTATTGCATTTTATTATTTATTAAAAATCAAAAATAGTCATTTTCAGCACTGTTTGCACCATAAAATACCAAAAAAATATAAAAACACTCCAGAAAAATCCCAAAAAAATATATTTTGTGTCTTATAGTGTCATTTAGCTCCAGTCCAAAAATCATTAAAAAAATATAAAACCAAACTCCAAAAAATTGCAAAACTCTAAAAACCTTCATAAAATTTTATAAAATCATTAAAAAATCCAAAAATAGTGTTTTCTTTTCCTAAATTTTCTTGGTTTCATTATCTTTCACTGAAAATTAAGTTGGGGAATTTTTGCCACTGATTTCTATTTTATTTCTCCATTTTAAGTTTCAGCCTTGCTTTTTACTACTGTTTTCTTTATTTTGTTAATTAAAAATACCAAAAACATTCTAAAAATTACCCAAAAATCACAAAAACAGTAGAAAAATATAAAAAGACCAAAAAGACTTTATTTTCTAATTTTTGAACATTTTTATCTATTTATATAAATACCTTAGCTTGTCTTTTATTACCTTGTCTTTATTTTCCAATATTGAAAAAGAAAATAAAAAAATATAAAATACAAAAAGAAAATATAAAATCAGTAAATTAAAAATCAAAATACAAAAATTATAAAATTAAAAATTAAATAAAAAAATTATAAAATTAAAAACCCACAAAAAATTAGCTTAATAGACTCTTGATCACACACACACATTTTGAGCATTTTTGCCCCGTTCTACCTGTCTGCTCCCTGTGTTCGACCTCTACACATACTTGCACTATACACATCTTTGTTGTAGAGTTATAATAAATTTTAACTCCGCACATTTACTTTCATTGCTTGATTTACTTGTTGTGGGTTAATTGTTGTTTTAATCCGAATTTTCGAGCGGTCACCGCATCGACTGTTGACTCGCCTTGTGAGTCAATACGACTGCTTGACTTTTTGGGTTAAACAGGGTCCTGAGGGTTACGCGGGGATGGCGGATGTACGGGGAACGCGGAGGTGCGTTATGAGCGGAAGGAGGTGGTCGGAGATCCTTCCTAAAATAGGAAGGGGGCGGTGGTGTAACGGCTGCAGATCGGGGCGGCTTGAGGTTGACGATGCATCGGAGCCGTTGGATCACAAGATCCAACGGCTGGAATTGAGTCGTGACTGGAGAGCTCAGATCAGATCCAAAGATCTGATCACACGGTTGGCGTTGACGCGGTGATGAGCGGTCCAGATGAGGAGATGGGTGAGATCCAACGATAGTGGACAGAAGGGTGGCGTGGAGCAAGGAGAGGCGTTGGATGGTTCGAAGATCTGACGGTGGAGATGGAGGGAAGACGTGGCAGGTTGAGGGGCGTTGGATGGTAGCTGGATCGGAGGGCTTAGGTTTAGGCGTGAAGTAGCGGCCGAGATGTGATCTGGAAGATGGATCCAAGGGCTGAGAAATGAAGCGGGGTGGACGGCTGGGATGGAGGCAATCAGAGAGCTAATCCAACGGCCCAGGAAGCGCGCCAGGTGGCGTGACGCGGAGCGGGCCACGTGGGCGGCCCAGAGGGCGCCACGTGGCCCAATCAGAACAATTCAAACATAAATACAAAGAAAAATATAAAAGAATTAGTTAGAGGCCGAATTTGGAAAAAGTCAAAACATGAAAGTTGCTCGTCTCGACGAGATCTACAACTTTCATGTTGGGCAAAAAGGCAAAAGAGGTCATCTGTACAAAAGCTATTTTTGGGGTATTTTTAAGGGGATAAAAACACCGATTTTGTAGTTTTGATTTGTTTTTGTATTTTTTTATCTTTTTAAGGGTCAGTGAATTATAGACAACTTATCTACCTAATTTTTAGGGGTTTTTGAGTTATAAAATAATTACAGAAAAATAAGGACAATTAAATACAAATAATTAAGGGTTAATTATACACAATATAGTACATGATAAAATCAAAGAATTAGAGGTGATTTTTATTGGTTTGTTTAAGGAGGGATTTTAATAAGTGTCTTTTAGCATGATGAATACGAGATTCATCAGCGCCGGCAAGGACGAAGTTGATGATTTTGTCGTGGCAGAGTCTATTTTATGGAAGGCAGGACTGGTCGTTGTAACCAATGACGAGCAGCTTCGTAGAGACATTCTCGATGAGGCACACAGTTCACGGTTATCTATCCATCCAGGCAGTACGAAGATGTACCGTGATCTGCGTCGACATTTCTGGTGGGATGGAATGAAGCGCGATGTGGCGCTACATGTTAGCAGATGCATGACCTGTCAAATGGTCAAGGTTGAGAACAGGAGACCACTAGGATTACTGCAGTCTCTCCCCATTACCGAGTGGAAGTGGGAGAGCATTTCTATGGATTTTGTCACAGGTCCACCGAAGACACCAGGTGGCCATGATTCCATATGGGTCGTTGTTGATAGGTTGACCAAGTCAGCCCATTTCATACCTGTCAACACAACATACACTCCATCCAGATTGGCCAAGCTATATGTGCAGAACATCATCAGACTGTATGGTATACCACGAGAGGTGGTGTTTGACAGGGATTCTAGATTTGCATCTCATTATTGGCATCAGTTCATGTTAGCACTACAGACATAACTGAAGATGAGTTCTGCATACCATCCGCAGACAGACGGGCAGAGTGAGCGTACCATTCGGACGCTTGAGGATCTACATCGCGCATGCACTTTGGAGTGGAAAGGGTTCTGTAAGGACCATTTGCCTTTGGTGGAATTCACGTACAACAACAGCTATCACTCCAGTATTGGCATGGCACCATTCGAAGCCCTATATGGGCAAAGATGTCTCACACCTCTCAGTTGGCGTGAGGTAGGTGATCATGCTCTTTACTCCGTGTATCTCCCCTGAAGGGAGTGCAGAGATTCGGTGTTTGTGGCAAGTTGGCGCCGCGATATGTTGGACCTTTTGAGATTCTGGCTAGAGTGGGGAAGGTTGCTTAGCGAGTAGCTCTTCCTCCACATCGTTCAGCTATCCATGATGTCTTCCATGTATCCAACTTGAGGAAGTATGTGCACGATCCTCGACACGTCATCAGTTAGGAGAATTTAGATGTGGAGCCAGATCTGACTTATGAAGAGAAGCCAGTTCAGATACTTGACATTGCTGTGAAAAAGCTTCGCAGCAAAGAGATTTTATTGGTCAATGTTTTGTGGCACAGACACGACGTCAAAGAGGCGACGTAGGAGACCGAAACCGACATGCGGGCACGATACCCGCAGCTTTTCTGATGTAAGCATCAAAACAAGCTTTTGTAGTTAGATACATGATAAATATATGGCTTATTTTCTCTTTGAGGTTTTTATGAGTTTAAAACCCTTTGAGGTTTTTATGGACATATGAAATTCAAACAAGACACCGAATATCCTTAACTCGAGTCTCGAGGACGAGACTCCCTTTGAGGTTTTTATGTTTGTAGCATCCGGTTTCCAATCAAACCCGAACTCGTCCGATTTTAGATCCAATGAACCCAATAATCTTGTCGGTCAATACTAAACAACCTAAAATGGCCAATTGATCATGAATCAAAAGTTGTTCGGGTGAAATCGATCAAAAATAAGTCACTTCGTAATGCGCACCGCGAAAAAGCCGCGACGCAAATTCGGAAACCGCGAAATGAACCGAGACCGTCATTAGATCCGATTCGACGAAACAAGATCAACGGAATCGACCGTTCGTCAATCGGAGGCCGTTTGATATTTTAAAATCGTAAAATTTAACCTCAAACCGAAATCCGTATCCGAAAATTTTGGGGTTCAAAACCCAACCGAAAGTATAGCAATATTATACTCATATTGACCGTCATTTTGAGACGATCAATTCAAGATGTTTCACGTTAAAATTCGAGATCCGAGGTTCGCATACGGTTCATTATAAGTATGCCAAAAAATATTATAATAATTTTTTTAAAATTTCAGATAAACAGTAGCCACCAGCTACTGTCTGTCTGTTGTATAAAAAAATATAATTTGTTTTGTTCTGTTACGGTTGTAGCAGACTGTATATTAAAAAAAATTAAATTAATTACAACCACCTAATCTAAACTCTAGACATTTGGCCCCCTTATTTATCCACATGTCATACCATATAGTCTTCTCTAATGTTATAAAAACCCAATAACCCCTATCTCTCCCTTTTTACTCCATCTTCCACGAGGAAGAGCCTTCAATGTTCCAAATTGTTGCCATTATCCAGTTCAGCACCCACCTCCAATTGCTGCCCAAGGCTTGCTCGTGCTCCAAACAGTGGTGGTTTTTGCCATTGGAGCTGCTCCTCCCTTAAGGAATTGCTGGCCAAAATTTCTGCAGCTGATCAAGCACTTGCATGCAAGATCTAATCAAGATTTGTCTCCTCCAAATTTGGGAAATCCCTGGGTACATTCCTATCCCCTCCTCCTTGCTGCCAAATATGTATTTTTCCCTTCCCAACGTGCTGCCATACATGAGGTTTACACCTTTGATTCCATGTGGATGTTTTCTTTCTTGTAGAAAGGAGCTGATAACTAATCTGAATCATATTATCTCCACTGTCTGCATGTTTATTATCATTGCTGCTAACATTCCAAATTTGATTAATGAACTTTTCACAGAACAATCCATTCTGAAAATGTGTGCTTTTTTCATATGAATTCCTTCAAGTTATGTGAAATTTTATTAAAGGTTCGTTTCCAGATCATCTATTCTATGCTCTGTCACCTACAACCAATCAATTCTCCCATTCTTTCTCATTGAAAATAAAAATATTTCAGCACAAACTTGTCGTCTGTTATCCCTCTCCTAATTATGTATTTTATGGGTGTGGCTATCTCTTCTATAGTCCCAATTTTCTTTGTAAATCATATACATTTTTGTGATAACTATGTGTACATGTTCTGCTATATCGTGCTGGCCATTTAAAAAAAAATCTTATTTTCTTCTAGCCTCATTCTAATCATACAAAATGAATGAACAGATTGTAGAGTGGATTAAGTAGGTCTATGTTCTTCATCAATAAGGATTGACTTTGACATGTGAAGGGAATCGCAAAAACTCAAAATTTCAAATATGTTTTAGGACCATCCTGGGTAATAAAAAAATTTTTTTGATTAATATCATCCAAAGTGACTGGATTTTAGTTCAGAGTTTTTATTAGTACAAAGTCTGGCCACTTAGGTATTTAGTTAATATGTATCTCAATCAGCCCTACATTCTTGAAGGGTTCTAAATTGTGGACAGTATGTTGAATAAGTTAAGAAAATTCACAAGGAGTTACTTGACACCGCCTTTCTCGGTTATAGATGCATACTAAT
The DNA here is from genome assembly GCA_037367405.1 of Ottelia alismoides. Taxonomy (NCBI): domain Eukaryota; kingdom Viridiplantae; phylum Streptophyta; class Magnoliopsida; order Alismatales; family Hydrocharitaceae; genus Ottelia; species Ottelia alismoides. Next base: position 94,348 of record JAZKJV010007400.1, read on the forward strand.
ATCATGTCTTCTTTATTTATGTTTATAAGTCTCACTAGTACCCTTATGCAGACTTCCATTCATCACAACTTATCATGACTCTTCCAAAAGGATAGTCCTAGATCTTTGCTTCTCATATATTGAATTATTGCCATTTCTATTTCCCTAAAAATGTGGAGAAGTGAGGTTAAGTTGGCATGAATATGACTTTATAGAAGAGTTTTGAAACACCAATCTTAGAATAATAATTCACTTCCCTTACAAATCTATAAAAAGAGAGAGAGAGAGAGAGAGATCAATATGATATACATATAATAATCCCCAAGTCGATTGATCCTGAGAAAAATCTATTATCATTAATAATGTGGTGACAAAATAGCTAGATCTGTATAATTGACCACAGAAAGAGTTGATAAATAGTTCAGTAGGCAAGCAAGTAATGAAGATCGTGAATGTCTTATAATTTAGAGTGCCGGTCATGGTAACCCTTGTACCTGAATGTGCGAGAGCGCGGTGACTCTCAACTGGACGGAAGATAGGAAGCTCAGCTTGGGCAGTGGCCGCCAAGTGCGTGGGTCTAGGATCTCAGTCCCTTTTCGGTTTTTACGCGAGCTCGCAGTGTTTTTACGCCTCGTTGGGATCCTGACTTTAGACCAGTTCCGTTGACCCTGTCTTTTAGGATACCCAGGCGGGTGATCCTTGGTTTTCAGTTTTACGTACGAGCTCGTTCGCCCGTACTAGTCGGGCAGGTTTCTAGAGCGACTTTTCTAGGGAGTCTCTCTCACCCGTCTCAGTGGCGTAGTTGGGGAGTAGACCTATCCCTCTATTGGACCGCCTCCCAACTAGAGGGCGAGACGGAAGAGCCATTTGTAGGCTTCTTCACCGATTGAGTTTACTTCGCCAACAGACTTGGCGATTTTATATCTAGATCATCCATATCTACATCTACATCATCTGGAATTATATCTGAAATATTGAAGTTAAAAATTGAAGAAGTTACGATCAAAAGTTAGGATTTGTAGGAATGACTATTCTCTCTACCCAGGAATTTAAATAATTAATAGATCGTTTCAAATCTTAACTTTTCCATTATCACTCACCAAACGTGATCTCTGAAGAAAATAATATATGTGCTCACACTCATACACTCGTGAATACGTAACTACTATATAAATATGTCACATGTGGGAAATGCTGGGTTTTGGGACACACATTGAAATGCTTACAAGTAGTCTGAAAAACCTTTTTACTTACGCAAGTAGATGTAAATTTTACTTTCCACCATTCTACTTGCTTGCTTTTGCACATATTAAATATCTAGTTATTTTTAGAAGTTTTTGGGAGGTACCAGCAATGGCTGACGCCTCTTCTTTCCTAATGTGTTTGGCAGGCAAACAACCTGCAGTTTAGTAGCAGCTCAGTAGCTATACATGCTTCCTGGAGACAGAGTATACACTAGACGGTATGAATTACTTTGTCTCAGTTTTTGTTCAGATAATGATGTAAATGCTATCTCTTTTGTATCACACTTTAGGATATTTGTTGTAAAATGGAAGATCCTTGTACATGTTGTAAACTGATATGAATATTAATGAAAAGAATTTTGGTGCCATTTGTCTCTTTTACTTTGTGGTTATGTTGTGGATGTGAATGCCATGTGGATAATTAGCCGCACAAAAAATTTTCCCTGCTTTTCTACAACTTCATGCGATCTCATGTGAATAATTGTGTGATTAACGGGTACCTGGATCCTGAGGGGTCGACAATTTGGTATCAGAGCAGTGGTACCCCGATACGCACATTCGCTGTATTTCAATTCCGATCGTATTAAGTTCTCGAATAGCGACAGTCTTCCGACTTGTCGTGAGTTCGAGAAGGGAAATATGACATTCATATTCAATAACCACAGATGTCACCAAGTTCATTTATTTTCATCTTATATCCCAAGAAGAGAAAAGCATTTATGATAAATATCTGTCTAGTGCATCCTTATGACTAATTATGGTCCTCATGCAGAGCCATGGCATCTCGACCAGGTCAGGATACTTCTTATCAGCTGGCACGCATACTGAGCGCACTTACTGATCTTCAGCAGCAGCAGGCTGCTATGAGAGGCCAACATGAGTAGATATTGGCCCAGTAGACCGAGATTGCTGACAGGCAGACGGACATAGAGATGAGGTTTGAGGATCTATCAGATTTCACGTACCATCCATCAGAGGATGGAACACGACAGGACCAGCACCAGTCTGTTGAGGTGGAGCAGCCTCATCCTGACGATCCATTAGAGGGCATTCCAGAACACGGAGCTGAGGAGGATGCAGACTTAGACAGGGAGCAGGACCCTGTTGACTTTGCTGGCGAGGATGCACACGAGTATTCAGCCATTCACAAGCACCAGTCGGTCTTCACTTCTTATCAGCGGGCCAACATACCCTTGTTCGAGGGCACAGGTCCACCAGATGATGCTGAGCAGTGGCTGAAGAGAGTGATGAAGGTGCTCAGGGCGATTCATGCGCCACGAAACACGTGGCTATCTTTCATAGAGTATTCACTAACAGACTTCGCTGAGCGATGGTGGGAGGCCGTAGCATCCGAGTTAGACCGAAAGCCTACTTGGAATGATTTCGAGACGAGGTTCAGAGCCCACTTCTTTTCTGCGAAGTGGAAGGAGTCCCAGCGCCGACTGTTTGCCGAGCTCCGTCAGGGACAGATGACAGCCAAGGATTACTTTATCAGATACACAGAGCTGTCACGACATATACGAGCAGCTGGCGCATTTCCAGAGGAGAATCTGGAGAAGTTCATTGGCGGCATGCGAGAGGAGGTGCAGGAGAAGCTGGCTGGACTACATATCACATCCATCTCCGAAGCTACCGATGCTGCGGAGAAATTCGAGGACATTAGAGGGAGACGTTTCGGGAGCTCGTATAGAGCAGCGCCTAGACCGCGGTGATCTTTTGGACCGATACATCGACCGTTTCAGCAGCAGAGGTCAGACAGATGGTTCCAACCTACAGGTTCGTCCTTCACAGGCAATGCTCGCTCTTCTCCATCGACTACTCTAGGAGGAGCACTTGCCGGACGTGGCACAGAGTCCGCTCGACCATCTGGGTCACAGCGAGCAGATAGACCACCTACAGGATCAGCCCGGAGCACAGACACCGCCACTCCACCTACCAGGTCAGTCAGATGCTATCGATGTCACGAGTGGGGACATTACCGAGCACAGTGTCCACAGGCTTCTGGCGAGCCTCAGCCACAGCCTTCACAGTCACAGCCTCAGACACAACGTTCAGGGAGTTTCCGTGGTAGGAACTCCAATTTTAGGCGACAACAGCAGAGACAGACGCAGAGTGTGGCGGGATCTAATGCTGCATCAGCCAGGCAGGGACAGTTACATGCCGTTACTGAGGAGCAAACACGTTCAACGGCTACTGTGGTGAAAGGTATGGTCTCGGTCTTGGGCCGACCTTTCCATGTTTTATTCGATTCCGGCGCGACACACTCTTTTCTTGCTTCGAGGCTACTTGCTTCTTTAGGTAGAGTCGCAGAGACTCTCTCTTCTCCGTATCACATCCGAGGGACAGGTGGCCAGTTATTCATTATTTCACTGATAGTCAGGCACTTGCCCGTATTGATTGGCGGTCAGGAGATGATCGCAGATTGTCTACTTCTGCAGCTTGACGAGTTCGACTTGATTTTGGGCATGGATTGGTTATCCACTCATCATGCACTTGTTGATTGCTTTAGGAAGATGGTTGTCTTCAGGATTCCAGATCTACCCGAGTTCACTTTTGAGAGTACTACACATTACTCCACCATGGAGTACATTTCAGTATTGCGAGCTCAGCGACTTGTTGATCAGGGTTGTGATACATACCTTGCATTTATTCGGGAGGTATCTGACCATGAGCCGATGACACAGGACATCCGAGTAGTCTCAGAATACCCTGACGTGTTTCCTGATGAGGTACCGGGACTACCTCCTGAGAGAGAGATCGAGTTCGAGATCACCTTGCTACCAGATACACAGCCGATCTCTATGGCACCATATCGCATGGCACCAGCCGAGTTGAGGGAGCTAAAGGTGCAGTTGCAGGAGTTACTTGATTTGGGATTCGTGAGACCGAGCACTTCACCTTGGGGTGCTCCGGTTCTATATGTCAAGAAGAAGGATGGATCCATGAGACTGTGCATCGATTACAGGCAGTTGAACAAGAGAACGATGAAAAACCGTTATCCTTTGTCGCGCATCGATGATTTGTTCGACCAGCTCCAGGGATCTTCGGTTTTCTCGAAGATCGATCTTCGCTCAGGCTACCATCAGCTGAGGATTCGCGAGTCGGACATTCCGAAGACAGCCTTCAGGACTCGCTATGGACACTACAAGTTTATGGTGATGTCGTTTGGGCTCACCAATGCACCTGCGGCTTTCATGGATATGATGAACCGTATCTTTCGTCCATACTTGGACAAGTTTGTAGTGGTGTTCATCGATGATGTGCTCATTTACTCACGGAATGAATGGGATCATGCGAATGATCTACGGAATGTTTTAGACACATTGCGAGAGCACAAGCTATATGCCAAGTTGAGCAAGTGTGAGTTCTGGTTATCCCAGGTCTCATTTTTGGGGCACGTCATTTTTGGAGCAGGTATCTGATGAATACCCATTCATCACTCTTTATTCTTATATTTTAGCTACAAAAACCTATGCAAATGCATGTAGATATGTGTAAATAGGAAAAGTTAGCAAAAGCATGCATGTTTGTAAATATAGATAATTAGCATGTTTTTGTGCAAAAATAAAAGAATAAAGATGAAAAAGAAAAAGAGGGAAATATTTAGAATAAATATTGAGCAACCTGACCCAAGGGAGGGCTCAGCATGGGCCTGACTGCATAAAAGCCAAGTAGAGGGAGATAGGGGCTCACATGTACATATATTTGTAAATAAATAAAATAATATTTTCCTCAGCCAAAAATATGCTTGTATATATTTTGTATATATTTAGAAGCTATTAAAAACAAAATAAAAATTAAAAAAATCAAAAATCCAAAAACACCTCTTCACCATGTACATAGACCACCTTCTTTATTTATTTCACCTTGTAAATAACCTAATTTATTTTCAAACCTTTTTGTAAATATCCCTTTTTATGTTTTGTAAATAAAATAAATAAAAAGAAACAAGAAAAAAATCAAATAAAAATTACAAAATTAAAATACAAAAATATATTGTATATATACCATGTACATATATGTATATCACTAATTATTTAACCTATGTATATAAATAATAAAAATAAAATAAAAATAGCCTTTTATTCCTCCTTTCATCCTATAAATAAATAAAATATAAAATAGGGATAAAAATGTATAAAAATAACTAATTAAAAAAATCAAAAATTAAAAATCATATATTGTATATATACCTATGTATAGACCTATATTGTATATACCTTATTTTTATTTCCAAAAATTAATTAAAAATCACAAAAAAATAGAAAAAAATAAAATAAAAATATTTTGGGTTTTAAGTTTTTGAAAATTCGGCCATTTAATGGCCCAAAAAAATCAAATAAAAACTCAATAATTGGCGGGCTCTGATTGGTCCACGGGGGAGTGTTGACCCCCGGTCAACTCTCCCCCCAGGACCACCAGAGCCGGGTCACCCTCGCCCGACCCGTTTTCTCCATATTCTTCACGGTTGATCCGACTGCCTTTCCCCTTAACCCCGGGCCCCGATTGACACCCGATCACCCAGGACCTTCGCCCGGGGTGGGCTTGCCGGATCCGAGCTCCGCCTGACTCGCCCGAACACCATCTTCTCGGACCTGGCACCATATTTAATGTCGTCACCGGCGACCTATCCACGCCATCTTTGATCTTCCCCTCAGCGCCTGTGAGCTCCTCCAGACCACCCGAGTGACAGGCGAGTGATTTGGAGTGGAAGCGAGGCCTGGGCAGCCGGAAATCACTGATCCGGTGGTTGACTCCGCCGTGCGCCGCCGCGAGCGCGCCTGAGCCTCGGGGAGCTCGACGACCCCTTGAGGCAACGACCGGGAGCCTCCTTGGCTCCAGCCCAGTCGACAGCAGCCATCAGGTAGCTTAGTTAGGCCATAGATTAGCTTAGTTGTCGATTTTTCGCATTTCAGTAGTTTTAGCTCCGCCGCTGCCATCTGCCGTATCCGTCTACCCATCCGATCATCCGACACCGCCATCACCTCCGCCAGCCTTCTCTCCACCTGCTCCGCCCCTTCACACCCCTTGTCTCGCCCAGGAGCAAGGTCTCGGCTCTCACCCCTCCGCCGCTCGTCGGAGAGCCATCGCCTCGCACCACCAGCCATCTTCCGCCCGCTCTGACGGGTCGAGGCACTTTGCCCTCGACCCAGCTTCTTTTCTGTGCAGATCTCAAGGCGAATCGACCTCATCTGGAGGTCGGAGTTTCAGAGCACAGCAGCTCCCGCCCCTTGACGTCGTCGGAGCTCTCCTGAGCTCCTCTCTTCCTTCGGAGCGTTGCATCGGGTGCGGAGCTTCACGGGGAAGCTTCTCCGCACCTTAGGAGCGGTCGACGAGGACTACCGTGCACACAGAGGGCCGGCGAAGCTCGCCGGCCGCCAGTTCTTCCACCATCCTCTCCGACCGTCAGATCAGTCGTGGAGCTCCAGATCAGATCTTGACCGTTTATTCGCGGAGCTGCAGATAGCGTCAGATCAGCTGCGGTGTGATCCTAACCGTTGATTCACCGAGGGTTCGTCCACCACGCACGAGGACCGTCCGATCTCCGTGTGGAGGACCCTCCACCGTTCGATCAGGCCACGCTTATTAAGGTCAAAGGCGCCACTCATCTCCACCGTTGGATCATCTACGTGGCGCTCCCCCAGCCGTCGGATCGCGTCGAGGTTCTCCTTGGGTGTGCGGCGCGTCAATCCAGCCGTTCGATCCGCCACGCGTCGCGCATCCGCCCCTCGACATTAATAAAAGGGTAATTTGCTTAGGCCCCCCTCTTAGTTTGTCTTTTTATTGTTAGTCCTGTAAATATTTTAGAACTTTTATTTACGTAGGGTAAATTGCAATTGGGACCTTGTGCTTGTTTTTATTTACGTTTATGCCCCTGTGTATGTGAGACCACGTGCTTCGTCACGTGCTTGTTTGGGTTATTTACATCTTTTTCCCTGTAGTTCTGTTGGGTTATGAAATGAATGAATACTTTTTGGTAATTGCATTTATGCCCCTGTGAGTGTTGTTTATGCGCATGTGCGGATTTTAGTGGGAATTTTGCATCCAAGCCCCTGGACTTTTGGTACGAGTTACCAAAAAGTCCAGAAACTTGGTTTTTATTACCAAAAGGCCCCTGAGTGCCCCAGGCACGCGCCACGCGCGTGACTTGCTGGGATTTTTGCACCTTGGCCCCCAGAGCTTTGGGTATTTGCACTTACGTCCCTGTGCACTGTGCCCCCTTTTTGATTTTTGAATAAATATCAAACCACCTCCAAATTCGATGAAAATTTGACACATGGCTCCTGCCATGTTGTTGGATTTTTGAGAATTTTTGAGGACATTTTTGATTTTATTTAGTATTTTTAAAAATTCAAAAACCTCCTTTTTAGCTACTATCTAGGTTTAAAAATACCAAAAAAAATATAAAATCACCTCTAAAAATTCCAAAAAAATTAGCTACTGTTTCTTGCTTGTTGTTTGATTTTCTAGCCAATTTTGTATATTTTTCATTGCCTAAAAACTCTAAAAATTGGAAAACCCTTAAAAACCCATAAAAATTATAAAAATTAATCTAAAAATCCAAAAACAATAATTCAGGTGCCTAAATTTTCCTTATTCTTTCTAGATTACAGGAAAATTACCTCCAAGGCCTGTTGAGACTCTTAAATATTTTATTTTTGAGTTTTGAGCCTTGCTGGACAGTACCTAGGATTTTTAGCACTGTTTGATTTTTAGAAAATAATTTACCCATTAGAAAAATACCAAAAATTCACCAAAAACACTTAAAAACCTAAAAAACATAAAAACAATTTTTCCTTAATTTTTGCTTGATTTTTGGTGTGTTAAATAATTTGCCCAAGTGTGTTGATATTTGTTTTCTTTTATTTTCTTTATCTTTTAAAAATCCAAAAAAATATAAAAATTATCAAAAACCACTAAAAAACATTTCCTTTTATTTTTATATTGTTTTTACTACTTCGTAGGCCCTAGGCCAATCCGTGCTCCTTGTGTTCGACCCTGGGAGCTATACCAGGTTAATCACATAGCCAGGACCGCTTGATTTGCTTTGTTTGATTTTCGATTCGTTTCGCGGTTCGATTCTTTTTCTTGATTGACACATCTTCTGAGATCCGGGTCGCAACGACCCTTGTTTCATTACCTTCACCCGGGTCTTAGGGATTTTTTGTGTCATCAGAATGGCGCCGTTGCCGGGGAGCACGGCTTAGTAGTTATTTTTGACTTTCTTTTCATTTTTGTTTTCGCGGCTTTTCGCGGCTCTTCGGAGCTCGCGGCTTTTCGCGGCTTTTGTTCATAGTTCCTTTTTGATTTATTTTGTTTTATTTTGATTTTCTTTTCTTTTTATTTTTGTTTGATTTTGTGTGACTATTTTATTTCTCATTTTTGCATATATACCCTTGTTCTTATTTTCATTTATTATTTGATTATCTTATTGGTCTGACCACCCTCTTCTGTCTTTCTTGCGAGGGCCCGAGGACCGCGGAGGCGACTTTCAAGGAGGCGGTGCAGCCGCGGAGTTCGGAGGCGGCTTATTTCTCTACGAAGCCGCAGGAGAGAGCGAGAGAGAGAGAGTGAGTGGGAGAGGATAGCTTAGTTTATTTTCAGTTCATTTATTATTGTAATAATACAGGAACTGTGAGACTTTTAGACACTTAGACCGTAGCGGGTCTGTTTCGCCGAGCACCGGCGTGCTCGGGGGACCCATTAGGACCTCGCGGTTTTTCGCAGTTTTCTCGCGGCTTTTCTTTTTCTTTCTTACTGTCATTTTCCGGGTTTTTCGCGGTTTTTGCTCGAGCCCCTAGACATAGGATTTTTGTTGGTTGTGACGTAAGATTTCTAAGGCCCAACACTTAATAGAATATCTGTTCCTATAGAACGTAATTGGACCTTACTAAAATTCACTAAAAAAAGTTAGTTTAATTGGATTTGAGACCACGTGCCGTTAGGAGTCACATACAGCGCTGGCAGGACCCGTTGTGGCGGGCACCGAGTGACTCCCAAGATCGGACTCCGGACTCGATTCGGTTAACTAACTATTGTTCTTCACGATCAATAGAAGTTGCTTGTCTTAGGACTCGGCTTTTTACCGTTGCATCATATAGCTTAGTTTACTTTTCTGTCTTTATTTTATGCGCGGATCACTCTGCATGTAGAGAGTTGGAGGCAGGTACGCATTTCTGACTTTGCATGCATCATTGATTTCTCGTGCATCGGCTTTTTCGACTTCTCCCCCCGATTTTGGACTTAATAACCAGGAGAACCGAAAAATTCGTTAGGCGTTTCTTTTTATTGAAAAAAATATCTAAAAACAAAAACAATAAAATCGGGACTGCTAATCTTACTTGACCTAAAAGACACTTCACTGAAAATCTGTCTTGGGGAGAGTAACCCCCTCCTTGTCTGGTTTGGATGAGCGAGAGAGTGATCCGCACATTAGGATAGAGCCTCCGATCTTTTCTTGACTGATTACCGGCTTTCAGTACGGGACAGTCGGTTGAGAGAGATTTGGATACCTATTGACCTCACGTAATCGCTCTGATAGATTGGATGATCACCTAAAATAAAATTGACAAGATAATTGACCGATCCCTTCGGTCTTCAGCTCTGTGTGCGTAGGTGAATTGGGGGTTTTCTTATTATCTTGTTTGATTGCCAGATCCCTTCGATCCTTTCTCATCTTCCTTCTATTCCCCTCCCTCACCTCCCTTCATTCCACCTTCTTCTCCTTTACCCCTGGATGATGGATCCCCCTCACTGTGAGCCGACTCTTACGGCTTCTTCTCCGTCCTCTGACCATCACTCCAGTCCACCTTCTAGGGAGGTCGGATCTCCGACCAACCTCCCGCTCCCTCCCTCCCTTTCATCTCATCACTCTGGGCATGCTGTGCTAGACGTCCGAGGATACCAGCTAGAGCAGATGCGAGACCCGGACGATGATGTTGCTGAGTTGAAAGCGCACTCCGTTGGTGACCAAAGAGAGCAGTGGAGATTAGCAGACATATCCTATTCCGGAGGGATGGAGGAGCAGATAGCACATGGAGCTCAGTCAGCTTCTACATTAGGTCCATTCGTCTTGGATTTGGATTACGTTCAGCGACTGCCGACATTTTCAGGAGAGGCGCACGAGGAGCCGTATCTTCACCTGTCAGCTTTCGAGAAGTTTTGTAGAGCACAGAGATATTCAGACGTCACTGCAGAGGAGCTGATGAGCAGGACCTTCCCATTCACGCTTCACGATAGAGCCATGAGGTGGCACCGACGATTGGGGAGGACATTCGAGACATGGGGAGAGCTACGCCGAGAGTTTTTGCAGAGATACTTTCCCCCACGCAGAGCAGAGTTTATGCGGTCTTTGATCATGGACTTTTCAGTTGACCCCCTGGAGCCATTGCACGAGGCATGGCCGAGGTTTCTTGACCTCTTGAGGAGATTCCCTGAGCACGGACTTCCACTGACAGACTTGATAGAGATCTCCATGAGGGGGATGACCGCAGAGCAGATAGCACTGGTGATTACCGCATGTGGCGGTTCACACCGCAGTGCCGACATTCACCTTCTGGATATCATCTCGAGGCTACTTTCACAGAGTTCTTCTACACGAGATGCCTTGGTCGGGACAACACATGTGGACGATGTTGTACCAGTGCGGTGTGTCACTTTACATGGTGATTCAGCTTCTACACACCAGCCCGAGGATTTGGATGATGACGCACCATCGACAGAGGAGATGACCGCGATAACAGAGGTTCGGACCCAGAGTCTACTTGAGTTCCCGTTGGCTTTCCAGTTGGAGTTCGAGTCAGCCCCAGAGTTCTCTGTTGACGAGTCTTGGATATCAGATCTTCTGATATTCCAGGAACCGGAGGACCCCAGCTTTTGCAGCCATTGATTCAGACACTTCATCTTCCAGTCTCGGAGGAGTCAGTTTCTTTCCTGCAGAGACACTTCTCGAATGCAGACAGTCACCCGGACTCAGCCCAGCAGCCACAGCTTGAGGAGGGACCACACTTTGAGAGCACAGATGTAGAGTGTCCTGTCTTCGAGCCTTTTGTCCTCCACTTTGTTGAGATAGATACACTTCCTGAGGACCAGCTGACAGCCAGCATAGCCGCAGAGCGAGGATCAGCTGCAGACACTTTTCCAGCTTCCGCAGTTTTGACTAGTACCTTCTCCTGCTTCCAGATTGCCGAGACTTACATTTCAGATGATGATACAGCCTGGTGCACTGAGTGGATACTTGATAGCAGCGCAGATGCCCATCTAGATCCTGCTCCTCTTCTTCTCACTTCTGATCCTGCATCTCTCCCCGAGGGTTATCTGCGGGAGGATGCCGTACTCGATGAGTACTCGGTTTCACCTACTGAGAGTGTTTCCGATCTGGCGGAACACGGAACCGAGTCTTTAGATCATGCTGATTCTGAATCTTCTCACCTCGATGACCCTCGCGAGGATGAGTCCATTCTGGAGATATTCGATGATTTGCCTGATCTTCTTCCATTCTATTCATCGGATATCAGTCTGTTTAGAGAGTCTCCTGATCTTGATTGTCCATACCTGCTTGAGACACTGATTGACGTGGAGGATTCCCTGACTGATCCATCCTTCTCCACATTTGATTTCTTCGGCTCCACACTCTCACTCCAGTCTGATCCAGAGCCGAGGATTTCTTTTGTGCTACCGGATCCTGATCACTTCTTCCCATATCTTTGGCCGGTAACAGACACCCGCTTGATTGCATACCTGGGTGTCATACTTTACACTGTTGAGTTCGTCGTTGTTCTCATACCGAGACTACGGCGACAGTACGGCATTCGCCTTACCGATGCCGTCCTGAACCTTGATACTGCATTATCCTAGCCTTCGCGCCCAGCTAGGGGCGTAAAATCTAGCGCTTGTTGAGAGGCACCTCAACATTGTACTCTTTTGTATATACGTGTTTCGTCTTATTGTGATCCTTCTTTCTTCCGTTCTTGTTTTCACCCCAGGTCTCGCTTAGAATTATCTTTGCTATACTTAGGATATTCCTCATCCTAAGTATAGGGGGGCGAAAACACCGGGTTGTTCTTCGTTCTGTTCCATCACTCCTGTTGTTGCCTATACTTAAGGTTCTTCACCTTAAGTATAGGGGGAGTGATGTCCTCCTTCTTGTATATATTCATGATTTTCTTCTTGTCTTGCTACCCCTGTTTTGATGCCTATACTTAGGGATATTTTACCCTAAGTATAGGGGGGGTAGACCCTGTACATTCTTCACTCGGTTTTCCCCTTAGTATACAGCCTGCTATACTTAGGATTACTTGATCCTAAGTATAGGGGGAAGACCCGAGTCCCTGTTGACTTTTTACTCTCCTTTTGTATAGCCTTCCTTTTCACTTCCCTATACATAGCACGAGTTATGTCTTCTTCATCGCTCTTGACTCCGAGGACATCGTTCGAGCTAAGTATAGGGGGGTGTGTATATATTTCATATATACTTTAGCCATAACTCGTACTTTGTGTGAGTGTGTTAATAAATAAAAATGGCTAAAAACATGAAAAATTAAAAAATTTTCATGTACATAATCTTCTTATTGTTTGCACATACATAGCTAGTGTACAAGTTATTTTTGTAAAAATGATTTCAAAAATCTTTTGTGTAAAGCTTGTGTAAATATTTTCTGTATCAAAATTATGTATATAGTACAAAATTTTTCCAAAATGTTTTGAAAAATCAAAAGTTTGCAAAAATCTTGTGTAAATGTGTGTAAATACCTTTTTGCAAAACTTGCACTTCATGCATCATCATTCATGATTTCAAAACATTTTTCAAAAATTTTGCATGATTGTAAAATATTGTGTAAATATGCATCTTTGTTGTACATATGTATATAGTTTTTTCTGGATGATAGTTGATATTTAAACTAGCCTGGAATCAAATTGAGAAATGGAGCTTGATTAAGATCTTAATCCACCTAATTTCTAAGAGGAACCTTATAGGGCTTAGGTTTAAGGCTTTTCAGGTCCATGGTGACTTACTTCTTTGAGTCCACTAGGCTATGATCACATGTCATCTCAATGAGCCTAAGTAGAGCACTTAACAACAACACATGACTCATATAGATTATGGCTTTACTTGGACAACCGCACTATGCACCGAGCTCTCTACGGATGAGGTGGTGAGGAGGCAGTCTTCCTTGACTTGGGGTAGCATATGAGGGTAGTACTTCTAGGCGGAACCTCTCTTCTTCATTTAGTGAAGGAAGTGCGTCTCAACTTGGTCTGGTTGCCATGAGGTCTAACGACGGGAGTTGTGGGTTGCGATAAAGCTTCAAAAGAGGGATAGTCTACTGGCTCAAGAGGAAAAACTCCTTGTATATATGCTGCACATGTACATGTTGTATAGATGCACTCGAAAAAAAAATGCAAAAAGAAAAGAACTCCAAAAAAGTGGTGGGTCTGAGAGAAAATGATAATCCCACCGGAGTATGTATATAAGTGCAATAAGCAAAGCTTGGTTTCATGATCCACTTGTTGTAGCTTGCAGCAGGGAGACTTGGCTACACTGGTCAAGCTCCCAAGGGTACTTGGCTACACTGGCCTTGACCCATTCTCTTCTTCCCCCTCTTCTTGAGCCGGTTGTACTTGAACTTAGAAGGGAATACCCCGCTCCTCGAGGAAAGAGTGGCCAGATTAAGGTCTTAGAGTTACCTTGTTAGGGAGGGTTGTCAAGTTGCCATTTCTGAGGTGGAGAGCTTAGACCTCACATTCACAGGACAAGAAAAGATTCATGGTCTTCAGGGTTTGTAGTTGATGACTTGTTCTGATCTGGAGCATTGAGGAGTCTTGGTTATAGAATAATGGAACTTAGAGGTTGTTAGGTTTTAAGCTTAAGTCTAAATAAGGTTCCGACACATCAATAATCCAAAGATCTGATTAAGCTCCATACCTCAATTTAATGAAGGCAAGTTTAATAATCAACCTTGATCCATGTACATTCTCTTTTTCTTTTTCTTTTTCTTTCTTTTTCACTTCTTTTTCAAATAAGTGTTTGCTAAGGGACTAGCAAAGTATAGTATAGGGGGGTGATGAATACCCATTCATCACTCTTTATTCTTATATTTTAGCTACAAAAACCTATGCAAATGCACGTAGATATGTGTAAATAGGAAAAGTTAGCAAAAGCATGCATGTTTGTAAATATAGATAATTAGCATGTTTTTGTGCAAAAATAAAAGAATAAAGATGAAAAAGAAAAAGAGGGAAATATTTAGAATAAATATTGAGCAACCTGACCCAAGGGAGGGCTCAGCATGGGCCTGACCGCATAAAAGCCAAGTAGAGGGAGATAGGGGCTCACATGTACATATATTTGTAAATAAATAAAATAATATTTTCCTCAGCCAAAAATATGCTTGTATATATTTTGTATATATTTAGAAGCTATTAAAAACAAAATAAAAATTAAAAAAATCAAAAATCCAAAAACACCTCTTCACCATGTACATAGACCACCTTCTTTATTTATTTCACCTTGTAAATAACCTAATTTATTTTCAAACCTTTTTGTAAATATCCCTTTTTATGTTTTGTAAATAAAATAAATAAAAAGAAAAAAGACAAAAATCAAATAAAAATTACAAAATTAAAATACAAAAATATATTGTATATATACCATGTACATATATGTATATCACTAATTATTTAACCTATGTATATAAATAATAAAAATAAAATAAAAATAGCCTTTTATTCCTCCTTTTATCCTATAAATAAATAAAATATAAAATAGGGATAAAAATGTATAAAAATAACTAATTAAAAAAATCAAAAATTAAAAATCATATATTGTATATATACCTATGTATAGACCTATATTGTATATACCTTATTTTTATTTCCAAAAATTAATTAAAAATCACAAAAAAATAGAAAAAAATAAAATAAAAATATTTTGTGTTTTAAGTTTTTGAAAATTCGGCCATTTAATGGTCCCAAAAAATCAAATAAAAACTCAATAATTGGCGGGCTCTGATTGGTCCACGGGGGAGTGTTGACCCCCGGTCAACTCTCCCCCCAGGACCACCAGAGCCGGGTCACCCTCGCCCGACCCGTTTTCTCCATATTCTTCACGGTTGATCCGACCGCCTTTCCCCTTAACCCCGGGCCCCGATTGACACCCGATCACCCAGGACCTTCGCCCGGGGTGGGCTTGCCGGATCCGAGCTCCGCCTGACTCGCCCGAACACCATCTTCTCGGACCTGGCACCATATTTAATGTCGTCACCGGCGACCTATCCACGCCATCTTTGATCTTCCCCTCGGCGCCTGTGAGCTCCTCCAGACCACCCGAGTGACAGGCGAGTGATTTGGAGTGGAAGCGAGGCCTGGGCAGCCGGAAATCACTGATCCGGTGGTTGACTCCGCCGTGCGCCTCCGCGAGCGCGCCTGAGCCTCGGGGAGCTCGACGACCCCTTGAGGCAACGACCGGGAGCCTCCTTGGCTCCAGCCCAGTCGACAGCAGCCATCAGGTAGCTTAGTTAGGCCATAGATTAGCTTAGTTGTCGATTTTTCGCATTTCAGTAGTTTTAGCTCCGCCGCTGCCATCTGCCGTATCCGTCTACCCATCCGATCATCCGACACCGCCATCACCTCCGCCAGCCTTCTCTCCACCTGCTCCGCCCCTTCACACCCCTTGTCTCGCCCAGGAGCAAGGTCTCGGCTCTCACCCCTCCGCCGCTCGCCGGAGAGCCATCGCCTCGCACCACCAGCCATCTTCCGCCCGCTCTGACGGGTCGAGGCACTTTGCCCTCGACCCAGCTTCTTTTCTGTGCAGGTCTCAAGGCGAATCGACCTCATCTGGAGGTCGGAGTTTCAGAGCACAGCAGCTCCCGCCCCTTGACGTCGCCGGAGCTCTCCTGAGCTCCTCTCTTCCTTCGGAGCGTTGCATCGGGTGCGGAGCTTCACGGGGAAGCTTCTCCGCACCTTAGGAGCGGTCGACGAGGACTACCGTGCACACAGAGGGCCGGCGAAGCTCGCCGGCCGCCAGTTCTTCCACCATCCTCTCCGACCGTCAGATCAGCCGTGGAGCTCCAGATCAGATCTTGACCGTTTATTCGCGGAGCTGCAGATAGCGTCAGATCAGCTGCGGTGTGATCCTAACCGTTGATTCACCGAGGGTTCGTCCACCACGCACGAGGACCGTCCGATCTCCACGTGGAGGACCCTCCACCGTTCGATCAGGCCACGCTTATTAAGGTCAAAGGCGCCACTCATCTCCACCGTTGGATCATCTACGTGGCGCTCCCCCAGCCGTCGGATCGCGTCGAGGTTCTCCTTGGGTGTGCGGCGCGTCAATCCAGCCGTTCGATCCGCCACGCGTCGCGCATCCGCCCCTCGACATTAATAAAAGGGTAATTTGCTTAGGGCCCCCTCTTAGTTTGTCTTTTTATTGTTAGTCCTGTAAATATTTTAGAACTTTTATTTACGTAGGGTAAATTGCAATTGGGACCTTGTGCTTGTTTTTATTTACGTTTATGCCCCTGTGTATGTGAGACCACGTGCTTCGTCACGTGCTTGTTTGGGCTATTTACATCTTTTTCCCTGTAGTTCTGTTGGGTTATGAAATGAATGAATACTTTTTGGTAATTGCATTTATGCCCCTGTGAGTGTTGTTTATGCGCATGTGCGGATTTTAGTGGGATTTTTGCATCCAAGCCCCTGGACTTTTGGTACGAGTTACCAAAAAGTCCAGAAACTTGGTTTTTATTACCAAAAGGCCCCTGAGTGCCCCAGGCACGCGCCACGCGCGTGACTTGCTGGGATTTTTGCACCTTGGCCCCCAGAGCTTTGGGTATTTGCACTTACGTCCCTGTGCACTGTGCCCCCTTTTTGATTTTTGAATAAATATCAAACCACCTCCAAATGCGATGAAAATTTGACACATGGCTCCTGCCATGTTGTTGGATTTTTGAGAATTTTTGAGGACATTTTTGATTTTATTTAGTATTTTTAAAAATTCAAAAACCTCCTTTTTAGCTACTGTCTAGGTTTAAAAATACCAAAAAAAATATAAAATCACCTCTAAAAATTCCAAAAAAATTAGCTACTGTTTCTTGCTTGTTGTTTGATTTTCTAGCCAATTTTGGCTATTTTTCATTGCCTAAAAACTCTAAAAATTGAAAAACCCTTAAAAACCCATAAAAATTATAAAAATTAATCTAAAAATCCAAAAACAATAATTCAGGTGCCTAAATTTTCCTTAATCTTTCTAGATTACAGGAAAATTACCTCCAAGGCCTGTTGAGACTCTTAAATATTTTATTTTTGAGTTTTGAGCCTTGCTGGACAGTACCTAGGATTTTTAGCACTGTTCGATTTTTAGAAAATAATTTACCCATTAGAAAAATACCAAAAATTCACCAAAAACACTTAAAAACCTAAAAAACATAAAAACAATTTTTCCTTAATTTTTGCTTGATTTTTGGTGTGTTAAATAATTTGCCCAAGTGTGTTGATATTTGTTTTCTTTTATTTTCTTTATCTTTTAAAAATCCAAAAAAATATAAAAATTATCAAAAACCACTAAAAAACATTTTCTTTTATTTTTATATTGTTTTTACTACTTCGTAGGCCCTAGGCCAATCCGTGCTCCTTGTGTTCGACCCTGGGAGCTATACCAGGTTAATCACATAGCTAGGACCGCTTGATTTGCTTTGTTTGATTTTCAATTCGTTTCGCGGTTCGATTCTTTTTCTTGATTGACACATCTTCTGAGATCCGTGTCGCAACGACCCTTGTTTCATTACCTTCACCCGGGTCTTAGGGATTTTGGTGTCATCAGTATCGTGGTTGATCATGCGAAGATAGATGCAGTTATGTCTTGGGAGCAGCCCAAGACAGTTACTCAGATTCGGAGCTTCCTCGGATTAGCGGGCTATTACAGACGCTTTGTCAGCGGATTTTCACGCATTGTCCGTTGATGAATACTCATTCATCACTCTTTATTCTTATATTTTAGCTACAAAAACCTTTGCAAATACATGTAGATTTGTGTAAATACAAATAATTACCAAAAGCATGCATTGTGTAAAAACCTATAATTAGCATGTTTTTGTGCAAAAATAAAAGAATAAAGATTAAAAAGAAAAAGAGGGAAATATTTAGAATAAATATTGAGCAACCTAACCCAAGGGAGGGCTCAGCATGGGCCTGACCGCATAAAAGCCAAAGTAGAGGGAGATAGGGGCTCATGTGTGTACATATTTATGTAAATAAAATAAGAATATTTTCCTCACAAAAATAGGCTTGTAAATATTTGTAAATAGCTCTAAATATAAAATCAAAATAAAAATTTAAAAATTAAAAAAACAAAACAAAACAAAAACACCTCTTATACATGATCACATAGAACCACCTTTATATTTATTTAGCCTTATAAATAAATAAAATTAATTTCTAAAATTCTTGTAAATATCCTATATTATATAGTGTAAATAAATAAAATAAAAACAATTAAAACAAAAACAAAATAATAATAACAAAATTAAAAACACAAAAAAAATATTGTAAATATACCATGTATATAAATGTATATATGTATTTATTTTACCTATGAATATAAATAATAAAAACCAAATAAAAACGTCTTTTTATTCCTCATTCTATAATGAAAATAAATAAAATATAAAATGAGAATAAAATTGTATAAAAATAACAATTAAAAATCAAAAATTAAAATCTTATATATTGTATAGATACCTATATTTGAACCTACTATGTACATACCCTATTTTTATTTTGAAAAATTAATTAAAAATCACTAAAAAATAGAAAAAATTAAAACAAAAATATTTTATGTTTTGACTTTTTAATAAATCGGCCATTTACTATTTTTAAATGATTTTACAAATTATTTCCAAACAGCCTCTTCTTATTGGTCCACGAGGATTGTTGACCGCCCGGTCAACTCCCCCCTGTGGACCACCTCCCGCGGGTCTGGTTCGAGAACCCGATTTCCTCCATTTATTACCGCCAGACCCGATCACCATTTAGCCTAACCCAGGGTCCTAATCACTCCCCAGGTATCCGGGAATCTCGCCCGACGTAGATCCTAGGGATCCGTGCTCCATGGAGCCGGACCCGAGCCATCTTTCCCGGACCTGCACCCATACATAAGCCGAAGCTCCGCCACCCTAATTCTTCCATCTTTGGATCTTCCCCTCGGCGCCTGTGACCTCCTCCGGAGTCCCTGAGTGACAGCCGTGGTCTCGGGAGTTGCAGCGAGGCCCGGGAAGCCGGGAGCCACTGATCCGGTGGTCTTCAGCCGCCGTGAGCCGCCGCGAGCGCGCCGAGCCTCGGGGAGTCGACGGCCCCTTGCAGGCAACGACCAGAAGCTTGCTGAGCTTCAGCCCAGTCGAATGCACCCGCCAGGTAACCTTCTTAGCCCGTAGCTTAGCGTAGGATTAGATTTTTCCGATTCCAGTAGGTTAGGTCCGCCACCTTCGCCTTTCGACTCCGGCCACCCATTCATCCCTCCGACACCACCACCATGTCCGCCAGTCCTCTCTCCACCTTCTCAGACCCTTCACTCCCCCTGGCTCGCCCCGGAGCAGGGTATCGGCTCTCACCCTCCGCCGCTCGCCGGAGAGCCTTCACACCGCCTCATCCTTCACCTTCCGCCCGCTCTGACGGGTCGAGGCAGTTTGCCCTCGACCCAGCTCTCTTCCTGTGCAGGTCATATCGTTCGCAGAGCCACATCTGGAGGCCAACCGTTCAGGCGCAGGGGCTCTTGTTCTTCCACGCCGCCGGAGCTCTCTGGAGCTCCCTGCCTTCATCGGAGCAGCGCATCAGGTGCGGAGCTTCACGGCGAAGCTTCCTCGCACCTCAGGAGCATCAGGCGAGGTCCACCGTGCACGCAGCTTCGCCGGCCGCTAGTTCTTCCAGCAACCTCGTCGACCGTCAGATCATCCTCAGCGCCCCAGTTTCCATCTGATCCATCCATCTTAGGCGTTGCGTCACCGTTCGATCATTCCGAGGACAGATCTGGACCACCCTCTCAGAGGAAGAGGCACCAGCAAGCCTCCACCGTCAGATCTGCCACGTGCCCTCTTCTCCTCCGTCGATCCACCGAGGGCTTAGACTCCAGAGCACCAGCACCGTCCGATCTCCACGTGGAGCGCCCTCAGACGTTCGATCAGGCCAGGGGTTTCAAGGTCAAGGCGCCTTCGTTGTCATTCGTCGGATCTGCCACGCGTCACACATCCGGCCATCGACATTAATAAAAGGGGTAAATTGTCCTTAGGCCCCCTTTCTTTTCTGCATTTAGTTTTAGTCCTGTAAATACGTAGTGTAGTTCTTTTATTTTTGTGAAAATTGCACTGTGTACCTTATCTTTTATGTGAATTGCATTTATACCCCTGCAAGTGGTGAACACGTGCATCTACACGTGGTATTTTCGTACATTTGCATTTTTGGCCCTGTGTTTTTGGCTTGTTAAGTTTTGCATTTATAGAAATAGGAATTGCAATTAGGTCCCCCCAGGCCTGAGTCACGTGTATCGTGCGTGGCCTGGGGGGTAATTTGCATTCCTACCCTTATACTTTCCAAGCTTGTTACTCCAGGGACCCAGAACTTTGTTATATTTGCAGTTAGGTCCCTGTGCACTGTTTCTTCTTTTTATTTTTCAATAAAATAGCAAATATACTCCAAATCCAACGAAAATTGGAACATGGCTCCTGCCATAGTGTAAAATTTTCGAGGATTTTTGGAGGCACTTCTGAGTTGTTTTGTTATTTTTAAAAATTGAAAAACATCTATTTTCTTCACTGTCTAACTTTAAAAATCACAAAAAAATATTAAATAGTGTCTAAAAATCACAAAAAAAATTGTCTACTGTTTGTTTTGTTGTGTTATATTTTCTAGCCAATTTTGGCTATTTTTCATTACTGAAAACCACTAAAAATTAAAAAACACTCAAAATCTTATAAAAATTCTAGTAAATCAATTAAAAATCCAAAAACAATAAAATAGGTGCCTAAATTTTCCTTGTTTTATTCTCTTTACATGAAAATTACCTCCCAGCTAATTTGGGGCCTTTAGATATTTTATCTAGGGTCTTTTAGCTCGGCTAGACAGTACCTACTGTTTTAGCTACTTTTTGATTTTTAGAAAATTAAATAAACATCAGAAAATTCTCAAAAACTCACTAAAAACACTATAAAACACATAAAAATATTTTTGTTTGAATTTTTGGTTGATTTTTAATGCTTTTAATAAATTGTTGAAGTGTGTGGTTATTTGCTTTTCTTATTTTCTTTACAAATTAAAATTCCAAAAAAATATTAAATAATTAAAAACCACCAAAAATATTTGCTTCTTTTATTTTATTTCTCTTTTTGACTACTTCGTAGGCTGAGAGGCCAACCCGTGCTCCTTGTGTTCGACCCTGGTCGCTATACCAGGTTAATATAATAGCAAGACCGCTAGCTTATTTTTGATCGATTTTATCTCTCGTGGTGGTCTATTTTTCTTGATTGACCTAGCCAAGTGATTGAGGTCGCAACGACCAATTGATACCTTTACCTTGGTCATTTGGCCGGTTATCATCCGTCCATTGACACGATTGACACAGAAGGGAGTTCCATTCATTTGGGACGACTCATGTGAGCGGGCCTTCCAGACACTGAAGGAGAGGTTGACTACAACGCCTATTCTTGCTCTTCCTTCAGGCACTCAGGACTATGCAGTCTACACAGATGCATCTGGAGAAGGTCTAGGAGCAGTGTTGATGCAGAGAGGACAGGTGATTGCTTACGCATCACGGCAGTTGAGACCGCATGAGCGGAACTACCCCACACATGACTTGGAGTTGGCGGCAGTTGTCTTCGCCTTGAAGATCTGGTGCCACTATCTATATGAGGTAAACTTCGAGATTTTCATGGATCACAAAAGCCTAAAGTACATCTTTGATCAGAAGGAGCTGAACATGAGGCAGCGCATATGGCTCGAGCTGCTGAAGGATTATGATTGCACGATCTCTTACCATCCTGGTAAGGGAAACGTGGTGGCTGATGCACTCAGTAGGAGAGCGCATGCTGATGGTATGACGAACTGGCTATATACGTGGGATACGCTTGCCGCTCTGACCGATTGGCATCCTCTGGAGAGCGCATCCATTTCTACAGCCGTACCTCCTCGATACAGCAGCCTTTGGGATCGTATTGTAGAAGGACAAAAGACCGATCCTTGGATCCGAGATAGATACATGCGCGCCTGATGAACGTAAAATTCGCCTCTTTAATAGATATAAATAACGCTGTAGCACAGGAGGCGAATTTTGTTCAGCAAAAACCACAGTCTTTGAATGCTGTGGAATATTTATGCTTGGCAAGTTTACCAAGGTCGAACACAGGGACACAGCTGCTTAATTATGGCTTTTGAATTTTGATTCATGAAGCTCAATGTGATTTAATCTCAATTTCAGGTCCATATACAATTTATGAAGTACTATAATATTTATAAGGCGATGCCATGATGCATGTATTTTTATTGGTTTTTATGCGAATTAAAGTGATGCATGGGCAAATAATGCAAAGGACTATGCCTGAAGAATAAAATGCTATAATTAGACCCTAAAATGTGAGCAATGCAATAAGGAATGAAGTTAGAGCCATTTTGGACACATCATTAAAAATCGGTCATTAAATCCAGCAAGACAGATAGAGCATGGTCCCATTTTTGACATAAAAATTCACTTAATTTAAAACAGTGTCAAATGAGACAAATAAGTATGCTAGATTGTAGAGGACAAAACAAGGATCAAAACGACACTAAAATCATGCAATTTGGACCTACGATGCTCAAGTTATGCTAAAAACAGTGCAAGGGCATAAATGTAATAAAAATGCAAGCAAAATAAAGGATAAATATTGCATTTAGGTCCCTGGAGGGACCTAAATGCAAATACCAAAAACCGCCTGGGCCATTTTGTAAATTCTCCATTTGCGCGCAGGGGCCTTTTTGCAAATCTTCGAAATCTGGAGGGCTTCCTTGTAAAATACCCAGGCACGCACGTGAGGCACGTGCCTGGGGACCATTCTGCAATTTCTATAAACTCCGGGGTCTTTATCGCAAATTACCCAGAACCTCACGTGCGAGGCACGTGAGGGCTAGGCTCGGATGAGCCCTCAGCTTCGGTCCACGTGGCATTGTCTGGTGGTACGTTTTAGGCTCGGATGACCCGGGCCTGCAGCTTCGGTTGGAGGTTCGTGCGGGCCACGCGTCATCATCACAGACGTCCGATCGCTACGATCGGACGGCAGCTGCACCCTTCGTCTCCTCCGCAGGTCACCGGAGAAGGCTGTGCTCCGGCGGACCTGCTGGAGCTCCTCCATGGGCCACATGCCCGCCTGAAGGTCGGTGAAGATATCTGGGCGCCTGGCGAAGGCCCTGGTAGTGCGGCGAGGCTCCAGAGCTGGACGGAGGTGAAGATCGGTGAAGCCTCGTCGGAGGAGAGACGCTCGAAGGAGAGCCGATGCCAACTCCGGCCATTGAAGAGATCTGCAAGTGTTAGTGATAGCCGAAGCCTTGAGCGAGTGTGTGCGAGTGAGAGGAGGTGAATGAGCGGCCGTGAAGCGACGGGAGGCGATGGCCGGAATACTCTTCTCCGGCGGAGCAGGTGAAGAGGGGGATCGGTACGGAGGGGGGTTCTGTAGAAGGGAGAGGGGACGGCGAGATTGCTGGTGGTCGGGTGAAGATCATAGGGTGATTAGGTGAAGATGATGACGGCTGGATGTGGAGGAAAAAATGGGAGAAAAAGAGAGCAAAGGTGGGCACCTCGCCGGAGCGAGATGTAGCGGAGGAGGTGGTCTGGGCAGAGCACCGGGGGCGCTCGGGTCATGGCTCGACCTGGATGACCCCTCCAGGGAGCTTAGCTACCACCAGAGAGGTGGAGCTTACATGGCGGAGCAGCCATGGATCACACCGGGGCTTCGGCCGTCGATGCCCCCTTGCAAGGGCTCCTCCGCTGTCACCGGAGAGCCAGGGGCTCGGGCCGAAGCTCCCAATTGGTGGATGCTGGCTCCGGTGGCTGGTGGTCGGGGTTTTATAGGTGGAGGTGGAGGCGTGCAGGTGGTGATGGGGACGGTTTCGAAGGAGGAGTTTTGAATGTGGGAGTAATGGAGGGGGGTCTGATGAATCCACGTTTCATCATCTTTATTCTATCATTTTGGCCTTAAAAACCCTAGTAAATGCGTGTAAATAGGCATAATTCAGGCATTTTAGCATTCATGCATCTGTGTGTAAATATTGTATAAAATACGGTTTTTAATGCCAAAATAATAGAATAAAGAAAAGAAAAGAAAAAGAATAAAATATTGTAAATATTTTATGACCCGAAACCCCGAGACCTAGGCATCTTGATGAATAGGTCGACAAGGAATAAAGTAGGGGGAGATAAGGGCCAAAATACAGATAAAATACCTATACATTATATTCTTTTTTTATTCATTTTGGGACCTATTTTTGGTTCCACTTTTTATTCATCAAATAAAGAAACTTTGTAAATGAAAGTTGTAGATAATTTTACAAAGAAAAATACAAAATTGATTTCACAGAAAAATAATGTACAGATAAAAAGTTATGGTCTGAATAAAATTCCAGAATGCCAACTTCCCAGACCCGTATCTCACAAATAAAAACTCCAAATGCAGCGTACTCACCTTTAATTGTATATAGAAGAAAATAATCTAATTAATGGCGGTGGTTTCGCATTTGGCGGAGCTACGGTTTGAAAGTTGACTTTTGGACCCTCATTGTATACTTGTACATATTAAAATATTCAATTTATTATTTATTTATTATTTTTATAATTTTATATTTTTATAATGTTGTAAATAATACTTATAATAATTATGTGCATTAAAATCAGAATAAAAACATAATTAAAATACAAATAAAAATACTTGTATATATTCAATACATAGGTATATTACCTATAGACATACCTATACAAAACACACTTGTATTTTATTAAATATACAAAATAAATCAGAAAAATAAAATAAAAATATATATGTGTATATAAAAGTATTTTATAATTTTATAAAATCATAAATAAAAATAATAATATTAAAAATACCTAAATAAAAATAAAATACATTAATACATAGATATAGATACCTATAAGGGTATAAATGCAAACTTGTAAAAATATACTTCATAAAAATAAATAAAAATCGCTATAAAATACTTTATAAAAAAATAAACATTTTTTTATGTTATAACTAAAAATTAATAAAATCATCTCCTATTTTAATTTGAATTAATAAATCATTTTATGCAGGTTTTCCCTGGTTGGTCCACGTGGACCAACCAGGTGGGTTTGACAGTTGACCTCGGTCAACTGTCTGACCCCCCTGCTCTTGTCAGTTTATTGTTTTTTTTCCATCTTTCGCCCATTTTTCGAGGGCGCGTCTTCCACCCTTTGAAGACGCTTCCTTCATGAAAGATGTTACCCTACCATCCAGCTACCACGCCCTATCTTTTTCTTGGGCCGAGCATCAAAGGCGCGCCCGTGATACCTCCTCGAAGACCGCCCCTCGGCCAAGTTTCAAAAACCACCCATTTCCCTCCTTTGCACCTTGAACCCTCTTTAGACCATTTTTTCCTTCTTTTTGGAGAGCTCAGGACTGGAGCTTGTGACAGGAGTTCCTCCAACTCTCTAGAGGCAAGGTTAGGAGGTCGTGGGGCGGTCTCCACCCTCATCTCCGGCCAACGGCCGTGAGGTCCTTCCTTGGGCTCTTTGCAGCCCTCGAGGTCGTTTCTCTTCTTGTTTTTACTCGTTTTCTTAGCTCTTTAACTAGCTGTAGGATTAGGTCGTATGTCTGTTGTTTTATTTGCGTTTTTGATCAAAGTTTGGAGCATTAATTCCATCCTCGTCTCCTTGCCGGAGCGTAGCGCCGGCGACCATCCAAATTTTGCCAAAACCTTCATCAACCCACACGCTTTTGCCCTGGACCGCCTACTTGTGCTGTTGCATTTTCTTGCAGGTCCCCAGAGGTACAGGACCTCTTCTGGGAGGTCCGTTTTTGAAGCATCACGACGCCGGGAGCGTCTCCTGTCTCGTCACTCCGCGGCGGACCTCCGGCCTCCCGCGGGCCATTTTGCATCCGCCGCTCTATCGGGAACACCCCCCAGAAGCCCCCTGATCGTTCTGGATGTCTGTTGGAGGAGGAAGGAGCCCAGCAATCCCAAGTCAACCTCGCCCCACGCGAGATCTCCGGTTGTTCTTCCTCTGGCCTCGTCCATCGTCCGATCTCGCGCCTTCTCCAGAGGGTACAGGCGCCGTTGGATGAAGACTCCTCCAGCCGTTGATCGCAATTCCATCTTTTTAATCTGGGCCGCACAACACCGAAGGGGTATCGCCACCCCCAGCGTTGGACACGTGTATAAGTGAATACGCATCTGCCGTCCGCCAACGCCCTTAGTGTGGGTATTTTGCGCACTTGCTCCCACGCATTTTTGCATATAACCTTTAGCGCTTTAACTTTCGTTGGTTGTCTCATATTTTTGTAATAATTGCTAAGAACCCCCCGCGCGTATCTGTAATTACTTTGTGCCCCTGCCAGCCAAGCGCACGCGCGTAGCACGTGCGCGTGGGTATTTTGCAGGCAGAGGCTTGCGTTTTTGGGTATTTAAGATTAGACCAGGAAGTCTCTCATTTAGTCAAATATTTTGTGGAGATTTTGCATAGGGGCCCTGTAACTTACTCATTATTACAATCGCACCCCTGCCAGGAGCACGTGCGTAGGCACGTGGATCTGGGGTTTTTGCAAGAACCACCCCGTAGTCTTTGTTTTTAATAATTAGCATTGCAATTATTTTGGCTAGCTATAATTTCTGTGAGCGTATTGCGGCCGTGCCCCTGACCTTTTTGAATATTGCACAAATACCCCTGCACTCATGCCTTTTCTTTATGCTTCTAGTAATTTTTGCACGCATCTCTAAAACCCCAAAAAAATCCCCAAAAATCACTGTAGCTTCCTGTTGCATAGTAGTTTATTACCATATTTTTATTTTTTATAATTATTGCATTTTATTATTTATTAAAAATCAAAATAGTCATTTTCAGCACTGTTTGCACCATAAAATACCAAAAAAATATAAAAACACTCCAGAAAAATCCCAAAAAAATATATTTTGTGTCTTATAGTGTCATTTAGCTCCAGTCCAAAAATCATTAAAAAATATAAAGCCAAACTCCAAAAAATTGCAAAACTCTAAAAACCTTCATAAAAATTAATAAAATCATTAAAAAAATCCAAAAATAGTGTTTTCTTTTCCTAAATTTTCTTGGTTTCATTATCTTTCACTGAAAATTAAGTTGGGGAATTTTTGCCACTGATTTCTATTTTATTTCTCCATTTTAAGTTTCAGCCTTGCTTTTTACTACTGTTTTCTTTATTTTGTTAATTAAAAATACCAAAAACATTCTAAAAATTACCCAAAAATCACAAAAACAGTAGAAAAATATAAAAAGACCAAAAAGACTTTATTTTCTAATTTTTGAACATTTTTATCTATTTATATAAATACCTTAGCTTGTCTTTTATTACCTTGTCTTTATTTTCCAATATTGAAAAAGAAAATAAAAAAAATATAAAATACAAAAAGAAAATATAAAATCAGTAAATTAAAAATCAAAATACAAAAATTATAAAATTAAAAATTAAATAAAAAAATTATAAAATTAAAAACCCACAAAAAATTAGCTTAATAGACTCTTGATCACACACACATTTTGAGCATTTTTGCCCCGTTCTACCTGTCTGCTCCCTGTGTTCGACCTCTACACATACTTGCACTATACACATCTTTGTTGTAGAGTTATAATAAATTTTAACTCCGCACATTTACTTTCATTGCTTGATTTACTTGTTGTGGGTTAATTGTTGTTTTAATCCGAATTTTCGAGCGGTCACCGCATCGACTGTTGACTCGCCTTGTGAGTCAATACGACTGCTTGACTTTTTGGGTTAAACAGGGTCCTGAGGGTTACGCGGGGATGGCGGATGTACGGGGAACGCGGAGGTGCGTTATGAGCGGAAGGAGGTGGTCGGAGATCCTTCCTAAATAGGAAGGGGGCGGTGGTGTAACGGCTGCAGATCGGGGCGGCTTGAGGTTGACGATGCATCGGAGCCGTTGGATCTTGTGATCCAACGGCTGGAATTGAGTCGTGACTGGAGAGCTCAGATCAGATCCAAAGATCTGATCACACGGTTGGCGTTGAGGCGGTGATGAGCGGTCCAGATGAGGAGATGGGTGAGATCCAACGATAGTGGACAGAAGGGTGGCGTGGAGCAAGGAGAGGCGTTGGATGGTTCGAAGATCTGACGGTGGAGATGGAGGGAAGACGTGGCAGGTTGAGGGGCGTTGGATGGTAGCTGGATCGGAGGGCTTAGGTTTAGGCGTGAAGTAGCGGCCGAGATGTGATCTGGAAGATGGATCCAAGGGCTGAGAAATGAAGCGGGGTGGACGGCTGGGATGGAGGCAATCAGAGAGCTAATCCAACGGCCCAGGAAGCGCGCCAGGTGGCGTGACGCGGAGCGGGCCACGTGGGCGGCCCAGAGGGCGCCACGTGGCCCAATCAGAACAATTCAAACATAAATACAAAGAAAAATATAAAAGAATTAGTTAGAGGCCGAATTTGGAAAAAGTCAAAACATGAAAGTTGCTCGTCTCGACGAGATCTACAACTTTCATGTTGGGCAAAAAGGCAAAAGAGGTCATCTGTACAAAAGCTATTTTTGGGGTATTTTTAAGGGGATAAAAACACCGATTTTGTAGTTTTGATTTGTTTTTGTATTTTTTTATCTTTTTAAGGGTCAGTGAATTATAGACAACTTATCTACCTAATTTTTAGGGGTTTTTGAGTTATAAAATAATTACAGAAAAATAAGGACAATTAAATACAAATAATTAAGGGTTAATTATACACAATATAGTACATGATAAAATCAAAGAATTAGAGGTGATTTTTATTGGTTTGTTTAAGGAGGGATTTTAATAAGTGTCTTTTAGCATGATGAATACGAGATTCATCAGCGCCGGCAAGGACGAAGTTGATGATTTTGTCGTGGCAGAGTCTATTTTATGGAAGGCAGGACTGGTCGTTGTAACCAATGACGAGCAGCTTCGTAGAGACATTCTCGATGAGGCACACAGTTCACGGTTATCTATCCATCCAGGCAGTACGAAGATGTACCGTGATCTGCGTCGACATTTCTGGTGGGATGGAATGAAGCGCGATGTGGCGCTACATGTTAGCAGATGCATGACCTGTCAAATGGTCAAGGTTGAGCACAGGAGACCACTAGGATTACTGCAGTCTCTCCCATTACCGAGTGGAAGTGGGAGAGCATTTCTATGGATTTTGTCACAGGTCCGCCGAAGACACCAGGTGGCCATGATTCCATATGGGTCGTTGTTGATAGGTTGACCAAGTCAGCCCATTTCATACCTGTCAACACAACATACACTCCATCCAGATTGGCCAAGCTATATGTGCAGAACATCATCAGACTGTATGGTATACCACGAGAGGTGGTGTTTGACAGGGATTCTAGATTTGCATCTCATTATTGGCATCAGTTCATGTCAGCACTACAGACATAACTGAAGATGAGTTCTGCATACCATCCGCAGACAGACGGGCAGAGTGAGCGTACCATTCGGACGCTTGAGGATCTACTTCGCGCATGCACTTTGGAGTGGAAAGGGTTCTGTAAGGACCATTTGCCTTTGGTGGAATTCACGTACAACAACAGCTATCACTCCAGTATTGGTATGGCACCATTCGAAGCCCTATATGGGCAAAGATGTCTCACACCTCTCAGTTGGCGTGAGGTAGGTGATCATGCTCTTTACTCCGTGTATCTCCCATGAAGGGAGTGCAGAGATTCGGTGTTTGTGGCAAGTTGGCGCCGCGATATGTTGGACCTTTTGAGATTCTGGCTAGAGTGGGGAAGGTTGCTTAGCGAGTAGCTCTTCCTCCACATCGTTCAGCTATCCATGATGTCTTCCATGTATCCAACTTGAGGAAGTATGTGCACGATCCTCGACACGTCATCAGTTAGGAGAATTTAGATGTGGAGCCAGATCTGACTTATGAAGAGAAGCCAGTTCAGATACTTGACATTGCTGTGAAAAAGCTTCGCAGCAAAGAGATTTTATTGGTCAATGTTTTGTGGCACAGACACGACGTCAAAGAGGCGATGTAGGAGACCGAAACCGACATGCGGGCACGATACCCGCAGCTTTTCTGATGTAAGCATCAAAACAAGCTTTTGTAGTTAGATACATGATAAATATATGGCTTATTTTCTCTTTGAGGTTTTTATGAGTTTAAAACCCTTTGAGGTTTTTATGGACATATGAAATTCAAACAAGACACCGAATATCCTTAACTCGAGTCTCGAGGACGAGACTCCCTTTGAGGTTTTTATGTTTGTAGCATCCGGTTTCCAATCAAACCCGAACTCGTCCGATTTTGGATCCAATGAACCCAATAATCTTGTCGGTCAATACTAAACAACCTAAAACGGCCAATTGATCATGAATCAAAAGTTGTTCGGGTGAAATCGATCAAAAATCAGTCACTTCGTAATGCGCGCCGTGAAAAAGCCGCGACGCAAATTCGGAAACCGCGAAACAAACCGAGACCGTCATTAGATCCGATTCGACGAAACAAGACCAACGGAATCGATCGTTCGTCAATCGGAGGCCGTTTGATATTTTGAAATCGTAAAATTTAACCTCAAACCGAAATCCGTATCCGAAAATTTTAGGGGTTCAAAACCCAACCGAAAGTATAGCAATATTATACTCATATTGACCGTCATTTTGAGACGATCAATTCAAGATATTTCACGTTAAAATCCGAGATCCGAGGTTCGCATACGGTTCATTATAAGTATGCCAAAAAAATATTATAATAATTTTTTTAAAATTTCAGATAAACAGTAGCCACCGGCTACTGTCTGTCTATTGTATAAAAAAATATAATTTGTTTTGTTCTGTTACGGTTGTAGCAGACTGTATATTAAAAAAAATTAAATTAATTACAGCCACCTAATCTAAACTCTAGACACTTGGCCCCCTTATTTATCCACATGTTATACCATATAGTCTTCTCTTATGTTATAAAAACCCAATAACCCCTATCTCTCCCTTTTTACTCCATCTTCCACGAAGAAGAGCCCTCAATGTTCCAAATTGTTGCCATTATCCAGTTCAGCACCCACCTCCAATTGCTGCCCAAGGCTTGCTCATGCTCCAAACAGTGGTGGTTTTTGCCCTTGGAGCTGCTCCTCCCTTAAGGAATTGCTGGCCAAAATTTCTGCAGCTGATCAAGCACTTGCATGCAAGATCTAATCAAGATTTGTCTCCTCCAAATTTGGGAAATCCCTGGGTACATTCCTATCCCCTCCTCCTTGCTGCCAAATATGTATTTTTCCCTTCCCAACTTGCTGCAATACATGAGGTTTACACCTTTGATTCCATGTGGATGTTTTCTTTCTTGTAGAAAGGAGCTGATAACTAATCTGAATCATATTATCTCCACTGTCTGCATGTTTATTATCATTGCTGCTAACATTCCAAATTTGATTAATGAACTTTTCACAGAACAATCCATTCTGAAAATGTGTGCTTTTTTCATATGAATTCCTTCAAGTTATGTGAAATTTTATTAAAGGTTCGTTTCCAGATGATCTATTCTATGCTCTGTCACCTACAACCAATCAATTCTCCCATTCTTTCCCATTGAAAATAAAAATATTTCAGCACAAACTTGTCGTCTGTTATCCCTCTCCTAATTATGTATTTTATGGGTGTGGCTATCTCTTCTATAGTCCCAGTTTTCTTTGTAAATCATATACATTTTTGTGATAACTATGTGTACATGTTCTGCTATATCGTGCTGGCCATTTAAAAAAAATCTTATTTTCTTCTAGCCTCATTCTAATCATACAGAATGAATGAACAGATTGTAGAGTGGATTAAGTAGGTCTATGTTCTTCATCAATAAGGATTGACTTTGACATGTGAAGGGAATCGCAAAAAACTCAAAATTTGAAATATGTTTTAGGACCATCCTGGGTAATAAAAAAAAATTTTTGATTAATATCATCCAAAGTGACTGGATTTTAGTTCAGAGTTTTTATTAGTACAAAGTCTGGCCACTTAGGTATTTAGTTAATATGTATCTCAATCAGCCCTACATTCTTGAAGGGTTCTAAATTGTGGACAGTATGTTGAATAAGTTAAGAAAATTCACAAGGAGTTACTTGACACCGCCTTTCTCGGTTATAGATGCATACTAATATCATGTCTTCTTTATTTATGTTTATAAGTCTCACTAGTACCCTTATGCAGACTTCCATTCATCACAACTTATCATGACTCTTCCGAAAGGATAGTCCTAGATCTTTGCTTCTCATATATTGAATTATTGCCATTTCTATTTCCCTAAAAATGTGGAGAAGTGAGGTTAAGTTGGCATGAATATGACTTTATAGAAGAGTTTTGAAACACCAATCTTAGAATAATAATTCACTTCCCTTACAAATCTATAAAGAGAGAGAGAGAGAGAGAGAGAGATCAATATGATATACATATAATAATCCCCAAGTCGATTGATCCTGAGAAAAATCTATTATCATTAATAATGTGGTGACAAAATAGCTAGATCTGTATAATTGACCACAGAAAGAGTTGATAAATAGTTCAGTAGGCAAGCAAGTAATGAAGATCGTGAATGTCTTATAATTTAGAGTGCCGGTCATGGTAACCCTTGCACCTGACTGTGCGAGAGCGCGGTGACTCTCAACTGGGCGGAAGATAGGAAGCCCAGCTTGGGCAGCGGCCGCCAAGTGCGCGGGTCTAGGATCCCAGTCCCTTTTCGGTTTTTACGCGAGCTCGCAGTGTTTTTACGCCTCGTTGGGATCCTGACTTTAGACCAGTTCCGCTGACCCTGTCTTTTAGGATACCCAGGAGGGGGATCCTTGGTTTTCAGTTTTACGTACGAGCCCGTTCGCCCGTACTAGTCGGGCAGGTTTCTAGAGCGACTTTTCTAGGGAGTCTCTCTCACCCGTCTCAGTGGCGTAGTTGGGGAGTAGACCTATCCCTCTATTGGACCGCCTTCCAACTAGAGGGCGAGACGGAAGAGCCATTTGTAGGCTTCTTCACCGCTTGAGTTTACTTCGCCAACAGACTTGGCGATTCTATATCTAGATCATCGATATCTACATCTACATCATCTGGAATTATATCTGAAACATTGAAGTTAAAAATTGAAGAAGTTACGATCAAAAATTAGGATTTGTAGGAATGACTATTCTCTCTACCCAGGAATTTAAATAATTAATAGATCGTTTCAAATCTTAACTTTTCCATTATCACTCACCAAACGTGATCTCTGAAGAAAATAATATATGTGCTCACACTCATACACTCGTGAATACGTAAATACTATATAAATATGTCACATGTGGGAAATGTTGGGTTTTAGGACACACATTGAAATGCTTACAAGTAGTCTGAAAAACCTTTTTACTTACGCAAGTAGATGTAAATTTTACTTTCCACCTTTCTACTTGCTTGCTTTTGCACATATTAAATGTCTAGTTATTTTTATAAGTTTTTGGGAGGTACCAGCAATGGCTGACGCCTCTCTTTCCTAACGTGTTTGGCAGGCAAACAACCTGCAGTTTAGTAGCAGCTCAGTAGCTATACATGCTTACTGGAGACAGAGTATACACTAGACGGTATGAATTACTTTGTCTCAGTTTTTGTTCAGATAATGATGTAAATGCTATCTCTTTTGTATCACACTTTGGGATATATGTTGTAAAATGGAAGATCCTTGTACATGTTGTAAACTGATATGAATATTAATGAAAATAATTTTGGTGCCATTTGTCTCTTTTACTTTGTGGTTATGTTGTGGATGTGAATGTCATGTGGATAATTAGCCGCGCGAAAAATTTTCCCTGCTTTTCTACAACTTCATGCGATCTCATGTGAATAATTGTGCGAGTGTGTGATTAACGGGTACCCGGATCCTGAGGGGTCGACACAACTCATGCAAAATTTTACTGCTCAAGTATAGAGCCACATGCCCCGGGTTCGTTGGGACTTGTTCGTAATTAAACAGAATGACGAGGGTGTTCGTTGGGATTTGTTGTTGTTCATCTAAATCAACAACAATAGAATTGTTGGCGTAAGCAAATGTTACAAACTCTTCTACGTCATGTTGAAATGACTCCAACAAACGTCTGTCTTGAATACAGTTGTACATCCACTCCATATTGCTCGTCATCCTAATCATGAAAATGAGGTTTCGGATGTTATATCAAATTAATTGTGAGATGGTCTAATTTACATGGTTTAATCTAGGAGATAAGAGAAGAATTTTTTTGTTAATAATATTTCTTGCGTCCATCCTTAAAGATCAAACAATGAATTAAGACGATTGTCACTATATGCATATTAGAGCTTATATCTAAGCAAATTTGGACAGCATAACCACACACCTCTTCAATATACCTCATAAATTAAGTTTAATAGTATTTAAAATTGTTATCAAAGTAACAATAGTTAAAGTTTATTAAGATTAATTTGGTATATCGAAAAGGAACGGGTTATACTATTAAAAAGGGATTTTTACATCCATAACCCTTAGTAATTTTGTAATTACAATCATAACCTCACATAATCGTGAATTACACGAGAAACCCTGGAAAGTCCCTCCATCACACACCTATAACCCTCCGTTAAAGGGACAGTTAACTCAACCATATCATGGGTTAATCTAACCCATGGTCTATCCAAGGACTTTAAAATTTTGCAAAAAAAAACCCTCCAAGCCCTCCCTCTATGTTTCCTGACATGGATTCCTCGGGTCCTTTCTCCTTCCACCAACGCCATCAGCTCTTCCATCTCTCCTCCTCGATGGTCACTGAACTAGGCTGGACAAGGGGGGCACGGGGGGTCGGCATCCACATGCTGGGGGTGAATGGCAGGCTTGGATGCGTCTCTACCCGGTCTGGGCGTATTCGGGGAGACTGGACTGGAGGGGCCGGTCTGAGCGGAGGTCCTGGGGGGGGTGTTGGGGGCAGGGGGGCTTTGTCCTTGACTGGAGGCCGGCCGGCGCGGGTGGGTATTCTCGGGCGTGGGGGGAGGGGGGCGTTCCTGCCCTCGGCTGGAGGGCGGGCGTCGGGGCCGGGGGTTGGAGGCTGTACGGGTGGGTGTTCTCGGAGGAGGCGGCGGAAGGGGGGGGAGTTCCTGCCCTTGGCTGGAAGGTGGGTGTCGGGGCCGACGGTCGGAGGCGGCGCGGGTGGGTGTTTTCGGAGGAGGCGGCGGAGGGGTTGGGGGGTTCCTGCCCTCGGCTAGAGGGTGGGCGTCGGGGCCGAGGATCAGAGGCAGTGCGGGTGGCTCTCCGCCCTCGACTGGAGGACTGGGTGGGCGGCGTGGGTGGGTGTTCTCGGAGGAGGAGGAGGAGGAGGCGGTGCAGGTGGGTGTTCCTGGGGGGGAGCTCCTGCCCTCGGCTGGAGGGTGGGCGTCGAGGCCGAGGGTCGAAGGCAGTGCGGGTGGCTCTCCGCCCTCGACTGGAGGATTGGATGAGCGTCGGGGCCGGGGGTCAGAGGCGGTGCGAGTGGGTGTTCTCGAGGGGGAGAGGGGGCTCCTGCCCTCGGATGGAGGGTGGGCGTCGGGGTAGGGATGAAAACGGATCAGATACGGGTCGGATATACCTATTTTCATATCCATATTCATTTCATCTCTATCGAATACGAATACAGATACGGATATGATTCGGATATTCATTAAAGAAACCATATCCTTAAAAATACGGATACGAATCAGAATCGGATATTTGTCGAATCCGAATAAGGATCGAAAAGAGAGCGAATCCGAGTACAGATCTAATAAAAAGCTAATCCAAGTATGAATTAAAAAAAGAATGAAATCAAAATATGTATCCAATAAATATGGAATCCGAATGGATCGAATAATGACCATACACGAATACGAATCGATTTTTTTATCAAAGTTCATTATGATTTTTAAAAATGACAGTGAAATTTAAATAAGTTGCATCATGACAAAATAGAGCATTGAGGTGATCTGCATTCTTGATTGGAAACCAAAAGGGGATTGGGTTCGTAACCATTGTCCATGTCCATCTCCAAACAAACATAAGTTTGTTAATATCATTAATATGACGTATTATATATGTATAATACTAATATAATAACATGATGGTGTAGCTTATATTACATTAACTAGTATATAAAACAATATTAATTATTCGGATATTCGGATCCGGATCCGGATATTCAAGCCATTACCATATCCGTATCCGTTATCCGGGAATATTTTACAATCCATATCCATATTCGACCCGTATTCGATTAATATTCGGATACGGATATCCGTATCCGGTAATTTTCGAATACGGTAAGCGGATATTCGGATATATCCGTATCCGTTTTCATCCCTACGTCGGGGCCGAGGGTCGGAGAGGTTGGAGGGTGGGCGGCACGGGGTCGAGATCGGTGCCAGCCTGGGCTGCAGGAGGTGGTGACAGAATGAATGAATGTTTTCTTAAATTTTTTATGCTAAGGGTGTATTTTATAAATGTGATATGGTTTCAGGGGTAAAATTGACAACATATAACTTTTTCCGTGAGAGTTAACGGATAAATAGATGCCAACTAACACAGGATTATACCATGTAAGAGTTAAGCATTTTTTGGCGTCCTACGTGTAATTCACGATTTCACGGGGTTATGAATGTAATTGTAAAATTACTCAGGGTTATGGGTGTAAAAATCCCTATTGAAACTAGCTCAGATATAAAATCTAACATACATGTAGCGATGATGGTCTTAAATTAATTTTTGAACCTTTAAAGACCCTCCTGATTAGGGACCTCCGAACTAAAGAAAGCTAACGTAAATATCATATTATACAGACATCTTGCATCTTTCAAATCTGTCTCCTTGAGCACTTCGACCTTGGAGCTTACTCAAGTAAATCCACATACCTCACTCCTACTTTTTTTTATTCGGTAATTCCTCTATACTGCACCTGCAGTTAATTCTTGTTGGAATCGATACATAGTGGAAAAGTTGGATCAATGAAATCTATGCCAATACTGGCAGATTCTACTCTAGACGATAAAGACGTCATTCACAAGGAAAGCTAATCATTGTGTTCCTTTTCTGCGTATCAATTTGTATTTTTAATTGTTCTAATTTGGATATATTTTGTTAATATTTAATGTAAATAAAGTTTATGATTTCTTTATCAATGTGTAATTGTCTATAATTTGCCACCATAAATGTAAACATATAGCAACGATTTCTATTGTATATAAAAGATTGTTGCATAGCAATTCTATTAGTTGTTGTCATTTCAATTTTGTGACGAATACTATTCGTTATCATTTCAATTTAGCAATGAATAGTAATTATTGTTATAATTTTTAACAACGGCTTACGTAATAACGTTTATAGCAACTAATAATCTATTCGTCATGAAATAATATATTGATGATTTATGCATCATGAGACCCTCAAGTATTTAACCATATATTGGAGATGCACTTTGCTATGTAACCTATGTATTAATTCCCGTTAAATTTGCAAAGATAGCATTCAGGAATACAAAATAAGAAAATTACTACAGCTATAAATGCCAGAAGAGATAGATCGGATATATGCATTGGGTTGAATGGCCGTCAAATAAATAAATACACCTACCACTTACCCCACCATGTTCCTCCATCATTCAATCTCAGCATCTCTTGTTAGGATAGTAATTTCTCCATCTTACTACAATAACTTTACGGATATCATATAATATTTTCTAAATTTAGTCATAACAATGGGTATGTATATGAACTTTCATGCAATTTGTCCCCTTTCTTTCGCGCAAAGCTCTGACTTTCGCATTAGATATCTGTCCATTTTTAAAGTATATTTACATATATATAATCCTCCAACTCGGTATAAACAAGACGACAAATGGGAAAGATTCCTGCACGTATATATTATTTTATGCGAATATCATTGCTATTAATCAGATATTTTAATATAAATACTCTTCTTTAACCACATGCGATATAGAAAATACTCTTGACTTTATATATAGATTTTTTTAGGATGAAAAAGAAGTCAATTCAAAATAATAACGGGAGAGAATTACGTAGAAATTGATGAGAGACGGGCAACAAGCTGCGCTGTCAATCCCTTTTGAATGGATTTTTACACTGGTCGAAGCCTTCCATTTCCAAATACACGTGCAGTTTGCCTCACAACAAGCAGATCAAATTCCATCGGTTCTCTTATCGCTACACCTTCTCTACCGAGAAACAATCATCCCACCAGGTCCAGCAGTCTCGCCCGTCACCGAACCGCCGGCATATATAGATTTTTTAAATCGTTGCTTTATCATCCGAACTTATACATAACAAAAAAAACAAATATTATTCTTTGTGGTGATTCTTAATTAATAATAGTGTCCTAATTATTGTTGTCAATTCATGTTTATTAATGATAATTTCATAAAATCTTGTAATATATTTCGTTGCGAGTATTATAAAAATAAAATACAACATTTGTTAAGAATTTCAACAATCCAAGGTAATTTTGCAATGAAAACAATGAATGAATATTCAAATTAGTCGTTGTTATAAATCGTCCATCGTCTTTCCTTTTCAATTTTGCAATAATCATCGCCAAATTTTGCAACGACGATCATAAGATGATACGTGTAATCTTTGATATACGAATGACAGCCGTCGATCGAATGTTTAGGATAGGTGGAGGCAGTGGTGGCACACAACGACCAATCTTACAACGACCAATCTTGAAAGAATACTCTTTTGGTTGATGAATGCCTGACCGCTTTCCATGGAGCGGAACACTACGAGGTGGGTGGTTTATCTAGGGCCGATGCCTCCTAAAGAATAATGGAGGTGTGTGAAGGCAGGCCCGGCATCGTCTATTCACCTCGTGAGCGTAATGGTATAAGCATGCCTGATTGTGAGACCAACATGTCGAACAGAGATGAAAGTCGACCATGGTTCACCATGGTCGCTCAAGGCTTGGTAGCCAACATGTCATCCACTACTGGAAGGAGATTCCGGTAAATGAGGAAGCCTGATACGATAGCCCGATCCCTAGTCAAAACAACACGAGTTTGGACTACTTAATAGGACCTGACCCTAGGGGTGTGCATGGTTTTGGTTTGGACGGGTACCCGATCCAATCCATACGGATCGACCCAAAACCAGTCGATACCCAGCAAATCACATCGGATCGGGTACCCAATCCTCTTTGATCCATGACACATGGAGCTCCAATCCTTTGGTCCATGGGTATCCATGGATCGACCCCATCTCTCATTGCTCCTCTAATCCAGACAATGCATATAGGAATACCCATCTCCTTACCCTTCCAACCCGAATGATTCCCTCACCGTTGATGTCCCCTCGCTCTCTTAGAACTACCTCATTCTGACCGCCGAAGGGACGGACAGCCCAATCGTGAACAACGACATGCTTATCCGATCGCAGTTGTGCAGCAGTATAGAGGCCGGCCTGCAGGTTGAAGTGGTATTTCATTGGGCATCAATTAGCGAGTGGCGACGATGATAATCACCTCCACATATGGGACCTCGCCGCGTTCTTGCAAAATTCCACTAGGCAGAGCCGATGACTGCACTAGCTGGACAACCACATGGCAACCATCAAGGTGCTGCCATGGTGCCTGTTCCAAAGCAATCTGCTGGACTCTGGCATCGATGCATCAAATTCTAGGACACACACTGACGCGTGCGTGAACTCGATCGACACTGGAACACATGTGTATACTCTACATTTAAACAAGAATGATATGGAGTTGCTAAGCTTGCGTGAACTCGATCGACACCGGAACACATGTGTATACATTTAAACAAGAATGATATGGAGTTGCTAAGCTTGCACAGGTTGACACAGAACCAATTGATGCTAAGAAGTACCCGTCGATGGCAATGATCGTCGAGCTCACCGGGCATACGTTGTGGGTGATATTCATGGTGCATTGCACTTCCAGATGCACGGTGGCATCACAAAATGCTGAGTTTTCGGAATGTGTTCGGAATGCTTGAATCACTGAAAGTCGCGAAGAAGGAATGTGATCGAGTGA
Source organism: Ottelia alismoides (assembly GCA_037367405.1). Lineage (NCBI taxonomy): Eukaryota > Viridiplantae > Streptophyta > Magnoliopsida > Alismatales > Hydrocharitaceae > Ottelia > Ottelia alismoides. The sequence goes on from JAZKJV010007400.1 coordinate 134,800, forward strand.
ATTCATCGTCGATTAGCTAAATGCATGGAGTATTTTTAGTAGAATAAAATTTAACCGACGTTAAAAAATGGTAGTTTTGTACAGATTTGAGTATTTTGTCTCACGTTCTGCAGTTTTTTTGCAACCAATTATGGCTTGCCGACCATGGATCACGAGCACATATCGAAGAACTTGTTGTGCGAGATCTGTGCAAGTTTTTTCAACTACAAAATTTTGAAAAAAAAAATAATATCAGCGTATCGTGGATAATTGACATTAATGTATGACATGACAACTAATTATTAGAGAAAAAATATGCATAGTTCGGAAATTTACTGTGAATAAATTTTAGAAATAGAGAGCAAGAAGATAACATATAATGTTAGATTGGCCATTTATTACAAAGATTTCATGGATACCCATGGGTATCCATTATCCATTCAAATAAGCGGATAACCATTAGATCCGGGTACCCGTTGAAGCGGGTTGGGTTGGTTTATAACCCGTTAACAATGGATCGGAGTGGGGCACAATCGAATGGAGCGGGTATTCGCCCCATGCACACCCCTACCTGACCCTGCTTGCTTTCTCGAAAAATATTATTCATCAACAAAATTCAAAAATAAATAGTGATTTATTGAAAATAATGTACAGTTCTGCCCTTTTATATTATCACTTACCTTGACTTAAGGCAGAATTGTGATTTTTGTAAGAAGATAGGGCTGCAATTGATATTAAAAAAAGGAAAGGTATCATTGATAGGAAGAGGATCCTCTGCTGTAGTGGTTTTTGCAGCAGAGGTGCTGTAAACTTGAATAATTTTTTTGTGATTTGGATTCTAAAATCCAACTTTATAGATTGAATCTTAGCTTAATGATCTACATATCCTACAAATTTCGCTTAAATCCGATATTGTTTGCTATTTTATCTTAATGGTCAAACAATCGGTTAAGATCTAAGCAACTTGAACTCCATTTAAAAAAAGAACCGAATCTTGAACTGTTAAGATAAAATAGCAAACAATATCGGATTTAAGCGAAATTTGTAGGATATGTAGATCATTAAGCTAAGATTCAATCTATAAGGTTGGATTTTAAAATCCAAATCACAAAAAAACATTATTCCAGTTTACAGCACCTCTGCTGCAAAAACCACTACAGCAGAGGATCCTCTCCCTCATTGATATTGTAAAAGTTAAGAAGGGTGCAAGTGATAAAAATTGAAAATAATATTTATTATTATATTATTCAATGAAGATAATTTGCAATACCGTCTTTAAAAATCCATCCCGTGGTAGCGAAGTATGGCATGAAAAAGAGGTGTGGACGGCAATTTTTTAAATTTCAAAAAACCCCCGAAGTTTGACTCTGTATTTACTTACAAACGCTCATTAATTCCTTTGCGAATAGACGGAGATTCCTTGTACACGTACATCTACGATATCAATGTACCCAAAAAAAGCCACAAACCACAATAGAAAAATAATCTCAACTTGGGGCTTAGTATTATTCCCGTGTTTATCGGCACATCCAACGACGGTAATCGGATCTTATCTCGAAATAAACGGCGCAGATGCATCGGACGTCTCAGCATGCAAAATGTCGGCATTGCGTCCTCACACCGGTGACGTACACCGCGTGACGCGACCTCTGCTTCCATCCCCCCCCCCCCTTCCCCCCCACCCCCCATGGCTTTTCATCATTAAAACCAGAGCTGTAGATTCTATTTATATCACCACCACTCCATCAAATTCCTCATACCCAGATCCTGTAAAGGAGAGAGAGGGGGGAGCATTATGGGGTGTTCACGACGGCCGGACGTCCGGGCGGCGGAGGAGGAGGTGAGGAGGAGCATGGAGTTGGTGGAGCAAGTCGGGGAGCTCATGAGGTACCGGAGCAAGGGTGAGAGGGAGGGTTTGGAGATTTGGGTAAGGTATTGAACTCGCTCACCACCGTCTTGGTGCTTCTGCATGTGAGCGACGGTGAGGCGGTGAAGGAGGAGGCCGAGGAGTCGGCTTGGACCGCGGGGTCGCATTGCTCGGAGAGCATGGGAGGGAAGCCCGACGGGCGGAGGAGGGGGAGGGGAGGAGCTGCTGCTGCTAAGAAGGGAGGTGGTCGGAGGAGGTCGGTATATATGATTATTATCTTATTTGTTCTTCTTCTTATTATTTTCTTCTTATTATTTTTTTCTGGGTTAATAGAGAATAGTAAACTAAAATGCTATGAAATTGGTGAAGAACATGAGTTTCTTTTTTCAAAATTGGCAAACTCTTAATGAGAAGGTTCGGGTGTTCTGCTTGCATCTAATGGAATTTTGGTTTTGGGAATTAATAGAAATGGAACTATTTTCGGCCAACTATGATTTTATGTATTTTATGTGCCTTCCAAATTATGCAACTACAGGTATGTACCTGCTTGTGTTCTTATGTTTTTTTTCGTAATTTCATAGTTTCGCCCTTCTATTATTACAAATATGCCCCTATTTTATCTTAATGGAAGTACAAAATTGTGAATTTTGTAAGAAAAATAGGAGCATAAGTATTCTTGCAAAAAAGGTAGAGGTACGATCAAGGTTGTAGAAAGCGGTAGTCGGTACTAGGTCGGTGGGGTCACTTATTAAGGATTAATCGGCAGTCGGACGACTAATCAGATTTAGATGGCCACTAGTCGGTTTTTGAATTTCTTAGTTATTTTAAATATATAAATCATTGTGTATACATATATTCTTATATATTTACATTGATTTATACATTTTCTATATTATCATAATGAAATAAAAGAAGTAATTGACTTTAGATATAACATCAAGTATATTAGAATAAGTTTGCTTTTAAAAAAAATCAAAAAACTAAAAAATAAAAATTCTCTATGTAAAAGTCATCCTTGTAGTCGGCCGACTAGGACGACTAGTCGGCCCGATTATTCGGGTTGACCGACTAGGCCTAGTCGAGTCGGCTACCCCCTACTCGACTAGTCGGCTGACTTTTACAACAGTGGGTACGACTATAATTACAGGATCTCAATGGACTAGAAGTGTAGCCTATTTTTTTTCATTTTTCTTCATTTTTTGACATGCATAAGAAGAATTTTCTTTTCTTTTCACACACCTCATAACATAGATGGAAAGTAAGTAATTAAAACATAGAATTTTTTGACACACGTCTCAAAACATAGATGGAAAGTAAGTAATTAAAATGATTTTTTTCTTCAAAATTTTCTCCTTATTTTAATGCCCACAAAAATAAATAAAAGTATTTTTTGTTTTCCTTTAGCCTATTTTTAATTATTTTCCTTTTTAACTAATTAAAAAAATGAGCTACAACAAAAAAATAATTTAGTCATTTGTTAGTATAACTTTCAATATTAAATTTACGAGGATGATTACTATTCATCGTAAAATTATCTTTGATCCTTGAAAGCCGTAATAAATGGCATGTTTCATTATAACAAAATTGACCTAAGAAAACAAATAATTTGAATATTCATTTCATATCTTCCGATGATAAAGATATAACAATGAATATTATTTATTATCAATTTATCTTTTATAATTAACATCGAATATTGTATCCGTTGCTAATCGTTCATATACCAATGATTTTTTTCTTTGATTTGTTTGTTAAAATTTATATTAATAATTTCTATGTTTAACAATGAATAGAAGGAAAAATTCAATGCACAACAATCATTATATGATTAGTTGTTAGGAATATAACAATAAATACAAAATTTATTGTGAATTTGAAGAATAAAATAATGAATAATATTAATTGCTATATATGTAACTACAGAAGATACGACGACGAATACTAAATTAAATCATTTCTTAAGGTGAATTTTGTAGTAATGTTTATCGATATGTAGCTAACAATGAAACATATAATGGTTATCCCTTGACTTTCTTAATAAATTTTATTCTAATTATTGTTAAATTAGCAATTATTGTTTCAAATTATAACGAATATGAGTCATTTTATAAAGCATTAGTAATAAATATGAGCTTTGTTACCAACTAGAAGAATGAGAACTACTTTTTGACTAATGATCATTTCTTTAATTTAACATTCAATCTAAGGCATGAATATTAACTTATTTATTGTCCTGAGTAAGTATTTTGTTGTTCCTCTAATTTTTCAATGAATACTTATCATTATTATCATATATTTACAATATTAACCTGTCATTGAAAAGTGGTGGAAAATAACGAATACTAATAGAGACTAATTAACCATTTTATTGTAATGACAGCTGCTGCCATTCAGCTCTTACGATCTAAATAACGTTCAATAACTAAGAGACGAAGAATCATGACGGCCATCAATAGTAACGGCGGGTCAGTTCGTCACAACTATGTTATGATTATTATTTGAGTAAATTAGGCAAAAGTCCTGAATTATGCATCTAATTTTAATATCACACTTGAACTTTAAAAGATAACAATGCAGTACTTGATGTTTAACCAGATTCCTTATATATGCTTTACTTATATTTGCAATAATGCAACAATAAGTCAAAACCATGTGTTCCAAAGAAAAGAATTGGCCTAAGTTAAATATATAAAATGAATATTATTCACAAACAAAATTGATCTAAGCAAAAGAATAATGTATTACTCATTGCTTGATTTCCCAAAGTTAATTTATAATGAAAATCCCCACTTTTTTACCTTTTTTCATAAGGGGTCCCAACTAGACAATTTTATGTCCCACTCAACCATTAGAGGGATTAGATATATTATTTTTCTTCAATAGAAAAAATGAGCATTTATTTGATATGGGTCCTTGTGGAGTGAAAAAGACACTACACTGGATCTATACGTATTCACTGCTAATATCCATAAGCGATTTTTTAAAGTTGTAAAGAATATCATATTTGTTACTATATTCCTAGCAATGAATCATATAACAACAATTATTACTTAACTTTTTTTCTATTCATTATTAAATTTAGTTACGACTAATATAAACTCTAATGAACAAGTCAACAAAGAAATTAATATATATTAATAGAGAACACAACTAGGACATTCATTGTTAATTATAAGAAAAACAGATAATTTTGCAACAAATAATATTAACTTATATATATATATATGTGAGTAAAGGGAAGTTGTTCTGTTACACCGAGCAATTTCACCTATTTTTTTATTTTTTTTTCAAATATTCTACCATATATATTCATCTGTATACCCTCCTACATGTCATTCGAATTACGTGGGAAACAGAGACTCCTATGCCATCCATCTAGAACATGTCGACTACAACAAATTTCAGACCGTTAAAATTACTAGGAGGGATATATGTATGTGTGTATGAATATACATGGTAGAATTTTCGAAAAAAATTAAAAAGATAGAGAAACGGTCTTGTGTAACACACACATGTCGCCTACTTACTTAATAATGCAATAATACACGACTAATCAACAATAGAATACAAACAATCTCTTATTAATGGCATTAATTCGCTGCAGGTCACACCCTTATTCATGCAGAATGACAACATCTGCAACAGTTAATGACGGATTTACGTGGAGGAAGTACGGGCAGAAGGACATCCAGAGCTCAAAATACCCGAGGTAACACTCGTCGATTAAATTACTCAAACTAATCACAGTTATTATTTTTATTGTAAGAATATATATATCATCGAATTGGCAGTCGACAGTTGCCATAGAAATCTCCACATTATTGGATAGCTGTTCATGCAATCCACATCTGCTGTCCTTATACTTATATATAGCTGTAGCTGTGTCCTTTTATAATTTATGGAGAACTATTCACAATGTCATGGGACACCATTAGTCTCCGTTAGTTGAGTTTGTTGGCATCTTTATGAGGGTTCATATGCATTTATAGATAGATAGATCTACGACAAATTGCTCCAACATTATACAGCATATGCTGTGTTTCATACAAATATTATCCTCTTGCTTTTAATGTAAAATTATTGCTCCAAACTGCAAAAGACCAAAGAAAAACAAATGCGCTTGCCTAATTAAGTTCAATGTTCCGTAATAATACTCATGTATGTTTACTTAACTATATAGAGAGGATCGTCTGCAGTAACCGTTGAGCCGCTCGATTCACACGATTTTGCACGGTACAAGCTCACAAAAAATGCAAAATCGTGCGAACCACTCGATCAAGATCGAGCGGCTCCAACTGTAACCGCAGACTCTAATGCAGACCCGCTACAGCAGACGATCAGTGCCCCTTAACTATACGCCTGTTTTGTTAATAATATGACTAAATATATACGTTGATTGATCCGTGGTCAGCATATATCCAAATATATATCACGAAATTCATGAAAACAGAAACATTAATATCCAGTAATTTAAGTTGGATTGGTGTTGGATTTCAAGCAGGAGCTATTTCAGATGCACCTACAAGTACACGAGGAAATGCCAAGCCATAAAGCAAGTTCAGATCTGCGAGGACGATCCTTCCAGCTTCGTCATCACCTACATTGGCCAGCACACCTGCAGGCCCGTCCCCGCCTCCGTCGCGGACGACACCAAGCCCCTCCCGGAGCCCAGAGAGGCCTCGCCTCGCCCGGAGTCGGCAATCACCACAGTCGTAGAACAGAAGCTAGAGAGCTATGCGGAGGCGAGAGATCGTGTGGACTGTAGAGATTCGGAGGACCTCTGGTCAGATCTGGAGCTGCCCATCCCCGAGAAGGCGAGAAGCTCGCCTCTGAGCTCCTCGTCGATCTACGGCGGCGATATGGGAATGTTTAGTACTGAGTTTGACATAAACGGCTTCCTTGACTTCACAGGTTCATCCGGTGCCTGAAATTAGGGTTTGGGTTGCATGCATGCATGCGATTTAGGGTTTCCTTTCCTTGGGATTGTATGAACATATTAATACGTGCGTACGTTTTTCGATCCTAATCTTAATTAGTGGAGCAGATCAAATTTAGGTGATTCCTGTTTTAGTATTTTTGGTGGTCTTCGGTCGAGTCGTGTGTGCACAGGAGAATTTGAGATCATATGTTTTATTTTAGGTAATATCTTACACGTACGTGTATATACAAAATTTCAGTTCTTCTTTCATGGTTTTTTACTGTGCGCTCTTTTTTCGGTTTTGTGTAAGTAGACTAACATCGAATAGAGAGGATCCTTTGCTGTGGTGATGTGCATGTTGTAACTTTTCGAGCCGTTCGATCTTGATCGAGCGGTTCGTACGATTTTGCACAATACGGACCCACAAAAGTTCAAGATCGTGCGAACCACTCGATCAAGATCGAGCGGCTCGAGCAGTTGCAACAGAATCTGTTGCACTACACGCTACAGCAGACGATCCAATTCCCATATCGAAACATGTGATAAATCGAACTAACCCATCTCGAAATTAATTCTACATTATAGTTGTAGTTGTGGTTCGAATCTTTTAACTCCAAATGATAAAATCCTAAACACCCTCATAACTATGTACCTAAAACCTAATATAATACGTGTAGGAAAGTTTCTCCCAACACAACCAACGTTATCAACGGCAATCATGTACCATCGTATCTTGGGAATGAATCTCCGGATCCAATGGACTGGTAAAAGTGAAGGCGAAATCTTTGCAAGGAATGTGGGGAAGGATGGAACTAAGGACTTTTTCTTCTATTAGATATATACTAAGTAGACATCCATGCATGATAGATATTAATGTATGTCTTTTTCTGCTAATAAATATGGTGACGTTGAATCTGAGATTGTCGAGATGGAAAAAGACAAAGGAGTGGTAACTCGGAATGCAATAATATTTAATTCTGTATCTAAAGTCCATTTGCTTATTTTCGATAAATAGCCGGTCCTACAAGCTAGGAAATACCAGATAAGATTGAATTGATATTTAGATGTTTTATTTCATAATGATCAACCAATCTTTTTTCCCCATTTCGAAGTACTGACACCACAAACAAAATTGACTTAAGGTTTATAGTTAAATATATAACGACGAATATCATCCGTCGTTTAATTCTTTAAATTCATAGCAGTTGATCATATTTTTTTGTTATATTACTCGTAACGAATCATATAATAACGGTTATTTCTGACTTTTTCGTCTCATTGCAATTAAATTTAGCAAAGATTGGTATAAATTTTAACAAACAAGTCAGCAGAAAAAGTATAATTATATGAAATCTTTAGCAATGAATATGGATTCGTTGCTAATTATAAGAATTGTAAACAATGAGTATTTCACTAGATCCTTGGTTAATTAAAAATTTGGTGATGAATATTATCCGTTGTTAAATGATTTTTATACTAGAAATTAGCAAAGAAACTCATAACATGTGTTCCATCATTAGGATAGATTAAGTGACAGTTTGAAAATAGGGATATTTACACCAATAGCCCTGAGTAATTTTGTAATTACATCAGGAGGAATACCGAGTAATGGTTAACTCTTACACGGCATGATCCTGGATTAACTTACATCCATTCCCTCTGTTATCTTCGACGAAATCCGTCGAATTTTGACCATTTTACCCCTTAAACTAAAATACATTTCCCAAAAGGTGACATCGATTGCTCTCTTAATTTCGAGAGCTACAGCGGGGGCATTTTGCAGCGGAGTTGGAGCATCGAGGGGCACTGGAACCGCTACTTCCCCTCCGTTGAGATGCCGCTAAGGTTGTGACCACTTCTCCTTCTTTTTCGCATGGTGCTCCTTCCAAAGGAGTGTAGCTCAGGAGGTTCTCTAGATGCTACGAGTTCCAATCTGTTGTTGATCCAATCAGTACTTTTGCACGGGAGCCTTCTTTAGGCTTCGTTTGGTTGCATGTTGGGTTGGATTGGATTGGGTTGGAGTAACCCTGTAAATAGTAAATTGTGAGGAGGATTGGGAGGGTTAGAAGGAGGGGTACACGGTTGTACCCCAACCCAACCCTACAACCAAACGAAGCCTTAAGGTCCATCAGTTGCACCCATCCTGATTGTATAGGAGGTCGACGAAGAGGGGGCTTCAAGAGATGACGATGGAGGAGATGGGGCTCGGGCGTAGGAGGCAGAAGGGGAGGGGGCTTCAAGCGGCGATGATGAAGGAGAGGGGACTCGGGCGTAGGAGGCTGGAGGGGAGGGGCTTCAAGAGGCGATGATGGGGGAGAGGGGGCTCGGGCGTAGTAGGAGGCTGGAGGGGAGGGGGCTTTAGGCAACAATGATGGAGGAGATGGGGCATGGGGCGGGAGGCTGGAGATGGGGCATGGGGCGGCAGGGATGGAGGAGGTGAGGGAGGGGTAGGGTTTTTTTTTTCAATTTATTTAATAGTAGCCATCAGATGAAACATAGGTTAGACTAACCTAATTGTGTGGTTGAGTTAACAGATAAACTAACAGAGGGTTATAGATGTGAGATAGAGTGATTATCCGAAGTTTCTCATGTAATTCGCGATTATTTGGGATATGAATGTAATTACAAAATTACTCAAGGTTATGGTGTAAATATCCCTTGAAAATAAATATACTATGGACCCACTTTATTGTAGTAATCAGATATAGAATGAATCCCACACTTCAGCAAAATTGAACTATAATGATGCTTTTTCCCAAAATCCGTCCCTAAATCAGTCGTTGTTAAATATATAACAACAAATAGTTTGGGTTATTTGGGTGGGTTGGATGGAAGACATTAGAACCACCAACCAACTCAATACCCATTACCCATTGAAGGAATATGATTTGGGTCCAACCCGACCCGAAATCCAAATGACCCAAATCATTTTGACCTATTTTCAGCGGTTTAGTTGGATCACATGGGTGGATCCTTACAGTTCCCGTCCCCTTAAGCAAAAGCACAACACGAAACTAGTTGTTTAACAAATCACTCTGCTTTTGTGATTGTTGAGGCTTAGTAGCTCATCGTTAAAAGCAACTAATTAAGAGAAGGGGACATTTGAGCGGAAGAATACCAAACTGCTGCATCAAGATTTTTAGTTCACAATTCCTTACATGTTCGGTAGGAGAATAAGCAGGAATAATGATGAAGAATAAGGGGAATAAGGGTTTATTCTCCGTTCGGCTGGAGGATAAGAATAAGTAGAATAAGGTGAAATAAAGGTAGGTAATGTGGGATAAAGATATGAATAAGAGTGAAATAAGATAGAATAATAGGGAATAGTCGTACAATTGAGAACCGCATCGGAAGGAAAATTGACCCCTTATTACATGGCATATTCTCCAACCAAACATGGCCCTAGGGTTTCCCTTAACCCCAAATGCCATTAAATTGGAAGGTTGGCACCAAGTCATGAGTCATGACATGTCATTTCAAACCAGTTCACTGGCAAGGTCCTCTTGCCACTAAGGTATCAATCACGTGTTCCAAATTGATCGAATACATGTATTTATTTATTTACTTTTTTAAGTACGTGTGTCCATTATCAAAATAATTGAGGTAATTGATTGCTTTCTAGTAGTACGCCCTAGATGTCGATCATTGTATGCCCAAAATTATAAAATTTCTATTCAACAGTATGCATGTGTTCCTCACGCCATCTCTATACCAAGGGTTTAAATATTGATTTCAGATATCGTATCGGTACCCTGTCGACACGAAATTTCATCGAAATTTCGACAAAATTTCAACGACATTTCGCCCATATCAAGCACCATTTGTGAAGAAATTACCAGAAACTACCCTCATATCGCCATTTCGCTTGAGATTTCGGTTTCTTATCGAAACCGAAATTTCGTCGCAATTTTGTCGAAATTTCACGAAATCTGAAACCATGCTCCAGACCCCATATACAAGCAGGTCCAAACAGATCCGCCAAACTCCTTTTGGGGTTACCTCGAGGTAACTTGGCATGTCTCATGATCTATCCCTACATTCCTAAGTTGAAATTAATTGTATTGACCTTACAATTTCTTTGTTATAATATTTTTAAGGGGTTTTTACCCGGCAGGCCCTATAAACTTTGTCAATTACCTCCACGGCCTTTGAAACAACCTAATTTCCCTCGCGACCCCATAAACTTGCCAACTCTTACCCCATGAGCCCTCCGGGTAATCTGTTTGAAGCCCGTGGGGGTTCTTGGGGTAATTACGTTGTGCAAAATGTTGTAGAGGTAATTTAAAAAGTTTATACGATTTGCCGGGTAAAAATCCATATTTTTAAACTATATTCAAATAATAAAAAATATATTATAATCATTAAAAAATTTAATATAACAAATTATAAATATCATACCATATCACATTTATCATTCCAACCCTTTCCGACCCTTCCAACCATCCAAACAGCTTCTATTCACATGAAGATGCCCTAACCCATCCCAACCCATTTACTATATATCATGTAATTTTAACCAGTGTTATTGAAACCGGATCAGACTGGCCGATTCAACGGTTGGACCGTTAAACCGAGCTTGGACCGGTTCGATTAATCGATTCTCGCATTCGGGTCAAATTGGCATAATTTTGGTTCGACCACATGTCCGATCGACTATTAGCAATGATTTAACTCAATTCGGTCGAAATTGAACCACTCAACCACAATTCAAATTTGAATTTATATTAAAATAATAATGACAATAATGAGTGGTGAACTCATGACTTCTTCTAGCTCATTAATGAGCATTAACCAACTACTCCAACTTAACTTCTTGGAAAGATTGGATAATAAATATAATTAACCTATCATTATGCTAAAGTATATAGTTCAAATATCATTTATATCTATATTAAAATCATTTATTGTTGCATATTCAAGAAAATATTTTTATGTATAAAGTAATAAACTTTAATTGATTGCATATTTTATATTTATTTTAAATGTGTTTGAGTGTATATTTATTTTAAGTGTGCAAAGAAGATCAACGGATGCACCAGTTAGGAAATGCGAGTGTTGGGATGTTGAGCCGACTAAGAGAGGGCGAGGATGGTCCAAGAAGTGATGGAAAGAGACTATACAAAGGGATCTTAATTTTTTAGATATAAACTCGAGATTGACCCAAGATAGATCTGAATGGAGGCGAAAAATCCATGTAGCCGACCCTACTTAATTGTGGGAAAAAACTTTGCTGTTGTTGAGTGTGTATTGTATACATGTTCTAATTAATTCCGATTTAATCACACGGTTCAACCATTTTTCCTTATAGGTTCGGTTTAATCTGATTTTAAAAAATAATAATATCATTCGGTTGAACCGATTTGATTCCATGATCTACCCCCAACCTTTTGTGGAATTTCCAATTCAGTCACCGATTCAGTTTCAAGAACCTTGACTTCAACAAACATGATCATTATGATGGCAGTGTAAGGGGAATCGGAAAGCCTCATATATAGAGCGGACAAACATATTTTAGCTTTGGGTTTACTCACGACACGAGACATACCAACGGATGCATAAAATATGGCACCGTTCGAATCATAGGACCTGTGACATTATTGGATACGTCCATTCTTTCGTTGTCGTACAGCAGTGATCGCTCTAATAATCCCAAAGGGTGCATTTGGTTAGCGGGTTAAATTGGTAAGGTGTAACTCGTTTTTGAGTTTTGATGTTTGGATAGAGGGTTAAACTGGGGATGAGTTAGAAGTGAGTTTATTGTGAAATGATTGTATCGAAGTTTGAAAAAGTGAATAATTATTGTGATGTGATTGTATTGAAGTTTAAAAAAGTAGAAGTGGAATAGTTTATAATTTTTATATGATATGATGGTATAATATATTATTTTTTGATGGAATTAATGATGGAAAATTAATTAATTAATTTTTTTAAAAAAGATAGAAAGTGGGACCCACATGAGAGAGAGAGAGAGAGGGAAGGTGGGTTAAGGGAGTTAAACTGCCCAAAGGGGAGTTTAACCCCCTTGCCGAATGGTACCAAGAGATCCAAAGTTAATCCATCCTTGTTCCACAACAATGGCTTCATGGAGATTACTTGTATATACAGGTTTGGGTTGTTGGTTTTATTTACCCAACAAAGTACAATATCAGTTATGCCCTTCTTTATTGGAATACATAGGCGTGCCCCTACCTTGCAAAATTCACACTTTTGCCAGTTTATAATATCAAATATGCCCATAATTTACCTTAATGGAAGAGCAGCCACAGAACTGTGAATTTTATAAAAAAAAAATAGGAGCAAAGTTGATATTCTAAAAAAAGGAGTGGCATATCTGATATTCCAAAAGTTAAGGACACAAGTGATAAAAACCCACTTTTTACGTGGGTAAGTTATATTGGTAATTCAACATTGTCCTCCCTTCAACTATAACCCTAACTCTACAGTTAGGGCCCGTTCGGTAGGAGAATAAGCAGGAATAAAGATGGGGAATAAGGGGAATAAGGGTCTATTCTCCGTTCGGCTGGAGGATAAGAATAAGGAGAATAAGGTTAAATAAAGGTAGGGAAGGTGGGATAAAGATAGGAGTAAGAGTGAAATAAGACGAAATAATATGGATTAGTCGTACCATAGGGAAGTGTGTTGGGGGCTTATTCCCCTTATTCCATTCCTCCTTATACCCCAAACGAACAGGGCCTTAGGCTATAAGCAGCCTTTGAAATAGCCGCTCTTTGTGCTCCAGCTCACTATTTCATAAAAGGTTAAAATAATCTCCGTTTTTTTATAAGTAAGCTGTGTATTTCTTTCAGAGAAAAAAGGTTATACAGAGGCCCAGCTGGGCCAAAAAATGTCTAAAAGATCAGAGTTACAGTCAATGCTAAATTTCTTATAGTGGTTCCTGAGCAGTCAAAATCTCAAGTACCCTCATTGCTCCACACCGAAGAGGCGGTGTCGACTATTTGATGAAGTATCTGGGCATCGTAATTGGCCTGCGAGTTTGTCCATCTCAGATTTCTTTCCTTCCAAATACTCCAAGTCACGGGTCCCAGGAGGTTACTTAGATACCTCCGAGTATTGTGGAGCGAAAGGCTTGCAATCCATTGAATAGTTTCCTCAAGGGGGAGCGGCGGCGGCAGTGGTTAGCCCATAGCAGTACATGCTCCAGCCCACAGCTTGTATGCAAAAGGGCAATTGAAGAATAGGTGGGTGTGAGACTCCGCGGCGGCTGCACAAAGGTAGCAAGCGGAAGGCTCACAAACGCCCCATGAGGCAAGCCTGTCGGTTGTGGGCAGGCGCTTCAGGATTGCTCTAGAGTGCACAGGAGCACTTAGGAGAGCTCTATAGAGATGCAAAATAATCTCCGTTCTCGCATAGCCAAAGAAGCATTCCTCTCTTTTTTTGTGAAAAAATACACGTGTCCAACTCGATGCACATTCACTTCTCACTAATAGTATCAAAAACGGAATAGTTACATGATCAAAGACTTGAGTCAACAGGAAAACAGTCTACAGTTTGGCACAGATCACTTTCATTTTTTGCCCGAAATTCGCATATAACTCTTACTCGGATTTTCTTTAAAGAAAAGGGCATACTCTGGTAAAAAAAACTGTAGAACAGAACCATCGCCGTATATTACCTGAAGGCATTCTCAATTCTCAGAATATAACATGGGTTGCACATACCAGTTTATGCTGGTTGCCCAAAGGACAGGAAGTCCGCGACTGGAGATATATTATTGGGCCTATGTTGCTGGGAATCTTGTCCATATATATAAGCTCGGCTGGATGCCGTCCCCAGCGGTGAACCAAGTCCGGTGCAAGAAGTTTCTCCACAGCGACGAACGCATGTCGGATACTGGATCAGTATCTAGTAATATCAATATATTCATGAAGACAGTGTGTAACATTATAAGATATCTACGGCTAGAAAATTTCCATAGATTTTTCCTTCTCCAATGCATGTAGCTGACACAATCTAAGCATTGGAGAAGGCTCTGCAGTTTTTCCATCTCAAATGCAACTATGATTTAGACACTAATCCCGGATGTACATGTTTTTAAGGCATGTACACAAACAATTGACTGTACCTAAAAATTCATGATCAACTCCCCACCAAAAAAAGGCATGCTTTCGCGTAAGTTAATGCCCACGGTCTCTGGTTCATCTTCACACCTCTTCAACCTGCAGATACAAGGTAGCATGGCTTCAGAATCAGTAATGGGCACAAAAATACTAGCAATCTACTGCATCCAGAGATGTAGCATTGTCAAACTTATAATATAAAAAAAACAACAAATTCCTTGGTTAATGTACATAATACAGCCTTTGGCATCAAATGCTATCCCGCCGGATTTTGTTCTTATTTAATAGGCTTCAACCAAAAAAACACACTTATCTAAGCTAAAAGCGGATTTATAAAGTGCATGTACTTGTTTATTGAGGGCACTCTAAGAGTATGGAGATCACGTGACCAAGCAAAAGATTGGATCTTTTACTTGTCGTGATGACATGAGAGGATGAAAAGATACACGACATATAGATGTTGGCAATGGTTTCTGCCTTTTTTCAAGCAACCCATTTAAAAGCTACAAGTCTTAGCAAATCCGTGGATTTTCCAGCAAGCATGCACCCGAATTTATGCTTACTAAAACTAAATAACATCTGCTGGATTTTTAATCTAATAATCTTGCATCTAAATAGAAAGTTCATCACTAAAAACTAAAATCAATTTCGTGAAATCACCCCTTTAACCAAGGACGTGAAGAGCGGCGAGGATAGAAGATTTTGGATTTTGTCTTGCCTGTCAATGTCAAAGGACGTGTTCGTTACACATAACCAGTAGATGTTTGCCATGTTCTTCATTTATATCTCTGATAGAGATGTAGCATTGTGACTTGCAAACAGAGAATTTCAATAAATGCTGTTTCGACGACAAAGATATTTCTGAAACCATGAATCTTCCTTGAGAAATTCAATAGAGGCCTTAAAAAATCTTAAGCAGCACATCAATTTGGCAAAGACACTAGATATCCTCATCCGCAGACTGGTGAATTCATTCAACCAGAAAATTGCAATCCTCAGCATTGTTTTGTAATGTGTGAGTTATTTGGCTTATGGGTAAATAGATTATGGGTGTCGATCCATTTACCCACTTGGGTTTTACTTATGTAACTCACCTCACCTTGGCTTTGTGATATATGAAAAAGAACAAAAAGAAGGTTCTTGTTGCTGTGAGCAACAAGGATCAGTTCCCCCGTGATTCTCCCTTCCGATTAGGAAGGTTTCCACATAAATCTTGTGTCATGTGTGGTTGCTTGTCTTGATTCGTTTTCTACATGATATCAGAGCCTTTGAGATTCATCTTGAGCTGAAGCTAGCGGAGCTGCTGCATTTGGGCTTCATCTTGAGGCCATTTTTGGCTCTAAGGTTCCGCTTAGAAGGTGTTGCTGCTGCACTTGGTGCTGTCATCTCTAGGTGATACTACAGCCTTTGCCAAACCTATTCGTCCATTGTGATTCCGCCCTATATGCTGGTATTGTTGCAATGTTTTCCGACTTTTTCTGTGCCTTGGAAGGTGTCTACAAGAAGGTTTGATGCTGGGTTACGAGAGGGGACAACTAGGTTTGGGCAAAGTTGTGCTTGACTTGGTGGTGCATACCAAGTGTTAGACAAAATGCTTGAGAAGATGTTTGCGCACTGAATTGTGGTGTTATTGCTATTTGCTTCATGTTGTTGTTGCTGCTTCGATTGGAGGTTCTTAAGGGCCATTCTTCAAGGTTGTGTTGTGCAGGGATACCTTGCTTGCAATTAGGGGGCAAGTTGTTGAGACAAATTCTGCAAAGGCTGCAAGTTGCTACTATTGTTGCAAGTGAGGCTGGAAACCCCCTTGGGCTGCAAGTATTGTGTGTCTAAGTACCCCTTGAGAAGGATTTCCTTCTTTCTTTGGGCTGCAAGTATTGCTGCAATTGTCCCTCTTGAGACTGCACTACGTGCCAGTTTGTTTCTTGGTGGTTCTGTCCATCTTGTTGTTGATTGTTTGATCCTTGTTTGCTCAGTCGTAGTAATCAGGGAATGGTTTCGTTGAGATTACAAGGCAGTGGTGGTGTATTCCTTTCCTCGTGGCTAGTGATTCAAGACTTGAATAGATAACTGACAGTGGTTCTGTTAGCCATGTAAGCCCGAGGCGAACCATTCCTACAATAAATGTTATTGTAATATTGATTTATCAATAAAAGTTATTGATTGTTTCACTCCCTTTATGAGATTAAATGAATGAATGAACTATAAGGTCCCTCTGTAGAAATAAGGTTATGTACCATGGCCATCTTGATGATCATACAGCTATTGATTCATTGATTGAATCATAGAGGTTGGTGCTTGGATGAATATCTAAGGAGTTAGATTGAGGACTCATCAAGCATCGTCAAATGATTATTAAGAGATGATCTCCAGCCTAAGTAGGAGATGGCAATCCTTTCTCATTAAGACTGATATCTGACCGACTTCTTGATGCAGGTCCTCTGCATGGGAATAGTGACTCAGAGATGTCAGATTAGTTAGCCCAAAGGGTTGACTTAACGAGATCGAGATAACATAAGTCCTATGTTAAATGTTGTCACAATATAGGCACACATCCTCTGACTAGAGACAGATGTGTTACTATATGTCTGAGTGTGTACATTTGGCAGACCAAAAGGTTGATGACCTAACCAAGGTCTATACACCTGCGAGCTGGTGTGCATGTAAGGGTATATGAGTAATACGATCTCTCAAAGGGATCATACAGGTTCACTTGTGAACCGGAAGACATGAGCTCACTCATGAGGTATTGGGACCGATCAAATTCCATGCATGGTCGTCGTGCTTTGGAAGCATGATAAGAATTTAAAGGTATGATATATGCCTTGGGAAAGCATATGATCGCCAATGACCAAGATTGAGAAACTTGATGATTGAACCCTAAAGATGACAGTGTAAAATCGATCCATATCTTTGGGTTCATCATAGGTCTTCCAGTATGCATAATGTAAAGGTATTAGGAATACTTGAGGGTGATGTGATCATAAACGATTGTAAAACCATGACGCTTCCATTCCGAGGGAGTGATGAAACAGGTTTGGATTTTAGTGACTCCTCTCACTGGAGAAGTAATCTGATCTTGGTCCAAGTGTTGGACATTGATCTGAATGTGGTTCAGATGCAATGAGAAGATAAGATTTACGGTCTTGATTTAATCAAGCATCTATGAGAGGTACGTGAGATCTGGATTTGAGATGTAATCTCAATATCCAAGTCACTATGCATAGAACAAACAATCGCCATGTCCTTATCTCCAAGTATCTGCGGAGAAAGTGCATTATTCTTGAAAGGGTTCAAGAATAATTCCATAGTTGAATTATATCCTGGCATTGAGAAGTGGATAATTGAATGTGATTAATTATCTTGAATGATGTGAATTTGATTCACATTATTGGGATGCATGAGAATGATGATCCAATATAATTAAATGTGATTTAATTATTATGGATGAGAATAATGTGGATAGCAATATCAAATTATTCATAATCAAGGTTTAAAAAAGCGCGAGGCGGTCCGAGGCGTTTACCCTGAAATTGAGGCGAGGCGTAAGCCTCGAGGCGGTCGTGGCGTAAGCCTCAATTTTTTGGAAAAAAAATTAAAATTAAAGCAAAATACATTGAAAAAAGTATATGATAATATTAATTTTCCTAAAAACACATTCAAGAATAGTTTAACACTAGTAAAAGATACAATGAATAAGCGATGAAGGCAATGTAATTCAAAAAAACCAATATTAAGCCACTAATATATGGAATATCAAGTTCCAACTCCAACTTCAATAATTCAATATGAGTACTGAATTAAAGTCTATACTTAATACTAAAGTACAAAAGAAACCATAATTTTTAGTTTTCGAAGTAAAAAAATATCAACATACCTTGAATCCCAACCATTTGTCTTGCTGGACGTTGTTGGAGAACCGGCATATGCATCCCCTCCTGCCATATCATATCCCAACAAGACGGGGGTCTCGCTGCCCGGTCAGCGAGCCTGTGGGGGCATCTAGGGGGGAGCAGGTGCGCTCCCCCCTGCGGGGGTGTGGGGGCAGCACCCTCGGCGAATTTTTTTACTAACGATATTATTTTTATATTGCTATTCACAATAAAATGTAATAATTATTTTATCTTACGTGTTATTTTCAACATTTCTTCTTCATATATACGATAACTATTATAAGATTCACAACTTATACAACCAAATAACAATATCAAGATTGCAAACTTGCAACTAATATAAAACATTTATTACAATTCCAAAATCAATCCGTGTGTAATAGAACTAGTATGTGTAGATGTATGATAATTGAACATGATGTATACAAGATCATGGAGCTTCACTTATTTGATTCAAGCGATCTCTTCTCTTTGCATGGAACTATATGTAGAAATATGCAAGGTTTGACATGAAAATAAAATACAAACATAAAAAAATATAATGTTTACGGAAAATAGGATTATGTGCAAAGCACATAACCAAAAAGGTAAAAAAAGCCTCATGCTTGAGGCTTACGGTTCCGCCTCGCCTCGAACGCCTCACGCCTCAAGCGCCTCACGTCAAGGCAAGGCGTACGCCCCACACAAAGGACCCGAGGCGTGCGTCTCGGGGCGATTTTGGTCCGCCTCGCCTCGAGGCGTACGCCTTTGCGCCTCGAGGCGGTACTTTTTAAAACCATGTTCATAATATATTATAAATGTGATTTATAATGTATTAAAGAGAGCTTATTATGATTTTAATTTGTTAATCAATTATTAATGTGAATTGGATTCACATTAGATAATTAATTGAAAATGTAAATCACATTTTATTTTAGGTTTTTCCAATGGCAAGATTGCAATATTCACAAATGAATTATTTTTGTAGAATATTTTACAACAATTGTTGTAAATATTGGAGATACATGAAATCTAGAAATCTTGAAGATTGCCAAGATTGCATTGGAAATCTCCTACTCCAATTTGGAGTAGGGACAACCACCAATTCCAACATGGAATGTGTGGTCGTCCACTACTTCCATATGGAAAGGAAGATTTCCATCTCCATTATCTCCAAGATTTGGTGATTTAATTTGAGGATAAAATTATGTTGATTTATCAATATATATTTAATCTATTAAATTAATTATTGTTGTGTTTTTACCAACAACATCTTAGCCACTGAAAGAAGCACAAATCAATCTTATCCATTGATTTTGTGTAATCCATGAATTATGATCCATGGACTCCCAAAACCCTATATAAGAAGAGGCATCCCTTGCTTTTCTTGGTTACAACAATAACAACAAGCTCTCTCCTCTCTCTCTCTCATTCTCACGCCCTCTCTCCCTCTCTCTCCTTGGGTGGCCGTCCACCCTAGCCCTAGAGGGAAGAAGCCATCGTCGTCGCCTCGTCATTGTGTTGCCGCCTCGACGACCTTTAGTTCTCCATCTTCTTTGGTGTGCCACGCTCGCAAAGAAGACGTACGATCTCGTGCGACAAGATTCAGGAGTTCCCTTGCTTGGATCAACATCTTGGATCACGAGAAGCATGTGGTTCATCCCCGCACCCGCAAGCGTCTCCGCCAAAGATCGGACTTGAGACAGGAGGTCTCTTTTCTTAGAGGCTTGATCGCAACCACGCTACAAGAGGTATTCCTTTATCTATGTATGTGGTTAGATGAAACGATTCAAGAAGTGTTCTTGAATCATGTGGTTTCATCGCATGAAAATTTTTAATTTCCGTTGCATCAAACAACTAGTGCGACTAGTTGTTCTCGTTCGTATTTGATACGATCCCCACGCTTTCGTGAAGCGCTTAAGGATTATTTCATATCCTTTAGGTTCCACTGACCAAATGACAGGTGATCCCAATCTCTTTTTTTCTGAATAAGTACGTGGGTGGATTCCCAGGACGGGAATCACCTCAAGCAAGATTATACATACATATATATAGAGGGCTTATCCAATGAGCCATGTGCCCATTAGCGTCTTGGTGAGCATCCATTCTGGGCCATACATGTGTATTAGCAATAATTATATTTCTAATTATACGCTCACACATATTTAACAATTACTATATTTCCAATTATACAGTGTCTTTAAAAAAGGGGAAGACGGTTTTGGAAGGAAAAGATTCAAATAAATGATTCCGTGCTGATGATTAAGATCCAAACGATAGGATAGTAATAAATATAATCTGGTCAAGTAAATGATTGTTGTGAGATTGTAATATCAAGACAATGATCACTAATTTCCATCCAAATAGTTACCTTGTACAGAATTTAGTACTATGTATGCAGTGGTCAAGTAAATGTGTATTTGCAGATCAGTAATAACATAACAAATGATTAGTAATACCATTGTTTATATAATGTGCATTGCATTCATTTCTGTAAAAAAATTTCCTTTTTCGTTAACGAAGCATTCCATTTATTTCACTACTTCGTTTTCCCTTATACGCATGTATTTAATAACTTATTTTTCAAAGTACTGTTTCCACATTAATCATATAGAAGACGAATATGTTAATGATTATACGTTACTTTCTTACTTGAGAAATATTACTACTGATCTCATATTAGTCATTACTTGAGAATTGTATATATATTACTGAACATGTGATATAAGATATAGATATATACATTATTGAACACACAACAAAAATTTATGAGAACTATATATATATTACTTGAGTATTGTCTCTAAATTACTGAACTCTGTTCAAAGCAATAATACATATGAAAATTACTGACCATTTATTATGGTTTTACTGACTTCACAACAAGCACTTACTTGACCAGTGTATATATATTACTGAATTATGTACCATATAATAAAATGAATGTAAATTAATAACCGTTGTTTAGATATTACTGATCTCGCAACAACCATTTACTTGACTATTGTATATATATTACTAACATAAGTATTTGGATCTCAATTTTCTGCAAGAAATCATTGATTCGAACGTTTTCTTTCCAAAACGATCTTCCTTTTTTTAGGACACGATATAATTGGAATACCACTTATTGTTAAATCGCTTTGCATTTTAATATCCTTCCAAAATTAACATCCTTCGAAATAGGTAACCACTTAATTGGTAATACACGTGTGTGGCCGACAAATGGTGCTCACCGAAATGCTAATGGGCATAGGACCCATTAGATAAAAATCCTATATTAATAAGTACGGATATAGTTTGTTACATGGTACATGTTAGAAAATAGGGGAATCAGAAATAAAGATAAAGAAATTGAAGAACACAAAGAATTTTACGTGGAACCCTACTCCCTAAGGAGCGGGATGAAACCACGGGAGAAGGCCTCAAAGGGCCATATTCTTCATTGCTTTTCTCGTCTAACTACAAGGGTGTGGGGCTCTATATATAAATACCCACGGAGTCTCTGTTAGAAAATAGGAAGCGGAAACGGAATCAGAAATAAAGATAGAAAACATGAATTAAACATGAGATTTTACGTGGAATCCTACTCCGTGAGGAGCGGGATGATATAGAAGGTACGGGCGCAAAGGCGTGATCTTCTTCGACCAGGCGACTGTTGATGACCGAAAAATATCCCGAAGTGACTAAGGCAAAGGTATCTAGATGGTCGTTGCGACCTCAATCACTCAGACTCGATCAATCAAGAAAAATAGACCACCAATCAAGATAAAATCAAATCAAAAATCAATAGCGGTCTTGCTATTAGTTTAACCTGGTATAGCGACCAGGGTCGAACACAAGGAGCACGAATTGGCCTTGCGGCCTACGAAGTAGTCAAAAAGAAATAAAAGAAAATAAAAGGAGTATTTTTGGTGGTTTTTAAGTCTTTTATATTTTTTTGGATTTTTAAGAGATTAAGAAAATAATAAAAACAAGGAAACAAGACACTTCAACAATTTATTAAATGCACTAAAAATCAACTAAAAATTCAAATAAAAATATTTTTGTGTGTTTTATAATTTTTACTGTTTTTAGTTAATTTTTGGGATTTTTCTGATTTTTATTTAATTTTCTAAAAATAAAACAAAGTCAAAAACTGTAGGTACTGTCCAGCCGAGCTTAAGGGGCTTAGATAAAATATCTAAGAGCCCCCAATAAGCCTGGAGGTATTTTTCCTGTATAGAGAAGAAAACAAGGAAAAATTGGGCACCTAAATTATTATTTTTGGATTTTTAATTTATTTACTAGAACTTTTATAAGTTTTTGAGTCTTTTTCAATTTTTAGGAGTTTTACGTAATGAAAAATAGCCAAAATTGGCTAGAAAATCAAGCAAGCAAAGACAAACATCAAGTATAATATTTTTTTGTGGTTTTTCAACTTAGACAGTAACAAAAATAGATGTTTTTGAATTTTTAAAAATATCAAAACAAAACAAAAATGTCTCCAAAAATCCTCGAAAATTTTACACTATGGCAGGAGCCATGTGTCCAATTTTCGTTGGATTTGGAGTTGGTTTACTATTTTATTAAAATCAAACACACGGGCACAGTACACAGGGACCAAAACGCAAATACTAAGAGTCCTGGGGGTTCTGGTGCAAAATATCCAGGAGGTCACGCGCGTGGCGCGTGCCTGAGGCACTCAGGGACCCAAATGAAATAAAAACCACTTCCGACTAATTGGTAACAGGTACCAAAAGTCCATGGGGTAGTCTGCAAATATCCCACGAATATACGCACATGCACTAATAAATCACGCACAGGGGTATAAATGCAATATCCAAAAAGTATTCATTCAATCCATAACATCCAGAACTACAGGGTATAAAATGCAAATACACCAGAAAACACGTGTCGAAGCACGTGCTACATAACACACAGGGGCATAAATGCAAACTAAATAAAGAGCAGGGTCCTCTATGTAAATGTTCCAAAACTAAATAACTGAACTAAATATTTACAATACTAAGCTCTAAATAAAAGAAAGGAGAGGGCCTAAGGGTAATTTACCCTTTATTAAAGGAGCCGTTGGATGGATGCCACGTGGTGCATCTGACGGTGAGGGACGGCTGGCGCTCCAAAGCTAAGCTCCTCAGGAGAATCCAACGGCGGAGGCGTAGCCACATGTCAGATCTGACGGTGGAGGGCGTCAGTGGCTAAACCTCGCTGGATCGACGGCTGGGATCAGTCCTCCAAAGATCGGGCGGTGGCTGTTGCTCCTGGGATGGATGGCTCCGATGAAAACTGGAGCGGGAGGCTGATCGGACGGTGGATGAAGGTCGAGGAAGAACAGTTCGCCGGCGAAGTTCGCCGGCCCAAAGCGCACGCTCCTGACCTCCGCTGCTGCGCCTGAAGATCGGAAACGCTCCGCGATGATGTTCCGCAGCTGATGGTGGCCTCCGATGACCCAACCGAGCCCTGGAGGGCTCCGGCGAGGTCGGCGGAGGTAGAGCTCCTGGACCGAATGGTCCAAGCCCTCAGATGGGCTTGGATGTACCTGCAAAGTAGACCAGAACGCTCGTGGGTCGAGGGCAAACTGCCTCGACCCGGTTAGGTGGGGTGAAGATGGTCGGATGATCGAGGTGGGCGAGCTCCGGCGAGGGTGAGGACGGAGGAGCTCGAACCCCACCTCCTGTGCGAGCTGGGTTGGATGGAGGTATGGAGAAGGTGCGCGGGAGGAAGGCGGAGGCTATGGCGAAGCCTGATGATCGAACGGTGGTCGGACGTGGACGAAATCGACGGCGAACGGCGGAGAAGCGAATTGGGGGTAATGGAAAATTAAAGAAAAAGAAAGGGAACTGGGTATACCTGGGTGGTCGAGTAGACTATGGACGAGCTGGCGATGCTCTGGGTCGTGGCCTCGAGGAGCGTCTACCTCCGAGGCTCGAGCTCTCGCTCTGGGCGGAGCACGGCGGTGGTACTCGCCGGATCAGTGGAATCCGCTCCCTCTCCTCGCTGCGACACCACGGGGGACGAGCTGTCACTCTCGCCGATGCGATGGAGCTCATTGGGGGGTGGAACGAATGGCCAAAGATGAGAATGGAGGTGGTGGAGCTGAGATTATATACGGTGGAGGGTCCGGGAAGACGGGCGCGGGTAGGGTAATGGAGCGCGCGGATCCCGAGATGGTGGCTCCGGTGAGGGTCTCGGATGCATCATTAACGAGTCGAACCCGGGGTTTAGGCGAGGCATGATCGGGTTTACACAGGAAAAATCCGAGAAACGGGTTACCCGCTAAGGACCCGTGGGAAGTGGTCCTGGGGGGGGGGGGGGGGGGGTAGTTGACCGGGCGGTCAACAATCCCCAGGACCAGTAGAAAGCGGCCACGTGGAAAATACTTGTAAAATCCATAAAAATTAGAAAATGGCCGATTTATTAAAAAGTCAAAACATGAACTATTTTTCTTTTAATTTTTTCTATTTTTTAGTGATTTTTAATTAATTTTTCAAAGTAAAAATAAGGTATGTACATAGTAGGATTATATATAGGTATATGTACAATATATAAGATTTTAATTTTGATTTTTAATTTGTTATTTTTATACAATTTTATTCCCATTTTATATTTTATTTATTTATAACATAAAATAAGGAATAAAAGGATATTTTATTTTTATTATTTATATACATAGGTGAAATAAATACATATGTACATTTATATACATGGTATATTTACAATAGTGTTTTGATTTTTAATTTTGTTCTTTTTATTTTGTTTTTGTTTTAATTTATTTTATTTATTTACACTATATAATCTAGAATATTTACAAAACTTTTTAGAAATTAATTTTATTTATTTATAGAGTTAAATAAATGTAAGTGTGTGGTGGTATGTACAAGGTGGATGTATACAAATGACCTATTTTTATTTTCTTTTTAATTTTTCTATTTTTCTTTTGTTTTTATCTTTATAAATATATATAAGTATTTACAGCCTATTTTAATCTATTTTTTGGAGGAAAATATTTTTATTTTATTTACATAAATATTTACACACATGAGCCCCTATCTCCCTCTACTTTGGCTTTTATGCGGTCAGGCCCATGCTGAGCCCTCCCTTGGGTTAGGTTGCTCAATATTTATTCTAAATATTTCCCTCTTTTTCTTTTTAATCTTTATTCTTTTATTTTTGCACAAAAACATGCTAATTATAGGTTTTTACACAATGCATGCTTTTGGTAATTATTTCTATTTACAACTATATACATGCATTTGCAAAGGTTTTTGTAGCTAAAATATAAGAATAAAGAGTGATGAATGAGTATTCATCACCCCCTATACTTAACTTTGCTAGTCCCTTAGCAAACACTTATTTGAAAAAGAAGTGAAAAAGAAAGAAAGAAAAAGAAAAAGAGAATGTACATGGATCAAGGCTGATTATTAAACTTGCCTTCATTAAATTAAGGTATGGAGCTCGATCGGATCTTTGGATTATCAATGTGTCGGAACCTTATTTGGACTTAAGCCTAAAACCTAACAGCCTCTAAGTTCCACTAATCTATAACCAAGACTCCTCAATGCTCCAGATCAGAACAAGTCATCAATCACAAAACCTGAAGACCATGAATCTTTTCTTGTCCTGTGAATGTGAGGTCTAAGCTCTCCACCTCAGAAATGGCAACTTGACAACCCTCCCCAACAAGGTAACTCTATGACCTCAATCTGGCCACTCTTTCCTCGAGGAGCGGGGTATTCCCTTCTAAGTTCAAGTTCAACCGGCTCAAGAAGAGGAGGAAGAAGAGAATGGGTCAAGGCCAGTGTAGCCAAGTACCCTTGGGAGCTTGACCAGTGTAGCCAAGTCTCCCTGCTGCAAGCTACATCAGGTGGATCATGAAACTCAAGCTTTGCTTATTGCACTCTATATACATACTCCGGTGGGATTATCATTTTCTATCAGACCCACCACTTTTTTGGAGTTATTTTCTTTTTGCATTTTTTTTCAAGTGCATCTATACAACATATACATGTGCAGCATATATACAAGGAGTTTTTCTCTTGAGCCAGTAGACTATCCCTCTTTTGAAGCTTTATTGCAACCCACAACTCCCGTCGTTAGACCTCATGGCAACCAGACCAAGTTGAGACACACTTCCTTCACTAAAAGAAGAAGAGAGGTTCCGCCTAAAAGTACTACCCTCATATGCTACCCCAAGTCAAGGAAGATTGCCTCCTCACCACCTCATCCGTAGAGAGCTCGGTGCATAGTGCTGGTGTCCAAGTAAATCCATTGTCTATATGAGTCATGTGTTGTTGTTAAGTGCTCTACATAGGCTCATTGAGATGACATGTGATCATAGCCTAGTGGACTCAAAGATTAAGTCACCATGGACCTGAAAAGCCTTAAACCTAAGCCCTATAAGGTTCCTCTTAGAAGTTAGGGGATTAAGATCTTAATCAAGCTCCATTTCTCAATTTGATTCCAGGCTAGTTTAAATGTCAACTATCATCCAGAAAAACTATATACATATGTACAAAAGATGCTATTTACACAAAGTTTACAACATGCAAAATTTTTAAAAAATGTTTTGAAATCATGAATGGATGATGCATGAAGTGCAAGTTTTGCAAAAAGGTATTTACACACATTTACACAAGATTTTTGCAAACTTTTGATTTTCAAATCATTTTGGAAAAATTTTGTACTATATACATAATTTTGATAAGAAAATATTTAACACAAGCTTTACACAAAAGATTTTTGAAATCATTTTTACAAAAATAATTTATACACTAGATATTTATGTGCAAATAAAAGAAGGTTATGTGCATGAAAAAAATTTTAATTTTTGTGTTTTTTAGGGATTTTAGCCATTTTATTTATTAACACACTCACACAAAGTACGAGTTATGGCTAAAGTATATATGAAATATATACACACCCCCCTATACTTAGCTCGAACGATGTCCTCAGAGTCAAGAGCGATGGAGAAGACATAACTCGTGCTAGGTATAGGGAAGTGAAAAGAAAGACGAATAGATGAAATAGAAAATCAAGAGGATCTCAGGTCTTCCCCCTATACTTAGGATTAAGTAATCCTAAGTATAGCAAGCTGTGTACTTAAGGGAAAACCGAGTGGAGACTGTACAGGGTCTACCCACCTATACTTAGGGTGAATTATCCCTAAGTATAGGCAGCAAAAACAGGGGGTAGACAGAAATAAAAGAAATACCCAAAGGTCTCACATCCCCCCTATACTTAGGGTAAAGTGCTCCTAAGTATAGCATAATCAATAGATGAGGAAAGGGATGTGGGACTAAAGAATGTAGTGATATAGACATCTGGATCTATACAAGGCGGAAGATCAGTGAAACTCAGGCGTGAGATGCATTAGATATGAGTCAAAGACCACATCTCACGCAAAATGAATAGGGGCAAGATCAACGACTCGCGGCTCATGATCTAGAAATGGCTTGAGCCGCTGGCCGTTCACTCGAAAGGTACTCTCAGAAGACAACTCGGATATATCAATGCTACCGTTGTCGTGTACCTTTCTCACCAAGTAAGGTCCCTTCCACTTGCTCTGTAGCTTCCCTGGAAATAAACGAAGCCTCGCATCAAACAGCCATACTCTCTGTCCAGGCTCAAAATGCTTGTGGCTGATGTGAGAATCATGCCACTCCTTCACTCTCTCCTTATACTGTAGGCTGTTTGAAAAAGGCAGTATCTCTCAACTCCTCCAGGGCTGCTAACTCTGCCCTCCTCTGGTCTCCTACACCATCTGGATCCATAAGTATGTCTGTAACTGCCCATAGTGACATGTGCCTCAGCTCAACAGGTAAATGGCACGGCTTGCCATATACGAGGCGAAAGGGAGATGTGCCCAATGGTGTCTTGAAAGACGTCCGATATGCCCACAAGACCGAGTCCAAAAGCTGTGACCAATCCTTTCGGTCAGGGCGGACGACTTTCTGCAACATAGTCTTGATCTCCCTGTTCGACACCCTCGACTAGACCATTCGTCTGTGGATGGTAAGGTGTAGCAACACGATGGTCTATACCGAACTCGCTAGCAAGGGCCTTCACCTGGTCGTTGATGAAATGAGACCCCCCATCTGAAATCAGAACTCTAGGAACCCCGAACCGCGTGATGATATGCTTCCTCAAAAATCGGCAAACTGTCCTCGCATCAGCGGCTCGGGCGGGGATAGCCTCAACCCAACGACTAACATAGTCCACGGCCAACAGAATGTACTCAAATCCCTGACTCTTAGGGAATGGACCCATGAAATCGATGCCCCATGCGTCAAAAACCTCACAGAAGTGAATGGGCTGCATCGGCATTATATCACGCTGTCCACAAGTGCCCATCCTCTGACAGTCAGTACACCTCTTCACGAACTCATCAGAGTCCTTGAAGAGGGTCTGCTGTGGCCTCTTCTCTGTGCCGTCTCCTCCCAGAATGATGTCCTCCTGCCTCAAGCTTGTGGCAGTAAGTGAGGACGCTATGGTGCTCCTCCTGAGGAATGCACCGACGCCAGACGCTATCCCCTCCTTCGTGGTAAAGGATGGGATCCTCCCAGTGGTAGGACTTGGCCTTCGCAAAGAGGTCTCAAGCCTCTGCCTGGGCCAATCTTGTGGACTTTCCCAGCAACGAGAAAGTTCACAATATCGGCATACCATGGGAGTGAGGCGATAGCAAGGATCGCCTCATCTGGGAAGGTCTCACAAATGGGATCAATCTGCTCAGACTCCTCAGGCTGCTCTATACGGGAGAGATGATCCGCCACCACATTCTTGACTCCAGGCTTATCCTTGATCTCAATGTCGAACTCCTGGAGTAGAAGGATCCATCTAGTAAGTCTGGCCTTGGCATCCTTCTTTGCCATGAGGTATCGGATGGCGGTGTGATCAGTGTACAAGGTCACTCTAGATCCAATGATATAAGATCGAAACTTATCTAGGGCGAACACTACGGCTAGCATCTCCTTCTCTGTGACCGTGTAATTCCGTTGGGTGGAATCCAATGTGCGGCTAGCGTAGTGGATAGCAAAGGGGACTCCATCCCTCCTCTTTCCCAACATGGCCCCGACGGCAAAATCGGAGGCATCCGTCATGATCTCGAATGGGAGAGACCAATCAGGCGGCTGGAGAACAGGAGCCTCAATCACACACTGCTGGAGAGTCGCAAAGGACGAAAAGACACTTGTCATCGACAAGGAACTCGGTGTCTTTCGTCAAGAGGTCAGTCAACGGCCGGGCAATCTTGCTGAAATCCTGAATGAATCTCCGATAAAAACCAACGTGCCCCAGGAATGACCGTAGCTGCCTCAAATTGGACGGCGGTGCGAGTTTCTAATGACATCCACCTTGGCCGGATCAACCTCCATGCCCCTGTTGGAGATGATATGGCCAAGCACCGTCCCTTGAGTCACCATGAAGTGACTCTTCTCCCAAGAAAGCACCAAATGGACCTCTATACATCGCTGGAGTACCCAGTTTAGGCAGTCAAGACAGGATTCGAATCCGTCGCCGTAGACTGAGAAATCGTCCATGAAGACCTCCAAACACTCCCCTACCATGTCCGAAAAGATCGACAGCATGCATCTCTGAAAAGTCGCAGGGGCATTGCATAGCCCGAATGGCATGCGTCGAAAGGCATATGTACCGAAGGGACAGGTAAATGTGGTCTTCTCCTGATCCTCAGGAGCGATGGCCACCTGGTTGTAGCCCGAGTACCCATCCAGGAAGCAGTAATGGCTCTTCCCTGCCAGTCTCTCAATGATCTGGTCAATAAAAGGCAGGGGGAAATGGTCCTTCTTGGTGGCCTGGTTGAGTCTCCTGTTGTCAACACAGACCCGCCAAGAGGTGGGTAACTCGTGTAGCAATCTCCTCTCCCGACTCACTGATCACAGTCGTGATGCCCGTCTTCTTGGGCACCACATGCAAGGGGCTGACCCACTTGGAGTCGGAAATGGGATAAATAAAATCTGCGCTCCACCATTTTGAAATCTCCTTCATGACAACCTCTCTCAGGTTGGGGTTCAGCCGCCGCTGTAACTCACGCGACGGCTTCACCCCCTCCTCGAGATAAATATGGTGGGAGCACAACGCTGGACTAATCCCATGGAGATCTGCTACGCTACATCCGATTGTCTTGCGGTTCTTTTCAAGAACCACCATCAAACGGGATTCTTGCTCTCCAGTCAGATCGGCGGAGATGATGACTGGGTACATCTCAGGCTCGCCCGCAAGGAACCGATACTTCAGCGAAGTAGGGAGCGGCTTCAGCTCTGGACAGCTGGGTGTTGGCAAATCTGGCTTCGGAAGAAGGTGAGTGTATGCTGCCAAGTCTGCCTGGGAGAAAGAAAACGAACTCTCGCAAACTGGATCTGGAGAAGGCTGCTCATCTGAACTGTCTCTGATCTGCTCGGCATCTACCTCCTCCTCAGTTGTAGGCTCTGTGGGACTCAGGTCTGGCATCTGATCCTCGCAATCTGCCCAATCAGACTCTGAATCCGAGGTATCTGCATCAAACAAGGTGGCATCAGTACCACCATCACACAAGGTGGCCTCAGTACCACCATCACTAAACTCTGTGTCGCGGTCGAGAACCGGCTCTGCTGCCTCTGAAGTATCCTGAACCAGGGCTGTGCTCTCCAAGCTCTCCTCTGCTATCAACTCAGCATCAGCGGTGTCTGAATATGAGAGGATGGCCTGTGCTGCGGGGTCTGCCCATGCTGCCTCATCATCTGTGATCACAAAGTCACAGTCCTGGTGGATGTCTAGCCCGGCATCTGTCAGCTGCTCTGTATCTGTGCTGGTCTCTGAGCGTGCTCTATCTCTGGCTATGTAGTCCTCGACCGTCTCTATTTGTACACTCTCGCCCTCGACGCGAAAGTATACCTTCCTGCTATCATGATCAGTCACCGCCTTGGCTGTGGCCAAGAACGGACGACCGAGGATGATGGGGGTATCGGCCACTGAATCAGGGATCTCCATGTCCAACACTACGAAGTCCACGGGGAATTGCAGGCCCTGAATAGTGACGATAACGTCTCGCAACAACCCCTTCGGCCTCTTGACAGATCGATCAGCAAACTGAAGGACTGTCCTACTCTGTCTAAGAGTGCCCAACTCGAAGCGGTCGAGAAGGGCTGCCGGAAGGAGGTTGATAGACGATCCGCTATCCAATAGAGTCCGGTCGAACCTCTGCTCTCTAATGTGACATCTGACATATGGGGCTCCTGAATCTGGCCTCTTGGCCGGCAGACGGTTCTGGATCACGAAGCACGTGGCTTTCGTCAGCACATGTATCTCTGAATGGTGGTTCCTCCTCCTCCTCCTGACTGTAGTCCTGTCTCTCAAAGAACGCTGAAGAAGGGGGATGTGCTGCAAAGCCTCCTGAAGGGTCAGCTGGATGTGAAAACGATCAATCATGCTCTGGCTGAACTCCTCCTGCTCTCTCTTTTTTTGGATCTTTTTCTTTTTTCTTCCCCTTCCCCATCAGAAGGGCTCTAGGGAAGGGGATCACAGGGTCCTTCTCAGATGAAGGACTAGGAATAGGTCTAGACGGCTCGACGGCCGGATCCGCACATACATCAAACACCACAGTGGGACCAGAGTAAGCTAAACCTTTTCCTTTATTCAAAACATGGTTCCGAGCTACATCAGAATGAGGAAAAACAACAGCTCTCTCTACATGAACACCGGTGGCCTCAGTACCACCACGGGCTGGCTCTGCTGGACGTCTTGCGGCCTCAGTACCGCGTGCTGGCTCAACAACTCGGGTGGCGTCAGTACCACCTCCTCGAACTGGTGAAGCGGCGGCCTCAGTACCGCCGGTGGGATCAGCATCCTTGGTGGCATCAGTACCACCGTCATCATCATGCGCGGCCTCAGTACCGCTCTCCTCCTCCTTATCTGGCGCCCTGGATGGATCCTCGTGTCGTCACTCAGATGAGGCGCCGCCTGCTGGTGCTCTACCGCTCCTAAGTGTAACAAAATCAGCATCAAACAGATCTGAAGACATATCATCAAACGGATCACTAGGAGTGGCATGCTCAGTGTAAACTACCTGCTCAGACTTCCGCTTCAGGCTGTTGGGATTCGGCTCTATCTGGGCAGGAATGGCGGCCTTCCCTCTCACGATGTCCCGCATCTCCTGGCGGAACTCGTCCATCTCCCGTCTAAAGGCAGCCTGCTGGTCCGTGAGGAGGCGGGCTATGTCGTCCAAGGCGGGGCTCTCGTATGGTGGACAATGAGAGCCCGACGGGTAGCCTCTCTGGTGTTGAGGCTGCTGGAACTGGTGCTGCTGGTGAGAGGGGTAAGAGGAAGGGTGCTGCTGCTGGTGTGGCTGGTGAGGCTGCTCTCGCCTCCAAGACTGTCCCTGCTGCTGATAGGGACGAGGAACGAAGGATGACTACTGCTGTGACTGGTAAACTGGGGCTGCTGCTGCTGGTGATCCCTCTGCTGGCTATACTGCCCTCCCTGACCGGATGGTTGCTGCTGGGGCTGGGTACCTCCACTCCCCCACCTGAATCCGGGATGGTCTCGTCGGATCCCTGGCTGAGGACGGTCATACCAAATCCCGTTGACATCCATCAACGGCTCTGCATCGTACTGGGCTGGCGGGAGTACTGCCAGAGGCTGATCCGGCTGGTATACCACCATCTGCAAGTCTGGAGATGGTGGTGACCGGTAGGTGGGCTGCGGCTGCTGGTACGGCTCCGCCTGTACAAGGTGAACCTGTCTAGGCTACTGGTGTGAGCTGGAGTGCTGGAACGAGCTGCTGCTGCCGCCGGTATCGCCTCGCGACTGAAGACGGGGCTGTGAAGCCGTTTGTGCCTCCTGGAGACACATGAGCTGGGTCTTCATGTCGCTCAGAGTCTGTGCCATCTACTCCATCTGAGTGATGCCCTGGCACTGCTTCTTCTCAATCATCTCCATCCGATCCAACTTCTCGCTGATGATACCCATATCCGCAGCGGATGACTCTGCCTGTGCTGCTGCTACTGCGGATGAACTGGATGGACCAGCATCGACCCGTGCTATCCTCTGGTACTGCACGGGTCCTGTCTGCTGCTGGGGTCTGCCCTGAGTGTACAACCTGGTCTGGGTGAGTGTACAACCTGGTCTGGGACATCACCATATAGTTCTCGGCCATCTCCTCGTAGATGGCCCAGACCTGGTCGTGATCCTTGGCGAAGTAAGACCCGCCACAAGAAGCATTCACCAAGCCCCTGGAGCTCTGGTGTCAGCCCGCTGAAGAAGCTCTGCACAAGGTTGGGCTTCGAAATGTCATGGTGCGGGCATCGGTCAGTCAGCTCACGAAACCTCTCCCATGCCTCATGGAATTGCTCGTTGGGGAGCATGGAGAAGTTGCTGATGAGGGCTCTCGCTGCATTGGTCCGCCCGAGTGGATAGTACTTGTTCAAGTACTCGGTGCGGAGCTGCTCCTAGGTGTAAACGAACTTCCCCAAGTGCTTCAGCCAGGTGGTTGCTCTGTCTGCTAGGGAAAAGGAGAAGGCGATCATCCTGATCGTATCCTGGTCCACCTGACGGTCGTGGACAGTGCTGCAAATCATGAGGAACTCCTGGAGGTGGAGATGGGGCTCCTCAGTAACGAGTCCGTGGAAACGGGGGAGTAACTGCAAAGTGTTCGGGGGGAACTTGAAGTCCCCCACGATGGCTGGAAGTACAACCCAGTGGTGCGTCAGCGTCGATCTGGGGTTGTGCAACTCCCGCATCGGCCTCGGTGGTCCTCCTGCCGCGGCTGCGGCGGCTGCTGCCGCTGCGGCGGCTGCATCTGCATCCTCTGGGTTCCTCGATCCCTCTCTCCTCTGCTCGCGCTCTGCTCGCATCTGCTCTATCTCTCCTCATATCAAGCATGAATGCTCCCTGATCCCTCAACTGCTGCTGGACGGTCTCTAATGAGGCGATCAAGGTGGAGTTGATCGCGCCCTGGTCCAGCACAAAGTGCTCAGGCTGTGGACCACGGGAACGATCCTCGGAACTGCCGGCCATGGCGTCTGCAAAATCAAATGAGCCAAACTCAGGTGCTGTCAAGTCTGCTAGTCTCTCCTCTGGCTCATATCTCTCAGAACCGAAAGAAAGGGGGTCGAGGGGGAACAGGGGCGGAATCATACTCAGGCTCGGAGAACTGGTCTCGGCTCTTGCGGGCCAACCCTAGATGAATGGGTAGACGTGCCCGAAAGCGGTGCAGCCAAAGGCTGCCTAAGAGAGCGTCTACCCATCATCGTGATCTGACGAGTAGGGCGGATGAGATCTGGAAAACTATGATGAGCAACCAAACCCTCTGTTCACCAACACAACACGAGCTGAAGACCGTAAAGGCTCGGTCAAATTATCTTGTCAATTTTTATTAGGTGAACAAGCAATCTATCAGAGTGCTTACGTGACCTGTTGGGATACCCGATGCTACTCCAACCGACTGGCCCGCACGGAAGAGTCGGTAGTCAGCTGGAAATAGCATCGGAGGGCTCTACCTAGTGTACGGGTCACTCTCTCGCGCAATCAAACTAAACAATGAGGGGGTTGCTCTCCCCAAGACAAATTTTTAAGGTGAGTGTCTTTTAGGGTCAATAGTTATAGCAGTCCCAATTTACGGTTTTTCTTTTTTAATATTTTTCAATAAAAACAAAGGGCCTAACGAATTTTTCGGTTCTCCTGGTTATTTAATCAAAAACAAGGGGGAGAAGTCGAAAAAGCCAAATGCGCGATAAAATCAATGATGCATGCAAAGTCAGAAATGCGTACCTGTCTCCAGCACTCTACATGCAATATGATCCGCGCATAAATGTAAAGACAGAAAATAAACTACCTAAATGATGCAGCGATGAAACCCGAGTCCTAAACAAGCAAGTCTACTCGCAGAACCGTCTAACTGGTCACCGATCCTTCAAGCCAAAGGTCCGATCTTGGCCTACCCCTCCTCTGCCCGACAAATCGGGGATAGGAGAAAGCGCTTTGGGGCAGGCTACGGCACGTAGGCTACGAAGGGGATGAATCAGTTAT
Organism: Ottelia alismoides; assembly: GCA_037367405.1. Lineage (NCBI taxonomy): Eukaryota > Viridiplantae > Streptophyta > Magnoliopsida > Alismatales > Hydrocharitaceae > Ottelia > Ottelia alismoides. Next base: position 170,527 of record JAZKJV010007400.1, read on the forward strand.
TTTTATTATTCAATTATTAGTAGGTCCAATTAATCGCACTATAGGAACAGGCAAGCAATTAGGTGTGGGGATCCTACTAAGTACGGCACAAGCAAGTAGAAAATCCTAAGTCTAGGGGCTCGATAAAAACCGCGTAAACACCGGAAAAGGCAGCAAGAAAATCAAAACCGCGAGAAAAGCCGCGAAAACACCTAAAGGTCCCCCCGAGCACACCGGTGCTCGGCAAAACAGATCCGCTAGTCAACCCAAGCAAAGTCCAAGAGTGTCTGAGTGTCCCTGTATTATTATAATTAATAATCAAATAAAATAAATCCTAAGCTAAACCTCTCCCACTCAGTCTCTCCCTCTCACGCTCTCCTGCGGCTCCGTGTAGAAGGGAGCCGCATCCAAGTTCTTCGGTTGCGTCGGCTTCTCGAAATCGGCCGCCTCGGTCCTCGGGCCCTCGCAAGAAAGAAAATAGAGTGGTCAGACCAATCAAAATAATCAAATACTAATAAGAAAAATAAATGAAAATGAAATGAGGGTATATATGTAAAAATACAAAATAAAATAAACAAACAATAATCAAACAAAACAAAAAAAGAAAATAAAATAAACAAAATAAAGCAAAAATATAACAAAAACAAAGAGCCGCGAAAAGCCGCGGACTCTGAAAGAGCCGCGAAAAGCCGCGAAAAAGAAAATGAAACTAAAACTAAAACTATTAAGCCGTGCTCCCCCGGCAACGGCGCCATTCTGATAACAACAACAACAACAAAGCCTTTTCCCACAATTAAGTAGGGGTCTGCTAAACGGCGCCATTATGATGACCGAAAAATATCCCCAAGTGACTAAGGCAAAGGTATCTAGATGGTCGTTGCGACCTCAATCACTCAGACTCGATCAATCAAGAAAAATAGACCATCAATCAAGATAAAATCAAATCAAAAATCAATAGCGGTCTTGCTATTAGTTTAACCTGGTATAGCGACCAGGGTCGAACACAAGGAGCACGAATTTGGCCTTGCGGCCTACGAAGTAGTCAAAAGAAATAAAAGAAAATAAAAGGAGTATTTTTGGTGGTTTTTAAGTCTTTTATATTTTTTTGGATTTTTAAGAGATTAAGAAAATAATAAAAACAAGGAAACAAGACACTTCAACAATTTATTAAATGCACTAAAAATCAACCAAAAGTTCAAATAAAAATATTTTTGTGTGTTTTATAATTTTTACTGTTTTTATTTAATTTTTGGGATTTTTCTGATTTTTATTTAATTTTCTAAAAATAAAACAAAGTCAAAAGTACTGTCCAGCCAAGCTTAAGGGGCTTAGATAAAATATCTAAGAGCCCCCAATAAGCCTGGAGGTATTTTTCCTGTATAGAGAAGAAAACAAGGAAAAATTGGGCACCTAAATTATTATTTTTGGATTTTTAATTTATTTACTAGAATTTTTATAAGTTTTTGAGTGTTTTTCAATTTTTAGGAGTTTTATGTAATGAAAAATAGCCAAAATTGGCTAGAAAATCAAGCAAGCAAAGACAAACACCAAGTAATTTTTTTGTAATTTTTAAATGAGTTTTAATATTTTTTTGTGGTTTTTCAACTTAGACAGTAACAAAAATAGATGTTTTTGAATTTTTAAAAATATCAAAACAAAACAAAATGTCTCCAAAAATTCTCGAAAATTTACACTATGGCAGGAGCCATATTTCCAATTTTCGTTGGATTTGGAGTTGGTTTACTATTTTATTAAAATCAAACACACGGGCACAGTACACAGGGACCAAAACGCAAATACCAAGAGTCCTGGGGGTTCTGGTGCAAAATATCCAGAAGGTCACGCGCGTGGCGCGTGCCTGAGGCACTCAGGGACCCAAATGTAATAAAAACTACTTCCGAGGACTAATTGGTAACAGGTACCAAAAGTCCAGGGGGTAGTCTGCAAATATCCCACGAATATACGCACATGCACTAATAAATCACGCACAGGGGTATAAATGCAATATCCAAAAAGTATTCATTCAATCCATAACATCCAGAACTACAGGGTATAAAATGCAAATACACCAGAAAACCACGTGTCGAAGCACGTGCTACATAACACACAGGGGCATAAATGCAAACTAAATAAAGAGCAGGGTCCCCTATGTAAATGTTCCAAAACTAAATAACTGAACTAAATATTTACAATACTAAGCTCTAAATAAAAGAAAGGAGAGGGCCTAAGGGTAATTTACCCTTTATTAATGGAGCCGCTGGATGGATGCCACGTGGTGCATCTGACGGTGAGGGACGGCTGGCGCTCCAAAGCTAAGCTCCTCGGGCGAATCCAACGGCGGAGGCGTAGCCACGTGTCAGATCTGACGGTGGAGGGCGTCAGTGGCTAAACCTCGCTGGATCGACGGCTGGGATCAGTCCTCCAAAGATCGGGCGGTGGCTGCTGCTCCTGGGATGGATGGCTCCGATGAAAACTGGAGCGGGAGGCTGATCGGACGGTGGATGAAGGTCGAGGAAGAACAGTTCGCCGGCCCAAAGCGCACGCTCCTGACCTCCTCTGCTGTGCCTGAAGATCGGAAACGCTCCGCGATGATGTTCCGCAGCTGATGGTGGCCTCCGATGACCCAACCGAGCCCTGGAGGGCTCCGACGAGGTCGACGGAGGTAGAGCTCCTGGACCGAATGGTCCAAGCCCTCAGATGGGCTTGGATGTACCTGCAAAGTAGACCAGAACGCTCGTGGGTCGAGGGCAAACTGCCTCGACCCGGTTAGGCGGGGTGAAGATGGTCGGATGATCGAGGTGGGCGAGCTCCGGCGAGGGTGAGGACGGAGGAGCTCGAACCCCAGCTCCTGTGCGAGCTGGGTTGGATGGAGGTATGGAGAAGGTGCGCGGGAGGAAGGCGGAGGCTATGGCGAAGCCTGATGATCGAACGGTGGTCGTACGTGGACGAAATCGACGGCGAACGGCGGAGAAGCGAATTGGGGGTAATGGAAAATTAAAGAAAAAGAAAGGGAACTGGGTATACCTGGGTGGTCGAGTAGACTATGGACGAGCTGGCGATGCTCTGGGTCGTGGCCTCGAGGAGCGTCTACCTCCGAGGCCGAGCTCTCGCTCTGGGCGGAGCACGGCGGTGGTACTCGCCGGATCAGTGGAATCCGCTCCCTCTCCTCGCTGCGACACCACGGGGGACGAGCTGTCACTCTCGCCGATGCGATGGAGCTCACTGGGGGGTGGAACGAATGGCCAAAGATGAGAATGGAGGTGGCGGAGCTGAGATTATATACGGTGGAGGGTCTGAGAAGACGGGCGCGGGTAGGGCAATGGAGCGCGCGGATCCCGAGATGGTGGCTCCGGCGAGGGTCTCGGATGCATCATTAACGAGTCGGACCCGGGGTTTAGGCGAGGCATGATCGGGTTTACACGGGAAAAATCCGAGAAACGGGTTACCCGCTAAGGACCCGTGGGAAGTGGTCCGGGGGGGGGGGTAGTTGACCGGGCGGTCAACAATCCCCAGGGCTAGTAGGAAGCGGCCACGTGGAAAATACTTGTAAAATCCATAAAAATTAGAAAATGGCCGATTTATTAAAAAGTCAAAACATGAAATATTTTCCTTTTAATTTTTTCTATTTTTTAGTGATTTTTAATTAATTTTTCAAAGTAAAAATAAGGTATGTACATAGTAGGGTTATATATAGGTATATGTATAATATATAAGATTTTAATTTTGATTTTTAATTTGTTATTTTTATACAATTTTATTCCCATTTTATATTTTATTTATTTATAACATAAAATAAGGAATAAAAGGATATTTTTATTTTATTTTTATTATTTATATACATAGGTGAAATAAATACATATTTACATTTATATACATGGTATATTTACAATAGTGTTTTGATTTTTAATTTTGTTCTTTTTATTTTGTTTTTGTTTTAATTTATTTTATTTATTTACACTATATAATCTAGAATATTTACAAAACTTTTTAGAAATTAATTTTATTTATTTATAGAGTTAAATAAATGTAAGTGTGTGGTGGTATGTACAAGGTGGATGTATACAAATGACCTATTTTTATTTTCTTTTTAATTTTTCTATTTTTCTTTTATTTTTATCTTTATAAATATATATAAGTATTTACAGCCTATTTTAATCTATTTTTGGGAGGAAAATATTTTTATTTTATTTACATAAATATTTACACACATGAGCCCCTATCTCCCTCTACTTTGGCTTTTATGCGGTCAGGCCCATGCTGAGCCCTCCCTTGGGTTAGGTTGCTCAATATTTATTCTAAATATTTCCCTCTTTTTCTTTTTAATCTTTATTCTTTTATTTTTGCACAAAAACATGCTAATTATAGATTTTTACACAATGCATGCTTTTGGTAATTATTTCTATTTACAACTATATACATGCATTTGCAAAGGTTTTTGTAGCTAAAATATAAGAATAAAGAGTGATGAATGAGTATTCATCACCTGTGCACCAAACCCACAGAGCAGGCGGCGCTGGAGTCCCAGAAACCTTCTCCCGAGCGGCGGTGCACCCTCCAGCACAGCCCCCCTCTGCGCCCTCCGTGGGGCTCCTCCAAGCCGCAGTCACCCTCCATCTTCAACAGGCGCGTGGCGCCCTATTCCCACAGGCGGCACTCTCCAGTCTGCGTCGAGCCCCGTCTCCTGCTCCAGCTGGTCGTCGCTCGACCTCCATCTCTTGGCGGCATCCACACGTGAGCATGTCCCCCCATCGAGGGCGGCGGTAGAAAAAGGGCCAAGGGAAACCTAAGGGCTCGTAGCTCCTGTTTAAAAAAATGTGGTTTCTTTTTAAGCCCAGATGGGCCGAAGGCTGGTTTGCTTTAAAAAAAGGAGGAGCTTTATTTTGGGTCTGGTTTGGTCGTGTATAAAAAAAAGAAGAAGGTTGCAAGTTTTTGAAAAAAAGAAGAAGAAGAAGAAGAAGAAGAAAAGGAGAGAGAAGAAAAAAAAGGCGTGTACAAGGTAAAAGCCGTACACATTATTAAAAAAATATAGTTGCAAAAAAATTGTGATGATGGAAAGCCGAAAGAAAAAATTGAAACGGCTTTTAAAAATGTTTCAAAAAAAAGAGATTGAACGGCTATTAAAAAATGAAGTAGCCGAGAAAAAAAGAGAAAAAATTTGCAACAAAAGCCGAAAAAAATGTGACGGCTTATTTGGTATTGTTTTCCCCAATTATCTTGTCTTCTCCCAATACAGTCGATGTCATGTATTCCGACTAGTATGGGAGAAAGGGGGAGTATGGTGTAGAGTCACAGGTCTTGTTCCAGATTCAAGAGGTCAGATTCAGATATTCTTCAGACCAGCAGATTTTCAGATTCTACAATTTTTTTCAGATGAAGATTCTCCATGCGCAAGATTCAGACTCGACGTTCAGATTCCGAGTCCACAGGTGTGATGCGTAGTTGTTCAGACTCGACGGATTGGTTAGAGTCCAAGTTCGAGGCACTCCATGTTTGAGTGACCCATTTTCGAGCAAGGCCTTAAATGTCGGTTTCGGTCACCATTTCGGTGACAACTAAAACAGAATTTCGATGGAATTTCGGTCAAATTTCGATCGAAATTTCGATCATTTCGGTCATTTTTTGTACTAGGACCCGCATATTTCGGTCATTTCGGTCGAATTTCGATTTTGATTGGATATCGATATTCGACAGAAATTCGACTGAATTTCGCTGAAATTCGAGGCCATGTTTTCGAGTTCTCCAGAGAGACTCATTTTCAGACACGCATATTGTGAAAGAATGATAAGAAAAGATGATTCGTTGTTTATTCAAGAGGTCTAAGGGTCCTTATATAGGACTAAACCCTAGAGGGCTCAAAGGAGAATATTCTATAGAACATTCTTTAGAATATAGAATATTCTCTATAGAATATTCTCTTAACAAATAGCCACATAGAATATTCTCTTAACATAAAAGCCCTCGTGGGATTACAATAGAATATAAAGAAGGAAATCTTCTGCAATCTCTAACACTCCCCCTCAAGTTGGAGCATATCCATCGATCATGCCCAACTTGGAAGATATCCAGGAAAGGCGCTTCTTTGATAAGGCCTTTGTGAATATGTCTGCAAGCTGAAGATCTGTTGAGATATTTGGTGTAGAAATCTTGCCTTCTCGTACAGCATCACAAACAAAATGACAGTCGATCTCAATGTGTTTGGTCCTCTCATGGAACACAGGATTTGTAGCAATATAAGTGGCAGATTTGTTATCGCAGTATAGAGGAACAGGAATAGTGATAGCAATATTGAGTTCTTGCAAAAGAGACAGTAACCAGGTAATTTCGCATGTGGCTTGGGCCATTGCCCTATATTCTGCCTCTGCACTGGATCGGGAAACCACTGTCTGCTTCTTGCTCCTCCAACTAACAAGGTTACCTCCTACCATCATCGCATAGCCCGTCGTAGAACGACGATCCTCAGGTGAGCTTGCATAATCAGCATCAGCATAAGCAGCAACCTTAGTGTATCCATTTGCCCCATAGAATAGACCACGTCCAGGGGATTCCTTCAGGTAGCGAAGGATCTGAAGAACATCTTGCCAGTGGTTGTAACATGGTTTCTCCATGTATTGGCTAGCTCTGTTCACAGCATATGATATGTCTGGCCTAGTAACAGTAAGGTACAGAAGTTTGCCAACCAGGCTTCTGTATCTTGCAGTATCTTCAAAGGCAGGATCATCTGGTGTAGAATGTTTCTTTGGTCGCAGGTATGCCAGATGGCTTGCACCCAAGTAATCCTGCTTCAGTTAGTATATCTAAGCAGTACTTTCTTTGTGACATATGAAGCCCCTTTTTGGTGCGTAAGACTTCTATACCTAGAAAATAGCGAAGTTGCCCCAGATCCTTGGTGACAAAAACCTTTTGCAGAAAAGTTTTCACTTCTAGCACTCCTTTATCGTCATCACCTGTAACAACCATGTCATCCACATATACAGCTAGTATGACAGTACCTGTTGATCGTTTTCTGACTAAGACTGAATGGTCAGATGTAGTTCTCTGAAAGCCCAGAGTGCTAATCTCTGAACTAAGTCTCTCAAACCATGCCCTCGGACTTTGCTTTAGACCATAAATTGCTTTACGAAGTCGGCAAACATACTCCCCCTCGACTTCGTAACCTGGGGGTTGCATCATGTAAACCTCTTCCTCAAGATCACCATATAGAAATGCGTTCTTGACATCCAGTTGAAAAACAGGCCAGCCTTTGTTCACGGCTACAGAGAGGATAGTGCGAATAGACCTCATCCTGGCAACAGATGAAAAAGTCTCGAAGTAATCAACTCCATATGTCTGTGTAAAGCCTTTTGCCACAAGTCTTGCTTTCAGTCTGTCAATAGAACCATCTGGAGAATGTTTCGTAGTAAAGACCCATCTGCAGGCAACAGGCCTGACACCTTCGGGACACGGAACTAGATCCCATGTTCCTCTGGAATTGAGAGCATCCATTTCTTCATTCATAGCTTGTCGCCACCCGTGGTCCTGTAATGCAATGTGATAGTCTCTTGGGACAGAAATTGTCATAAGAGCATCTGCATATCTTTTATCAGAACATGATAGGCTATCAGTGGACGTGAAATTAGACATAGGATGGATAGTGCATTGCCTCTTTGTTCTGCGTAGGGCAATGCTCCTGAGGATCATCCGGAGAAGTATTGGTGGGGCCACTTGAAGATGGCATATTTTCCTGCAACAAAGGAACTGGTAGAGGAACAAGAACAAGAGGGGACACATGTTTTCTTTTATAGACAATTGGTGGAGGAGGAAGTTCTAATGGTATGTCAGACACATCTTGATTGAAGAAGCGAGTTTGTTCGAAAAAGGTGACATCAACTGATATATAATAGCGTTTACCACAAAGATCATAGCATCTATACCCTTTCTTTGTTTGGGAATAACCCAGAAAAACACATTTAATTGCACGTGACGATAATTTGTCTGCAGTATGAAAGTTGTGAACAAAGGCGGTGCATCCAAAAATCCGCAGAGGTAGAGGAAATGGTGAGTCATTTTGATACAATAAGGCAAAGGGTGTGGAGCCATTTAGGGAGACAGAGGGAACTCTGTTGATAAGATGGACAGCAGTGAGAATAGCATCTCCCCAATAGGTTTTGGGGACCTTCATTTGGGTAAGAAGAGAGCGGGCAATGTCGAGGAGATGTCGAAGTTTTCTTTCGGCTACCCCATTCTGTTGGGAGGTATATGGGCAAGAGGTTTGATGGATAGCACCCTAGGAAGCAAAGAAGGATGTCAAATCCTTTTGTGTAAATTCCAATGCATTATCAGGACGAAATATTTTAACAGTAGTGGAGAAGATGTTTTTGACATAGTAAAAGAAATTCTTGACAATATTGTTAATTTCTGAGTGTTCCTTTACCAGAAAAACCCAAGATGATCGACTGTAGTCATCCACAAAGACAGCAAAATATTTATGACCACTTAGACTTCAGACCGGACAGGGTCCCCAGATATCACAGTGAACAAGTGCAAAAGGAGTACGGCGGCGAGGCTCAGTTCGTGCAGGAAAGGAGGCTCGATGATGTTTCCCGAACTGACATGCTTCACACTCAAAGGGTTTCATCATAGAAAGTTCAGGGAACATCATGGAGAGAGCTTTAGCAGAAGGGTGACCAAGACGAAGGTGCCATAGAAAAGGATCTTCAGAGATGGAGACTGCACCAGCAAAGTTGGAATCAGAAGGGATGTCGAGGTAATAGAGGCCGTTCCTCTCATGACCCCTACCAAAAATCTTCCTCGTCCGGATGTCCTGAAAATAACAACAAACCTAATCAAAAATAACACGGCAGTTAAGCTGATGACATAGCTTCTGTACTGGTAGAAGGCTGAGAGGAAAAGCAGGGGCACAATGAACATCTGTCAGATGCAGCTTGGAAGAAAAGTTGACAGTACCAACAGCAGTCACTGGGGAATGATCCCCATTAGCAACCCGAACAGTCTTCACAGATGAAGATGGCTAAGAGGAGGTTAGCAAACTTCCTTCTCCCGTCAGATGGGTAGAGGCTCCAGAATCAATAATCCATGCATGCTTAGAGGCAGAGACAGAGTTTGCTACTGTACCTGAGGTAGTAGCCAGGCTAGCAGTAGGGGCAGAAGCATTACTATCAGAAGGGCTAGATTCTTGCAGCAGTTGTCGTAGGCGAGCATATTCAGAAGCAGTGAATGGGTTTGTGCCTCGCTGGTTTGCTGAGTAGATGTTTCTGCAGTTGCATCATATGATACTTCATCATAGGCATTGTTAGCATTAGGTTGCATGCCAAACGTTGCCCAGTAGCGATCAGAAGGGTGATTCCAGCGTCCACAGTGTACACATGCTGGATACCGAGCAGAAGAATCACGACCACGTCCACGATCACGTCCGCGTCCAGAGTCACGGCTGCGTCCAGATTCACGACCACGTCCACGCCCTGAGTCACGTCCCCGTCCTCCTTGATAGTTATGACGCCCTCTGTATCCTGAGGAGGTATAGTGGGCCATCGTCTCTGTAGAGGTGTGGGTGGTAGAGTGCTGAATCGGAGCCTCTAGCTCCTGTAAGCGTCCGAAGATGGTCTCAAGAGTAGGTAAAGTATCAGCCATCAGAAACTGATCTTTCACAGGCTTATATTTTGGATTTAGCCCCGAGAGAAATCTGTAAACCTGCCATTCAGCACGTTCTCCTACTTGTTTATCACAACATGCAGGCTGAAAAATAAGGAGTTCCTCAAAAAGGCTTGTAAGAAGCCTGTAGTATTCGATAAGACTTGATTCTCCCTGAGTGGCAGACCAAATTTTTGTGTATATGTCTGACAGACGAGACTTAGTCGTCTTTTGAGAATATGTACGCTCAAGGTTTTCCCACATTGCCTTAGCGGTGTCTTTGTAAAGAAGATTCGCAGCAATATTTGGATCGACACTGTTCGTCATCCAAGTGATAACCTGACAATTATCAACAAACCAAGTTTCATAGTCCTTATCAGTTTCCGCAGGTGGAACTTTTGTAAGAACGTAGCTCTTGCGCTGGCCACCAACAAACACTTTGAAAGACCGAGACCATAGAACATAATTTTCGGAGCCCTTCAACTTGATAGAAGTGCCATGTACCAGCAAAGAAGAAGTAGGGTACGTGGGCTTGATCTCGGCAGACGTCATCGTGGCGGCTTAGGTCAAGAAAAGTGACCTAGAGAGTATATCTTCACTCAATTTATCATCAAATATCTAAACCCTCATCAAGAAATAAGAAGGATGAGGCAATGATCGTTTGACGGCACAAGAGGGGGCCTGGCGGAGTCGGCCTGGCGGCGGAAGGAGGCCCTGGGAGGGCTGGCGGAGGCGCCTGGCAGCGGAGGCGGGCCTGGCCGACCTGGCGGTGGTACCTGACTGCCCTAGAGCAGCCTGGCGACGCTCAGCCGAGGCGGCGCGGGCCTAAGGCAAGAGGTGCGGAGACCCGAGGCGGCACGCGGTTGTAGATGAACTTGGAGGGCTGGTGGTGGCGGAGGGGTGATTAGGTCAGAACACCGGCCTAGGACCGCTGCCCTGATACCATGTGAAAGAATGATAAGAAAAGATGATTCGTTGTTTATTCAAGAGGTCTGGGGGTCCTTATATAGGACTAAACCCTAGAGGGCTCAAAGGAGAATATTCTATAGAACATTCTTTAGAATATAGAATATTCTCTATAGAATATTCTCTTAACAAATAGCCACATAGAATATTCTCTTAACATAAAAGCTCTCGTGGGATTACAATAGAATATAAAGAAGGAAATCTTCTGCAATCTCTAACACATATATTTGTGGTCATTTTCAGATGAGCACATGTTTGCCATCTTTTGTTATGGTCCAAATCTTTTTCTTATTGTTTCGGCCAGAGTTTTCATGTGAGCCATAGGGACTCCAGAGTAGAGGACCATTCCCTATGCCATGTTGGCAAGGGTTTTCATGTGGTATCATAGGTATACCAGAGTAGTGCACCATTCTCTGTGCCAGATGGGAGAGATCCAGTTCTCCGACGAGGGGACTTTTTCAGACTCCATTCTCCAGCGACCGTGGACTCCGACGAGGATTGCACTTCCACGGCCCTTTCCAGTTCAGCCCTTTTCAGAAATGGAGTAGTTGTCCACATGTTGTGGCGGGCCAGAGTACTCCGACGAGGAGACTCATTTCTAGTTACAGTGACTCTGACAGGCGCAATTCAGAGCACATGCTCTCCGACGAGGAGATTCAGCAGACTCACACTCCAGCTCGTTCGTCCTCCTCACCTGCACGGCATGAGAATAATAATCTTAACAAAAACTGACAATCGAACAATAAATAAATCTTCAATAATAACTCCTCGAGAATCGAATCCGTTCTGATACCATGTTAGAAAATAGGAAGCAGAAGCGGAATCAGAAATAAAGATAGAAAACATGAATTAAACACGGGATTTTACATGGAACCCTACTCCGTGAGGAGCGGGATGAAACCACGAGAGAAGCCCTCAAAGGGGCATATGCTTCATTGCTTTTTCTCTCTTCTGATACAGGAGGTATGGGGCTCCTTATATAGCCTCCACAGAGCCTCCAAGTCCCACCACTGGTAGATGTTGGACTAAACTCTTGGATGGGGTACCTCCTACAACTCAAGTAGCGCATATCTCAAATATTCCAACAGTCTCCGCATCTCCAAACCGGTAGATGTGTGACTAAACTCTAGATGGGGTAAATGGATCCTGGAGAGATCTATTTACCCATCTTCCTCATATATGACGCATATAACAAATACTAAAACACTTCCCCTCAAGTTGGAGCATGCAATGCTCAGCTTGGACCAACAGAAAGAAACTCAACTCACAATACATGACACTACAGACAATATCAACTCAACGCGCACAACTATCGGTTGTTGTCGAGGACGTAACTTCTCATGACATGCATGTGAGGAGGACGAACGGGCCAGAGTGTGAGTCAACTGAATCTCCTCATCGGAGAGCATGTGTTCTGTACTGCGCCTGTCAGAGTCACTGCAACTGGAAAATGAGTCTCCTCGTCGGAGTACTCTGCCCCGCCACAATATGTGGACAACTGCTCCATCTCTGAAAAGGACCGAGCTGAAAAGGTTGTGGAAGTGCAATCCTCGTCGGAGTCTACGACTGCTGGAAAAAGGAGCCTGAAAGAAGTCTCCTCGTCGGAGAACTAGATCTCTCCCATCTGGTACAGAGAATGGTACTCTTCTCTGGAGTCCCTATGATACCACATGAAAATCCTTGCCCACATGGCATAGGGAATAGTCTTCTACTCAGGAGTCCCTATGGCTCACATGAAAACTCTGCTCGAAATAACAAAAGATGATGGGGACCACGAACGAATGATGGCAAACACGTGATCATCTGAAAAACCGCATACATGTGCGTGTCTGAAACAAGAGACTCGGAATCTGACGTCGAGTCTGAATATCTGTTGTAGAATCTGAACATCTGATCGGTCTTAGAGAATTTGACATCTAAATCTTAGAACAAGACCTGTAACTCTATACAATACTTCCCCTTTCTCCCATACTGGTCAGAATGAAGACATCAACCAAGTTGGGAGAAGACAAGATAGAATGGGGAGAAAACAAGAAATCAAATAAGCCGAGTTAAAAAAAATCGATTTCTCAAAATATGGATAACATTTGGCCGTATATACTTCAGTTAATTTTTTTTACAACTCTTCTTCCTTTTGTTTTTTTAATTTTTTTAAGCCGTTCAACCTTTTTTTTAACGGCTTTTCATTCTCGATTTTTTTAACAAACTCACGGCCCAATGGGCCCTCACATAATTTTTTGTTAAATACCGCAGCACCACTTTGTACTTCCTCTCTTTCTTTCTTTTTCTTTTTTTAAATAAACAGTTAAACACGAAGGGGTGCGTACCCCCTTTAGGGTTCCCTGGAACCCGAGGTTCTCAAACATCTTTTTATGTCGTCGTCGATCGGCTGAAGAAGGATGGCACGATGGTGGTCGCGGGATGGGAGATTGATGCAGCACAAAATTAAAATATAGGGCGTGATGTTTTTTTCCGTTAATTTTATTTACGTTTATTCGATCGTCGTATTTTTTATTTAAATAAAGAGATCCTGTGTGATCTCCAAATTAGTCAGTCAATTTTAAATTTGAATTCGAATTTTGAATTAGAGTCAACTTAGGATAATGTAGATTTGAATCTCGATTCAAATCAATTAAGATCGAGTCAGAGTTCAAATTTGCTTTCTATTTTTGTAATTCCACCTCTACTATATAAAGAGGTTGGCAGTCTATTGTAAGGGACAATTCAGGTTATTATGAAAATTGAGTTTATCTCATTATCTCTCTCTCTCTCGTTATTCCTCTCTCTCTCAACGTGATCTTCACGATTCTCATCTCAAGTCTCGCGCAACCGGCGCGTTATCTCCTTCACCCTCCCCTCTCTAAATTTCTTCTACCAACATTTATATTTTTTTCACCATTGTAAATTTTCGTTTGCATCATTTGGTATCAGAGCATGGAACCTGAATCGTTCCTACGATTCGCTGATCCTGTCACATATTGGCGTTTGAAGTTTGATCTCAGCCGCCTATCGCATAGTTCGCAGAAGTTCCAACAGCGACTCATATCATGCGTCAAGGTGCAAGTATGGTTAAACGCACAAATCGATGAAGATTCGCATGTCGAAGACCAAATTCAGAACGTTGTACCTGCATTTCAAATCAATTTCAGCCAAGAAAATGAAGGTATTTTCGTTCAAGATGAATATTTTATTGATGCAACTCCTGTGCTACAAAACTATGAAGATATAGGGCCGATATTTGATGAAAGTGCGGCCGAACAATCTGAATTCGAAGTCGAAGATGCCGTCCAAGAATTAAAATGTAAAAAAAACAAAGATTTGGGACCAATCTTCGATGAAGAGCCCTCGGATGAAAAATACAAAATCGTCGACGTGTTCACGGTTGAAGCTACGGTCCAAACGGATCCCCATCTTCTACTCCCACCAACTGCTGGATACCCCCTCTTCCCCTGGAAGCCGTTGCTGGCCCCTCCAACTTGGCACCTTCCAAGCCCTCAAGCCCACAATCATGGTCAAAACAGGCCCTGCACGCGCAACAGGCATCGCCATCACCGGTGGTTTCCAAACTCGGACGCACCGCCTGCACGCCTCCTCATGCACAACCTGCGCAGGCCCCACCAACATCGCTCTTACGTGACTCCACACCGTATGCGTGGTCATTCCGACGGTATCCTCTGCTCACGCGCAGCCTGTGCGCCATCTATGCACGTCATCCACCCGTGGTGCTGCCTCCGAGGAGGTCGCCACTGCCAGCACCTTCTCTCTGTCACGAGATCTCCTGGTTGGATTACGAACTCGTGCAACATGCCCCATCCCTGCTACTGGGAGTCCCGCCCCGGCACCCCCCGTTGCTACTACAGCCATGCGGCCTCCCCCCTTCACGTGCGAGAGAGATGCGCTAGTAAGGACCCCCGTCGTCGACGCCTCCTTCCATCTCGGTGCCGCCGCTTCTTTCTGTGGGAGCTAGGAACCCTAGCACGGGATCTCTATACAGGAGAAATCAAATCCCCGAGATTTGGGGTTGAGAGGTTAATTTGGAGAAATTGCAGTGAAGGCCCCTCTTACAAAAATCTTTATTCAAAGGGGATATTCAAAAACTCCACTTACAACATTGTTTCAAATGAAGGGGTAGAAAATTTGCAGTCATATCCCTCAGTGGAGAGAAATTATAAACGTAACTTGGAAAGGGATAAAAATTAGGGGGATTTACCCAACCAATTCGGATGAATTCTCCACCGACAGAGTGAAGATACAGCAATTCGTCAGGAGACGAATTTTTCAAGCGGAGGAGAATTGATGCAGCACAAAATTAAAATATAGGGTGTGATGTTTTTTCCGTTAATTTTATTTACGTTTATTCGGATCGTCGTATTTTTTATTTAAATAAAGAGATGTTGTGTGATCTCCAAATTAGTCAGTTAATTTTAAATTTGAATTCGAATTTTGAATTAGAGTCAAGTTAGGATAATGTAGATTTGAATCTCGATTCAAATCAATTAAGATCGAGTCAGAGTTCAAATTCGCTTTCTATTTTTGTAATTCCACCTCTACTATATAAAGAGGTTGGCAGTCTATTGTAAGGGACAATTCAGATTATTATGAAAATTGAGTTTATCTCATTATCTCTCTCTCGTTATTCCTCTCTCTCTCTCTCAACGTGATCTTCACGATTCTCATCCCAAGTCTCGCGCAACCGGCGCGTTATCTCCTTCTCCCTCCCCTCTCTAAATTTCTTCTACCAACATTTATATTTTTTTCACCATTGTAAATTTTCGTTTGCATCAGAGATCGACGCTGGAGAGGAAGTGGAGTGCGCTAGGGCAAACCGCGGAGGTGTCGCCTGTGCTCGTGCGCGCCACCCCGATGGGGAGACCTGATGGAGATGGAAACTTGGGCGTACAAGAGATGGAGAGCGTGCCTCCTGTGTGTACAAGGAGGAGACTTGGGCGACGTTGCGCCTGTGCGGCTCCGCCTGGAGGCCGTCGGGCTTCGCTCAAGGGCACCGCCTGAGCCAGATGGGAGGGTGCGGTGAGTCGCGCCTGGGTCTGTACACGATGAAGGGGAGGAGTCTGCGCTGCCGCGAGGATACGTGAGGGGAGGCGATGCCAGCGAGTGATGCAACCATTGGCGGTTCTCGCGAAGGCGATGCACGCTTGGATGGTTACGTACGTGCGGCTAGGGTTGATCGCACCGCTGCCTGGGATGAGAGCTCGCCAGTGCAGGTTGGAAGAGGCTGCGCCTAACAAGCTGTGGGTCGGCACGAGGAGGAGGAAGTCGCTGCTTGGGGACACGACGATGGAGGAGCGGAGGTGGCACACTGGTCCTTCACCGCCTTGCAGGAGATGCGATCTCCAGATCGCATGGATCGTCTTCTGGACTGGGGAGTAGCCTGGCATCGCTGCTTATGCAGCCGATAGTGTCGCTCGGAGGGCTTACGGCTAGAAGGAATGCCACTGGGATGTATGCCTGGAAGTGTCCCCAAAAAAACTCGACTGGAACCAGAAACTCCTGGAGATGCGGCAGATATTAGGGTTTCATTCTGAGACCCTAGAATAAACTCTGGAACTTGAAAGACGCGAGATCTGGAACTTGATGACTTGAACAAGGTTTAAAGAAGCGCAAGGCGATCCGAGGCGTTTTTCCTGAAATTGAGGCGAGGCATAAGCCTCGAGGCGGTCGAGGCGTAAGCCTCAATTTTTTGGAAAGAAATTAAAGTAAAATATATTGAAAAAAATATGATAATAATAAGTTTTCCCAAAAACACATTCAAGAATAGTTTAACACTAGTAAAAGATATAATACATAAGCGATGAAGGCATTGTCGTTCAAAAAAAGCCACTAATATATGGAATATCAAGTTCTTATTCCAACTTCAATAATTCTATATGAGTATTGAATTAAAGTCTATACTTAATACTAAAGTATAATAGAAACCATAATTTTTAGTGTTTGAAGTAAAAAAATACTAACACACCTTGAATCCCAACCATTTGTCTTGTTGGACGTTGTTGGAGAACCGTCATATGCATCCCCTCCTGGCATACCCCAAAAGACGGGGATCTCAACTTATACTAAAGATATTATTTTTATTTTGCTATTCACAATCAAATGTAATAATTATTTTAATTCACGTGTTTATTCACAACCTTCCTTCTTCATATATACGATAACTATTCTAAGATTCTCAAATTATACAACCAAATAACAACATCAAGTTGCAAACTTGCAACTAATATAAAACATTTATTACAATTCAAACTCAAATATGTGTGCAATACAACTAGTAAGTGTAGATGTATGATAAATTGAACATGATGTATACAAGATCACGGAGCTTCGCTTGTTTCAAGCGATATCTTCTCTTTGCATGGAGCTATATATAAAAATATGCAAGGTTTAACATGGAAACATAAATACAAAAATAAAAAAATATATAATGCTTACGGAAAATAGGGTCTTGTGCAAAGCACATAACCAAAAAGGTAAAAAAAGCCTCGTGTTCGAGGCTTACGCCTCCGTCTCCGCCTCGCCTCGAACGCCTCGCGCCTCGAACGCCTCACGCCAAGGCAAGGTGTACGCCCCACCCAAAGGACCCGAGGCGTGCACCTCGGGGCGATTTTGGCGCGCCTCGCCTCGAGGCGTACGCCTTTGCGCCTCGAGGCGGCACTTTTTAAAACCATGGACTTGAATAAAACAATCGAAGAACTGAATAATCGAACCTCGAAAGAAAAAAAAACTTTTAAGAACAAATCCCCGAGAATCGAACCCGCTCTAATACCATGTTAGATTATAGGAAGCGGAAGCGGAATCAGAAATAAAAATAAAGAAATTGAGGAACACAAAGAATTTTACGTGGAACCCTACTCCCTAAGGAGCGGGATGAAACCACGGAAGAAGGCCTCAAAGGGCCATATGCTTCATTGCTTTTCTCATCTGACTACAAGGGTGTGGGGCTCTATATATAGCACCCACGGAGTCTCCACGTTTCCAAACTGGTAGATGTGGGACTAAACTCTGGATGGGGTAAATGGATCCTGGAGAGATCCATTTACCCAGCTCCCTCATATATGACGCATATAACAAATACTCCAACAGTACAGGTTCTACACAGCATCCTGCAATGCTCAATTACATTCTCAGAATAAAAAGCATCCTCTCTAAACATGACAGCATTTCGCGCACATCAAATTGCCCAAAGCACTGCAAACAGAAGCGCACAATCCTCGTGACCGTAGCCGCAGATCGATCTGATATCCCTCCAGAAGCAACCTGATAACCGAGCCAAGAAATGCATGCTCTACCCCATACGTCAGACGAGGACGGACACGAGAAGAACATGTGGTTAGCATACTGCAGAGCGTATCCTCCACACCCAGTATCTGCCCCCAGCGCGCCTTCATGAGAGTCCTCCCAAACCTGAATAACCATAAGAATACCTTAAATACATCCATTCTTTCGTTGTCGTACAGCAGTGATCGCTCTAATAATCCCAAAGAGATCCAAAGTTTATCCAGCCTTGTTCCACAATAATGGCTTCATGGAGATTACTTGTATATACAGGTTTCGGTTGTTGGTATACCTCAACGGAAGAGCAGCCGCAGAACTGAGAATTTTTTATAAGAAAGTAGGAGCACAGTTGATATTCCAAAAAAAGGAGTGGCATAACTGATATTCCAGAAGTTGAGGACACAAGTGATAAAAACCCATTTTTAAACATGCTTAAGTTATATTGGTAATTCAACATTGTCCTCCCTACGACTATAACCCTAACTCTAGAGTTAGGCTATAAGCAGCCTTTGAAATAGCCGCTCTTTGTGCTCCAGCTCACTATTTCATAAAAGGGTAAAATAAACTCCATTCTTGGATAGCCAAAGAAACATTGCTCTTTTTTGCAAAAAAATACACGTGTCCAACTCGATGCACATTCACTTCTCACTAATAGTATCGAAAACGGAATAGTTACATGATCAAAGACTTAAGTCAACAGGATAAAAGTTCAGTTTGGCACAGATCACTTTCATTTTTTGCCCGAAATTTGCATATAACTCTTACTCGGATTTTCTTTAAAGAAAAGGGCGTACTCTGGTAAAAAAAACTGTAGAACAGAACCATCGCTATATATTACCTGAAGGCATTCTCAATTCTCAGAATATAACATGGGTTGCACGTACCAGTTTATGCTGGTTGCCCAAAGGACAGGAAGTCCGCGACTGGAGATATATTAGTGGGCCTAGGTTGCTGGGAATCTTGACCATATATATAGCTCGGCTGGATGCCGTCCCCAGCGGTGAACCAAGTCCGGTGCAAGAAGTTTCTCCACAGCGACGAATGCATGTCTGATACTGGATCCGTATCTAGTAATATCAATATAATCATGAAGACAATGTGTAAAAATATAAGATACCTACAGCTAGAAAAATTCCCTAGATTTTCCCATCTCCAATGCATGTAGCTGACACGATCTAAGCATTAGCTGTTTTTCCATCTCAAATGCAACTATGCTTTAGACACTAATCCCGGATGTACATGTTTTTAAGGCATGTACACGAACAATTGACTGTACCTAAAAATTCATGATCACCTCCCCACCAAAAAAAGGCATGCTTTCGCGTAAGCTAATGTCCGTGGTTTCTGGTTCATCTTCACACCTCTTCAACCTGCAGATAAAAGGTAGCATGGCTTTAGAATCAGTAATGGGCACAAAAATACTAGCAATCTACTGCGTCAAGAGCTGTAGCATTGTCAAACTTTCAATATAAAAAACAACAAATTCATTGGTTAATATACATAATATACCCTTTGGCACCAAATGCTATCCCACCGGATTTTGTTCTTATTTAATAGGCTTCAACCAAAAAATCACACTCATCTAAGCTAAAACCGGATTTATGAACTGCATGTACTTGTTTATTGAGGGCACTCTAAGAGTATGGAGATCATGTAACCAAGCAAAAGATTGGATCTTTTACTTGTCGTGACTCGTGATGACATGAGAGGATGAAACGATACTCGACATAAAGATATTGGGAATGGTTTCTTCCTTTTTTTTCAAACAACACATTCAAAAGCTATAAGTCTTAGCAAATCCGTGGATTTTCCAGAAAGCATGCACCCGAATTTATGTTTACTAAAAGTTAAAACTAAATAACATCTGCTGGATTTTGAATCTAATAATCTTGCATCTAAATAGAAAGTTCATCACTAAAAACTAAAACCAATTTCGTAAAATCACCTCAACTAATGAGGTGAAAAGCGGGGAGGAAAGAAAATTTGGATTTTATCTTGCCTGTCAATGTCAAAGGATATGTTCGTTACACATAACCAGTAGATGTTTGCCATGTTCTTCATTTATATCTCTGACAGAGATGTAGCATTGTGACTTGCAAACAGAGAATTTCAATAAATGCTGTTTCGACGACAAAGATATTTCTGAAACCATGAATCTTCCTTGAGAAATTCAATAGAGGCCTTAAAAAATCTTAAGCAGCACATCAATTTGGCAAAGGCACTAGATATCCTCATCCGCAGACTGGTGAATTCATTCAACCAGAAAATTGCAATCCTCATTGTTTTGTAATGTGTGAGTTATTTGGCTTATGGGTAAATAGATCATGGGTGTGGATCCATTTACCCACTTGGGTTTTACTTATGTAACTCACCTCATCTTGGCTTTGTGATATACGAAAAAGAACAAAAAGAAGGTTCTTGTTGCTGTGAGCAACAAGGATCAGTTCCCCCGTGATTTTCCCTTCCGATTAGGAAGATTTTCACATAAATCTTGTGTCATGTGTGGTTGCTTGTCTTGATTCCTTTTCTACATGATATCAGAGCTTTGAGATTCAAGGCTACGGGTTTTTGCTGCGTTTCTTGAGCTGAAGCTAGTGGAGCTGCTGCATTTGGGCTTCATCTTGAGGCCATTTTTGGCTCTAAGGTTCCGCTTAGAAGGTGTTGTTGCTGCACTTGGTGCTGTCATCTCTAGGTGATGCTACAGCCTTTGCCAAACCTATTCGTCCATTGTGATTTCGCCCTATATGCTGGTATTGTTGAAATGTTTTCCGACTTTTTCTGTGCCTTGGAAGGTGTCTACAAGAAGGTTTGATACTGGGTAACGAGAGGGGACAACTAGGTTTGGGCAAAGTTGTGCTTGACTTGGTGGTGCATACCAATTGTTAGACAAAATGCATGAGAAGATGTTTGCACACTGAATTGTGGTGTTATTGCTATTTGCCTCATGTTGTTGTTGCTGCTTCGATTGGAGGTTCTTAAAGGTCATTCTTCAGGGTTGTGTTGTGCAGGGATACCTTGCTTGCAATTAGGGGGCAAGTTGTTGAGTCAAATTCTGCAAAGGCTGCAAGTTGCTACTATTGTTGCAAGTGAGGCTGGAAACCCCCTTGGGCTGCAAGTATTGTGGGTCTAAGTACCCCTTGAGAAGAATTTCCTTCTTTCTTTGGGCTGCAAGTATTGCTGCTATTGTCCCTCTTGAGACTGCACTACGTGCCAGTTTGTTTCTTGGTGGTTCTGTCCATCTTGTTGTTGATTGTTTGATCCTTGTTTGCTCAGCCGTAGTGATCAAGGAATGGTTTCGTTGAGATTACAAGGTAGTGGTGTTGTATTCCTTTCCTCGTGGCTAGTGATTCAAGACTTGAATGGATAACTGACAGTGGTTCTGTTAGCCATGTAAGCCCGAGGCAAACCATTCCTACAATAAATGTTATTGTAATATTTGATTTATCAATAAAAGTTATGATTGCTTCACTCCCTTTCTAAGATTAAATGAATGAATGAACTATAAGGTCCCTCTGTACAAATAGAGTTATGTACCATGGCCATCTTGATAATCATACAGATGTTGATTCATTGATTGAATCATAGAGACTGGTGCTTGGATGAATATCTAAGGAGTTAGATTGAGGACTCATCAAGCACCGTCAAATGATTATTAAGAGATGATCTCCAGCCTGAGTAGGAGATGGCAATCCTTTCTCATTAAGGCCGATATCTGACCGACTTCTTGATGCAGGACCTCTGCATGGGAATAGTGATTCAGAGGTGTCGGATTAGTCAGATCAAAGGGTTGACTTAACAAGATCGAGATAACCTAAGTCCTATGTTGAATGTTGTCACAATATAGGCACACATCCTCTGAGGCGGTTGTGGTTGCCGAAGTTGGTGGGGCTCGCTGCTCGAGCTGCTGGATGCTGGCGCTGGGAAGGCTGAGTCGGCAGAGCAGCGGAGGCGGTGGGAGGTTCCGGCAATGCCGGTGGAGCCTCTAGATGGCGGCGAGGGTTACGTGTCCAGTGGGTGGTCGCTGGGCGGACCGGCTCAGTTCCCGGAGAAGCCGCTGACTTCGGAGGGCGGCGCGCTTTCGGCTGGTACGCACCCCCCGAGGGCGAGGATACGGTTCGGCACGTTTTTCAGGGTTGGGCGACTGAGGGCCTGAGGCAGGATTTGCTTTCCCTGCCTTGGGGTGTAGCGGAAGAGGCGGTTGTGGTTGCCGAAGTCGGTGGGGCCCGCTTCGGAGGGGCTCCAGTCGGCTGTGGTCGCTCGGATCCTGAGGTTCTGCGGGTCGAAGGTGCTGGGACTTTGTCGGGTTGCCGGGTTGGGATTGCTGATCCGATTGATACTGCTTGGCAAACTCCTGTGTCAGGAGTTCGGGTCCTTCAGAACTCCTGGCGGGTCCAGACCCGGGTACTCTCGCTTTTTTCTTACGGCGGTTGGTTGGGTTCGCCTTGGGGGATTCGCCTGGCTCCTGAGGTGGCGGAGGCGGGAGGCGGAGCTACCGTCGCGGCGCCGCGGCTCGGTTGGCTGGGGTCTTCGGGTGGGGCGAAGATCGGTGCGCAGCTGGAGGTTTCGGTTGGGGGCGGGTCTGTTGGATCTGGGGCGGAGGCGGGGGTTCCTGCTGGAGTGGGGGAGCTTGGGTGTCCTCCGGGTGCAGGGGCGGAGGTCTTTGAAGCTGAACCCATGGGATGCTCTCCTGTATCGTTGCGAGTGTCCCCTGCTGGTGCTGGGGGGGCCTCGAGCCTAGCTTTCTTGGAAGGGGTGGGGGGCTTGCGGCAGGGGCGGTTTGGGTTGGCCTATGAGAGGGGGAGAGGGGGCGGAGGGGGGCGAGGGCTGCGTTCCGGGCAGCCTTGGCTGCTGATTCTCCGTCGAAGGCCGACTCTCAAGGTTCTCCTGCCGTTGTGCCAGTACGAAATAGGTTTGCCGCATTGAATAGAAGCTTGGTTCGAAGGTTGGGGGTCATTCCCCCGCAGAAGAAGGCGGTTCAGGTGTCTTTATGAAGATGCTCTCTCTGAATGTTAGGGGATTGGGCCGTCCCGATAAGAGGCTTGGGGTAGTGAACCTGGTGAGAGAGGCGGCAGCAGACATTGTCTTGCTTCAGGAGACAAAGTTGCAGGTGATGGATGATTCTTTGCGTCGGGAGCTCAGTAGGAGAGGTGTTTTCGAGTTGGTGGCGACTGGGGCTGATGGAACGTCGGGGGGTATCATTTGTGGGTGGCATGTTGATTCCTTCAACTTGCTGAGTTCCCACGTGTCAGTGTTCACGCTGACGATTCAACTGCACCGGAGAGTGGATGGATGTTGCTTTTATGTCACAAATATATATGGCCCTTGTAGGCGGGAGGATCGTACTTTGGCGGCGGATTTGGCAAGCGTTGCGCATGAGGTGGGAGACGTGGTCCGGATCATTGGTGGTAACTTAAATGTCACCTTGCTTCCGGGTGACAGGCCCCGGGAATGCCGGGGGTGCTGACTTGGGATCCAGGGAGTTCAGGGAGGTAGCCAATTCTCTGGGGCTATCTATAGTGGATGCGGCTGGGTGCAAATTCACTTGGAGGAATTCGAGAT
Source organism: Ottelia alismoides (assembly GCA_037367405.1). NCBI lineage: Eukaryota > Viridiplantae > Streptophyta > Magnoliopsida > Alismatales > Hydrocharitaceae > Ottelia > Ottelia alismoides. The sequence continues at coordinate 193,945 of JAZKJV010007400.1, forward strand.
CAAGGTCCAGACTTGACAGGTTTCTGATGTCCGTAGAGGCGGGGGAGGCCTTCCCGTTGGCGAGGGCGTGGGCGCTTCCGAGGATGCTATCTGATCACACTCCCATTCTCTGGAGCTCCGACGAGGTCCGACGGAGTCGCTTCTTTTTCCGGTTCGAGAAGAAATGGCTGCTGGAGGATGGCTTCCGGGAGTTGGTCACTGAGCACTGGCAGAACTTCATGGGGGAAGGGTCAGCGATGTCGCGATTCGCGGCAAAGCTGGCATCCCTTAGGTGGTTGCTGACGTCGTTTGGGAAGGAGGTCGCGCGGCAGCGAAGGGAGGTCAAGTCAGAGGCTGAGGCGGGGATTAGCAGGTTAGATGGGTTGGAGGATGAACGGGGGTTGTCGCCAACCGAGGTGGAGGAGCGGGCCGCGTGGTTGGAGGTTGTGTACCTGAAGGACAGGAAAGAGGAGGTCCACTAGCGGTAGAGATCATGGCAGAAATGGCTAAGGGAAGGTGACGTGAACACGCGCTTTTTTCACTCTGTGGCGTCAGGGAGAAGGAGAAGGAGCTTCCTGCATGAGTTGGAGGTGGGAGGGCGATCGTTGTCGGGCGAGAAGAACATAAGGGCAGCATTGCGGGAGCACTTCGTGAGGGTTTCCAGGAAGGTGAGGAGGGAAGACGGCTGGGGTTGGACTAGTATGGGAGCTGGATCTTTATCTGGAGCGCAGTCTGAGGCATTGGTGGCCGCCTTTTCTGAATAAGAGGTCCGCAGAGCAGTTTGGGATCTAAATGGGGACGGGGCTCCTGGTCTTGATGGCTTCTCCATTTCGTTTTACTGGGAGTTCTGGGAGCTGCTGAAGGGTGATATTATGGAGGTTTTGGATGAGTTCAGGCACGCCAACCGGGGTTTTGAGAAAGTTAACAGGGCCTTGATCTTTCTGCTGCCCAAGAAGGAAAATCCGGTGGAGTTGGAGACTTTCGGCCTATCTCTATATCGAATGCCATTTATCTCATTGTGTCCAAGGTGCTTGCGAGTAGGCTCAGAGCGGTCTTGGATTATGTGGTCTTACCTGCCCAATCCGCATTTATCCCTGGTAGGTGCATGGCGGATGGGATCGTGGCCGCGTCGGACGCCTGTCTTGAGTGGAAGAGGTCGGCAAAGAAAGGTGTCGTTTGGAAGATCGACTACGCCAGGGCCTACGATTGTGTCAGTTGGAAGTTTCTTTGGACATCGATGCAGAGAAGGGGTTTTCCAGAGGAGTGGATTGGCTGGATCAAGAGATGAGTCACTACTTGTTCGTGTGCAGTGTTAATTAACGGAAGGCCGGAGGGTGGGTGGTTCCAGCCGCAGATGGGGGTGCGTCAGGGTTGCCCACTCGCTCCCTACTGTTTGTGCTTGTCACGGACTGTTTGGCCGTCTTGTTTCAGCAGGCGGTTGAGGAGAGATGGTGTGACGGTTTCAGGTTTGGGGATATCTCCATCCCAGTGTTGCAGTATGCTGATGACACGCTGATATTTCTGGGTGGGACGGAGGAGCAGAATCACAATGCAATTACTTTGGTAGACCTGTTCGGTTGCTTGTCCGGGTTTGATGATCAATAGGCAGAAGTCGGTGCTGGTTCCGCTCGCGATGGATGACGTGGAGTGCAACAAGCTCACGGAGTGGGTGGGATGCCCCCGGGGACACTTGCCGATTAACTATCTCGGACTACCTCTTGTTGCGAGCATATTGAGAAAGTCAGATTGGGACTGTGTGGTGCGGAGGTTGGAAGAGCGGCTTGAGGGCTGGAAGGCGACCACTCTATCCAAGGGTGGGAAGTTTACCCTGCTGAAGCATGTTCTGTCTACCATTCCGGTGTTTTTCTACTCTACGAGACCGATGCCTATTGGGGTGAGAAGGAAGGTGGAGGCTCTGATGAAAGCTTTCTTCTGGTCAGATGGCAGGCAAACAGGAAAGGGGTTCCACCTGGTCGCCTGGAAGGATGTTGCGGTGCCAGTCTCGGGGGGGGGGGGCTTGGTATTCGAGATGTGGAGCCGATGAACAAAGCTTTGCTTTCGAAGTGGACGATGCGGATATGGGGCAAGTCCGACTCTTTGGTCTTACGTCTGCTGAGATCGATCTATGGTGTCGCTGGGGATTTGGTGGCTCAGATGATACGTCATGAGTCTCACTTATGGTTGGGTATTCGTGTTGTGCTTCCTGGGCTTGTGCCCTTCCTCCGTCCGAGGTTGGGGAATGGCCTTCGGTTCTGTTTCTGGCAGGATGATTGGACTGGGGAGGGGGTGCTGACCACCCGTTTCCCTAGGTTGGTGGCTTTAGCTACAGACATAGGGGTGCGTGTGGCCGAGGTGGCTGATTCGGGATCGTGGGCTCCGATGTTTCATTCCGATCTCTCGGATCAGAGGGTGGAGGACTTTCTGCGGCCACTATCCGAGCTTCCCTCTGTTGGGGAGATGACTGGTGACCCTGACCACTTCGTTTGGGTTGATGGTAAGTTCTCGGTGAAGTTGACGTACCGGAAGTTGAGAGCTGGAACAATGGTAATTGATGAAGACCTTTGCGCGGACATGAAAGTTATTTGGGCGGCCAAGATCCCTACTCGGGTCAAAGTCTTCCTTTGGTACCTTAGGAGAAACCGCATGTGTGATAAGGTGAGGAGGGGGAGGATTCTGGTACGGCAAACCTGCAGTGTGACAGATGCGACGAGGAGATGGAGGATGCGGACCACATCTTCGATTGCAGGACATCGGCACAGGTTTGGGATGATGCGGGGATTTCTTGGGTCCAGACTTCCGGCTTGGGTCCTTTCTGGAGGTCTATCCGTTCGGTGGGGCTTGGGTCCTCTGGGGATGTGTCCAAGCCCTTCGCCGTTTTATGGGCTATCTGGCTTGGCAGGAATGACCGTATTTTCAAGGGGCAGCATTTCTATTGGGAAAATATAATCGCTCATTGTAATGTTGTCTACAATTTCTGGATCTCTATCTGATGTACCTTTTGTTACTTAAGGAAATTTTGGTGTGGTGACTCCCGCCTTGGGAGGGCTCCCCCTTCTTTTCTAGTCAAAAAAAATCCTCTGACCAAAGACAGATGGGTTACTATATGTCTAAGTGTGTACATTTGGTAGACCAAAAGGTTGATGACCTAACCAAGGTCTATACACCTGCGAGCTGGTATGCATATACGGGCATATGAGTAATACGATCTCTCAAAGGGATCATACAGGTTCACTTGTGAACCAGAAGACATAAGCTCACTCATGAGGTATTGGGACCGATCAAAATTCCATGCATGATCGTCGTGCTTTGAAAGCATGACAAAAATTTGAAGGTATGATATATGCTTTGGGAAAGCATATGATCGATACCGATTCCCAATGACCAAGATTGAGAAACTTGATGATTGAACCCTGAAGATGACAGTGTAAAATTGATCCATATCTTTGTGTTCATCATAGGTCTTCTAGTATGCAGGATATAAAGGCATTAGGAATACCCGAGGGTGATGTGATCATAAACGATTGTAAAACCATGACGCTTCCATTCCGAGAGTGTGATGAAACATGTTTGGATTTTAGTGACTCCTCTCAATGGAGAAGTAATCTGATCTTGGTCCAATTGTTGGACATTGATCTGAATGTGATTCAAATGCAATGAGAAGATTAGATTTACGGTCTTGATTTAATCAAGCATCTATGAGAGGTATGTTAGGTCTGGATTTGAGATGTAATCTCAATATCCAAGTCACTATACATAGAACATACAATCGCCATATCCTCATCTCCAAGTATCTGCGGAGAAAGTGCATTATTCTTGAAAGGGTTCAAGAATAATTCCATAGTTGAATTATATCTAGGCATTGAAAAGTGGATAATTGAATATAATTGAATTATCTTGAATGATGTAAATTTGATTCACATTATTGGGATGCATGGGAATGATGATCCAATATAATTAAATGTGATTTAATTATTATGGATGAGAATAATGTGGATAGCAATATCAAATTATTCATAATATATTATAAATGTGATTTATAATGTATTAGAGAGGGCTTATTATGATTTATATTTGTTAATCAATTATTAATGTGAATTGCATTCACATTGGATAATTAATTGAAAATGTAAATCACATTTTATTTTGGGTTTTTCCAATGGCAAGATTGCAATATTCACAAAATAATTATGAATTATTTTTGTAGAATATTTTACAACAATTGTTGTAAATATTGGAGATACATGGAATCTAGAAATCTTGGAGATTGCCAAGATTGCATTGGAAATCTCCTACTCCACTTTGGAGTAGGGACGGCCATCAATTCCAACATGGAATGTGTGGTCGTCCACTACTTCCATATGGAAAGGAAGATTTCCATCTCCATTATCTCCAAGATTTGGTGATTTAATTTGAGGATAAAATTATGTTGATTTATCAATATATATTTAATCTAATTAAATTAATTGTTGTTGTGTTTTTACCAACAACATCTTAGCCATTGAAAGAAGCACAAATCAATCTCCTCCATTGATTTTGTGTAATCCATGGATTGTGATCCATGGACTCCCAAAACCCTATATAAGAAGAGGCATCCCTTGCTTTTCTTGGTTACAACAATAACAAGTTCTCTCCTCTCTCTCATTCTCACGCCCTCTCTCCCTCTCTCTCCTTAGGTGGCCATCCACCCTAACCCTAGAGGGAAGAAGCCGTCGCCGTCGCCTCACCGTTGTGTTGCCGCCTCGACGACCTTTGATTCTCCATCTTCTTTGGTGTGCCATGCTCGTAAAGAAGACGTACGATCTCGTGCGACGAGATCAGGAGTTCCCTTGCTTCGAATAATATCTTGGATTGCGAGAAGCACGTGGTTCATCCCTGCACTCGCAAGCGTCTCCTCCAAAGATCGGACTTAAGACAGGAGGTCTCTTTTCTTAAAGGCTTGATCGCAACCACGCTACAAGAGTTATTCCTTTACCTATGTATGTGGTTAGATGAAACGATTTAAGAAGTGTTCTTGAATCATGTGGTTTCATCGCATGAAAATTTTTAATTTCCGTTGCATCGAACAACTAGTGCGACTAGTTGTTCTCGATCGTATTCGATACGATCCCCACGCTTCCGTGATGCACTTAAGGATTTGACCAAATGACGGGTGATCCCAAACTCTTTTTTTCTGAACAAGTACGCAGGTGGATTCCCAGGACGGGAATCACCTCAAGCAAGATTATACATATATAAAGAGGGCTTATCTAATGAGCCCTGTGCCCATTAGCATCTTGGTGAGCATCCATTCTGGACCATACACATGTATTAGCAATAACTATATTTCTAATTATACGCCCACACGTATTTAACAATTACTATATTTCCAATTATATACAGTGTCCTTAAAAAAGGGGAAGACGGTTTTGGAAAGAAAAGATTCAAATAAATGATTTCGTGCGGATGATTAAGATCCAAACGATAGGATAGTAATAAATATAATCCGGTCAAGTAAATGCTTGTTGTGAGATCGGTAATATCAAGACAATGATCAGTAATTTCCATCCAAATAGTTACCTTCTACATAATTTAGTAATATGTATACAGTGGTCAAGTAAATGTGTGTTGGGAGATCAGTAATAACATAACAAATGATTAGTAATACCATTGTGTATGTAATGCGCATTGCATTCATTTCTGTAATTTTTTTCCTTTTTCGTCAACGAAGCATTCCATTTATTTCACTAATTCATTTTCCCTTATGCGCGTGTATTTAATAACTTATTTTTCAATGTACTATTTCCATATTAATCGTATAGAAGGCGAATATGTTAATGATTATACGTTACTTTCTTACTTGAGCAATGTTCGTAACTTACTAACCATTTATTTTATTACTACTAATCTCATAGTAGCCATTACTTGAGAATTGTATATATATTATTGAACATGTGATATAAGATATATATATACATTACTGAACACACAACAAAAATTTACTTGAGAACTGTATATATATTACTTGAGTATTGTCTCTAAATTACTGAATTCTGTCAAAGTAATAATACATATGAAAATTACTGACCATTTGTTATGGTTTTATTAACTTCACAACAAGCACTTACTTGACCAGTGTATATATATTACTGAATTATGTACCATATAATAAAATGAATGTAAATTAATAACCGTTATTTGGATAGTACTAGTCTCGCAACAACCATTTACTTGACTATTGTATATATATTACTAACATGAGTATTTGGATCCCAATTTTCTGCAAGAAATCATTGATTCGAACGTTTTCTTTACAAAACGATCTTCCTTTTTTAGGACACCATATAATTGGAATACCACTTATTGTTAAATCGCTTTGCATTTTAATATCCTTTCAAAAATTACATCCTTCGAAATAGGTAACCACTTAATTGGTAATACACGTGTGTGGCCTACAAATGGTGCTCACCGAAACGCTAACGGGCATAGGGGCCATTGGATAAAAATCCTATATTAATAAGTACGGATACAGTTTGTTACATGGTACATGTTAGAAAATAGGTGAATCATAAATAAAGATAAAGAAATTGAAGAACATAAAGAATTTTACGTGGAACCTACTCCCTAAGGAGCGGGATAAAATCACAGGAGAAGGCCTCAAAGAACTATATGCTTCATTGCTTTTCTCGTCTGACTACAAGGGTGTGGGGCTCTATATATAGCACCCACGGAGTCTCCACATCTCCAAACTGGTAGATGTGGGACTAAACTCTAGATGGGGTAAATGAATCCTGGAGAGATCCATTTACACATCTCCCTCATATGACGCATATAACAAATACTCCAACACTCCCCCTCAAGCTGGAGTATGCAATGCTCAGCTTGGACTAACAAAAAGAAACTCAACTCACAATACATGACACTATAGACAATATCTACTCAACGCGTACAACTATCGACTGCTGTCGAGGACGTTACTTCTCATGACGTGCATGTGAGGAGGACGAACGGGCCAGAGTGTGAGTCAACTGAATATCCTCGTCGGAGAGCATGTGCTCTGTACTACGCCTGTTAGAGTCACTGCAACTGGAAAATGAGTCTCCTCGTCGGAGTACTCTGTCCCACCACAATATATGGACAACTGCTCCATCTCTGAAAAGGGTTGAACTGAAAAGGCCGTGGAAGTGCAATCCTCATCGGAGTCTACGGTCGCTGGAGAATGGAGCCTGAAAAAAGTCTCCTCATTGAAGAACTGGATCTCTCCCATCTGGCACAGAGAATGGTACTCTACTATGTAGTCTCTATGATACCACATGAAAACCCTTGCCCATATGGCATAGGGAATGGTCCTCTACTCTGGAGTCCCTATGGTATGGCTCACATGAAAACTCTGGCCGAAATAACAAAAGATGATGGGGACCACGAACGAATGATGGCAAATGCGTGCTCATCTGAAAAAACGCATACATGTGCGTGTCTGAAACAAGAGGACTCGGAATCTGATGTCGAGTCGGAATATCTACTGTAGAGTATGAACATCCGATCGGTCTGGGAGAATCTGACATCTAAATATTGGAACAAGATCTGTAACTCTACACAATACTCCCCCTTTCTCCCATACTGGTCGGAATGAAGACATCGACCAAGTTGGGAGAAGACAAGATAGAATGGGGAGAAAACAAGAAACCAAATAAGCTAAGTTCAAAAAAAAATCGGCTTCTCAAAATATGGATGACATTTGATCGTATATACTTCAGTTAATTTTTTTTACGACTCTTCTTCCTTTTGTTTTTTTAAATTTTTTTAAGCCGTCCAACCTTCTTTTTTTAACGGCTTTTCATTCTCGATTTTTTTAACGAACTCATGGCCCAATGGGCCCTCACATAATTTTTTTTAAATACCGGCAGCACCACTCTGTACTTACTCTCTTTCTTTCTTTTTCTTTTTTTAGTAAATAGTCAAACACAAAGGGGTGCGCACCCCCTTTAGGGTTCCCTGGAACTCGAGGTTCTCAAACCTCTTTTCATGTCGTCTGTCGATCGGTTGAAGAAGGATGGCATGATGGTGGTCGCGGGATGGGAGATCGACGCTGGAGAGGAGGTGGAGTACGCTAGGGCAAACCGCGGAGGTACCGCATGTGCTCGTGCGCGCTGCTCCGATGGGGAGACCTGATGGAGATGGAAACTTGGACGTACAAGAGATGGAGAGCACGCCTCCTGCACGCACAAGGAGGAGACTTGGGCGACGCTATGCATGTGCAGCTCCGCCTGGAGGTTGTCGAGCTTCGCGCGAGGGCACCGCCTGAGCCAGATGTGAGGGTGCAGTGAGTCGTGCATGGGTCTGCACGCTATGATGGGGAGGAGCATACGTTGCCGCAAGGATACGTGAGGGGAGGCGACGCCAGCGAGTGATGCAACCACTGGCGGTTCTCGCGAAGGCGATGCACGCTTAGATGGTTACGTACGTGCGGCTAGGGTTGATCGCACCGCCGCCTGGGATGAGAGCTCGCCTGCACGGGTTGGAAGAGGTTGCGACTAATAAGCTGTGGGTCGGCACAAGGAGGAGGAGGTCGTTGCCTGGAGGAGCGGAGGTGGCACGGTGGTCCTTCACCGCCTAGCAGGAGGTGCGATCTCCAGATCGCATGGATCGTCTTCTGGACTGGGGAGTAGCCTGGCATCACTGCTAGTGCGGCCGATAGTGCCGCTCGGAGGGCTTGCGGCTAGAAGGAATGCCACCGAGATGTATGCCTGGAAGTGTCCCCGAAAAAACTCGACTGGAACCAGAAACTCCTGAAGATGTGGCATATATTAGGGTTTCATTCTGAAACCCTAGAATAAACTCTGGAACTTGAAAGAACAACGCGAGATCTGGAACTTGATGACTTGAACAAGGTTTAAAGAAGCGCGAGGCGGTCCGAGGCGTTTTTCCTGAAATTGAGGCGAGGCGTAAGCCTCGAGGCGGTCGAGGCGTAAGCTTCAATTTTTTGGAAAAAAAATAAAGGTAAAATATATTGAAAAAATATGATAATATTATGTTTTCCCAAAAACACATTCAAGAATAGTTTAACACTGGTAAAAGATACAATACATAAGCGATAAAGACATTGTAGTTCAAAAAAAGCCACTAATATATGGAATATCAAGTTCCAACTCCAACTTCAATAATTCTATATGAGTATTAAAGTCCATACTTAATACTAAAGTATAATAGAAACAATAATTTTTAGTGTTTGAAGTAAAAAAATACTACACACCTTGAATCCCAACCATTTGTCTTGATGGACATTGTTGGAGAACCGTCATATGCATCCGCTCCTGCCATATCATACCCCAACAAGACGGGGGTCTCAACTTATACTAAAGATATTATTTTTATTTTTCTATTAACAATCAAATGTAATAATTATTTTAATTCACATGTTTATTTGCAATCTTGCTTCTTCATATATACGATAACTATTCTAAGATTCTCAACTTATACAACCAAATAACAACATCAAGTTGCAAACTTACAACTAATATAAAACATTTATTACAATTCAAACTCAAATCTGTGTGCAATAGAACTAGTATGTGTAGATGTACGATAAATTGAACATGATGTATACAAGATCATGGAGCTTCGCTTGTTTCAAGCAATATCTTCTCTTTGCATGGAGCTATATATAAAAATATGCAAGGTTTAACATGGAAACATAAATACAAACATAAAAAATTATATAATGCTTACGGAAAATAGGGTCATGGAGCTATATATAAAAAAACTTTCAAGAACAAATCCTCGAGAATCGAACCCGCTCTGATACCATGTTAGAAAATAGGAAGCAGAAGGGGAATCAGAAATAAAGATAAAGAAATTGAAGAACACAAAGAATTTTACGTGGAACCCTACTCCCTAAGGAGCGGGATGAAACCACGGGAGAAGGCCTCAAAGGGCCATATGCTTCATTGCTTTTCTCATCTGACTACAAGGGTGTGGGGCTCTATATATAGCACCCACGGAGTCTCCACATCTCCAAACTGGTAGATGTGGGACTAAACTCTGGATGGGGTAAATGGATCCTGGAGAGATCCATTTACCCAGCTCCCTCATATATGACGAATTGCCCAAAGCACCGCAAACAGAAGCGCACAATCCTCGTGACCGTAGCCGCAAATCGATCTGATGTCCCTCCAGAAGCAAGCCCCATCCTGATAACCGAGCCAAGAAATGCATGCTCTACCCCATACGTCAGACGAGGACGGACACGAGAAGAACATGAGGTCAGCATCCTCCTCCCCGACCCCACACCTACTGCAGAGCGTATCCTCCACACTAGTATCTGCCCCCAACGTGCCTTCATGAGAGTCCTCCCAAACCTGAATAACCATAAGAATACCTTAATTCGAGTAGGCACCCTGCTCCTCCAAATCAGATTTAAATCCACGCCAACCTCCTCCACAATAGCCTCCTCCCCTACCTTCGCAAATAAACCATAAGTAAGTCTTCTTGATCGAGAACTTCCTGTCACCCCATTCATAATGATCCCTGCCCTCCGAGGGGGTCACTCCTCGCGTCAGCAGCTCCTGCAACTTCAAGAACTCCTCACACCTCTGGTTCGAAAGCTCTGAAACAAAGATTGGCGAGAAAACACCCCCACCCCACACCTCTCGCACCACCACCCTTTTATTTGTCGCCAGCTGCATCAATCTTGGGAATTTCTCCCCAAGGAACCCCTCCCCAGACCAGTCATCCTCCAAAAAACAGAATCCCACTCCAATCCCCAAAATAGGTTTCATCTTGATACCCAACTAGGGAACTAGCTGCGAAATACCTCTCCATAAAGAGGACGGGAGTCACCCTAACTCCACTTCCAGCAACATCGACACCCCATAGATCCTTCTCACCAACCTGCATACAAGATCCTCCAACTCCCCCCAGATACGTGCCATCCACTTAGCCATGAATGCCTTATTCATGTCACCCACGCTCCTGATCCCCAACCCACCCTTCTTCTTCTGCAATGTTAACGTATTCCAATCAACCAGGTGCATACCTCTCCTGGATTGCCTGCCTCCCGACCAGAAGAATCTTCTCATCAAGACCTCATTCTTCTTGCAAATCCCAACTGGCAAGGCTCTCGTAGTGTGGAAGAAGATCGGGATCGCCGAAAGCACATGTTTCAGATAGACTAGCTTTCCAACTTTCGAAAGTAATCTCGCCTTCCACACTGCCAGCTTACCCTCCATTCTCTCCACCAACGATCTCCAGTCACCAACCCTTGGCCGACCCACCACCAGAAGCAAATCAAGGTAGGTAATCGGCCAGGAAGCCACCGTGCAGCCCAACAGTCCCGACGCCCTTTGCACCTCCTGGTCCGACAGCCCAAAAGGTACCCCCACAGACTTGTCCCAGTTAACCTGAAGGCCTGAAATGTCACCAAAAATCTCCATGACCAATGAACCTCTACGAAGGCCCTCTTCATCCTCCGTCAAGAACAGGACCGTGTCATCAACATACTACAACAACGAGATAGAAATCTCATCGCATTTGTAGCACGACCACCACCCATCCGACGTCGCTAGCCTAGCCATCACAGCAAGTGCATCCGCCAAAATGACAAACAACATAGGTGCCAACGGGCATCCATACCTGATGCCCCTTTGGGGCTGGAAAAAACCCCCCTCCGGTCGATCGTTGACGAGCACCACAAGCGATGTCGTCGTAATGCACCGCTTGATCCACACCATCCACATCACCGGGAAGCCCCTCCTCAGCAAGGACTCCCACAGGAATCTCCAATTCACACAGTCGTAAGCATTCGAGAAGTCCACTTTCCACAACACACCCTTGGTACTAGATCTCTTCCAAACGGACACGACCTCCGAAGCCATCACCAACCCATCCGCCATACCCTCCCTGGGATGAATGCCGACTGCTCAGGGGAGATAATCTGACTCATCACCCGCAACAGCCGAATTGCCAAGATCTTCAAAATCAAGAGATATATTGCGTTTGACAATGCAATGGGCTTGTAATCCTTACCATTGTCGGCACACTTCTCTTCGGCAAGAGAAAAATGAGCGCCTTGTTCAGCTCTCAAAACCATGATTCCCAACCCGAAACTCGACCAGCACCTCCATGATGTCACCTTTGAGAATCTCCCAGAACTCCCTGTAGAAACAAACCGAGAAGCCATCAGGGCCAGGAGCCATGTCCACGTTCAGCTGGTGTGAAGCCTTCTTCGCCTCCTCAGTGAACTCGCGCAGCAAACCATCCATGATCCACCTTATCTTCGGGAACATAAGCCATTCCTTTCCCCTGCCATCCCCAACCTCCTCACGACATGTGCCGCCCGAAAGCCTGGAAATGAGAGCGCAATGCCGCCCCCACCTCTGCATCTCCCTCCACCTTAACCCCACCGACATCAATTTGAATGTGATTCATTCGCCTCCTTCCATGGGCCACTGCGTGAAAAAATCAAGTATTAGCATCCCCCACTTTCACCCATCGCTGCCTCGAACGCTGCCTCCAGGCGACCTCTTCTTTCTTGTCCTGCCTTAAAATTTCTGCCAGACACTCACTTCTTCCAGCCATCTCTTCCAATAGATCCCGCCCATCCTCCAACTTGTCCACCCGAGCCACCTCATTCTGCGCCACCTACCCCTTCTCCCGACACTTAGCACGAACCTCCCTATTGAAATTCATCAAGAACCTCATGAGCGCACCCAACTTGCAAGCAAACCTACACGTCGTGAACCCCTACGGAGCGAGACCCCTCCAGAAATCCGCCACCGCCTCCCGAAAGCCATCCTCTGGCAACTAGGCCTTCTCAAAATGAAAGAAATATCGTTGTTAGATCTCCTCCCCAGACTCCCACAAGAGCTGCGTGTGGTCCGAGTGCGCCCTCTGCAAAGCCCTAGTCCCTGCCATAAGGAACAACGACAGGGCCTCCGTAGAAAGCAGAAATCTGTCAATGCAGGATCTAGCTCTGGAACTGCGCTATGTGTACCGACATCCCACCGCATCAAAGATCTGCAACCAACACTCCTCCACCAACCCCTTCAGCTCCTTCAGCTCAACGAACGGTGATCCCAAACTCTTTAGAGCCTATAAATTGGCATCTGGGAGGGATCGTGTAGCTCTTGTTGATGGATCTTATGTTATTGTTGCTGGGAAAGGAAGCATATCGCTTCTTGATAAATCCACCATCCATAATACACTTCATGTTCTAGATATGCTTTTAAATCTCCTTTCTGTTAGCAAGATAACAAAAGAATTGAACTGTGAACTTATTTTTATCCTTTATTGATGTGTGTTGCAAGACTTGGAAACATGAAGGAAAATTAGGATGGTCATGGTTTCTAAAGGTTTGTATCGTTTACCAATTGAAGTGCCAGTTGCTTTAACAACTACGATTCGAGTAAGGACAAGAATGATTGTCAGCGCCAGGTCATACAATGGCATGGACATCTTGGTCACCTTCCATTTGGTTATCTTAAAAAACTGTTTTCTTCATTATTTGAAGGCCTGAGCTCTACAGACTTAGTGTGGCATGTTTGTTTGAAGGCAAAGCACACTCGTGCAACATATACAGTTTCTGAAAGCAAGACAAGTGAGTCTTTTGAGCTAATCTACTCCGATGTTTGGGGTCCTGCTAATATTCCTACTCATAATGGATACAAGTACTTCATTACGTTTATTGATGACTATTCTCGAAGCACTTTTGTTTATTTACTTCGAGATCGTGGAGAAGTTATCAGCGCCGTAAAAAAATTCAATCTTATTAAGACACAATATAATAAAGTGATCAAGGTCTGATAATGCACGGGAATATTTGTCTAAAGAATTGCATGAATTGTTTAGTGTTAAAGGAACAATTCATGAGATTTCTTGTAGCTATATCCTCCATGATTCATCGCCTTTATTCTTTCATTTTGGCTCAAATCCGTGGTAAAATACATGTAAATATTCACTAATTCTCACTAATTAACATTCTAACCTCATTTATTAGTATTATATATTTAACACTTATTTTATCTAAAATAAAATAATAAAGAGAAAAGGAAAAATAAAAGAAGAAAGATCTATATATGTAAATATGTACAGACTGATCCTAACCCCGAAACCGGGTCAATATTGACTTGGTTGACAAATAAATAAATAGGGGGGATAATGATCATAATCTATAGAAATATCATAAAATCAATATCATCAAATGTACATAGACACAATTTTCACCTTGTACATATGTTCACCTATTTTATTTATCATTCAGAAAATTCCAAATAAAAATATTTCCTTAATGAAAGTTGTCAATAATAATATATATTAATTTATAAAAATATCAGAAAAATTATTTAATGTAAAAATAAATAAATAAATTGAACCGAAAAGGCCGTAAAAGCCGACTTTCCATGTTCATAATTGTTTATAGAAAAATCCAAATTGACCAAACTCACTTTTAAATTTCGTTTTATAACTAATACTATTTATTAAAAATGCCAAAAAAATATTAGAATCAAACATGTGATTTTTAGCGTTTGAACCCATTTGTATATATGTACGATATGTAAATAAATCTTTTTTATTTTCTATTTAATTATTCCTAATTTCGTTTAACCTAATTCTTTTTCTAAAGTATTTATAAAAATCAGTAGAAAAATATAAAAATATTATCTCGAATTAATTATGAATAAATACCAATAAATCCCCAAACTAAAAAGCCGTAAAGCCTAACTTCCCAACCTCAAAACTCAACCATATGAACTCAGAATTGGGTGTACTCACTTTTAAAGTTCGTTTTATAAAATTATCTATCAAATAAAAGTGGTTTCACTAAAATCGGAGTTAATATGCAAAAAGTGGATTTTGGGGCCCTATTAGTATACATTATACAATGTATCTTAATTTTATTATGTTTAATTTTTGTTATTTCTTGTATTTTATATTTTATTAATATTTTATTAATATTATATTATTAACATAAAATAAAAAAAGATTTATTAAAAATAAAATTATTCAAATAAATTAATTAATTATATAGGTATAATATACCTATTATTTCTATATGTATTTTCTTTTATAACTAATTAAATAATGTTCTTAATTTAATTTAATTTAATTATTTATTATTTATAATTTATTAATTTAATTAATTAATTAATATTTAATATTTTAATTATTATTTAATTTAATTATTAATTAATTACTTTTTCATTCTTTTCTCTCTCCTCCCCTGCTCCGCATCTCTTCCGCTGTCCATCTTCCCCGATGCACCTTCTTCATTCCTCCTCCTTTCTTCCCCTACCTTCCCAACCACCCTAACGGCCTGGCTGTTAGGCCCTGTTCGCCCAGCTACTCTCCTTCATCGGTGACGAGATCCCGTCTGCGTACGCCCCAAGTCTCCTCTATATAAGACCCCCCACCTTCGAGCTTCCAAGGAGATCCGCCATTTGACTCCTCCCCCAGAACTCTGACGAGCTCTGGTGACAGGAGAGCGTCAACGTCCGCGAGTAAGGTCGAGAGAGGTTGAGACTCCGGTAGGGGTGTAAACGAACCGAACCTAAGCGAACCTACATGGGTTCGGTTCGGTTCGTTTAATAAGTATATAGGTTCGGGTTCGGCTCGAGTCGATAAGATTAAAATCATCTTCATGTTCGGTTCGGTTCGGTTGAGGTTCGCAAATGTTCGGTTCGGCTCGTTAAAGGTTCGATTGTACAAAAAAATTGAGCATGCCAAATAATGCTAAAAAATAGTTGTTTCAAGCCTGGAGGGCATGGGGAGGTTGTCGACGGCCTATTCACCAGTGCTGGAGAGGGCGTGGAGAGGTACCGCTGGAAGCCTGGAAAGGCAGGGGGCGCTATGCTGGAAGGAGGAGAATGAGGCATTGACTCGAATTAGAGCCCCCAAGACTAAGGAGAAGAAGAAGAGGACTTTTTATCTCCGTTGAAATCCACCATTTGATTGGTGTTCTTGATTCTTAGACATTTATATGCATTTACAACCACTAGAGATCTACGTAGTGCTTAAGGTTCACGTGCATTACAAGGCGTGCTCCATGGAGATCAAGAAGAAGATCCTCAAAAAAAGAACGAACATTACCGAGAAGCAGTCACTTGATATCAAATGTTTTACAGTCACAGATTTTACAAAAAAACAAGTGTTCAGTCCGTAGAAGCAGACCTGAAGGCATTGGAGGTGGCAGTGATCGGCATCATCGAGTGTGGGAGGTGGAGAGGTGTCATGGCCTGCTGGTGCCGGGATGGATAGGCCGAAAGGAGAGGGGGCCATTGATGCTTGAGTGGAAGGAGAAAGAGTCGTTGGTGTTCGGGAGGGGGAGGGCGGTGGAGAGGTGACACGACCCGCTGGTGCTGGGGAGGGGGAGGTCACAAGGAAAGGTGGTCGTTGACTGCTGGTGTCGAGGAGGTGGGTCAGAAGGATAGGGGGTCGCTGCCCGTTGGTGCTTGAGTGAAGAAGAGGGTGCAGATTGTTGTCGAGACCAACGGTGAGTTGAGGAGCGCGGGAGGGAGGCATGGGTGAGGAGAGGGAGGGTGGCGGCAGTAGGGCTATCTCGTGGGTGAGGAGGAGACGAGGTGAGGTAGGGTTTACAATTTTAGGAAATTGGTAAAATTTTACCATCCAATCCTTCTTCGTTCAAAATATATAAATAATCTCTTGATTTTTGGAGATGTGAAATTAAACTATGATATAAGGGTTGTCAGCTTTGTTATCATAGTAAAAAACTCTCAATTCCCAAATAATACTATATTTTATTTATTTATTTTTATCGAACTATTAACGAACCAAATCTGAGCGAACCTATCATTTCGAGGTTCGGTTCGTTTATATAAACGAGAAACCTATGTTAAGGTTCGGTTCGTTTATGTTCGAATCGAATTCGAAGCGGACTCTTGTCGAATCGAGCCTGAGCGAATATCGAACCTGAGATTTTTCTGACAGCCCTAGACTCCGGTGTGATCGATGCCGGTGTGGAGCCCCGCTCCGCCGCCAAGCCTCCGCGACGCCGCCGCATCGAGGCCATCACCCTTGCGGAGCTCCATTGAGTTGTGTTCCTCACAGGCGATAACATCCACGATTTCATCCTCCATCCGATTCCCAAGTTAGATTCTTCCTCTTCCTCTATAATTTTTCTTCTCTCCTCAATCTCTTCTCTTCTCTCAATCCCTCTCTTTTCCTTTATTTTCTCTGTAAATCGCAACTACAATCGTGTGATTTTGATTCAATCTCGTTCACCAATCCATTTCCACCTTGATCAGTACGCTTCTTCACATTTTCCCTCCATCTATTCTCACCTCCGGTGAGATCGCATCAGAGTTTAGATTCCGATCTTCCATCTACACAAGAACCTCTTGCATTCATGTCCTATTTGTTCTAACATTAGGTCAAGATCCGATCTCGAACCATTAGATTCTTATCTGCAGGTCCTGAATCAACTGTGAGAACGACATCGTGAAGCACTGTTGGAGATCCATTCGATTACTCATCACCGAGCGCACAAGGAGATCTGAAGCACAACACATGATTAGCTTCGATTGAGAACAGAGCCGACTTCAATCGAGCAGACAACACCTCGAGACTTCACATGGAGCGCACGAACCGCATGCATCTGCGAAGAACAAAGTAGAAGACCCATCATCATGGCTTGCAGATCTGATCGCATCGAGATCTCCTTCATCGAGTTCTAGATAGCCGCACTTACATCAAATCGAACCATCATTCTGGAGCAGCACATGTGAGGTCCGCCCAAACTTTGCTTGAGATCTGAAACAAGCGATCCATCCGATTGATCGCCATAGTTCGAGCATCTGAAATCTGAAATGATGAAAGCATCATTCGAAGATGATTTACCATTTCCGAGCACCGACCTGCATCTGGAACGAAGCTGCCGCCGCCCGCGTTCTACAGATTTGGGGACGAACGTAACGCACAAAAACTGTCTGATCGTGCTAGATCGAGCGGCTCAGATCTAAGCCATCGCCACGCGCCATATCCAGAAGCGCCCATGCCGCCCAACCACTTAAACATATCATGTGCAACGCACGTGTTTTCCAGAGCTTTTTAGGCAGTTTACAGTTACCCCCCCCCCCCCTCTGACAGTGGTGATCACGTGCATGCATACGTGCTACTTGGTCTTTTTGTGCAATTACCCCAAGTTTTCTTCTTATTCCACGCGAGCTCCACTATTTTCCAGAAAATTGCAGAAACATCCCTATAACTGTCTATAAATACTGCACATGTTAAATATGTACTAAATAATATACTAAGAATAAAAATATAATAAAATATGTATAAATACTTTTTATTATACTACATACAATATTAAATCAAATCAGTTTTGTGAAATAAATATATTTTATATTTTTAATAAAATAATAAAACACCAAAAAAATACAACAAACATAAATATATAAATATAATAGAAAAACACCTTTGAAAATCTACAAAAATTGTATACATAATATTTTATTATATTTTACATATAAAACCAAAAACAAAATAAAAATTAATATTAAAATCAATAAAAAATAAAAAATACACAAAACTTCAAAAATCCATAACTAATTCATTAAAAATCACAAAAACACGTATAATACCATGTTAGAAAGGCGTTTTTTCTACTTTATAGTAAAAATAAATAAAAATATTTCCTTATTGTTTTCTATTTTAAAAATAAAAAAATACTTCCCTATTTTTAAGAAAAAACTTGTTTTTCACTTTAAAAATAATCCAAAATCCATAAAAATTGTAAAAACCACTAAAAATATACAAAACAGAAATAAAATAAAAAACATAAAAAGTACAAATAAAAAATACAAAATATAATATCTATATTTCTTTACTTATAGGTATATAAAATCAAAAAAACAATATAGAATTCATAAATTACATAAAAATCCAGAAAAAAATCTCTAAAACTAAATAAAAATCAGGAAACCCATTTGCCTTAGTCACTATACCTTTTTAAACCTTCCCAAGAGATTTTGGAGAGGTTGTTCCTACGAGTGCCTTCCTTATAAATAGAATGCCATCAAGACGATTGAATATGGCTACTCCATTTTCTATTATTCAGCCTGAGCATAAGCCGTTTGGTCTCCCTCCAAAGACTTTCGGTTTTGTTTGTTATTTCCACAGTTATGCACGTGATGCAAAGAAGCTTGATGCTCGTGCAATCGAAGGTATTTTCTTGGGATACTCTCCTACTCAAAAAGGCTACGAATGCTTATTCTCCAATGATGGAAAAATGCATGTTACTAAAGATGACTCCTTTATTGAGCATGAATCCTATTTTCCTGAGCACTCCCTTCAGGGGGAGAATGGAAGTAATGGTGAAGGAAATGTTCAGGATGTTCTTTTGCTAGATGCATGTGATATTTCTATGAGCTCTATGTGTAACTCCAACCAAACCAATGCAAAGATAGAGGGATGGAAACTTCATTTCCTCAATGACATGAAAAAGCTTACAGCAAGAAATATCTACAAGGGACTCAAATGCAAACTCCAGAAAAAAAGATTGATCACAATCATGTTCAAACCATGGATATCCAAATCCTTCCACTATTGTTGGTGATTCAAGTTCTAATCCGGAAAGTGATCAGGAAAAGAATGCTAGTGACAACAATGATGACAACAGGTTAATCATTTCTAAAGAAGATTCGATTGCGCAGAGACGTGGACGAAGAAAAATAAAGCTCCCATCGAGATATGCAGAATGTACAAGATATCTTATTGAAAGATATGTTAGTTATTCCAAGCTCAGTGAAAATTATAAATGTTTTATCTCATCATTGTCTGACTTTGTGATTTCTATGAATTTTGTTGAATCTAATGTTGATCCTAGATGGGTTCGAGCTATGCAAGAGGAGATGGAGGCCCTTGAAAAAAACGGTACAAGGGACATCATAAATATCCCATATGGTGCACATATGATTGGTTCAAAGTGGATTTACACCATAAAATAGAAGCCAAATGGGCAAGTAGAAAGATACAAGGCTAGACTTGTTGCACAGAGGTTCAGTCAAAAATATGGCATTGATTACTTGGAGACTTTTGCCCCTGTAGCCAAAATGAATACCGTGTGAATTGTGCACTCTTGTTGTTGTCAAAGATCGGGAGCTTCATCAGATGGATGTGAAGAATGCCGTCTTGAATGGAGATCTTCTGGAAGATGTACACATACATATGTCATCTGGTCAAGAGAAGATAGGTAAATGCTGCTGTTGGAGATCGCAAGGCACCGCTGGAGATGTGCGGCCAGGGCACGCCGCCTGTTACGAGAGAGAATCGCCAGGGGGATGCGAGGTGGGGTCGCGACTTGGAGCGAGGAGAGTTTCCAGACCTTGTGTGGCCTGGAGTCGAGTTGCGCCTGATGCGGGACACGAAGGTGCGGGCGCTTGCGCCGATGACGAATGATCTGGGTTGCGGAGCCCTAGAGTATGTGGGCTCAACTGGATCTCGCAAGGAACAATCTGGTGCCGCCTTGGAGAGGGAGGCGGGGCTTGGCGCAGGTCGCCTGGATGAGGAGCGTTGCCAACGTTGATGCCGCTTGTTGCGGCAGAAAGTGGTTGGAAGATATCGCACGAGGACAGGAAGAACGCAGCCTACATGGTTTGACGGTTGCCTGGACTGTTGAGAATAGGGAGGGCTCCACCGTTGAGTTATTGTCTTACTGGAGTCGTGCTTGATGTTGGAGGACCAGAACTGGAGGGAGTTTCTTCTTTGGTTGTCGATCTGCGCCGCCATCATTAGGGTTACAGAGTGAACTCTCATCTCTTAAAATACGAACAGATTTAGAATGAAAGCCTCAAGAACTTGTGCAGGCTCGAACTTAGGGTTTTGACAAAAAAACCCTAGAATTCTTGAATCAGAATTTGTACAAATCTCCGAACAAAATATGAATAATCTTCAACAACATTGAACCATCGAATCTCGAAAAAAAATAAACATAAAAAATTCCTCG
The DNA here is from genome assembly GCA_037367405.1 of Ottelia alismoides. Lineage (NCBI taxonomy): Eukaryota > Viridiplantae > Streptophyta > Magnoliopsida > Alismatales > Hydrocharitaceae > Ottelia > Ottelia alismoides. Next base: position 214,859 of record JAZKJV010007400.1, read on the forward strand.
AGAATCGACCGGCTCTGATACCATGTTATAAAATATGAAGAATGCGAAAGCGAACATGGAAAAGATAAAGAACAAAAATAAGAACGTGGGATTTTAACGTGGAACCCTACTCCGTGAGGAGCGGGATGAAACCACGGGAGAAGCCCTCAAAGGGGCGTGCTATGCATTGCACTTTCTCAATGAGTACAGGAGGTCTGGGGCTCCTTATATAGCCTCTCCAGAGCCTCCAAGTCCCACCACTGGACGATGTGGGGCTAAACAACTGGGTGGGGTAAATGGATCTCCTCCAGGATCCATTTACCCTGCTACAACACAATAGGCGCATACTACTAATGCTCCAACAGTCGCAAATTAAAAAAAGCTTTATATGGACTGAGTCTCCGAGAGCATGGTTCGAGAGGCTTAGAATTGTGATGCTCAAGTTAGGATATTATCAAAGCAATGGAGATCACACTCTATTTGTCAAGAAGAGAGAATAAAATTGCTCTTCTACTTGTTTATGTCAAAGATATGATAATCACAGGGGATGATGAAGAGGAGATAGCTCGCTTAAAAGTGAACTTGCTACAGTTTTTTATTTGAATGACCGAGAAAATCTGAAGTACTTCCTAGGCATTGAGTTTGCAAGGTCAAAAGATCTTATTCTCTACCAAAGAAAATATACTCTGGACATGTGAAAGGACACTGGAAAGTTAGGATGTAAGCCTATTTCTACACCTATTAAGGGAAATCACAAGTTGAGCACCAGGGACGGAAAGCAACTAGATGAAAACTTCGAGAGTAGTTACCAGAAACTTGTAGGGAAGCTAATTTACCTCACCTTAACCAGACCTAACATTACTTATATTGTAAACGTGGTGAGTCAACTCATGCATGCCTCTATAGATATTTACATGAAGCTTGCTAATTTACCTCACCTTAACCAGACCTAACATTACTTATATTGTAAATGTGGTGAGTCAACTCATGCATGCCCCTACAGATATTCACATGAAGGTTGTCGAGTGTATCTTGTGCTACATAAAGAAGGATCCTAGAAAAGGTCTCTTTTTTATCAAAAACACAAAGATGGAGATTCAAGGATACACTGATGTTGATTGGGCTGGGTGCATGGATAAGAGAAGATTGGTGGCAACCTGGTGATTTGGAGAAGCAAACGTTGATCGGTTTGTGTCAGATCTAGTGCTGAAGCTGAATATAATGTTGTGGCTATGGGTGTTACTGAGATGTTATAGATAAAGACAAATTTGACTGACATCGAAATGAATCATGAGCTTCCCATGAAGCTATTATGTGATAATAAGGATGCTATAAATCTTTCAAGAAATCCAGTTTTGCATGACCAAACCAAGAATGTGGAGATCGATTGTCACTTAATCAGAGAGAGAACTGACTCCAAGGACCTTGTTTTGCATACATTAAAACAGGTGATCAAGCGGTCGATATCTTCACCAAAGAGCTTCCTGCGACTAGTTTTGTGAAGAATGTTGATGCAGCATGATACCACGTGATCAATTTCTTTAGTCGAACATTTATTTTATTTAATTTTATTTACTTATGTAAAAGGCTCATTATACAAGGCCTTATCACCTTTTCTGTTTTTTTTCCTATTTTTAGTATGGATGTTGCTTTGTTTGGGGGACTTGGCCTCTATAAAGGCACCCCCCTTTGGGACTGATTGAATTAGTTTTGAATGAGAATTGTTTTTCCTCACTTATTTTCCCTCTCTCTCTCTCCCTCAGACCCCGCAACCCTCTATCCCTTTCCCCCTCCCGTGTTTCTTTCCTTCGTTCCCAACCCTAACCCCTCATCTTCACGTCGCCGCCTCTCCCCTCTCCGAGCCCGCCTCCTCCGCCACCCTCCCGTCGCGCATCCCCCACACCCGCCAGCCTCTTCCTGTGCCAACCCGTGCGCCTCTCCTTCTCCTCCTCCACGGTTTACCCTCACCCTCGCCATCCCAGGCCCGCAACCCCTCCTGCACGCCAGTCACCTCGCCGCTGCCTCCCCACGTCGCTGCCACTTCCGCGAACACCCCTCCCCCGCCGTCGTCTCCACCTATCTCTCCCTCGCCGCCCCTTTTCCCAACAGACGCCCTTCCCTCTCCAGCCGCTAGCGCCAATTCCCTCTCAGCCCACTCGCATCCATGTTATCTCCCTACCGCACGCACACTCCCCATCCCTACCGCTTTACGACGCCCAGCCACCAACCCTCCAACCTCCCTGCCACCGCCAACCGCTGTCAAAGCCGCGGTGCAACCATCCATCACCCGCCCCCTGAAGCCGCTCGGAACACCGCTATGACCAGACCGCTGCCTTCGCCTAGGCCAGATCTGAAGTTCACCTTCTTCCCCTTGTCGGTTGTGGTATGAGTGTCATTTACACCAATTATTTTGCCGCATAATACTAGTATCGTGGACTGTTGTGTTGCTGCTTGATTTGGTGATGTATTGAGGTCCCTAATAGTTGCAACCGTGCTATATTTTCCCAAGAACTATTAACTACTCGGTTGCCCTGAAATTGTGGTGAAAAATCGGTGCTGAAACTCGATTATTTGTTGTCCATTGTTGCTGATTTTTGCGTATCGCACGCCATTTTATTTGTTTTCATCATTTAGTCCATTAGTTTCAATTTTTAAGATTGCCATTTAGTTCACAACTTAATTAGGTTGCATCAATTTGGTATCAGAGCGTAACGATCATGCATCTCGCCTGCATTCCTTTGTTTCATTGCATTAAAAAAAAGAAAAAAAAAAGAGAGAGACAAAAAAAAATCAAAACAAAAACAAATAACAAAATCCCAAAACAAATGAGAGCAGAAAACCTACGATTCCCATGGCCGAAAAACCGTCTACCTCTAAAACCGGCTACACCCCACACACTGAGCTATCGTTAGAATCTCTATCTGCTCAAATACAACACATGCAGCGGATGTACGAACAAATGAGCGGACAACTTGCCACCCTAAGTAGTCACATGCTAGGGAACGAACATAGTGATGAGACACCCAACAAAGGTCGACGTGCTAGACGACACTCCCGAAGTAACACATCCCGCGACTCTAGCTCTTCTACTTCTGATGGACACGTTAGCGACTATCTTTCTCAGGAAAGCGATAATGAAGGATTAAGAGATGACACCCCTTTCACTACAAAGAATCAAGATCCGTACACCCCTGGGTATACTCCACAGCCTGTTGGTGGATATCAACTCCCGCCACGGCCAGGCCCTAGGCCCGATGACGGATGGGATCGAGGCATCCGTCTCGATGTTCCGGAATTTGACGGAGGACGAGACCCTGATGTCTTTTTGGATTGGCTCCAAACCGTCGAACACTTCTTTGTGTGGAAGTCTATGCCTAGCGAACGAAAAGTTCAATTCATCACAATCAAATTAAAGGGACATGCTCTGCTATGGTGGGACCGTTTGCAATCTGAACGCAAACGAAAAGGAAGAGGTAAGATTCGCAGTTGGAGCAAGATGAAGGTTAAACTGAAAACCAAATTTGTGCCGGAAGATTACAAACGAGATCTATACGCACGACTGCAATCATGGAAACAAGGCACCATGAGCGTGAAGGAATACACCGAAGGGTTCCAATCCCTCGTTCATCGCAACCGATTGCAGGAGACTCCTATCCAGGAAGTCACCCGCTACATGCAAGGACTCCGCCAAGTTATCCAGGATGAACTCTACCTCCACAACTGCCGAGACGTCGACGAAGCCTACAAGCAGGTTGAACGGGCTGAGACCAAGCTTGCTAAAGCCCAGACAAGGAAGATATCTTTTTCTGTGAACTCCGTCCCTCGCACCAGTACCCCAATGACAACCTCCAAACCGATAGGTTCCCCATCAATCGTTACGGGTAAACCCCAAGCCAAACCATCAACTCATGTTGTCGCCCGACCACCTACTGGAAACCCCGGACCAGGCATCTTGAGAAGCCGACCTATTGTAGGACCTGATACTTGTTTCCGATGTTATCAAAAGGGACATCGAGCAGCAGATTGCCCAAACCCTAAGGCTAGACCCGCCCATTTATGCACCATCGAAGACCCTGAAGACCCTGACCCTGAACAGCAGGAATCACCTGAAGAGGAACCGACCGCTTTAACTGCTGACACCATGAGAGCTGATGACTGTGAGCTTCTGGGAGTGGATGGAGATGTATCCGGACCTTTCTTGGTAATTGAACATGAGAACTTTATCGCTCCTGACAGCGCACCCACAAACATCTTGCTCACACCCGCTGTTAACGACGCTGATAGTTGGTTGCGACGCAGCATCTTCCGAACCACCTACACCTCAGGAGGGCGTCGCTGTTCGCTGATCATTGATGGAGGAAGCGTGGAGAACTTCGTTTCTCAAGAAATGGTCGATAAGTTGGGTCTACCAACTCAACCGCTCGAGAAACCTTACAGTGTGGCATGGTTTCGAGGTGGTACTCAACTTCCGATCCACCGTCAGAGCCTCGTTAGCTTCTCAATTGGGCCTTCATATAAAGACGAGGTGTGGTGCCATGTAGCCCCTATGGATGTCTGCCATGTACTACTTGGGAGACCTTAGCAGTTCGATCGAGACACTGAACACAGAGGAAAAATGAACACTTACTCCTTTCTCATAGACAAGGTGCGTGTGACCCTTAGACCACAACGCGAAGCCCTTAGTCCTCGCCAGGTGGCTACACTTCGAGCTGTGACCGCACAATCTGGTAAAAGTACTCCACCATCAAAGTCTTCGACTACGGGTCCTGTATTGTTGATGGAAGCCCAGACATTCCAACGTGAAATTCAGGAGAGCTCCACCATTTATGCATTAATGGGACGTGAAGTGAACAATCAAGAGACAACTACACCCAAAGTCCCGCCTGAGATAAAGCTCATCATCCAAGAGTTTGATGACATTATGCCTGAAGAGTTGCCTGAAGGACTACCCCCATTGCGAGACATTCAACATCACATTGACCTAGTCCCTGGAGCCAGCCTACCCCACTTACCACATTATCGGATGAGCCCAAGTGAACACGAAGAAATGAACAAGCAGGTCACTGATCTTCTACGTCGTGGATATTTTCGAGAGAGTATGAGTCCCGTGGCGATCAATGCTCTGCTTACCCCAAAAAAAGATGGCACATGGAAAATGTGCGTGGACAGTCGTTCTATCAACAAGATCACGATCAAGTATCGTTTTCCGATTCCACGCCTTGATGACATGCTTGACATGTTATCGGTGCCAAGTTATTTTCCAAAATGGATCTTCGCAGTGGGTACCATCAGATTCGCCTCCGACCTCGAGACGAGTGGAAGACTGCTTTTAAGACCAAAGAGGGCCTTTATGAATGGACAGTAATGCCCTTCGGCCTGTCTAATGCTCCCAGCACTTTCATGCGAACCATGAATCATGTTTTACGGCCCTTCATCGGTAAGTTTGTGGTTGTGTACTTCGATGACATAGTGATCTACAGCTTGACCAAAGACGACCACTTATCCCACTTACGACAAGTCCTGGAAACCTTGAGAGCCCAACAATTGTATGTCCACCTTAAGAAATGTTCCTTCATGTCTGACACGGTCCTCTTTTTGGGATACATTGTCACTGCCGATGGACTTAAAGTTGACCCCTCCAAGATTCAGGCCATTCAGAGCTGGCCCGTGCCCAAAACCCTCACTGCGATTCGCATCTTTCTGGGATTGGCTTCTTTCTGCCGGCGCTTCATCCGGAACTTTAGCACTTGTGCAGCTCCGTTGGTAGATTGCACACGTAAAGGCGCACCCGCTTGGACTCTTGAAGCAGAAACCAGCTTTCAAAATCTAAAACATCAATTGACACATGCCCCTGTTTTGGCACTTCCTGACTTCACCAAGGTTTTTGTAGTCGATTGCGACGCCTCACATGTCGGGATTGGTGTCGTCCTGAGTCAAGAAGAACGACCTGTAGCCTTCTACAGTGAAAAGTTGAACGAAGCTCGATCACGGTACTCCACTTATGATGTCGAATTCTATGTCGTGGTGCAAGCCCTCAAGCATTGGAGGCATTACCTGATCCAACGTGAATTTGTCCTTAACTCTGATCATGAAGCCTTAAGATATCTGAATTCGCAGAAAACCCTTAACAAGCGCCATGCCAAATAGGTTAGTTTCCTCCAAGAATATACGTTTCATCTCAAGCACAAGGCTGGCACCCTGAATCGCGTGGCTGACGCATTGAGCAAGCGAGCACACGCCCTGACCACAATGACAATCAGCACAACAGGATTTGGCGCACGCAAGGACCTCTACCCCACCGACCCTGACTTCGGACAAGCTTATGCCGAGTGTGTCGAAACTGGACAGGATCCAACAGCCACCTATGTCCTTCATGAGGGATTCCTGTTCAAGGCCCACCGACTGTGCATTCCTGCCACTTCCCTTCGAGAGAACCTGATTTCAGAACTGCATAACGGTGGTTTAGCTGGACACTTTGGAAGGGACAAGACCTTGACTCTTCTCCAAGAGCGATTTTATTGGCCGCAACTGCGAAAGGACGTTACAACGTTTGTACAAAAATGCCAAACATGTCAGAGATTCAAAGGCCATAGGCAGAACACTGGGTTGTATACACCCCTACCGATTCCTTTGTGACCCTGGGAAGACATCACTATGAACTTTGTGCTAGGCCTACCCCTCACGGTACAGAAAGTTGACTCTATTTTTGTGGTTGTGGACAGATTTTCTAAAATGGCACACTTCATTGCATGTAAAAAAACCTCAGATGCATCTCATGTCGCTGATTTGTTTTTTCGTGATGTCGTTCGATTGCATGGTGTTCCTCGTTCTTTCACTTTGGATCGTGATACCATGTTTTTGAGTCATTTTTGGCGCACGCTTTGGTCTCGTCTTGGTACTCGTTTGCAATACAGCATTGCTTATCATCCACAAACAGATGGGCAAACCGAAGTAGTTAACAGATCATTAGGAAATTTATTGTGATGTCTTGCAGGGGATTCTCCGTCCAAATGGGATCTAATTCTTCCCCAAGCCGAATTCGCGTATAACAGCTCCACTAATAGGTCCACCGGAAAATCGCCATTTGAGAGTGTGTACGGCTCTCCACTTACCCAATTTCTAGACCTAAAACCCACAACCATGCAAGGGAGAAGTAGTGCAGCTGCTGAGGATCTGGTCGAACACCTAACCCATATCCATACCGAAATCCGAGCCAAACTCCAAACCATGACCCAGAAATACCAAGCCCAAGCCAACCTACACCGTAGAGAGAGCGAGTTCGGAGTTGGAGAATTAGTGATGGTCCACCTAAAAAAAGAGAGGTTTCCTTTGAAAGTCCACCAAAAATTGAGTGAACGAAAGATTGGTCCATTCCGAGTCCTCAAAAAGATTGCGCCCAATGCTTACTTACTTGATCTGCTGCCAGACGTCCAGACATCGCCAGTCTTTAATGTATCAGATCTCTTCTTATATCATGAATATGAACAAACAGATGCCACCACGCCAGCAGTTCCCGCTAATGATATGCGCCAACCACCAGCCGCGACTGATGTCGATCAGATTGAAGATATTGCCGACATCCGAGATATGACGACTAGACGCGGTCTCTTCCGCCGCTATCTAGTTAAATGGAAGGGACGACCTCTTACAGATTGCACCTGGATTGACGAGGATGAACTCCAACAACTCCGCCCCGATATACTTCAGAACTACCACGATGCCATCTCGACGGAGCGAGATTCTTCTCAGCAGGGGGGAGTTGATGCAGCATGATACCACGTGATCAATTTCTTTAGTCGAACATTTATTTTATTTTTTATTTTTTTTTTTTTTGAAGTCAAAACACTTCGGGGGAGACACAGCATGGTATTCGCCCCAAAATTTATTGATTAAAACAGCGAAGCAGAGTAGTAGGAGGAGAAGGGATACAGGTAACAAGGATCGAGAGGATCCCAAACCCCAAGATAACACACGGCCACATCATTACATCATGAGCCAGTCATGCAAAAGCATATCCATATGAAAAAGGACATTCTCCTTATAGAATCTTTGCGCCTTGAAAATCTTCGCGTTCCTGGCGAGCCACAGCGCCCAAATGAGAGCGAATGGACGCAGTATCTCCCTCCTTGAACGATCAGCATTCGAGCGCAAGGAATCCCAGAAGGAAGAGGCCGAGGAAGCGTTAACCCATGCGACTCCTACATCCTCCCAGATCGCGGCAGAAGTCGTACAGCAGAAGAAAAGGTGCTCCAGCGTCTCCCTAGCGCCTTCACACAAAACACATTCCATAGATTCCATAGATTCAACACCTGAGAGTAATCTGGCACACCTGTCCCGCGTGAGAATCCTCCCACGCCGCAGAAGCCAAAGGAAGAAAATCACCTTCTCCGGCAGCCTAATGCGCCACAGCCAGCCCAGATCAGCGCGTAAGGTGTCCCGGACAGGACTGATTTGCTGTGAGAGTATCCTGAAAGCCCGTCTAGAGGAGAAGGCGTCGTCGCGCCACACCCAGTGGTCCCTGCCCGATGAGGGCCTCGGGGCCTCCCGCAGCCTCCGCAGAAGGCTCAGCAAATCATCAAAGCGCTCGTCGGAGAGAGATCCCGCAAAGGAGGGAAACCAGTCGACCCCGCACCAGACCGATGCCACCGTCGCTTCAGAATCTGAAGCCAGAGCACAGAGACGTGGAAAGGAAGCAGCGAGAGAGGCATCTTCCACCCAAGGGTCGCGCCAAAATAAGAAAGAGGTGCCATCTCCCAAAACCGGTCGGAACAGATGCGAGAACCGCCTAACCGCCGACGCAATCCCCTTCCAAAGGGGGGTCCCATAACGCATAGTGACCGCGTCCCGCAGCATGTCCACTCCTAACGAAAGAATATCCCGCAGCATGGAAGAACAGAAACCATCGTCTTTACCCCAAAGCTTGTTGATCCACTTAAGCATCATAGCGTCGTTAACAAGATCCAGCCTCCGGATGCCGAGCCCCCCTCGCTCTTCCTTCTCGTCACCTCCTCCCAAGCCACAAGATTCATACCCCGCGACTCTGAGCCCCTCTTCCCCCAGAGAAATCTCCTCATAAGGCCATCCAGTCTCTTTTTGATTCCCACCGGCAAGGCCCAGTTTGATAGGAAATAAATGGGAACAGAGGCAAGGACCGACCTAATAAGCACCAGTCGACCTCCACGGGAGAGCAAAGCCGCACTCCAGCCAGCAAGCCGTTTTTCTGCCTTGTCCAACACCCCCTTCCAATGGCTCAGCTTCGCCCTTCTCGCACCCAGCGGCATACCCAAGTAATCGATTGGGAGAGAGGCATGTTGGCAGCCCAGAAGTTCGATGCACGCCGTCGCAGACCGATCATCCCACCCGAAAGGAACCATCTTCGATTTGGATTGATTGATATGGAGCCCCGAGAGCTCAGAGAAGATTGACATAGTCACGGCCATCCCTCTGACCTCATCCAACCCCCCCTCAATGAAAGCCAAAGTGTCGTCCGCATATTGGAGTGTTGGCGTATTATTGTAGCTGCAGCAGAACCCCGACGATAGGCCACGCTCAATCACACGACCCGCCATCCTTGGAAGCACATCAGCGGCGATAACGAAAAGCATGGGTGCCAAAGGGCACCCCTGCCGAACGCCCCTCCTAGGCTGAAATCGGCTCCCAACAAAGCGCCCATTAAGCAACAAGGAGAAGGATGCAGTGGTGACGCAACGGCGCATCCAAGAGATCCAGATCCGTGGGAAACCCCGCGCTCGCAGTACAGACCAGAGGAATTTCCAGTCCAAGGAATCGTAAGCCTTCGCGAAGTCCACCTTCCATAGAACGCCCCGCCTCCCGTTCCTCATCCAGCTGGCGACCATCTCAGAAGCAAGCGCCGTGACCTCCGAGATCTGGCGTCCAGGGATGAACGCCACCTGCGAGGGATGAATGATTTCAACCAGCACCGCTGCAAGCCTTCTCGCCAGCACCTTCGCAACAATCAGATACAAGGCATTGGACACAGCAATCGGCCGAAATTGTTCAATGGAATGGGGCGAGGGAGTTTTAGGTATAAGGACAAGCAGAGCTCTATTGATCCCATCGAAGCCCACATTCCCAGCGCAGAATTCCGACACCACCTCATAAACATCGGCCCCCACCACCTCCCAGAAGTCTTTGTAAAAGGCAATCGGGAAGCCGTCTGGACCAGGCGAGGCATCCGCATTAAGGTCCCAAACAGCCTCCTTGACTTCGGCGAAGGAGAAAGACTTGGCCAGCTCCTCAGATCGCGCGGCAGAGAGCCGCGGGACATCCACCCCCAACCAGCGCCAGCGACTAGGCGCGATAATCGAAGAGAAGTCCCTGAAGTAGTCGGCCACCGCGTTCCCAATCGCCTCCTCACCCACCATCTCGCGACCCCCGATCGACAGCGAATGAATGCGGTTTGACCTTTTCCTATTTGAAGCAACCCTGTGGAAGAAAGCAGAATTTACATCTCCTTCTTTGATCCACTTCAACTTCGCCCGCTGACGCCACTCCAGCACCCTTTTCCTTTCCTCTAACTGCACCTTAGCCATCGCCGCAGCCCTGGAAGATAACTCCTCTGCGCAGAGCTCCCTTATCCCTTCCACGGAATCCAGCTCAGCAACAACGGCCTCCGCCTCCCTCAACGCCGCCACTCGAGCATCCCTGGATCTCTTCTTAAACCGAGAGAGAACGCCTCTCAGACGTTCAAGCTTCTTTCGGAATCTCCCCACCGCTGACCGCCCCTCACACGGCATCCCCCAAGAGGAGGAGACGACACCACGGAACTCCTCCTCCATCAGCCAGCACCTTTCGTATTTGAAGAAACCCCCCACTGAAGGGGACAGCTCAGAAGCCCAGACAATAGGAGTATGGTCAGAGAAAGCGCGAGGCCGAGAGAGCACCACCCCCAGAGGGAAAAGGTCCATAAAAGCCATCGATGCGAGGAACCTGTCAATACAAGACTTCGAAGAGGAGCTCCTCCAAGTGAACCTTATGTCCGAAGCCGATAAGTCTTGCAAGGCCAGCTCACTCACGAGATCCGCGAAATCCGCCGATCCCGGATCGGAGCCTCCCCTGGACAGAGGCCGATCCGACGCGCGCAAAGTTACGTTAAAATCTCCCCCAATAAGCCAAGGCACATCCACGTATAACGAGTAGAAGCTCCGAAGCTCCTCCCAAAGCTCCAATCTTCCAGCAGCGTCACACGGGCCGTAGGCGCAAGAGAAAGCGAAAGACCGAGAGTCCTCCTTCCTAAAGAGCAGGATGGAGAGAGAATGTCTACCCTTCACATCAGAAACAAGGGAGAACCGATCTGACCTCCAAGCGATAAGCAGCCCTCCAGCAGACCCAGAAGCTGGTACATCGGAGACTTCATCAAGGTCCCCCGCCCCAAAAGAGCGCCAAACATCACCATCAAGATTGCTCAACTTGGTTTCCTGCAGGAGAACCACATCACATCCCCATTCCCTGAATCTGGCCCCCACGATCTTCCGCTTAGCCGCATCCCCCAGCCCCCTAACATTCCAGGAGAGAATCTTCATTTAGGACACAACTTAAAGCCCCGTGCAGGCACCACCCCAGCTGCTTCCGCCACCGCCTCTTCGAAGGTCTGGCAAGAGTGGTGCTCCCTGGATCTCGAACGAGCTCCTCGTCTTCTTCTGTACCGTTTGAAAGATCTCCTCGCAGAGCCGACCTCAGGACCCATCTCCTCCAGAAACTCTTCCGCGGACCGAGAAAGCCCATGGGAGGTCACCCCCCGAGACGAGGAATCAGGCATCGGAGAGGAAGGCTCCGCCTGCTGGTTGTCAAGGATAGGAGCCATGAATACCGACGATGGAAACGCGAATGCTTCCTCGGCCCCCGAAATAGGAGGGACCGCAGCCCTTTCCAAACCCGAGCCAACACACAGACGACCCGGATCCGCCTGAAGATCCGCCGAGAGATCCGCCTCTGGGGCGCCTGCCGGATCCACCTCAGCAACCCGAAAACCGGGAGGGCGCCCCTGAGCGAAAGATGGAGAGGCGCTGCGACCGAGGAAAGAAAATCCAGGAGAGAAGATCCGAACCTCAGATCGTTGCGACCCCACCGAGAATGTCAAATCTCCACCGATAGACGTGCACCTACCCTCCACGTCACCCCAACCACCCGCCACGTCACCCCGCACATTCCCAAGGGCGGCCACCATGCACCGATTCCATGCGGGGGGATGGGAGTCACGTACAAGAGCGGAAGAACGCCTTACGTAAACATCATAGCATGGCGCATCCTCCAAAGAAGCAACGGGCTGAGGCGAGAACCTCGAAGGAAAATCCCCGAGCGGCTGCCTACCCTCGGAAAACGGAACGATCTCATAGCCAGACTCCCTCCCGAGAATCCGCCTGGCCGAAGAGGAGGGAGGCGGCGGAGGCAGCAGTATAGACAGCTCAATTCTACAAAAAAATCTTCCCAACTCTAACACCTCGAAGAACACTCGTCCGACTGCCCGGTCGAGGAAGCTCTTGGTGCATTCCATTAGAACTCTTGTGACAGACGGATCCTCACCCGGAACCAATCCGTCATTTGTAACGGCCAGCAGCTCCCCCCATCTTCTCAGCGGACGGCGAAGGCGATGAACAGTTCTTGACAAAAAGGGCACCCCCCTGACTTCAGCAACACAAACCTCCAGATCGGAGCAAGCACCGTCAGCAAAACGTAAATCCCTCCAAACAATCCCTCCATGAGGCCCCGCATGAATCAAACGAGACCTTTGGCCCAGGCTAAGGCCTCGAACGCCACATCTTTTCGGTCCCAGCATGAAAAAATCCCCCGAGAAATCTGGCCCCAGAAGTTCAAGAGTAATGAGCTCCACCTCCTCCAAAGACAAGCACACGCTCAGGAAAACCCCTACCAACACCCGACCAAGAGCCTCGTCACCCGCTTCGACATTCCCCCCCATAGCGAAAACAGCGTTCTCCGCCACCCTGAACCCCTTCGTCGAGGACGCAGAACCCCCACCAGCATGCACCTCCCTGGACGTGGACGCAGCCACATGCACTGCCCTGGAAGAGGACGCAGCATGCGAGCACGAACCCTGCCTCCCCTCTCTCCAAACACGTTCCGGAGAAGAGCGCTTCCCCCCCGCTACGACCTGCGCGAACGATCTGCTTGCAGTAACCGAACAGAACCCTTTTGCATGTGACCCTGCCACATCACCAGCATGTCGACCACCTGCTGCAGACCTTGCAGGAAGCCGACCACTAAGAGAGAAACCATCCGCAGACCCCCTGGAGCCTGCATTACAAGACGCTTGCTTGTGCCCCAGGCCACCGCAAGCAAAGCAGCGAGGCCTCGCAGCGCACACCGAGGCCATGTGACCCCTCACACCGCATCTCCAGCATACACGGCCTTGCTTCTTGCGCTCCACCTTTATCCAACCAGCACCTTGATGTTGCCTCTCCTCCCCTTCAGCAGCAACGAACTGGGGGTTGAAGCCCTGCTGGCCCGATGCCTTCCCTTTTCCCCGCTCGTGCGGAGTGAACCTCCGCGAGGCTTGCGCGATCACCTTTCCAGTCGCTTCCCGAGTCGCCTTTCCAGTCGCTTCCCGAGACGCCATCATGTTAAAAATAATATAAGTGTTCACATTTATTTTATTTAATTTTATTTACTTATGTAAAAGGCTTATTATACAAGGCTTTATCACCTTTTCTGTTTTTTTTCTATTTTTAGTATGGTTTTTGCTTTGTTTGGGGGGACTTGGCCTCTATAAAGGCACCCCCTTTGGGACTGATTGAATTAGTTTTGAATGAGAATTATTTTTCCTCACTTATTTTCCCTCTCTCTCTCTCTCCCTCGGACCCCGCAGCCCTCTATCCCTTTCCCCCTCCCGTGTTTCTTTCCTTCGTTCCCAACCCTAACCCCTCATCTTCACGCCGCCGCCTCTCCCCTCTCCGAGCCCGCCTCCTCCGCCACCCTCCCGTCGCGCATCCCCCGCACCCGCCAGCCTCTTCCTGTGCCAACCCGTGCGCCTCTCCTTCTCCTCCTCCACGGTTCGCCCTCACCCTCGCCATCCTAGGCCCGCAACCCCTCCTGCGCGCCAGTCACCTCGCCGCCGCCTCCCCACGTCGCCGCCACTTTCGCGAACACCCCTCCCTCGCCGTCGCCCCCGCCTCTCTCTCCCTCGCCGCCCCTTTTCCCAACAGACGCCCTTCCCTCTCCAGCCGCTAGCGCCAATTCCCTCTCAGCCCATCCGCATCCATGTTATCTCCCTACCGCACGCACACTCCCCATCCCTACCGCTTTACGACGCCCAGCCACCAACCCTCCAACCTCCCTGCCACCGCCTACCGCTGTCAAAGCCGCGGTGCAACCAGCCATCACCCGCGCCCCTGAAGCCGCTCGGAACGCCGCTGTGACCAGACCGCTGCCTTCGCCTAGGCCGGATCTGAAGTTCGCCTTCTTCCCCTTGCCGGTTGTGGTATGAGCGTCATTTCCACCAATTATTTTGCCGCATAATACTAGTATTGTGGACTGTTGTGTTGCTGCTTGGTTTGGTGATGTATTGAGGTCCCTAATAGTTGCAACCGTGTTATATTTTCCCAAGAACTATTAACTACTCGGTTGCCTTGAAATTGTGGTGAAAAATCGGTGCTGAAACTCGATTATTTGTTGTCCATTGTGGATGATTTTTGCGTATCGCACGCCATTTTATTTGTTTTCATCATTTACTCCATTAGTTTCAATTTTTAAGATTGCCATTTAGTTCACAACTTAATTAGGTTGCATCAAATGCGGGCAAGTTAGGTACAACCACTATAACTTAAGGGGGAGTGTTGAGTTATTTGGCTTATGCGTAAATGGATCATGGGTGTGGATCCATTTACCCACTTGAGTTCTACTTATGTAACTCACCCCACCTTAGCTTTGTGATGTATGAAAAAGAACAAAAATGAAGGTTCTTGTTGCTGGGAGCAACAAGGATCAGTTCCCCTATGGTTTTCCCTTCCGATTAGTAAGGTTTTCCACCTAAATCTTGTGTTTTGTGTGCGGTTGTTTGTCTTGATTCTTTTCTACTTAATGAAAGAGCAGCACTCGAGTTCAATACTCTCATATTTCATTGATTACCAAAAGAACTACTACTTGACAAAAAGATTAAAAGGGGGTAAGCAATGATTGTTGAGTAATTGACATCGGATTGCCTAGTTCATCGATATTCCAAGTTCAGTGCTTAGAAGCTTAGAATGATCATATTCAATAGTTTTCCGTCAATTTTTTGCTCGTCTATGTATACTGCAATCTTATTTTAAATAACATGATATGATGTCCTGAGGAGAAATGCACCTATTTCTCTAATATATCCATCATGGATCTCATTTGTGAGCATTCACCTTATCGTAGTTCATGTTAACAATAAGCTTCGCAAGCATCAAATTTTATCCAAAGAGTCTAACCACCAATGCATGTTCAACCAATAGCCGCTTGTTGAAAAAAAACCTGACAGACCCCCTGTTAAGTAACTGCATTGGTTGGGTCGGAGTAAGTTCCTTTCAAAGGGCAAGATGGGTAACCCTGAATATTAGATGTTTGTATGGTAAGAAGGGTTGGAATGATGATGTGATATGCATATGATATTGTTTATACAGTATCTTGATTATATTTATTATTAGAATATGTTTGACGGAGACTTTTTTATTTGAAGAGGTTGGAAATATTTTAATAGAGGAAACGTGGGACCCACACCACAATTCCAAGCCATGTATGTAGGGTTAGAAATGGGGGTAACCCAATCCCAAGCAGGGCGGGTAAGCCAGTATCCAGTTGTGAATCTTCCCAAGGATAAACATAAAACTTCAGGAACAAAACATCCGTCTTCTAATTCTGATAAAATTTTCCAAAAAAAACAATAGACTCATAAGCTCGATCCACACCGTAGATCACCCAGTCCTTTTCGAAGTCTAGATAGTCGTTAATGTCGTATTCCTAAGTCTTGTACATCAAGTCTACCAATCAACTTCAGCTTCATGATGTTAGTCAACCAGTCTTGTACAGCAAGTCTACAATCCAATTAAGCTCCATGATGTTAGTCAACTAGGTCCTCACTAAATATAGTACACGCTCTAAACAAAGTCCTCCGCCATGTCAACTTCCTTGGATCCTACAAAATTAAGAATGACTGAAGTCATGGTAGATAATTAGGAATTTAGGACTATTGTCATTGCGCAGATGATCTATCTTCTCCATCCATCTCTCACCAGACTTAGTAAATACATCAAGGAGAATCCTAGTGTACGAGAGGCTTGACATCAAACACATCGTGGAGTAAGAAATAACAAGATATGTGAAACATCTCCACTTGTGCTCATATTTGTTTTTTTTTTTTTGAAGCCAAGAAGAGGGGGAAACACTCAATGGTGCTCACCCCAATAAATTAAGAGAGAAAACAGAGGTTACAAAATAAGAAAACTAAAAACAAAGCACCCCGCGAAGGAGGCAAGCAGCCTCCCGAAGTGGGCGGCCAGCAGCTAAACAGAACGAGAAAACATGCTAGTTACACTAGACACCAGTCAGCCACAAAAGCCCTAGCACGGCAGAAGACGTTTTCCAGGTAGAACCGCTGCCCGGAGAAAAGGGCCTCGTTGCGAGCAAGCCATAACGACCATAAACAGGCCACCGGGGCAAGAAAGCGCCTTCTCTCCAACCGCATGTTTAAGAAGAGGGAGTCGCAGAAGGACTCCACATCACGAGCGAGCATCCAATCCACAAAGGGGTCAACCCACAGCTCCCGGACCAAGGGGCAAAGAAAAAGTAGATGGTCCAGTGTTTCCACATTAGAATCGCACAGGCCGCAAGTGTTGGTGACCGAAGGGATCAACCTGGAACAGCGGTCGCGCGTCAACAGGGATACTCTTGTGCTCATATTTGTGGACGTTATCATGTGGCACAAATAAGTTACGGGGGGAGGAGGTACTCGTGTTAGGCCTGTGAAGGGACTGGCACAAAATCCCTAGGCTACTTTTTCTAGAGGCCAGACAGATGCGGAACTAATATACTAATATTGGAAAATAAATTTAAAAAAAGGTGAAGGGTTACATAATAAAGATTAGAGATATGCCAAACCATAACAAGGAAAAATAAACTTTAAACTCCCAGTGTATATTTGCCTCAACCAACTAAAAAATGACCATCTGAACAGCTGCAGGTCCGCCATTAAAGAAGCAATCGATTAACAATATATCCAAGAACGTTGTCAAGAAAGAAGTGGACAACCTGAGGAAGGCTCATCAGTTCCATTACAGCTTTCTTCGGCGTCAACTCATTGTCCAGTATGCTGGCAACTGCGGTCAAGATTGGCATTTTAACGGTGTACTTCTGAGCTAATGCAATGACTGCTCCAGCAGTTGAGACACCTTCATCTACCTTCATTGTTACAACTATTGCAATAGTCAATCAACTGAACCGAATAGTTGGTCCGACCATGAGGTGCAGGGGTGACCAACTAAATAATTAGTACTCGATCAATAATCAATCCGATCGAGTAATTGGTCTTAATCAGTCGACTACTAGTTGACTGCCAAATATATATTTTTTATTGTTTTTTTATTTTCAAGGATTCTTATTTACACCAATATCACAAACAATGTCAAAGCTCTATTGTAATTTCCTTATGGTCTCTTTTTTAAACAATGGCTTCAACTACATGATTAACTAGAGATTGTGGCGCATTCCCTCTTTATTTGGTATTAAATCCACCAAGTTGGGCATCGTAAAGTCATTGGTACTTTTATCGCGTTAATCGATGACCATATATATAAATGTATCAAAATATATCTATTTAGATATATGATTTTATTTGTATATTTAAAATTAGTAAAAAAAATACATAACTGAATAATTTCGAATAGTCATTCGAATATTGTTTATTCTGTATGTAATGACCCTTCCGATGAATATCGAGTACTTGCAACATTCATTGTTTACTGGTGATGAATCTATAGGGAATTGAGATGACTAAGATCTTTTCGGGACAACTTGTTATCAAGGACATGGGAAAGATTTGATATTTCCTTGGCATGGAGTTTGCCAATAAGTCGAACAAAGTTTGTTCTGGCATGTTGACAAGTAAAGGCAGTGACATCTAAATTCTTAAAATTGAAGCTTCTCATTTAACAATACCAATTTCTCATAAGATGATAGCACGCCTGTTGGAAGCTTTCTCGTTCTCTAAGGCAAAAGAAGGCCCTGATAAAACAACAACATGCTGTCAAGGGTTCCCAAGTGCCTGTGGAATAATTGGGGACATCATCCGGATGGTATTAAGTCCCAATCCCTTGCGGAGAGATCAAAAGGGCAAGTTTGGGTCGACATGCTGTGAAATTCCTTCAAGAAAAGATGAACTGACTGCCAGAAAAGCACAATTCAGATATGTGAAGTAGAGAAATCTCTTTATATCTGGAGATATTTAAAAGATTGAAGGACTGTGATAAAACTATCAATCATCTCAATATCTGAAACTTATGCAGTTAAAAAGGTCAATCAGCATGCCGTTTTAGCTATTTTGACGCGTTTTCAGTCAAAATACGCAAGAATAAAACATATAAATTGCAGAGACACTTGTATATGGGGGAAATAGAGTAAAATATTTCTACCTGCACAGGGACAGCATGCAAACAGAAGTCTGCACCCTCTAGAGCATCCTTTGCATTGGTTGTCGCAATAACATTATATGGAAGTCTGTAGTGTGGGAAATATTTGCTAAAAAGAAACACCAATCCGTGATTTAGAATAGCTCTGGCTAGTCTAAAATAACTGTCATTCTATATAGAAATACAAATCATATTCACAGGATACCAGTTCATGTGGTTGTCGTTCACAGATTTGCAAATATCACTGTCGCGGAGAAGCATAGAAACCTCCACCTCAGCCTTCCTACCAGCAATATGCGCAGCCATTGCCATGCCGCATGATCCTCCTCCAAAAACAGTTACCTAAATGGACCACGAGTTTAGTGACAAGATCAAAGACCCGACCAAAACAATATTAGTTGCTTTGCAAAAAAATAGTTCCGCTAAACTTCAAATTGCTTAAACTAAATTAATTGACCAATTCCAAATGAACCAAGTCACATTGAAACAGTGCCTAACATTAGATTAAAAGCACCAAAACTCGTGATTTTTCTCAGGAAAACTATTTCAAAGAAGTTTATTGTGACGCCATCATAATCACTCATAGAGGTGTTTAGGGATTTATAGACATACAAGATCTCTACAAGTTACACTTTTTTTCCAGGTTAAATAAAAGCTTGTAGCTTATAGGTAAAAACTCCGGCAACCGTACAGAGACACAATCTACATATACAAGATCCTCAATTTTGAGCTGTAAATCGCTCTTCCTATGACGCCCCGACCCTATATCCGGTCCGTTATGGGGATTACTGGCTCAGACAACCTGTCGGGCTTGGCCCAACTAGAGCCACATCCTCGTTGTGCAATAGCCCATGACTTATTCTCTATAGCTTCACCTCTTGGGCAGCTCTTTCCTCCCAACTCTATGGTAGGGGTGGCTCCACCTCTCGGGTAATCCTTTTCACTATTAGTGGGAATCTTCTCTGATACCATCGCCGACGTCTTGTACCTGGTCCGTTATGGAGGATTACTGGCCCCGACAACCTGTGAGCTTGGGCCCAACTAGAGCTATTGACCACAAGCCAAAATTCCTAAACTCAGATTTATTAGTAGTAGCCCCCACTATTTATAAGCTATTATCATACTTTCTGATTACTAGATGCGATACTATATTTGAGGTGTTACACTTCCCTTCAATAAAATGCCAAGAAACACTCAATCACTAGCACGTATGGTGATATATATAAACATGCAATTATCACTAATGGAACCCTGAAAAGTGGAATTTCCATGTACGAGGGTTGAAGATGGCATCGCATCAAGCCATAATGTATCATGTATTCAAATCAATTCAAAAGAAAGCTGAAAGATCAAACTCCACCTCCAAGGCATTTTTAAGATTGTCTTCAAGTATACACCGTAACCTTTGATGTAACTCTGTGCAAGAGAGTAGGTGAAGAGGAGAACTTTATCCCAATTATTTGGATCACATTTCCACCTGAAACCAGACCCCCAGAATATATCCCTCCCTCCCTCAAATTCAAATCCATCCATGTTCGTGAAAATGTATGACAACCCAACGTGTAAGATAACTTATCCTAATAAATTTCATTAGCCTGGAAATGCATCAACTTCACCTTCGTTGCTCGACAAGACTGCAACCAGTTTTATTTGTTCTTTTATACAGTTCCCAGTGTTTTACTGATCACCATGCCCTTCAATCCCACCCGTGGATACAAACTTCGTGGCAAGATCCCGCACTTGACCACCTAACAGTTACAACTTGCCTATACCGGGAAGTGGTCGATAGACAAGCAGAAGATGCGAGGAAACCTTCTTGGTCCTCTCGAGGACGTCGGTCTTGGCTTTGGACCTCCAGGAGCGAGACCAGCGCACGAGCTTCTCCCAGTCGTCCCTAACCGCCTTCCGCCGCTCCCTCCCGCCCTCCCTACCGGATGCGAGGTCGGCGTCCGCGAGGGGCTCGGGGTCGAGGGCTCTCGCCGAGCGGGGAGGTGGCGCGCTGGGGGCGCAGAGGGAGAGGGACAGGAGAGGAAGCATATCAATGGATACTTCGCATAATATATTATTGATATTAATATAACATTTCTAACAATTTTTCTAGGAAAAAAAATATTGCCAGTGCTAACCCGATTGCAACGATTATTTTATGTCATATTCGATTAACAATTGCAACATTTTGACGGTAATTCCTCTACTTTTTTTAATAACACTTTTACTCATGCGTTCTTGCATCATTGATAGTTATGTCCTTTCGTTAATTGATTGTTTGTTAAACTGTTCTAGCCTGATTAAAGGAACATATATATTGCTCCTATACCCCAACCCACCATGACCTCCTACCCCTCCTCTTCTCATGTTGACGTTAGCATCCTTCCACAACTACAACTAGCATCCTCCCTCCTCGCGCTCACCATGGCCACCTTTGCAAGGGACTAGGACAGAGGGAGGAGAGGAGAAGAGGGCGTAAAGTGAGAGGAAGGGTGGGAACGATGAGCAATCGTGCCCACCTATGACACACAGTGTAGAGCGATGGTGTTAACACGCGTGCGACGTGTGTGTGCACAAGAGGCCATCCGAGAGCCCGTGAAGCAGTGCCAACTAGGGATGAGCATGAGCTGGGCCTGGGCCGGGCCCTACAGGGCCCAAGCCCATGCCCATTTAAGTTTGTGGGCTTTGGGCCGGGCCTAAGCCCACTAAATTTTTTTTTGAAGGCCTAGGTCCAAGCCCGGCCCAATTATTATGGGTCGGGTTTGGGTCGGGCCGGCCCATGATGTCTCAAAAATCAATTGGGCTTGGATCGGCTCAAAACTTATGAGTATAGATTTGGTGGGCCCATAAACTTGGCGCGCCCTCATTTGGTTATTTTGATTATAATCTTCGTTATGAAGTATTTATTAGTTATTTATGTCTTTATTATTTAGTTATCCTACTGTTTTGCACGGATTTGGTCATATCTATGATTGTACAGTATATAATGTAAAGAGTTTCATAGAGATATTATAGAAACATGTGCAAATAATAGTAAACAAACAGATTGAAAATGTACCTCAAGTGGATTAATCTGTCGACGTCGTCAACTCCCTCATTCTATCCAGATGAATATATCAAAGTGAGAGATCAAAGTCTAGACATATATGGGCTCTATGTGGGCAGGCTATTGGGCCTAACGGGCCTAATTTTGGGCTTCTATGCGGGCCGGGATAGCGGGCCTAATGGGTTGGGTCGGGCTAAGCCCGAGCCCAGCCCAATTATTAAATAGGCCTACATCTTTGGCCCAAGCTCGGCCCATAAATAATTCGAGCTCGGGCTGGGCCGGCCCAGCCCAATGCTCATCCCTAGTGCCAACCCTAGACAGGTGGCTAGGGCAGGAGGAGGACGATGAGGGTCAGTGGAGGAGGATGAAGAAAAGGAAGACAAAGAAGAAGACGTCAAAATACACTTGCACCCCTATATTTAATGCGTGTTTGGGAGGATAGTTGTTGCAACTGACTAGAAGGGCACGGCCATTATTTGTACAAGAACATGTAAGTGCAAGCCTTATTATGAAAAAAGTAGAGGCGTAAGTGTACCTTCGAAAATTCGAAAGGATATAAGTGTAGAAATCCCTTGTGTAAAAGATTTGCCGCATTTGGTGAAAACTATTGGATTTAAAAAACAAATGCAGTATTTTTAAGTGAACTTCTACTACCTTAATAATACCTGATTACCTCAATCCCTACATATACCATCACATGGAGATCTTCTGCATCCGGATGTGGCACAAGAGATGAGTAATTTCTATCCCTCGTTCTGTTTGAATGGTTTGCGAAATAAGTAAACGATAAATTATAAGATAGAAGACCTACCATTTGAGGGTACATAAAAATAGAGGGAAATTGAATACAACCTCCATCTCATCCCATATAGCACCGCCCTACTCGGTCATAACATCCTTAAGATCATACTGTTGCATCTACCAAGAGGAGGAAAAGAAGAGGGTTGTAGTCTCCCTCTAAACTATTCTCATGGGATGTGGTTGGGGACACCCTCAAGGCCAACTATCCTTGAGCTAGCAACTCCTCTTCCTTGATGCCCCATGTGCGAGAGTATTCCTTCGGAAGGATAGGGCCCATACCTACATCATGTACATCATGGTAGTGTTGAGCACTTTTGCACGTGTAAAGGACTCGAGGATGATGTTGCACGGGTTGGGAACATGTCAATGAGCTCTATATGCAAGGGAAGAACTATAAATTTTATCAAGGATGGGTCAAGTATATTTCTATCATGTATAGTCAAAAATGAGAAAACAATTATTCTATTTTCAAATGATATTTTTAAATAGAGTTGATATTTTCAAATGAGAATTTAAAATTTTGACAAACTTACCATTTTAACATTATCTAATATTATCAATAAGGTTCGGTGTTCAAGTAGTCTATTATTTTGGACGATGTTTTTAGAAAATGCTAGATAAAATATCACTGTTAAAAGTAACAGCAACATTTAATTCATTGGCAAAGAGAGATAGGAAAAATGGGAGATGTAAATGAGCATGAAACTCTTTTTTATCAAATTATACTTATAATATTTATATTTTAATATTAAAAAATAGAGGAAGAAAATAGCAAGTAGAAGATCTGAACCCTGGTCCATAACAACACAAGCTCACCCCTTACAAGAATACCATTGAGTGGATAAAAAATAAAAAACATCATTCAAGTAAAATATAATAATTAAAGAGGAACCATACGTCCCCCGAAATATACACTAGTCCAATCTTTGTCTATATAGTACAAGGTTGCGTGTAGTAAGGCAAATGGGAGAGTGCAAAGTGGGAGAGGGTGTGGCAAGTGGCATTGAAAGTTGGTTAAGTGTGGCAGGTGCACTTTTTCTCAAGAAGATTAAGGCTAATGAGAGGTGCAACCCATGGATGTATTGATTAATAGGTGTGGAAGATTGTTCATGGAGAGGGGTGCTCAAAGTGGGAATATGCATCTAATTTAAGAAACATTGGTTTTAAGGAAGGAGATTTCAGTGTATTATCATTGATGGATCTTCATATTAGGCAAATACTCATCTGACGTGATTGTGTGCAGGAGGACTAAACAACCGATAGTGTAAAATCATTATATGAGATACCTCAAATATAGTCACACACATCCTGTAATCACAAAGTATATATGAAAGTAGGATATAAATCATAAGTATTAACACTTAACAACTTAAACTTAATCATCCTGTATAATGGTCAACATCTCCAATTGAGCTCAAGATCAACAAAATTTGATAATAATATAACACTCCTAACAAGTTTTTTAGGGGAAAAATATTGCTAGTGCTAACCTAATTGCAATGATTTTTTATGTCATATTCAATTAACAATAGCAATATTTTCACGGTAATTCCTCTACCTTTTTTTAATAAGACTTTTACTCATGTGTTTTTATATCATTGATAGTTATGCCTTTTCGTTAATTGATAGTCTGTTAAATTAAACTATACGAGTCTGGTTAAAGGAACATATATTGCTCCTATACCACCAACCACCATGACCTCCTACCCCTCCTCTTCTCATGTTGGCATCAACACCCTTCCAAATATACAACTAGCATCCCCACCCATTCCTCGCGCTCATCATGTACACCTTTTCAGGGGGATGCAAGAGAAAGGGAGGAGAGGAGAAGAGGGTGTAAAGTGATAGGAAAGATAGGAACGATGAGCAATCGCGTCCACCTATGACACAACGTAGAACGATGGTGTTGGCACTCATGCGAAGTGCATGTGCAAGAGGCCATCCGAGAGCCCTAGGAGAAATGCCACCCTAGACAGGTGGCTAGGGCAAGAGGAGGACGATGAGGGTGAGTGAAGGAGGAAGAATAAGAGGAAGAAAATGAAGAAGGCGTCAAAATACACTTGCACCCCTATATTTAATGTTTGTTTAGGAGGATAGTTGTTGCAACTGACTAGAGGGGCACGGCTATTATTTGTAAAAGAACAAGTAAGTGCAAGTCTTATTACAAAAAAGATGTAATAGTGAGTGTACCTTCAAAAACTCAAACAGATATTAGTGTAGAAACCCCTTGTGTGAAAGATTTGCAGCATTTGATAAAACTATTGGATTTAAAAAATAAATGCATTATTTTTTAATGAGCTACTACTACCTTAATAATGTCCCAATTACCATAATCCCTTCACATTCCATCACGTAGAGATCTCCTGCATTCGGACGTGGGATAAGGGATAAGTAATTTTTATCCCTCTTTATGTTTGGACAATTTGAGAAATAAGTAAGGGATAAATTATAGGGTAGAAGACCTACCATATAAGGGGTGTATAAAAATGGAGGGAAATTGAATACAACCTCCATCTCATCCCATCTAGCACCACCCATCTCCGTCGTAACATCTTTAAGAACATAGTGTTGAATCTACCAAGAGGAGGACAAGAAGAGGGTCGTAGTCTCCCTATAAAGTGTGCTCATGGATGTGGTTGGGGACATCCTCAAGGCCAACCGTCCTTGAGCTAGCAACTCCTCTTCCTTGACGCCTCATTCGCGAGACTATTCCTCTGAAAGGATAGACCCAGTCCTACATCATGTACATCATGGTAGTTTTGGAGCACTTTTGTACACGTAAAGGTCTTGAGGATGATGTTGCACGGGGTTGGGAACATGTCAATGAGCTCTATATGCAGGGACGGAACTATAAATTTTATCAAGGAGAAGTCAAGCATTCTTCTATCATGTATAGTCAAAAATGAGAAAAAGTATTCTATTTTAGAATGATGTTTTTAAATATAGTTAATATTTTCAAATAAAATTTTAACACGTTGACAAACTTACGATTTTAATATTATTTAATAATATCGATAACTTTGGATTTTTAAATAGACTATTATTTTTATGGTGTTTTTTTAAATGTTAGATAAAAATCATAGTTAAAAGAAAGAACAAAATTTATTTCATTTACAAAGAGAGATGGAAAAATGGGAGATATAAATGAGCATGGATCTCATTTTACATCAAATTGTACTTATGATATTTATATTTTAAGATTAAAAAATTAGAGGAAGAAAATAACACATGGAAGATATGAACCCCGATCCATAACAATGCAAACTCACCCCTTATCAGAATACCATTGAGTGGATAAAAAAATTAAAAACATCATACAAGTAAAATATAATAATCAAAGAGGAGCCATGTATATCCTGAAATATATACTAGTTCGGTCTTTATTTATATAGTACAAGGTTGTGTATAATAAGGCAAATGGGAGAGTGCAAAGGGGAGAGGGTGTGGCAAGTGGCATTTGGAAGTGGGTTAAGTATGGCAGCGCGGAGCACTTTTTTCTCAAGAAGATTAAGGCTAATGAAAGATGCAACTCATGGATGCATTGATTAATAGGTGTGGAAGATTGTTCATTGAGAGGGGGTGCCCAAAGTAGGAATATGCATTTAAATTAAGAAGCACTGGTTTTATCATTGATGGATCTTCATATTAGGTAAATACTCACTGACGTGATTGTGTGCAGGAGGACTAACCAACCGATAGTGTAAAGCCAATATATCTGAGATACCTCAATTATAGTCCCATATTTATTAATCACAAAGAATATATGAAAGTAGGATATAAGTCGTAAGTATTAAAACTTGACAACTTAAACTTAACACTCTCAACGTGTCCAATTGGCTCAAGATCAACAAAGTTGTGAGGACCTGTTATCCTTAATAACGACTCCAGTTTATACTTCGTACATCACACTATCGTATTTCATATACGATTTCATGGTCATTTTCTTAAGTAGGTCTATACATTTTTTACAAAAAAAAACTATGTTTGTACAGAAATTCTACTAGTAACAGCAATATAATCATGGTTATTTTAAATCTAAGTCTATTGTCGCCATCTGAATTGTTGTCAACATCATTAATTTCTCTTAAGTTTAAAGGGGACAAAATGAAATTCCTTCTATTGGTTTAAAGAAAAAATAACCCTTCCAATACACGGTTCTTCCATGCCATGGCAAGTGGGAGAAGACGAAGAAACTATATCAGCTCCATTGGGGTGGGAGGTTCTGTGGCACAGGGGGATCATGAGGTGGGAGCGACGCTCCGTTCTCACTTTCTGGAGTTTAGCAGGCGGCGTTCTCGGGCAGGCTGGGGATGGCAGGGTAGGGGTGTTTCGAGATTGTCTGAGGATCAAGCAACGTCTCTTGTCCGGGCGTTCACGAAGGCGGAAGTCAAGGATGCAATGTTGCAGCTTAACGCTGATGGGGCACCTGGTCCTGATGGATTCTCGGTTCGTTTTTACAGGGAGTTTTGGTACGTGGTAAGGGAGGATGTTTTGGAGATGGTTCACGAGTTTAGCAGTGGAAATCAGGGGTTTGACAAGCTAAATAAAGCGTTGATCTTTCTTTTGCCGAAGCGGGAGAACCCATCCTTGGTGGAGGACTTCAGGCCCATCGCGTTGTCGAACGCAGTTTACCTCATTGTGGCCAAGTCTCTGGCCAACCGTTTGAGGGCGGTGTTGCAGGGGATCATTGCACCGGAGCAGTCGGCCTTTGTGCCTGGGAGGTGCATGGCGGACGGGTTGGTGGTGGCGTCGGAGGTGATCGCGGACTGGAGGAGAAACAGAAGTAGCGGTTTGCTATGGAAGGTGGATTTCACGAAGGCATACGACTGTTTGGATTGGCGGTTCCTATGGTGTTCTTTGGAGAAGAGGGGGTTCCCTCCGACGTGGGTGGCATGGATCAAGAGATGTGTTACTACGGTATCTTACACGGTTCTTGTCAATGGTAGGCCTGAGGGGGGTTCTTTCAGCCGCAGAGAGGGATCCGTCAGGGATGCCCTCTGGCCCCAATGCTTTTTGTGATTGCTGCGGATGCGTTGGCGATCCTGATGCGGTTGGCAGCGGAGGGTGATTGGTGTGGGGGCTATGTTGTTGGGGATATCTCGGTTCCATTGTTGCAGTACGCTGACGATACCATGATGTTCCTAAGGCCAGATTTAGGCAGAGTTCGACGGGCTGATAGGATTCTGGATATCTTCGGTGACATATCGGGGTTAAAGATAAATCGGCAGAAGTCAACGGTGGTGCCTTTTGGGTTGGAACAGCGCGAGGCGGCTGAAGCGGCGGCCACTCTGGGGTGCCCTCTTGGGTCTTTACCGATCACATACTTAGGGCTTCCTTTGGTGGCAGGTAGGCTTCGGGCGTGTGACTGGCGGCCTGTTTTGGCGAGATTAGAGGGGCGGCTGGCGGGCTGGAAGGCATCTACGCTTTCTAAGGGTGGGAAGTTGGTGTTGCTGAAGCATGTTCTTTCTGCTATTCCGATCTTTTTCTGTTCTACGAGGTTGTTGCCGGTGGGGATCAGAGCGAGGATGGAGGTTCTGATGAGGCGGTTTCTCTGGTCGGACGGGCGGCAGGAGAAAAGGGGGATCCATTTGG
This sequence comes from Ottelia alismoides, assembly GCA_037367405.1. Taxonomy (NCBI): domain Eukaryota; kingdom Viridiplantae; phylum Streptophyta; class Magnoliopsida; order Alismatales; family Hydrocharitaceae; genus Ottelia; species Ottelia alismoides. The sequence goes on from JAZKJV010007400.1 coordinate 242,885, forward strand.
CGGATTGGGAGTTGGTCACAAAAGCAAAGAGGATGGGGGGCTTGGGGGTGGTGAGGTTGGGGGAGATGAATAGGGCCCTGGTGGCAAAGTGGGTAGTGCGGATATGGGGTAAATTGGAGGATCTTGTGTGCCGCCTCTTGCGGAGGATTTACGGTGATACCTTATCCATGGAGGCATCTCAGGCTAGGGCACCCTCTTTGTTGTGGCAGGCTATCGTGCAGGTTCTTCCGACTATGGCAGACAAGATGAGGCCGGTCTTGGGAAATGGACAAAGCTTCAGATTCTGGTTAGATGACTGGATGGGGGATGGAGCACTGAGGGACATGTTCCCTAGTCTGTTTGGTTTAGCAACTTCTAGAGAGGAGGTGGTAGCTGAGAGATGGGAGCAGGATGGTTGGTGCTGTAATTTGAGTGCGTTGCCCTCTGCCCGAAGGAGGGAGGAGCTCCAGAGGATGCAGAGAGAGTTGGCGGATGTTGATGGGCCCTCCATGGGGCGTGACCATTGGATGTGGAGCGATGGTAAGTTTACGGTGAAGAAGGCCTATCGGTTCTTCACTGGTGAGGAGGGGCACGGGATCAATGAATTCAGACTTGATGCAAGGCTCATTTGGAAAAGCAGAATACCCAACAGAGTGAAGGTGTTCGTTTGGCTGTTTAGGCATGGGAAAGTGCTTACAAAGAGCCGTTGGATTAGACTGGAGAGTGGCTCCAGCTTCTGGAGCAGCATCATATCGGAATGTGGTGAGGGCCGAGCGGAGACGTCGCTTCCTTTCGCCATCTTGTGGGCGATCTGGAGAGGGAGGAATGATACTCTATTTAGAGGGAGTTTGTTTTACTCTGAGAATGTCCGTGAGCATTGCAGGGCGTTGTGTCTACTATGGAATCAGCTGGTGTAGATCAAAATGATGTAATTTAATTGCCTACCTATATAAATATATATTTCCCGTGTGGTGGATCCCAGGCTGGGACTCCACCCCTTCTTCATTCAAAAAAAAAATAAACATCTCTCGTGACTCTTGACCACCCACTCGAGCTTTTTCTCATTAAGGGCATGAGCTTGAGAAGAATCCCCGATTAGAGTATGGGATTTAAAAAATTCCCAGTCAGGGCATCGATCGGCAAACAGTTCGCCAATCGGCAAACCGTTCGCCGATCGCTGCTCTGACGCCGATTAGATTTTATATATATTAAAAATAATATATAATATTATTCTGAAAAACTTTTTAAATTTTATATTATTAAAAATAACTGGACGTTTGGCGTAGATTGAATTATATATATATATATATATTAAAAATAATATATAATATTATTCTGAAAAATTTTTAAATTTTATATTATTAAAAATAATATAAAATTATTTGGAAAAGTAATCGGTAAACAATCGATCGAATTACTATTCAAATAATTTTATATTATTTTTAATAATATAAAATTTAAAAAGTTTTTCAGAATAATATTATATATTATTTTTAATATATATAAAATTCAATCGGTTCTGACATGCTGAACATGTCAGTTATTTTAAAATATAAAATTTAAAAAGTTTTCTGAAATAATATTATATATTATTTTTAATATATATAAAAAATTCAATCGGCGTCACTGGAAGCAGCGATCGGCGAATGATTTGCCGATCGGCCAATCGTTCGCCGATCGGTGACTTGACTGGGAATTTTTGAAATCACATGTCCTAACCGAGCATTCTTGTCAAGTCCATACCCTTAATGGGAAAAAGCTCCACTCACTCCCCCCTCTCCCTAGCGTGCCCTATAATTTTTGCTACATATACATTTTTTACTATTATTAATAGGAAGCGTGTGTTGAAAGTAATTTTTATGCAACAAATTCAACCGGAATGAATATTACTGTATAAGCTTATATTCCAGAAATCTCGAAAATTTTAAAACATAATTTTAAATTGATTACACATTGGAATTATCAAAAATAAATGCTTCAGATTCCTTTTAATAAGATATTAAGAAATTCATATGTTATTTTCCTTTGTCGGGATATGTGTTGATAGAAAATAAGGAAATGTGGAATTAACAAACAAGGAATAAATATTTGATAACTTAGACACATTCAGGTTTTTATACGGATTATATCTAAAGTCTAATGATTAGGTTATGCGAATTCTACGTGACGCTATTTATTACCAATTAATGTGTTCGATTGTTCCATGATTTTTAAAGAATAAAGGAAATACCAATCATACCAATCATAGTTGTATACACAATTAACATTTTATAAGTTGTTATTAAAATAGATGATTCTACTCATCAACATCAACATGTACGAGTACAATCATACGAGAATAAAATGATACAAAATAACAATCATTTCATTTGTTTCAAGTCGTTTTTACATAAAAATTATGCTGCTAAAATCTTACTTTTGCATAAACAAAATGGAATGGAAAGTATTTCAAATGAGTAGGAGGTTCGGACTCATTTATATTCCAAAGTAAAGAGATGGAGGTTGAATCAGATAACAAATGCATATACTTAGCAATTTTTAAAGATGTTATGGCATATCCTCTATTGAAATCTATAATTATATTGCAATGAAACATATCGAAAATTGTCATCGGAATAAAATAAGGGACTAATGGTTGAATGACAACAATTTGTAATTGAAAATATGTGTTTACAAATGTTTAAGAATTTAGTTACTGATTTTAACTCTAACAACGTAATTTTAGAAAAAGCTCTATAAATATTTTGTATTCTCATTGTAAATATTATATATGCTAGTTGATCTTACTTGATCGATAAATATAATTATGTTTTTTCAATTTGTTCCCCTTCTTAAATTTATATATGCTCCGTCCATGTACTTGCATATTGATTTATTTTAGAAAAAATGGAATTAGAGGCTACATCTCGTAGTTTAATGTTGCATTAATATTTTCAAGTATTCATGTATGATTTATAACATACCCCCTCCCGTAGACAACTATTAACGTTGTGCATAATGGAAGTAAAACACTGATAAAATAAACAAGCAAACATAAAACAACAACAAAATAAGATTTATGAGGTCTGCCTTAATTGGGTTACGACGAATACCATATGCATGATACTAATATGTTCAAATTGCGTGCTCTCATGTATTTCTCATATGTTTCATGCCACTTTTGTTCGTATTATCATCACATTCATTTCATACTCACTGGGCATAAAGAGAGTTAAATTGGAAATATCATTTATTCCACTAAATCCTAAAATCCTGTAAAATTCATTTATCTCATTATGTATACATGCATAAGTACATCTAAAACGTAAAATTCATAACAATTGATATATATAGGGGATCCATCTATTGACGCTTGCTTTTCCTTAGATTTAAAAAGCTACTACCAAATTTATAAATTAGCAGGTTTGTAAAATATAAAATGTGTATTGTAAACTAATGACGGTCGTATTTTTTGTAAAATATAGCATCCATATTGTAACTAATATTTTTGTCCAATATAATAATATTTTCATAAATCTTTCTTGATTCACATATTTTATTAACATTTATTATTAAAGTTATGGAGTTTGAAATTGAAAAATAAATAGAAAAATATTTAAATTGGTGCCGCTTTCTATGCATCCAAGAAAGGTCTAACTTATTGGAAGTTTTTAATTTATATGTGTGTGTATAGGGAAAAAGGAATATGCTTCATGGATGTTGCTAACTTATAGGATCCCACCATTTTTCCCCTGTATTTTTTTAATTTTTTTTTCTAAAATGAAGCTATTGGAATTTAGATCATAATATGTCACCATGGTATCATTAAAAATTCAACTTAATTCGAGACTTCTATCCCCTCCATCAAAACTATCAAATTTTAACGGTCTCGGAATTGCTGAAATTGACCCCATTCAGATGGAGGGTGTTGGGAAGAATGAGCAAGTTACTTTATTCCATAAGCCTTAGGCTCTCTTATATAGGAGAGTAGCCTCTGGGTAAATTACATAAAGTAGACAACTGAAAAATAAAATAACGAAGAGATACAGGTACTCTATATGCGTCAACACTCCCCCTCAAGATGGAGCATAGATATCAATCATGCTCAGCTTGGACGCACACTTCTGGAATGGGCCTCGAAGTAATGCCTTGGTGAATATATCAACAGTCTGATTCTCTGATGTGACGTGAGATGTAGCAATGAACCCCTTGTGAATCATGTCACGTATGTAGTGACAGTCAACCTCAATATGCTTGGTCCTCTCATGAAAGGTTGGGTTGTTTGCAATGAACAAGGCGGCATGATTGTCACATTCCAACATCATAGGAAGCGGTATATCAAGACATAGATCTGTAAGTAAAGATTTCACCCACATCATTTCTGCGCTTGCCTGGGCCATAGCCCTGTATTCAGATTCAGCACTGGATCTAGCTACTACTGTCTGTTTCTTGCTCCTCCACGAGACTAGGGCATCTTGATGAATACTCATTCATCACTATTTATTCTTATATTTTAGCTACAAAAATCTTTGCAAATGCATGTAGATATGTGTAAATACAAATAATTACCAAAAGCATGCATTGTGTAAAAACCTATAATTAGCATGTTTTTGTGCAAAAATAAAAGAATAAAGATTAAAAAGAAAAAGAGGGAAATATTTAGAATAAATATTGAGCAACCTATCCCAAGGGAGGGCTCAGCATGGGCCTGACCGCATAAAAGCCAAAGTAGAGGGAGATAGGGGCTCATGTGTGTAAATATTTATGTAAATAAATAAAAAGTATTTTCCTCACAAAAATAGCTTAAGATATGCTTGTAAATATTTGTATATATTTAGAAGTATAAAAACAAGATAAAAATAGAAAAATAAAAAAGACCAAAAACATCACTATCACCTTGTATATAGTTCCATCATTCATATTTATTCAGCCTTATAATTAAATAAAATTATTTTCCAAAATTTTTGTAAATATCCTATATTATATAGTGTAAATAAATAAAATAAAAACAATTAAAACAAAAACAAAATAAAAATAACAAAATTAAAAATACAAAAATATATTGTAAATATACCAAGTATATAAATGTATATATGTATTTATGTCACCTATGTAAATAAGTAATAAAAATTAAATAAAAATATCTTTATATTCCTTATTTTAAAATATAAATAAATAAAAGATAAAATGGGAATAAAATTGTATAAAAATAACAATTAAAAAAATCAAAACTAAAAACCTATATATTGTATATATACCTATATCTGAACCTACTATGTAAATACACTATTTTTACTTTGAAAAATTAATTAAAAATCACTAAAAAATAGAAAAAATTAAAATAAAAATATTTCATGTTTTAAGTTTTCACTAATTCGGCCATTTGCTACCTTTAAATTCATTTGCAAAATCCAGCCACGTGGCCTTCTCTCATTGGTCCTCGGGATTGTTGACCGCCCGGTCAACTACCCCCCCCCCCCCCAGGACCACTTCGCACGGGTCTTTAGCGGGTACCCATCTTCTCGGATTTTCCCCCGCTAAACCCGATCATGCCTTGCTCAAACCCCGGGTCCGAATTAATCTCGACATATCCATCACCCTCGCCGGAGCCTTCGCCTTGGGATCCGCGCTCCAGATTGCCCTACCCGCGCGCTTCTTTCCGGACCCTCCATGATATATATTCTCAGCTCCGCCACCTCGAATCTCATCTTTGGCCATTCGATTCCACCTCCTGTGAGCTCCATTGCGTAGGCGAGAGTGACAGCTTGTCCCCCGTGGTGTCGAAGCGAGGAGAGGAAGAGAGACCACTGATCCAGCGAAGCCTCGCCGCCTTGCTCCGCCACCAGCAGGAGCATCGAGCCTCGGAGGGAGACGCTCCTCGAGGCAAAGACCCAGAGCATCCTTAGCTCATCCCCAGTCTCGTCAGCCACCCAGGTAGTCCCCTAGTTCTTTCCTTTTCCTTGATTTTCCATTACGCCCAAATCGCTCTATCGCCGTCCATCGTCGATTCCTATCGATTCCGACCACCATTCGATCATCGGGCATCGCCATAGCCTTCGCCGTCCTCCCGCGCATCTTCTCCGCATACCCATTCAACCCAGCTCGCACAGGAGCTGGGATTCGAGCTCCACCGTCCCCCCTTCACCGGAGCTCGTCCGCTTCGACCCTCCGTTCACCGCCACCCCGCCTAACCGGGTCGAGGCAGTTTGCCCTCGACCCGCGAGCCTTCTGGACTATTTTGCAGGTACAGTGAGGGCCATCTGAGGTCCTTCGACATCGATCCAGGAGGCGTACCTCCGCCGACCTCGCCGGAGCTCTCCAGAGCCCGGTTGGGTCATCGGAGCCCACCGGCAGACGCGGAAGCACTCCACGCTCCTTCTCCGACAATCAGCGTGCTTCCAAGAGGATCCTAGCGCACGCTCGAGGCCGGCGAATCTCGCCGGCGAACACATCCAGCATCCTCCGTCGCCGTCCGATCGCCTCAGCCCTCCAGTTTTGATCTTGACCGTCCATCTCAGGAGGCCCCTGCACCGCCAGATCTTTGGAGAGGCGATCCCAGCCGTTGGTCCAGTGAAGGGTTTGGCCACTGACGTTCTCGACCGCTTGATCAGACACGTGGCCACGTCCCCGTCGTTGGATTTCCCCCAGGAGCGCAGCGTTGGACCCCCAGTCGCCCACCACCGTCCGATCACACACGTGGCGTCCATCCTGCGGTCCGCATTAATAAAGGGTAAATTACCCTTAGGCCCTTCTGTTTATTTCATTTCGTATTTAGTCCTGTAATTAGTTAGTTTAGTTGTTTAATTTTTGGGATATTTGCATAGAGACCCTAGTTCCTGCATTTATTTGCTTATATGCCCCTGTGCGTTGTATGACACGTGCATCGACACGTGATTTTTGGTTTATTTGCAATATAGGCCCTGTAGTTCTGGTTGTTCCTGAATGAATTGAAATTTTTGTTTATTTGCATTTATACCCCTGTGCGTATTTTAATTGAACATGTGCGAATATTGTTGGGTTATTTGCAGATAAGCCCCTGGACTTTTGGTACCTGTTACCAAATAGCCCTCGGAACTTATTTTCTTCACATTTGGGTCCCTGAGTGCCTCAAGCACGTGCAACACGCGTGACTTCCTGGGTTAATTGCACCAGACCCCCCAGACTTTCGGGTATTTGCACTTTGGTCCCTGTGCACACTGCCCCTTCTTTCTTTTTGAATAAAATAGCAAATTACCTCCAAATCCAACGAAAATTGGATACATGGCTCCTGCTATAGTGTAAAATTTTCGAGGATTTTTTAGGACATTTTTGCTTTCATTTGATATTTTTAAAAATTAAAAAACCTCCATTTTTGCTACTGTCTAACTTTTAAAACCACAAAAAAATATTAAATAGTGTCTAAAAATTACAAAAACATTGTCTACTATTTGTTTTGTTGTGTTTGATTTTCTAGCCAATTTTGGCTATTTTTCATTACTGAAAACCACTAAAAATTGGAAACACTCAAAATCTTATAAAAATTCTAGTAAATCAATTAAAAATCCAAAAATAATAAATTAGGTGCTTAAATTTTCCTTGTTTTATTCTCTTTACAGTAAAATTACCTCCCAACTAATTTGGGGCCTTTAGATATTTTATCTAGGCCCTTTTAGCTCGGCTGGACAGTACCTACTGTTTTAGTTACTTTTTGATTTTTAGAAAATTAAATAAACATCAGAAAAATCCCAAAAAATCATCAAAAACATTAAAAATTATAAAACACATAAAAATATTTTTGTTAGAATTTTTGGTCGACTTTTAGTGTGTTTAATAAATTGTTGAAGTGAGTAGTTTCTTTGCTTTTCTTACTTTCTTAATAGATTAAAAATCCAAAAAATTATAAAATAATTAAAAACCATCAAAAAATATTTTCTTCTTTTATTTTATTTCTTGTTTGACTACTTCGTAGGCCGCAAGGCCAATCCGTGCTCCTTGTGTTTGACCCTGGTCGCTATACCAGGTTAAATTAATAGCAAGACCGCTTTCGTGTGTTGATTTGATTTTATCTCTCTTGGTGGTCTATTTTTCTTGATTGAGCCTAGCTGAGTGATTGAGGTCGCAACGACCGATTAGCTCCTTTACCTTAGTCGCTCAGTCGGCTTATCAGAATGGCGCTGTTGCCGGGGAGCACGGCTTAGTAGTTTTCATTTTATTTTCATTTTTGTTTTCGCGGCTTTTCGCGGCACTTTCAGAGCTCGCGGCTTTTGTTTATATTTTATTTTTGTTTTATTTTATTTTATTTTCTTTTCTTTTGTTTTTGTTTTTGTTTATTTTGAGTGTTTATTTTATTTTGCTTTTTTGCATATATACCCTCATTTCAGTTTCATTTATTTTTTCTATCATTATTATTTGATTATTTTGGTCTGACCACTCATCTCTGTTTCTTGCGAGGGCCCGAGGACCGCGGAGGCGACTTTCGAGGAGCTGACGCAACCGCAGGACTTGGAGGCGGTTCCCTTCTGTACGGAGCCGCAGGAGAGCGTGAGAGGAGAGCTGAGTGGGAGAGGAGTAGATTAGGTTTTATTTTATTTTATTTGATCATTATTGTAATAATACAGGTACTCAGACTGGACTTTGGACTTGGTTGACTTAGCGGGTCTGTTTCGCCGAGCACCGGTGTGCTCGGGGGACCCTCAGGTGTTTTCGCGGTTTTCTCGCGGTTTTGTTTTCTTTTCTTTTTAGCTGCCTTTTTCCGGTGTTTACGCGGTTTTTGATCGAGCCTCTAGATTTAGGATTTTATACTTGCTTGTGCTGTAATTAGTAGGGTCCCCACACTTAATTATCTGCATGTTCCTATAGTGCGCTTAATTGGACCTACTAATAATCAATTAATAAAAATAACTGACTCATCTCCTTCGTAGCCTACGTACCGCAGCCTGCCCCGTAAAGCGCTTTCTCCTACCCCCGATTTGTCGGGCAGAGGAGGGGTGGGCCAAGACCGGACCCTTTGGCTTGGAGGTCGGTGACCAGTTAGACGGTTCTGCAAGTAGAATTGCTCATCTAGGACTCGGTTTTCATCGCTGCATCATTTAGGGTAGTTTATTTTCTGTCTTTACATTTATGCGCGGATCATATTGCATGTAGAGTGCTGGAGACAGGTACGCCTTTCTGACTTTGCATGCATCATTGATTCATCGTGCATCGGCTTTTTCGTCTTCTCCCCCCTGTTTTGGATTAAATAACCAGGAGAACCGAAAAATTCATTAGGCCTTTGTTTTTATTGAAAAAAAATTAAAAAAAGAAAAACCATAAAATTGGGACTGGTTAAAACTATTGACCCTAAAAGACACTTCACCTAAAAATTTATCTTGAGGAGAGCAACCCCCTCATTGTTTGGTTTGCTTGCGCGAGAGAGTGACCCGCACCCTAGGTAGAGCCCTCCGGTGCTATTTCCAGCTGACTACCGACTCTTCCGTGCGGGCCAGTCGGTTGGAGTAGCATCGGGTATCCCAACAGGTCACGTAAGCGCTCTGATAGACTGATTGTTCACCTAATAAAAACTGACAAGATAATTTGACCGAGCCTTCACGGTCTTCAGCTCGTGTTGCGTTGGTGAACAGAGGGGTTTGCATTTTTTATCATAGTTTTTCCAGATCTCATCCGCCTTACTCGACCAGATCACGATGATGGGTAGACGCTCTCTTAGGCAGCCTCTGGCTGCACCGCTTTCGGGCACGTCTACCCAATCATCTAGCTTGGCCCGCGAGAGCCAAGACCAGTTCTCCGAGCCCGAGTATGATTCCGCCCTGTTCCCCCTCGACCCCCTTTCTTTCGGTTCTGAGAGATATGAGCCAGAGGAGAGAATAACAGATTTGACAACACCTGAGTATGGCTCATTTTATTTTGCAGACGTCATGGCCGGTAGTTCAGAGGATCGCTCCAGGACAGAGCACATCGTGATGGACCAGGGGGCGATCAACTCCACCCTGATCGCCTCGTTAGAGACAGTGCAGCAGCAGCTGAGGGATCAGGGAGCTTTCATGATAGAGATGAGGAGAGAGTTAGAGCGACTCAGAGTAGAGAGAGATCAGAGCGAGCCTGAGGACGGACCAGATGCAGAGGCACGAGCCGCAGCAGCCGCAGCAGCAGCAGCAGCAGCCGCCGTCGCCGCAGCGGCAGCCGCCGCGGCAGGAGGACCACCGAGACCGATGCGGGAGTTGCACAATCCCGGATCTACACTGATGCATCATTGGGTTGTGGTACCTGCTATCGTGGGGGACTTCAAGTTCCCCCCGAACACCCTGCAGATGCTTCCCCGTTTTCACGGACTTGCCACCGAGGAGCCCCATCTCCACCTCTAGGAGTTCTTGATGATCTGCAGTACTGTCCACGACCGCCATGTGGACCAGGATACGATTTGGATGATCGCCTTCCCCTTCTCCCTAGCAGACAGAGCAGCCACCTGGCTGAAGTATTTGGGGAAGTTTGTTTACACCTGGGAGCAGCTCCGCACCGAGTACTTGAATAAGTACTATCCACTCGGGCGGACCAATGCAGCGAGGGCCCTGATTAGCAACTTCTCCATGCTCCCCAACGAGCAATTCCATGAGGCACGGGAGAGGTTCCGTGAGCTCACAGACCGATGCCCGCACCATGATATCTCGAAGCCGAACCTTGTGCAGAGCTTCTTCAGCGGGTTGACACCAGAGCTCCAGGGCCTGGTGAATGCTTCTTGTGGCGGGTCCTATTTCGCCAAGGATCACGACCTGGTCTGGGCCATCTTCGAGGAGATGGCCGAAAACTACATGGTGATGTCCCAGACCCGGTTGTATACACAGGGCAGACCCCAGCAGCAGCCAGGACCCGTGCAGTACCATAGGATAGCACGGGTCGATGCCGGTCCATCCAGTTCATCCGCAGTTGCAGCAGCACAGGCAGAGTCGTCCGCTGCGGATATGGGTATCATCAGCGAGAAGTTGGACCGCATGGAGCTGATCGAGAAGAAGCAGTGCCAGGGCATCACGCAGATGGAGCAGATGGCACAGACTCTGAGAGACATGAAGACCCAGCTCATGTGTCTCCAGGAGGCACAGACGGCTTCCCAGTCCCGTCTTCAGTCGCGAGGCGATACCGGCGGCGGCAACAGCTCGTCCCAGCGCTCCAGCTCCTTTCAGCAGCCTAGACAGATTCACCTTGTACAGGCGGAGCCGTACCAGCAGCAGCAACCCTCTTACCAGTCCCCACCATCTCCAGACTTGCAGATGGTGGTATACCAGCCGGATCAGCCTCTGGCCGTACTCCCGCCAGCCCAGTTCGATGCAGAGCCGTTGATGGATGTCAATGGGATTTGGTATGACCGTCCCCAGCCTGGTATCCGACGAGACCATCCCGGATTCAGGTGGGGGAGTAGAGGTACCCAGCCCCAGCAGCAGCCATCTGGCCAGGGAGGCCAGTATAGCCAACAGAGGGATCACCAGCAGCAGCAGCCCCCAGCCTACCAGCCACACCAGCAGTCGTCCTTCGTTCCTCGTCCCTATCAGCAGCAGGGACAGTCTTGGAGACGTGAGCAGCAGGCTCACCAGCCACACCAGCAGCAACATCCTTCCTCCTACCCCTCTCAGCACCAGCAACACCAGTTCCAGGAGCCTTAGCACCAGAGAGGCTACCCGTCGGGCTCCCATGAGAGCCCCGCCTTGGATGACATAGCCCGCATCCTCACGGATCAGCAATCTACTTTCAGACGGGAGATGGACGAGTTCCGCCAGGAGATGCGGGACCTGATGAGAGGGAAGGCTGCCATCCCTACACAGATAGAGCCGAATCCGAACAGCCTGAAACGGAAATCTGAGCAGGTAGTTTCCACTGAGCATGCCACTCCTAATGATCCATTTGATGATATGTCTTCAGATCTGTTTGATGCTGATTTTGTTACACTTAGGAGTGGTAGAGAACCAGCAGGCGACGCCTCATCTGAGCGACGACTCGAGGATCCACCCAGGGCGCCAGATGAGGAGGAGGAGAGCGGTACTGAGGCCGCACACGATGATGATGGTGGTACTGATGCCACCAAGGATGCTGATTCCACCGGCGGTACTGAGGCCGCCGCTTCACCAGTTCGAGGAGGTGGTACTGACGCCACCAGAGTAGCCGAGCCAGCACGCGGTACTGAGGCCGCGAGACGTCTAACAGAGCCAGCCCGAGGTGGTACTGAGGCCACCGGTGTTCGTTTTGATAGAGATGTTGTTTTTCCTTCTGTTGATGTACCTCAGAACACTGTTGTGAATAAAGGAAAAGGTTTAGTTTCTTCTGGTCCCACTGTGGTGATTGATGTATGTGCGGATACGGCCGTCGAGCCGTCTAGGCCTTTTCCTAGTCCTTCATCTGAGAAGGACCCTGTGATCCCTTTCCCTAGAGCCCTTCAGATGGGGAAGGGGAAGAAAAGAGAAAAAGACCCAAAAAAGAGAGAGCAGGAGGAGTTCAGCCAGAGCATGATCGACAGATTTCACATACAGTTGACCCTTCAGGAGGCTTTGCAGCACATCCCCCTTCTTCAGCGATCTTTGAGAGATAGGACCACAGTCAGGAGGAGGAGGAGGAACCACCATTCAGAGATACATGTGCTGACGAAAGTCACGTGCTTTGCGATCTAGAACCGTCTGCTGGCCAAGAGGCCATATTCAGGAGCCCCGTATGTCTGATGCCAGATTAGTGAGCAGAGGTTCGACCGTACTCTATTGGATAGCGGATCGTCTATCAACCTCCTTCCGGCAGCCCTTCTCGACCGCTTCGAGTTGGGCACTCTTAGACAGAGCAGGACAATCCTTCAGTTTGCTGATCGATCTGTCAAGAGGCCGAAGGGGTTGTTGCGAGACGTTATCGTCACTATTCAGGGCCTGCAATTCCCCGTGGACTTCGTAGTGTTGGACATGGAGATCCCTGATTCAGTGGCCGATACCCCCATCATCCTCGGTCGTCCGTTCTTGGCCACAGCCAAGGCGGTGACTGATCATGATAGCGGGAAGGTATACTTTCGCGTCGAGGGCAAGAGTGTACAAATAGAGACGGTCGAGGACTACAGAGCCAGAGAGAGAGCATGCTCAGAGACCAGCATAGATACAGAGCAGCTGACAGACGACGGGTTAGACATCCACCAGGACTGTGACTTTGTGATTACAGATGATGAGGCAGCATGGGCAGACCCTTCAGCACAGGCCATCCTCTCATTTCCAGACATCACTGATGCAGAGATGACAGCAGAGGAGAGCTTGGAGAGCACAGCCCTGGTCCAGGATACTACAGAGGCAGCAGAGCCGGTTCTTGACCGCGACACGGTTTCTAGTGATGGTGGTACTGAGGCCACCTTGTGTGATGGCGGTATTGATGCCACCTTGTTTGATGCAGATCCCTCGGATTCAGAGTCTGATTGGGTAGATTGTGATGACCAAATGCCAGACCCGAGTCCACCTGAGCCTACAGATGAGGAGGAGGTAGATGCAGAGCAGATCAGAGACAACACAGTTGAGCAGCCTCCTCCGGATCCAGTTTACGAGAGCTCGTATTCTTTCTCCCAGGTAGATTTGGCAGATTTAGCAGCATTCACACATCTTCTTCCGAAGCCAGATTTGCCAGCACCCAGCTGTCCAGAGCTGAAGCCGCTCCCTACTTCGCTGAAGTATCGGTTCCTTGCGGGCAAACCTGAGATGTACCCAGTCATCATCTCCGCCGATCTGACTGGAGAGCAGGAATCCCGTTTGATGGGGGTTCTTGAAAAGAACCGCAAGGCAATCGGATGGAGCGTAGCAGATCTCCATGGGATTAGTCCATTAGTGTGCTCCCACCATATTTACCTCGAGGAGGGGGCGAAGCCGTCGCGTGAGTTCCAGCGGCGACTGAACCCCAACCTGAGAGAGGTTGTGATGAAGGAAATATCAAAATGGTGGAGTGCAGATTTCATTTATCCCATTTCCGACTCCAAGTGGGTCAGCCCCTTGCATGTGGTGCCCAAGAAGACGGGCATCACGACTGTGATCAGTGAGTCGGGAGAGGAGATTGCTACACGAGTACCTGCCTCTTGGAGGGTCTGTGTTGACTACAGGAGACTCAACCAGGCCACCAAGAAGGACCATTTCCCCCTGCCTTTTATTGACCAGATCATTGAGAGACTGGCAGGGAAGAGCCACTATTGCTTCCTTGATGGGTACTCGGGCTACAACCAGGTGGCCATCACTCTTGAGGATCAGGAGAAGACCACCTTTACCTGTCCCTTCGGTACATATGCCTTTCGACGCATGCCATTTGGGCTATGCAATGCCCCTGCGACTTTTCAGAGGTGCATGCTGTCGATCTTTTCGGACATGGTAGGGGAGTGTTTGGAGGTCTTCATGGACGATTTCTCGGTCTACGGCGATGGATTCGATTCCTGTCTTGACTGCCTAGACCGAGTACTCCAATGATGTATTGAGTACCATTTGGTTCTATCTTGGGAGAAGAGTCACTTCATGGTGACTCAAGGGACGGTGCTTGGCCATATCATCTCCAACAGGGGCATGGAGGTTGATCCAGCCAAGGTAGATGTCATTAGAAAACTCGCACCGCCGTCCAATTTGAGGTAGCTTCGGTCATTCCTGGGGAATGTTGGATTTTATCGGAGATTTATTCATGATTTCAGCAGGATTGCCCGGCCGTTGACTGACCTCTTGACAAAAGACACCGAGTTCCTTGTCGATGACAAGTGTCTTTCGTCCTTTGCGACTCTCCAGCAGTGTGTGATTGAGGCTCCTGTCCTCCAGCCGCCTGATTGGTCTCTCCCATTCGAGATCATGACGGATGCCTCTGATTTTGCCGTAGGGGCCGTGCTGGGACAGAGGAGGGATGGAGTCCCGTTTGCTATCCACTACGCTAGCCGCACATTGGATTCCGCGCAGTGGAATTACACGGTCACAGAGAAGGAGATGCTAGCCGTAGTGTTCGCCCTAGATAAGTTTCGATCTTATATCATTGGATCTAGAGTGACCCTGTACACAGATCACACCGCCATCAGGTACCTCATGGCAAAGAAGGATGCCAAGGCCAGACTGACTAGATGGATCCTTCTACTCCAGGAGTTCGACATTGAGATCAAGGATAAGCCTGGAGTCAAGAATGTGGTGGCGGATCATCTCTCCCGTTTAGAGCAGCCTGAGGAGCCTGAGCAGATTGATCCCATTCGAGATACCTTCCCAGATGAGGCGATTCTTGCTATCGCCTCACTCCCGTGGTATACCGATATTGTGAACTTTCTCGTTGTTGGGAAAGTCCCACAAGATTGGCCCAGGCAGAGGCTTGAGACCTTCCTTGCGAAGGCCAAGTCCTATCACTGGGAGGATCCCATCCTTTACCACGAAGGAGGGGATAGCGTCTGGCGTCGGTGTATCCCTCAGGAGGAGCACCATAGCGTCCTCACTTACTGCCACAAGCTTGAGGCAGGAGGACATCATTCTGGGAGGAGAACGGCGCAGAAAGTGCTCCAATCCAGCTTGTGGTGGCCTACCCTCTTCAAGGACTCTGATGAGTTCGTGAAGAGGTGTACTGACTGTCAGAGGATGGGCACTTGTGGACAGTGTGATATGATGTCGATGCGGCCCATTCACTTCTGTGAGGTTTTTGACGCACGGGGCATCGATTTCATGGGTCCATTCCCTAAGAGTCGGGGATTTGAGTACATTCTATTGGCCATAGATTATGTTAGTCGTTGGGTTGAGGCTATCCCCGCCCGAGCCGCTGATGCGAGGATAGTTTGCAGATTTTTGAGGAAGCACATCATCACGCGGTTCGGGGTTCCACGAGTTCTGATTTCTGATGGGGGGTCTCATTTCATCAATGACCAGGTAAAGGCCCTTGCTAGCGAGTTCGGTATAGACCATCGCGTTGCTACACCTTACCATCCACAGACGAATGGTCTAGCCGAGGTGTCGAATAGGGAGATCAAGACTATATTGCAGAAAGTCGTCCGCCCTGACCGAAAGGATTGGTCACAGCTTTTGGACTCGGTCTTGTGGGCATATAGGACGTCTTTCAAGACACCATTGGGTACATCTCCCTTTCGCCTCGTGTATGGCAAGCCGTGCCATTTGCCTGTTGAGTTGAGGCACAGGTCACTTTGGGCAGTTACTGATATTCTTATGGACCTAGATGGTGTAGGAGACCAGAGGAGGGCAGAGTTAGCAGCCCTGGAGGAGTTGAGAGATACAACTTTCTCAAACAGCCTACAGTATAAGGAGAGAGTGAAGGAGTGGCATGATTCTCATATCAGCCACAAGCATTTTGAGATTGGACAGAGAGTATGGCTGTTTGATGCGAGGCTTCGTTTATTTCCAGCGAAGCTACAGAGCAAATGGAAGGGACCCTACTTGGTCAGAAAGGTACACGACAACGGTAGCATTGACATATCTGAGTTGTCTTCTGAGAGTACCTTTCGAGTGAACGGCCAGCAGCTCAAGCCATTTCTAGATCATGAGCCGCAGGTCGCTGATCTTGCCCCTATTAATTTTGCGTGAGATGTGGTCTTTGACTCACATCTAATGCATCTCACGCCTGAGTTTTCACTGTTCTTCCGCCTTGTATAGATCCAGATGTTTATATCACTACATTCTTTAGTCCCACATCCCTTTCTCCATCTTGTGATTATGCTATACTTAGGGTGTACTTTACCCTAAGTATAAGGGGGATGTGAGACCTTCGGGTATTTCTTTTGCTTCTTTCTACCCCTGTTTTGCTGCCTATCCTTAGGGATATTTCACCCTAAGTATAGGGGGGGTAGACCCTGTACATTCTTCACTCGGTTTTCCCTTAGTATACAGCCTGCTATACTTAGGATCACTTGATCCTAAGTATAGGGGGAAGACCCGAGACCTTCTTGATTTTCCATTTCATTTATTCGCCTTTGTATATAGCCTTTCTTTTCACTTCCCTATACCCAGCACGAGTTATGTCTTCTTCATCGCACTTGACTCTGAGGACATCGTTCGAGCTAAGTATAGGGGGGTGTGTATATATTCCATATATACTTTAGCCATAACTCGTACTTTGTGTGAGCGTGTTAATAAATAAAATGGCTAAAAACAACAAAAATTAAAAATTTTCATGTACAAAAACTTCTTTTATTTGCACATAAATAGCTAGTGTACAAATTATTTTTGTAAAAATAATTTCAAAAATCTTTTGTGTAAAGTTTGTGTAAATATTTTTCTTATCAAAATTATGTATATAGTACAAAATTTTTCCAAAATGTTTTGAAAATCAAAAGTTTGCAAAAATCTTGTGTAAATTTGTGTAAATATCTTTTTGCAAAACTTGCACTTCATGCATCATTCATACATGATTTCAAAACATTTTTCAAAAAATTTTGCATGTTTGTAAAATTTGTGTAAATAGCATCTTTTGTACATATGTATATAGTTTTTCTGGATTATAGTTGACATTTAAACTAGCCTGGAATCAAATTGAGGAATGGAGCTTGATTAAGATCTTAATCTACCTAACTTCTAAGAGGAACCTTATAGGGCTTAGGTTTAAGGCTTTTCAGGTCCATGGTGACTTAATTTTTTGAGTCCACTAGGCTATTAGCACATGTCATCTCAATGAGCCTAAGTAGAGCACTTAACAACAACACATGACTCATATAGATTATGGCTTTACTTGGACACCATCACTATGCACCGAGCTCTCTATGGATGAGGTGGTGAGGAGGCAGTCTTCCTTGACTTGGGGTAGCATATGAGGGTAGTAATTCTAGGCGGAACCTCTCTTCTTCTTTTAGTGAAGGAAGTGCGTCTCAACTTGGTCTGGTTGCCATGAGGTCTAACGACGGGAGTTGTGGGTTGCAATAAAGCTTCAAAAGAGGGATAGTCTACGGGCTCAAGAGGAAAAACTCCTTGTATATATGCTGCACATGTATATGTTGTATAGATGCACTTGAAAAAAAAAGTGCAAAAAGAAAATAACTCCAAAAAAGTGGTGGGTCTGAGAGAAAATGATAATCCCACCGGAGTATGTATATAGAGTGCAATAAGCAAAGCTTGGTTTCATGATCCACCTGATGTAGCTTGCAGCAGGGAGACTTGGCTACACTGGTCAAGCCCCCAAGGGTACTTGGCTACACTGGCCTTGACCCATTCTCTTCTTCCTCCTCTTCTTGAGCCGGTTGAACTTGAACTTAGAAGGGAATACCCCGCTCCTCGAGGAAAGAGTGGCCAGATTGAGGTCATAGAGTTACCTTGTTAGGGAGGGTTGTCAAGTTGCCATTTCTGAGGTGGAGAGCTTAGACCTCACATTCACAGGACAAGAAAAGATTCATGGTCTTCAGGGTTTGTGGTTGATGACTTGTTCTGATCTGGAGCATTGAGGAGTCTTGGTTATAGATTAGTGGAACTTAGAGGCTGTTGAGTTTTAGACTTAAGTCCAAATAAGGTTCCGACACATTAATAATCCAAAGATCTGATCGAGCTCCATACCTTAATTTAATGAAGGCAAGTTTAATAATCAGCCTTGATCCATGTACATTCTCTTTTTCTTTTTCTTTATTTCTTTTTCACTTCTTTTTCAAATAAGTGTTTGCTAAGGGACTAGCAAAGTTAAGTATAGGGGGGTGATGAATACTCATTAATCACTCTTTATTCTTATATCTTAGCTACAAAAACCTTTGCAAATGCATGTAGATATGTGTAAATACAAATAATTACCAAAAGCATGCATTGTGTAAAAACCTATAATTAGCATGTTTTTGTGCAAAAATAAAAGAATAAAGATTAAAAAGAAAAAGAGGGAAATATTTAGAATAAATATTGAGCAACCTAACCCAAGGGAGGGCTCAGCATGGGCCTGACCGCATAAAAGCCAAAGTAGAGGGAGATAGGGGCTCATGTGTGTAAATATTTATGTAAATAAATAAAAAGCATTTTCCTCACAAAAATAGCTTAAGATATGCTTGTAAATATTTGTATATATTTAGAAGTATAAAAACAAGATAAAAATAGAAAAATAAAAAAGACCAAAAACATCACTATCACCTTGTATATAGTTCCATCATTCCTCTTTATTCAGCCTTATAATTAAATAAAATTATTTTCCAAAATTTTTGTAAATATCCTATATTATATAGTGTAAATAAATAAAATAAAAACAATTAAAACAAAAACAAAATTAAAATAACAAAATTAAAAATACAAAAATATATTGTAAATATACCATGTATATAAATGTATATATGTATTTATGTCACCTTTGTAAATAAGTAATAAAAATTAAATAAAAATATCTTTATATTCATTATTTTATAATATAAATAAATAAAAGATAAAATGGGAATAAAATTGTATAAAAATAACAATTAAAAAAATCAAAACTAAAAACCTATATATTGTATATATACCTATATCTGAACCTGCTATGTAAATACACTATTTTTACTTTGAAAAATTAATTAAAAATCACTAAAAAATAGAAAAAATAAAAATAAAAATATTTCATGTTTTAAGTTTTCACTAATTCGATCGTTTGCTACCTTTAAATTCATTTGCAAAATCCAGCCACGTGGCCTTCTCTCATTGGTCCTGGGGATTGTTGACCGCCTGGCATATCCATCACCCTCGCCGGAGCCTTCGCCTTGGGATCCGCGCTCCAGATTGCCCTACCCGCGCGCTTCTTTCCGGACCCTCCATGATATATATATTCTCAGCTCCGCCACCTCGAATCTCATCTTTGGCCATTCGATTCCACCTCCTGTGAGCTCCATTGCGTAGGCGAGAGTGACAGCTTGTCCCCCGTGGTGTCGAAGCGAGGAGAGGAAGAGAGACCACTGATCCGGCGAAGCCTCGCCGCCTTGCTCCGCCACCAGCAGGAGCATCGAGCCTCGGAGGGAGACGCTCCTCGAGGCAAAGACCCAGAGCATCCTTAGCTCATCCCCAGTCTCGTCAGCCACCCAGGTAGTCCCCTAGTTCTTTCCTTTTCCTTGATTTTCCATTACGCCCAAATCGCTCCGCCGCCATCCATCGTCGATTCCTATCGATTCCGACCACCATTCAATCATCGGGCATCGCCATAGCCTTCGTCGTCCTCCCGCGCATCTTCTCTGCATACCCATTCAACCCAGCTCGCACAGGAGCTGGGATTCGAGCTCCACCGTCCCCCCTTCGCCGGAGCTCGTCCGCTTCGACCCTCCGTTCACCGCCACCCTGCCTAACCGGGTCGAGGCAGTTTGCCCTCGACCCGCGAGCCTTCTGGACTAATTTGCAGGTACAGTGAGGGCCATCTGAGGTCCTTCGACATCGAGCCAGGAGGCGTACCTCCGCCGACCTCACCGGAGCTCTCCAGAGCCCGGTTGGGTCATCAGAGCCCACCGACAGACGCGGAAGCACCCCACGCTCCTTCTACGACCATCAGCGTGCTTCCAGGAGGATCCTAGCGCACGCTCGAGGCCGGCGAATCTCGCCGACGAACGGTTCATCCAGCATCCTCCGTCGCCGTCCGATCGCCTCAGCCCTCCAGTTTTGATCTTGACCGTCCATCTCAGGAGGCCCCTGCACCGCCAGATCTTTGGAGAGGCGATCCCAGCCGTTGGTCCAGTGAAGGGTTTGGCCACTGACGTTCTCGACCGCTTGATCAGACACGTGGCCACGCCCCCGCCGTTGGATTTCCCCCAGGAGCGCAGCGTTGGACCCCCAGTCGCCCACCACCGTCCGATCACACACGTGGCGTCCATCCTGCGGTCCGCATTAATAAAGGGTAAATTACCCTTAGACCCTTCTGTTTATTTCATTTCGTATTTAGTCCTGTAATTAGTTAGTTTAGTTGTTTAAATTTTGGGATATTTCCATAGAGACCCTGGTGCCTGCATTTATTTGCTTATATGCCCTTGTGCGTTGTATGACACGTGCATCGACACGCGATTTTTGGTTTATTTGCAATATAGGCCCTGTAGTTCTGGTTGTTCCTGAATGAATGGAAATTTTTGTTTATTTGCATTTATACCCCTGTGCGTATTTTAATTGAACATGTGCGAATATTGTTGGGTTATTTGCAGATAAGCCCTTGGGCTTTGGTACCTGTTACCAAATAGCCCTCGAAACTTATTTTCTTCACATTTGGGTCCTGAGTGCCTCAGGCACGCGCAACGCGCATGACTTCCTGGGTTAATTGCACCAGACCCCCCAGACTTTCGGGTATTTGCACTTTGGTCCCTGTGTACTGTGCCCCTTCTTTCTTTTTGAATAAAATAGCAAATTACCTCCAAATCCAACGAAAATTGGAAACATGGCTCCTGCCATAGTGTAAAATTTTCGAGGATTTTTGAGGACATTTTTGCTTTCATTTGATATTTTTAAAATTTAAAAACCTCCATTTTTGCTACTGTCTAACTTTTAAAACCACAGAAAAATATTAAATAGTGTCTAAAAATTACAAAAAAATTGTCTACTATTTGTTTTGTTGTGTTTGATTTTCTAGCCAATTTTGGCTATTTTTCATTACTGAAAACCACTAAAAATTGGAAAACACTTAAAATCTTATAAAAATTCTAGTAAATCAATTAAAAATCCAAAAATAATAAATTAGGTGCCTAAATTTTCCTTGTTTTATTCTCTTTACAGGAAAATTACCTCCCAGCTAATTTGTGGCCTTTAGATATTTTATCTAGGCCCTTTTAGATCGGCTGGACAATACCTACTGTTTTAGTTACTTTTTGATTTTTAGAAAATTAGATAAACATCAGAGAAATCCCAAAAATTCACCAAAAACATTAAAAATTATAAAACACATAAAAATATTTTTGTTAGAATTTTTGGTCGATTTTTAGTGTGTTTAATAAATTGTTGAAGTGAGTAGTTTCTTTGCTTTTCTTACTTTCTTAATAGATTAAAAATCCAAAAAATTATTAAATAATTAAAAACCACCAAAAAATATTTTCTTCTTTTATTTTATTTCTTGTTTGACTACTTCGTAGGCCGCAAGGCCAATCCGTGCTCCTTGTGTTCGACCCTGGTCGCTATACCAGGTTAAATTAATAGCAAGACCGCTTTCATGTGTTGATTTGATTTTATCTCTCTTGGTGGTCTATTTTTCTTGATTGAGCCTAGCTGAGTGATTGAGGTCGCAACGACCGATTAGCTCCTTTACCTTAGTCGCTCAGTCGGCTTATCACATCTCTAACATAAACTGCAAATCCTGAGGTGGACTTCCTATCCTTGGGGCATCCTGCATAGTCTGCATCAGCACACGCTGTGATAGAGATCTCCTTTCCATTCTTAAATAGCAAGCCTACACCTGGAGATGATTTTAGATATCTCAGAATCATGTGTATTGCATCCATATGGATCTGACGTGGTTGCTCCATGAACTGGCTCACACGACTCACTGCAAATGATATATCAGGTCTAGTGATCGTTATATACAGTAGTTTGCCTACCAATTCTCTGTACCTTCTCCTGTCCACCTCTTCCGTGTCATCATCATAGAGCTTCATGCTGGGATCCATTGGTGTCGTAGCAGGTTGACACCCTAGCATACCTGTCTCACTCAATAGATCTGTAACATATTTCCTCTGCGACATTACTAATCCATATGGATTTTTAGCAAACTCCAGCCCCAGAAAATATCTAAGGACTCCCAAGTCCTTGGTGACAAATTCGGTTCCCAGCCTTTTCTTTCGCCTGCTTAATGCCTTCCTCATAATCTCCTGTAATCAAGATATCATCAACATAAACCATGATTACAATGATACTCTAGCCATCTTCTGTACAAACAAGGAATGATCAACATTGGAGCGTTTATATCCTTGTTTCTCAAAAAGATCTGAGAGCATCTGAAACCACGCTCTGGGGCTCTGCTTAAGGCCATAGACGGCCTTATGTAACTTGCATACCTTGGAACACTCCCCCTCAATAGCAAAACCAGGTGGCCGTTGCATATAGACTTCCTCCTGCAAATCGCCATATAGGAATGCATTCTTCACATTCAGCTGATAAAGCGACCAGTCTCTAGCAACTGCAACTGATAACAAGATCCGCAGAGTGGAATGACGTGCCACAGGCGAGAATGTGTCAAGGTAATCCACCCCGTATGTCTGTGTAAAGCCACGTGCAACAAGGCGTGCCTTGTACCTGTCAATGGAGCCATCTGCATTGTGCTTCACTGTAAACACCCACTTGCAGCTCACCGGGTTCACATCTGAAGGTATAGGAACCAAGCTCCAAGTTCCTCTGGACTGAAGTGCCGCCATTTCTTCTTCCATTGCTAACCGCCATCTGATGAATACTCATTCATCACTCTTTATTCTTATATTTTAGCTACAAAAACCTTTGCAAATACATGTAGATATGTGTAAATACAAACAATTACCAAAAGCATGCATTGTGTAAAAACCTATAATTAGCATGTTTTTGTGCAAAAATAAAAGAATAAAGATTAAAAAGAAAAAGAGGGAAATATTTAGAATAAATATTGAGCAACCTAACCCAAGGGAGGGCTCAGCATGGGCCTGACCGCATAAAAGCCAAAGTAGCGGGAGATAGGGGCTCAAGTGTGTAAATATTTATGTAAACAACATAAAAGTATTTTCCTCACAAAAATAGGCTTGTAAATATTTGTATATATAAAATCAATATAAAAATATAAAAAAATTAAAAAGAAACCAAAAATCTCATTCATGTACATGATCACATTATACATAGAACCACCTTTATATTTATTTAGCCTTATAAATAAATAAAATGAATTTCCAAAATTCTTGTAAATATCCTATATTATATAGTGTAAATAAATAAAATAAAAACAATTAAAACAAAAACAAAATAAAAATAATAAAATTAAAAAAACACAAAAATATATTGTAAATATACCATATATATAAATGTATATATGTATTTATTTCACCTATGTATATAAATAATTAAAATAAAATAAAAATCTCTTTTTATTCCTTATTTTATAATGAAAATAAATAAAATATAAAAGGGGAATAAAAATTGTACAAAAATAACAATTAAAAATCAAAAATCAAAATCCTACATATTGTATATATACCTATATATAACATATTATGCACATACCTTATTTTTATTTTGAAAAATTAATTAAAAATCACTAAAAAATAGAAAAAAATAAAATAAAAATATTTCATGTTTTGAGTTTTCACTAAATCGGCCATTTGCTACCCTTAATTTTAATTTCAAAATCCAGCCACGTGGCCTTTTCTCATTGGTCCTGGGGATTGTTGACCGCCCGGTCAACTACCCCCCCAGGACCACTTCACACGGGTCCTTAGCGGGTACCCATCTTCTCGGATTTTCCCCGCTAAACCCGATCGCCTACCACCTAAACCCCGGGTCCGACTCCTTAATGCTACATCCGAGACCCTCGCCGGGGTATCCACATCGGGATCCGCGCGCTCGATCGCCCTACCCAACCTCTTCTAGCCGGACCCGCACCCATATTTAGCTCGAGCTCCGCCACCTCGAATCTCATCTTTGGCTATTCAATTCCACCCCCTGTGAGCTCCGGTGTGTGCGTGAGAGTGACAGCTCACCGCCCGTGCTGTTGAAGCGAGGAGAGGGACCGGATTCCATCGATCCGGCGAGCTTCACCGCCGTTGCTCCGCCACCAGCTGGAGCCCGAGCCTCGGAGGGAGACGCTCCTCGAGGCGAAGACCCAGAGCTTCCTTAGCTCTTCCCCAGTCTCCTCGTCCATCCAGGTAGTCCCTTAGACCCTTCTTTCGCCTTGATTTTTCATTTCACCCAAATCGCCGCTCCGCCGTATTACGCCGATTCCGACCATTCCATAGCTCTGTTCGATCATCGGAATCTACATCCATCATCGCCTCCTTCCCGCGCATCTTCTCCATACCTCCATCCAACCCAGCTCGCACAGGAGCTGGGATTCGAGCTCCACCGTCCCCACTTCGCCGGAGCTCGTCCGCTGCGACCCATCGTTCACCGCCACCCCACCTAATCGGGTCGAGGCGGTTTTCCCTCGACCCGCGAGCCTTCTGGACTGTTTTGCAGGTATAGTAAGGACCATCCGAGGTCCTTCAACATCGAGCCAGGAGGCGTGCCTCCGCCGACCTCGCCAGAGCTCTCCAGAGCTCCGGTTGGGTCATCGGAGCCTACCGGCAGACGCGGAAGCACCCCACGCTTCTTCTCCGACCTTCAGCGTGCTTCCAGGAGGATCCTAGCGCACTCCCGAGGCCGGCGAATCTCGCCGACAAACAGTTCGTCCAGCATCCTCCGTCGCCGTCCGATCGCCTCAGCCCTCCAGTTCTGATCCAGACCGTCCATCTCAGGAGGCTCCTGCACCGCCAGATCTTTGGAGAGGCGATCCCAGCCGTTGGTCCAGTGAAGGGTTTGGCCCCTAACGTCCTCGACCACTTGATCAGACACGTGGCCACGCCCCCGCCGTTGGATCACCCCGAGGAGCGCAGCGTTGGATCCCCAGTCGCCCACCACCGTTCGATCCCACACGTGGCGTCCATCCTGCGGTCCGCGTAATAAAGGGTAATTTACCCTTAGGCCCCCCTCGTTATTTTATTTCGCTTTTAGTCTTGTAAATATCTAGCGTAGTTGTTTAGTTTTGGGATATTTGCATAGAGACCCATGTGCTTGCATGTATTTACTGATATGCCCCTGTGTGTGGTCTGACACGTGCATCGACACGTGCCCTTCTGGGCTTTTTACATTATCTACCCTGTAGTTCTGGTTGTTATCAATTGAATGAAAGTTTTTGTTTATTTGCATTTATACCCCTGTGCGTATTTTAATTGAGCATGTGTGTTATATATTGGGTTATTTGCAGATAAGCCCTTAGGCTTTTGGTACCTGTTACCAAAAGGGCCTCGGAACTTATTTTTCTCACATTTGGGTCCCTGAGTGCCCCAGACACGCGCGACGCACGTGACTTCCTGGGTTAATTGCACCAGACCCCCCAGACTCTTGGGTATTTGCACTTTGGTCCCTATGCACTATGCCCCCTCTTTATTTTTGGATAAAATAGCAAAATACCTCCAAATCCAACGAAAATTGGATACATGGCTCCTGCCATAGTGTAAAATTTTCGAGGATTTTTTAGGACATTTTTGTTTTCATTTGATATTTTTAAAAATTCAAAAACATCTATTTTCTTCACTGTTTAACTTTAGAAATCATAAAAAAATATTAAAAAGTGTCTAAAAATTACAAAAAAATTGTCTACTATCTATTTTGTTGTGTTTGATTTTCTAGCCAATTTTGGCTATTTTTCATTACTGAAAACTACTAAAAATTGAAAAACACTAAAAATCTTATAAAAATTCTAGTCAATCAATTAAAAATCCAAAAACAATAAAATAGGTGCCTAAATTTTTCTTGTTTTATTCTCTTTACAGGAAAATTACCTCCCAGCTAATTTGGGGCCTTTAGATATTTTATCTAGGCCCTTTTAGCTCGGCTGGACAGTATCTACTGTTTTAGTCACTTTTTGATTTTTAGAAAATTAAATAAACATCAAAAAATTCTAAAAAATTCTCCAAAAACACTAAAAATTATAAAACACATAAAAATATTTTTGTTTGAATTTTTGGTTGTTTTTAGTGCTTTTGATAAATTGTTGAAGTGTGTGCTTAGTTGCTTTTCTTATTTTCTTAATTAACTAAAAATCCAAAAATATATTAAATAATTAAAAACCACAAAAAATAGTTGCTTCTTTTATTTTATTTCTCTTTTCGACTACTTCGTAGGCCGAGAGGCCAACCCGTGCTCCTTGAGTTCGACCCTGGTCGCTATACCAGGTTAATATAATAGCAAGACCGCTAGCTTATTTTTGATTGATTTTATCTCTCGTGGTGGTCTATTTTTCTTGATTGTTCGCATTTGACTGCTTGGGTCGCAACGACCGATTAGCACCTTTATCCGAGTGGTCGTTTTCGCGTTCATCAGAATGGCGCCGTTGCCGGGGAGCACGACTTAGTAGTTTTTATTTTATTTTCGTTTTTGTTTTCGCGGCTTTTCGCGGATCTTTCAGAGCTCGCGGCTTTCTCGCAGCTTTTGTCTATATTTTATTTTTGTTTTATTTTGTTTATTTTCTTTTCTTTTGTTTTTATTCTTGTTTTATTTTGAGTGTTCATTTTATTTTGCATTTTTGCATATATACCCTCATTTTATTTCCATTTATTTTTCTTATCATTATTTGATTATTTTTGTCTGACCACTTGTCTCTGTTTCTTGCGAGGGCCTGAGGACCGCGGAGGCGACTTTCGAGGAGCCGACGCAACCGCATGACTTGGAGGCGGCTCCCTTCTTTACGGAGCCGCAGGAGAGAGCGAGAGAGAGAGTTGAGTGGGAGAGGTTTAGTTCGATTTTTATTTTATTCTGATTATTATTGTAATAATACAGGGACTCAGAGACTGGACTTGAGGACTTTATCTGCTTAGCGGGTCTGTTTCGCCGAGCACCGGTGTGCTCGGAGGGACCCTTAGGAGTTTTTCGCGGCTTTTTCGCGGTTTTGTTTTCTTTTCTTTTTAGCTGCCTTTTCCGGTGTTTACGCGGTTTTTGATCGAGCCCCTAGATTTAGGATTTTATACTTGCTTGTGTCGTAATTAGTAGGGTCCCCACACTTAATTATCTGCCTGTTCCTATAGTACGCTTAATTGGACCTACTAATAATCAATTAATAAAAATAACTGACTCATTTTCCTTCGTGGCTTACGTGCCGTAGTCTACCCCACAAAGCGCTTTCTCTTACCCCCGATTTGTCGGGCGGAGGAGGGGTAGACCAAGACCGGACCTTTGGCCTATAGGACAGTGACCAGTTAGACGGTTCTGCGAGTAGAACTTGCTCATCTAGGACTCGGTTTTCATCGCTGCATCATTTAGGCAGTTTAATTTCTGTCTTTACATTTATGCGCGGATCATATTGCATGTAGAGTGCTGGAGACAGGTACGCCTTTCTGACTTTGCATGCATCATTGATTTATCGTGCATCGGCTTTTTCGTCTTCTCCCCCCTGTTTTGGACTAAATAATCAGGAGAACTGAAAAATTCGTTAGGCGTTTGTTTTTATTTGAAAAATATTAAAAAGAAAAACCATAAAATTGGGACTGGCTAAAACTATTGACCCTAAAAGACGCTCACCTTAAAAGTTTGTCTTGGGGAGAGCAACCCC
Source organism: Ottelia alismoides (assembly GCA_037367405.1). NCBI lineage: Eukaryota > Viridiplantae > Streptophyta > Magnoliopsida > Alismatales > Hydrocharitaceae > Ottelia > Ottelia alismoides. The sequence continues at coordinate 270,983 of JAZKJV010007400.1, forward strand.
CTCATTGTTTGGTTTGATTGTGCGAGAGAGTGACCCGCACCCTAGGTAGAGCCCTCCGGTGCTATTTCCAGCTGACTACCGACTCTTCCGTGCGGGCCAGTCGGTTGGGATAGAATCGGATATCCTAACAGGTCACGTAAGCGCTCTGATATCTTGTTTGTTCACCTAATAAAAATTGACAAGATAATTTGACCGAGCTTTTACGGTCTTCAGCTCGCGTTGCGTTGGTGAACCGGGGGTTTGCATTCTGATCATAGTTTTTCCAGATCTCATCCGCACTACTCGACTAGATCACGATGATGGGTAGACGCTCTCTTAGGCAGCCTCTGGCTGCACCGCTTTCGGGCACGTCTACCCAATCATCTAGCTTGGCCCGTGAGAGCCAAGACCAGTTCTCCGAGCCCGAGTATGATTCCGCCCTGTTCCCCCTCGACCCCCTTTCTTTCGGTTCTGAGAGATATGAGCCAGAGGAGAGTATAGCAGATTTGACAGCACCTGAGTATGGCTCATTTTATTTTGCAGACGTCATGGCCAGTAGTTCAGAGGACCGCTCCAGGACCGAGCACATTGTGATGGACCAGGGAGCGATCAACTCCACCCTGATCGCCTCGTTAGAGACAGTGCAGCAACAACTGAGGGATCATGGAGCTTTCATGATTGAGATGAGGAGAGAGTTGGAGCGACTCAGAGCAGAGAGAGATCAGAGCGAGCCTGAGGATGGACCAGATGCAGAGGCACGAGCCGCAGCAGCCGCAGCAGCAGCAGCAGCCGCCGCGGCAGGAGGACCACCGAGACCGATGCGGGAGTTGTACAACCCCGGATCTACACTGATGCATCATTGGGTAGTGGTGCCGTCTATCGTAGGGGACTTCAAGTTCCCCCCGAACACCCTGCAGATGCTTCCCCATTTTCACGGACTTGCCACCGAGGAGCCCCATCTCCTCTCCAGGAGTTCTTGATGATCTGCAGTACTATCCACGACCGCCATGTGGACCAGGATACGATTCGGATGATCGCCTTCCCCTTCTCCCTAGTAGACAGAGCAGCCACATGGCTGAAGCATTTGGGGAAGTTTGTTTACACCTGGGAGCAGCTCCGCACCGAGTACTTGAACAAGTACTATCCACTCGGGCGGACCAATGCAGCGAGGGCCCTGATCAGCAACTTCTCCATGCTCCCCAACGAGCAATTCCATGAGGCATGGGAGAGGTTCCGAGAGCTCACAGACTGATGCCCGCACCATGATATCTTGAAGCCTAACCTTGTGCAGAGCTTCTTCAGCGGGCTGACACCAGAGCTCCAGGGCCTGCTGAATGCTTCTTGTGGCGGGTCCTATTTCGCCAAGGATCACGACCAGGTCTGGGCCATCTTCGAGGAGATGGTCGAGAACTATATGGTGATGTCCCAGACCCAGTTGTACACTCAGGGGAGACCCCAACAGCAGCTCGGACCCGTGCAGTACCAGAGGATAGCACGAGTCGATGCCGGTCCATCCAGTTCATCCGCAGTTGCAGCAGCACAGGCAGAGTCGTCCGCTGCGGATATGGGTATCATTAGCGAGAAGTTGGACCGCATGGAGCTGATCGAGAAGAAGCAGTGCCAGGGCATCACGCAGATGGAACAGATGGCACAGACTTTGAGAGACATGAAGACCCAGCTCACGTGTCTCCAGGAGGCACAGACGGCTTCCCAGCCCCGTCTTCAGTCGCGAGGCGATACCGGCGGCAGCTGCAGCTCGTCCCAGCGCTCCAGCTCCTTTCAGCAGCCTAGGCAGGTTCACCTTGTACAGGCGGAGCCGTACCAGCAGCAGCAGCCCTCTTACCAGTCCCCATCATCTCCAGACTTGCAGATGGTGGTATACCAGCCGGATCAGCCTCTAGCAGTACTCCCGCCAGCCCCGTACGATGCAGAGCCGTTGATGGATGTCAACGGGATTTGGTATGACCGTCCCCAGCCTGGGATCCGACGAGACCATCCCGGATTCAGGTGGGGGAATGGAGGTACCCAGCCCCAGCAGCAGCCATCAGGTCAGGGAGGGCAGTATAGCCAGCAGAGGGATCACCAACAGCAGCAGCCCCCAGCCTACCAGCCATACCAGCAGTCGTCCTTCGTTCCTCGTCCCTATCAGCAGCAGGGACAGTCTTGGAGACATGAGCAGCAGGCTCACCAGTCACAGCAGCAGCATCCTTCCTCCTACCCCTCTCAGCAGCAGCAGCACCAGGCCCAGCAGCCTCATCACCAGAGAGGCTACCCGTCGAGCTCCCACGAGAGCCCCACCTTGGATGACATAGCCCACCTCCTCACGGATCAGCAGGCTACTTTTCGATGGGAGATGGACGAGTTCCGCCAGGAGATGCGGGACCTGATGAGAGGGAAGGCCGCCATCCCTGCACAGATAGAGCCAAATCCGAACAGCCTGAAGAGGAAATCTGAGCAGGTAGTTTCCACTGAGCATACCACTCATAGTGATCCATTTGATGATATGTCTTCGGATCTATTTGATGCTGATTTTGTTACACTTAGGAGCGGTAGAGCACCAGCAGGCGGCGCCTCATCTGAGCGACGACACGAGGATCCATCCAGGGCGCCAGATGAGGAGGAGGAGAGCGGTACTGAGGCCGCGCACGATGATGATGGTGGTACTGATGCCACCAAGAATGCTGATTCCACCGGCGGTACTGAGGCCGCCGCCAGCCCAGTTCGAGGAGGAGGTACTGATGCCACCAGAGTAGCCGAGCCAGCACGCGGTACTGAGGCTGCGAGACGTCTAGCAAAGCCAGCCCGTGGTGGTACTGAGGCCACCGGTGTTCATTCTGAGAGAGATGTTGTTTTTCCTTCTGTTGATGTATCTCAGAACACTGTTTTGAATAAAAGAAAAGGTTTAGTTTCTTCTGGTCCCACTGTGGTGATTGATGTATGTGCGGATCCGGCCGTCGAGCCGTCTAGACCTCTTCCTAGTCCTTCATCTACGAAGGACCCTGTGATCCCCTTCCCTAGAGCCCTTCAGATGGGGAAGGGGAAGAAAAGAGAAAAAGACCCAAAAAAGAGAGAGCAGGAGGAGTTCAGCGAGAGCATGATCGATAGATTTCACATACAGCTGACCCTTCAGGAGGCTTTGCAGCACATCCCCCTTCTTCAGCGATCTTTGAGAGATAGGACCACAGTCAGGAGGAGGAGGAGGAACCATCATTCAGAGATACATGTGCTGACAAAAGCCACGTGCTTCGCGATCCAGAACCGTCTGCCGGCCAAGAGGCCAGATTCAGGAGCCCCGTATGTCAGATGTCAGATTAGTGAGCAGAGGTTCGACCGGACTCTATTGGATAGCGGATCGTCTATCAACCTCCTTCCGGCAGCCCTTCTTGACCGCTTCGAGTTGGGCACTCTTCGACAGAGCAGGACAGTCCTTCAGTTTGCTGATCGATCTATCAAGAGCCGAAGGGGTTGTTGCGAGACGTTATCGTCACTATTCAGGGCCTGCAATTCCCCATGGACTTCGTAGTGTTGGGCATGGAGATCCCTGATTCAGTGGCCGATACCCCCATCATCCTCGGTCGTCCGTTCTTGGCCACAACCAAGGCGGTGACTGATCATGATAGCGGGAGGGTATACTTTCGCGTCGAGGGTGAAAGTGTACAAATAGAGACGGTCGAGGACCACAGAGCCAGAGAGAGAGCATGCTCAGAGACCAGCACAGACACAGAGCAGCTGACAGATGCCGGGCTAGACATTTACCAGGACTGTGATTTTGTGATCACAGATGATGAGGCAGCATGGGCAGACCCTTCAGCACAGGCCATCCTCTCATTTCCAGACACCACTGATACAGAGATGACAACAGAGGAGAGCTTGGAGAGCACAGCCCTGGTCCAGGATACTACAGAGGCAGCAGAGCCGGTTCTTGACCGCGACACGGTTTCTAGCGATGGTGGTGCTGAGGCCACCTTGTGTGATGATGGTACTGATGCCACCTTGTTTGATGCAGATCCCTCGGATTCAGAGTCTGATTGGGCGGATTCTAATGACCAGATGCCAGACATGAGTCCACCATAGCCTATAGATGAGGAGGAGGTAGAGGCAGAGCAGATCAGAGACAGCACAGTTGATCAGCCTCCTCCAGATCCAGTCTGCGAGAGCTCGTTTTCTTTCTCCCAGGCAGATTTAGCAGCATTGACACATCTTCTTCCGAGGCCAGATTTGCCAGCGCCCAGCTGTCCAGAGTTGAAGCCGCTTCCTACTTCGCTGAAGTATCGGTTCCTTGCGGGCGAATCTGAGATGTACCCAGTCATCATCTCCGTCGATCTGACTGGAGAGCAGGAATCCCGTTTGATGGGGGTTCTTGAAAAGAACCGCAAGGCAATCGGATGGAGCGTAGCAGATCTCCATGGGATTAGTCCATCAGTGTGCTCCCACCATATTTATCTCGAGGAGGGGGCGAAGCCGTCGCGTGAGTTCCAGCGGCGACCGAACCCCAACCTGAGAGAGGTCGTGATGAAGGAAATATCAAAATGGTGGAGTGCATATTTTATTTATCCCATTTCCGACTCCAAGTGGGTCAACCCCTTGCATGTGGTGCCCAAGAAGACGGGCATCACGACTGTGATCTGTGAGTCGGGAGAGGAGATTGCTACACGAGTACCCACCTCTTGGAGGGTCTGTGTTGACTACAGGAGACTCAACCAGGCCACCTAGAAGGACCATTTCCCCCTGCCTTTTATTGACCAGATCATTGAGAGACTGGCAGGGAAGAGCCACTATTGCTTCCTTGATGGGTACTCGGGCTACATCCAGGTGGCCATCGCTCCTGAGAATCAGGAGAAGACCACCTTTACCTGTCCCTTTGGTACATATGCCTTTCGACGCATGCCATTTGGGCTATGCAACGCCCCTGTGACTTTTCAGAGGTGCATGCTGTCGATCTTTTCGGACATGGTAGGGGAGTGTTTGGAGGTCTTCATGGACGATTTCTCGGTCTACGGCGACGGATTCGACTCCTGTCTTGACTGCCTAGACCGAGTACTCCAGCGATGTATTGAGTACCATTTGGTTCTATCTTGGGAGAAGAGTCACTTCATGGTGACTCAAGGGACGGTGCTTGGCCACATCATCTCCAACAGGGGCATGGAGGTTGATCCGACCAAGGTCGATGTCATTAGAAAACTCGCACCGCCGTCCAATTTGAGGCAGCTACGGTCATTCCTGGGGCACGTTGGATTTTATAGGAGATTTATTCAGGATTTCAGCAGGATTGCCCAGCCGTTGACTGACCTCTTGATGAAAGACACCGAGTTCCTTGTCGATGACAAGTGTCTTTCGTCCTTTGCAATTCTCCAGCAGTGTGTTATTGAGTCTCCTGTCCTCCAGCCGCCTGATTGGTCTCTCCCATTCGAGATCATGACGGATGCCTCCGATTTTGCCGTAGGGGCAGTGCTGGGACAGAGGAGGGATGGAGTTCCATTTGCTATCCACTACGCTAGCCGCACATTAGATTCCGCCCAGCGGAATTACACGGTCACAGAGAAGGAGATGCTAGCCGTAGTGTTCGCCCTAGATAAGTTTCGATCTTATATCATTGGATCTAGAGTGACTTTGTACACAGATCACACCGCCATATGGTACCTCATGGTAAAGAAGGATGCCAAGTCCAGACTCACTAGATGGATCCTTCTACTCCAGGAATTCGACATTGAGATCAAGGACAAACCTGGAGTCAAGAATGTGGTGGCGGATCATCTCTCCCGTTTAGAGCAGCCTGAGGAGTCTGAGCAGATTGATCCCATTCGAGATACCTTCCCAAATGAGGCGATCCTTGCTATCGCCTCACTCCCGTGGTATGCCGATATTGTGAACTTTCTCGTTGTTGGGAAAGTCCCACAAGATTGGCCCAGGCAGAGGCTTGAGACCTTCCTTGCGAAGCCCAAGTCCTACCACTGGGAGGATCCCATCCTTTACCACGAAGGAGGGGATAGCGTCTAGCGTCGGTGTATTCCTCAAGAGGAACACCATAGCGTCCTCACTTACTGCCACAAGCTTGAGGCAGGAGGACATCATTCTGGGAGGAGAACGGCACAGAAAGTGCTCCAATCCGGATTGTGGTGGCCTACCCTCTTCAAGGACTCAGATGAGTTCGTGAAGAGGTGTACTGACTATCAGAGGATGGGCACTTGTGGACAGCGTGATATGATGCCGATGCAGCCCATTCACTTCTGTGAGGTTTTTGACGCATGGGGCATCGATTTCATGGGTCCATTCCCTAAGAGTCAGGGATTTGAGTACATTCTGTTGGCCGTGGATTATGTTAGTCGTTGGGTTGAGGCTATCCCCGCCCGAGCCGCTGATGCGAGGACAGTTTGCAGATTTTTGAGGAAGCACATCATCACGCGGTTCGGGGTTCCACGAGTTTTGATTTCTGATGGGGGTCTCATTTCATCAACGACCAGGTGAAGGCCCTTGCTAACGAGTTCGGTATAGACCATCGTGTTGCTACACCTTACCATTCACAGACGAATGGTCTAGCCGAGGTGTCGAATAGGGAGATCAAGACGATATTGCAGAAAGTCGTCCGCCCTGACCGAAAGGATTGGTCACAGCTTTTGGACTCGGTCTTATGGGCATATAGGACGTCTTTCAAGACTCCATTGGGCACATCTCCCTTTCGCCTCGTATATGGCAAGCCGTGCCATTTACCTGTTGAGCTGAGGCACAAGTCACTTTGGGCAGTTACAGATATTCTTATGGATCCAGATGGTATGGGAGACCAGAGGAGGGCAGAGTTAGCCGCCCTGGAAGAGCTTAGAGATACAGCTTTCTCAAACAGCCTACAGTATAAGGAGAGAGTGAAGGAGTGGCAAGATTCTCATATCAGCCACAAGCATTTTGAGATTGGACAGAGAGTATGGCTGTTTGATGCGAGGCTTCGTTTGTTTCCAGGGAAGCTACAGAGCAAATGGAAGGGACCCGTCAGAAAGGTACACGACAACGGTAGCATTGATATATCCGAGTTGTCTTTTGAGAGTACCTTTCGAGTGAACGGCCAGCGGCTCAAGCCATTTCTTGATCATGAGCCGCGGGTCGCTGATCTTGCCCCTATTCATTTTGCATGAGATGTGGTCTTTGACTCACATCTAATGCATCTCACGCCTGAGTTTCACTGTTCCTCCGCCTTGTATAGATCCAGATGTCTATATCACTACATTCTTTAGTCCCACATCCCTTTCTTCATCTTGTGATTATGCTATACTTAGGGTGCACTTTACCCTAAGTATAGGGGGGATGTAGGGCCTTTGGGTATTTCTTTTGTTTCCGTCTACCCCTATTTTTGCTGCCCATACTTAGGGATATTTCACCCTAAGTATGGGGGGGGGGGGGTAGACCCTGTACATTCTCCACTCGGTTTTTCCCTTAGTATACAGCCTGCTATACTTAGGATAACTTGATCCTAAGTATAGAGGGAAGACCCGAGACCCTCTTGACTTTTCTATTTCATTCATTCTTCTTTGTATATAGCATTTCTTTTCACTTCCCTATACATAGCACGAGTAATGTCTTCTTCATCGCTCTTGACTCTGAGGACATCGTTCGAGCTAAGTATAGGGGGGTGTGTATATATTTCATATATACTTTAACCATAACTCGTACTTTGTGTGAGTGTGTTAATAAATAAAATGGCTAAAAACCTCAAAAAAATTAAAAATTTTCATATACATAAACTTCTTTTATTTGCACATAAATAGCTAGTGTACAAATTATTTTTGTAAAAATGATTTCAAAAATCTTTTGTGTAAAGCTTGTGTAAATATTCTCTTATCAAAATTATGTATATAGTACAAAATTTTTCCAAAATGTTTTGGAAATCAAAAGTTTGCAAAAATCTTGTGTAAATTTGTGTAAATATCTTTTTGCAAAACTTGCACTTCATGCATCATCCATTCATGATTTCAAAACATTTTTCAAAAAGTTTGCATGTTTGTAAAAATTTGTGTAAATAGCATCTTTTGTATATATGTATATAGTTTTTCTGGATTATGGTTGACATTTAAACTAGCCTGGAATCAAATTGAGAAATGGAGCTTGATTAAGATCTTAATCCCCCTAACTTCTAAGAGGAACCTTATAGGGCTTAGGTTTAAGGCTTTTCAGGTCCATGGTGACTTAATTCTTTGAGTCCACTAGGCTATGATCACATGTCATCTCAATGAGCCTAAGTAGAGCACTTAACAACAACACATGACTCCTATAGATTATGGCTTTACTTGGACACCAGCACTATGCACCGAGCTCTCTACGGATGAGGTGGTGAGGAGGCAGTCTTCCTTGACTTGGGGTAGCATATGAGGGTAGTACTTCTAGGCGGAACCTCTCTTCTTCTTTTAGTGAAGGAAGTGCGTCTCAACTTGGTCTGGTTGCCATGAGGTCTAACGACGGGAGTTGTGGGTTGCAATAAAGCTTCAAAAGAGGGATAGTCTACTGGCTCAAGAGGAAAAACTCCTTGTACATATGCTGCAAATGTATATGTTGTGTAGATGCACTTGAAAAAAAATGTGTGCAAAAAGAAAATAACTCCAAAAAAGTGGTGGGTCTGAGAGAAAATGATAATCCCACCGGAGTATGTATATAGAGTGCAATAAGCAAAGCTTGGTTTCATGATCCACCTGATGTAGCTTGCAGCAGGGAGACTTGGCTACACTGGTCAAGCTTCCAAGGGTACTTGGCTACACTGGCCTTGACCCATTCTCTTCTTCCTCCTCTTCTTGAGCCGGTTGAACTTGAACTTAGAAGGGAATACCCCGCTCCTCGAGGAAAGAGTGGCCAGATTGAGGTCATAGAGTTACCTTGTTGGGGAGGGTTGTCAAGTTGCCATTTCTTAGGTGGAGAGCTTAGACCTCACTTCCACAGGACAAGAAAAGATTCATGGTCTTCAGGGTTTGTAATTGATGACTTGTTCTGATCTGGAGCATTGAGGAGTCTTGGTTATAGAATAGTGGAACTTAGAGGCTGTTGAGTTTTAGACTTAAGTCCAAATAAGGTTCCGACACACTAATAATCCAAAGATCTGATCGAGCTCCATACCTTAATTTAATGAAGGCAAGTTTAATAATCAGCCTTGATCCATGTACATTCTCTTTTTCTTTTTCTTTATTTCTTTTTCACTTCTTTTTCAAATAAGTGTTTGCTAAGGAACTAGCAAAGTTAAGTATAGGGGGGTGATGAATACTCATTCATCACTCTTTATTCTTATATTTTAGCTACAAAAACCTTTGCAAATACATGTAGATATGTGTAAATACAAACAATTACCAAAAGCATGCATTGTGTAAAAACCTATAATTAGCATGTTTTTGTGCAAAAATAAAAGAATAAAGATTAAAAAGAAAAGGAGGGAAATATTTAGAATAAATATTGAGCAACCTAACCCAAGGGAGGGCTCAACATGGGCCTGACCGCATAAAAGCCAAAGTAGAGGGAGATAGGGGCTCAAGTGTGTAAATATTTATGTAAACAACATAAAAGTATTTTCCTCACAAAAATAGGCTTGTAAATATTTGTATATATAAAATCAATATAAAAATATAAAAAAATTAAAAAGAAACCAAAAATCTCATTCATGTACATGATCACATTATACATAGAACCACCTTTATATTTATTTAGCCTTATAAATAAATAAAATGAATTTCCAAAATTCTTGTAAATATCCTATATTATATAGTGTAAATAAATAAAATAAAAACAATTAAAACAAAAACAAAATAAAAATAATAAAATTAAAAAAAACACAAAAATATATTGTAAATATACCATGTATATAAATGTATATATGTATTTATTTCACCTATGTATATAAATAACTAAAATAAAATAAAAATCTCTTTTTATTCCTTATTTTATAATGAAAATAAATAAAATATAAAAGGGGAATAAAAATTGTACAAAAATAACAATTAAAGATCAAAAATCAAAATCCTACATATTGTATATATACATATATATAACATATTATGTACATAATTATTTTTATTTTGAAAATTAATTAAAAATCACTAAAAAATAGAAAAAAATAAAATAAAAATATTTCATGTTTTGAGTTTTCACTAAATCGGCCATTTGCTACCCTTAATTTTAATTTCAAAATCTAGCCACGTGGCCTTTTCTCATTGGTCCTGGAGATTGTTGACCGCCCGGTCAACTACCCCCCCCCCAGGACCACTTCACACGGGTCCTTAGCGGGTACCCATCTTCTCGAATTTTCCCCGCTAAACCCGATCGCCTACCACCTAAACCCCCGGGTCCGACTCCTTAATGCTACATCCGAGACCCTCGCCGGGGTATCCACATCGGGATCCGCACGCTCGATCGCCCTACCCGACCTCTTCTAGCCGGACCTGCACCCATATTTAGCTCGAGCTCCGCCATCTCGAATCTCATCTTTGGCTATTCGATTCCACCCCCTGTGAGCTCCGGTGTGTGCGTGAGAGTGACAGCTCCACCGCCCGTGCTGTTGAAGCGAGGAGAGGGACCGGATTCCATCGATCCGGCGAGCTTCACCGCCGTTGCTCCGCCACCAGCTGGAGCCAGAGCCTCGGAGGGAGACGCTCCGCGAGGCGAAGGCCCAGAGCTTCCTTAGCTCTTCCCCAGTCTCCTCGTCCATCCAGGTAGTCCCTTTGACCCTTCTTTCGCCTTGATTTTTCATTTCGCCCAAATCGCCGCTCCGCCGTATTACGCCGATTCCGACCATTCCATAGCTATGTTCGATCATCGGAATCTACATCCATCATCCGCCTCCTTCCCGCGCATCTTCTCCATACCTCCATCCAACCCAGCTCGCACAGGAGCTGGGATTCGAGCTCCACCGTCCCCACTTCGCCGGAGCTCGTCCGCTGCGACCCATCGTTCACCGCCACCCCACCTAACCGGGTCAAGGCAGTTTGCCCTCGACCCGCGAGCCTTCTGGACTGTTTTGCATGTATAGTAAGGGCCATCTGAGGTCCTTCGACATCGAGCCAGGAGGCGTACCTCCGCCGACCTCGCCGGAGCTCTCCAGAGCTCCGGTTGGGTCATCGGAGCCTACCGGCAGACGCGGAAGCACCCCACGCTTCTTCTCCGACCTTCAACGTGCTTCCAGGAGGATCCTAGCGCATGCCCGAGGCCGGCGAATCTCGCCGGCGAACAGTTCATCCAGCATCCTCCGTCGCCGTCCGATCGCCTCAGCCCTCCAGTTCTGATCCAGACCGTCCATCTCAGGAGGCTCCTGCACCGCCAGATCTTTGGAGAGGCGATCCCAGCCGTTGGTCCAGTGAAGGGTTTGGCCCCTGACGTCCTCGACCGCTTGATCAGATACGTGGCCACGTGATGAATACCCATTCATCACTCTTTATTCTTATATTTTAGCTACAAAAACCTATGCAAATGCATGTAGATATATGTAAATAGGGTTAGTTAGCAAAAGCATGCATGTTTGTAAATATGGATAATTAGCATGTTTTTGTGCAAAAATAAAAGAATAAAGATGAAAAAGAAAAAGAGGGAAATATTTAGAATAAATATTGAGCAACCTAACCCAAGGGAGGGCTCAGCATGGGCCTGACCGCATAAAAGCCAAGTAGAGGGAGATAGGGGCTCACTTATGTATATATTTGTAAATAAATAAATAATATTTTCCTCATCCCAAAAATATGTTTGTATATATTTTGTATATATTTATAAGCTATTAAAAACAAAATAAAAACTTTTAAAATCAAAAAGACCAAAAATACCCTTACACCATGTACATAGACCACCTCTCTTTATCTATTCCACCTTGTAAATAAATTTATTTATTTCTAAAACTTTTTGTAAATATTCTATGTATATATTGTACATAAAATAAATAAAAAGAAACAAAACAAAAATCAAATAAAAATTACAAAATTAAAAACACAAAAACATATTGTATATATACCATGTATATAGTTGCACATAAATAATTATTTAACCTATGTATATAAATAATAAAAATAAAATAAAAATAGCCTTTTATTCCTCATTTTATCCTATAAATAAATAAAATATAAAATAGGAATAAAAATGTATAAAAATAAATAATTAAAAATCAAAAATCAAAAATCAATATAGTGTATATATACCTATGTATAGCTACTATGTATAGACCTTATTTTTATTTCCAAAAATTAATTAAAAATAACAAAAAAATAGAAAAAATTAAAACAAATATTTTTCATGTTTTAAGTTTTTGGAAATTCGGCCATTTAAGGCCCCAAAAAAATCAAATAAGAATTCAAGCCTTGGCGGGCTCTGATTGGTCCACGGGGGATTGTTGACCCCCGGTCAACACCTCCCCCAGGACCACCAGAGCCCGGGTCTTGTTCGCGGACCCGACTTCGCCCAATTATTCCCACCAAACCCGATCACTATTTCACCTAATCTAGGATCCTAATTGTTCCCCAAGCATCCGGGAATCTCGCCCGACATTCCTCCTTGGGATCCGCGCTTCAGCTCGCCCTACCCGATCGATCCTTCCCGGACCTGCACCCATATAAAACCCGAGCTCAGCCGCCTCCCCATTCCATCTTTGGCTCTCCACCTTCACTCTCGTGACCTCCATTGCATTCAGCAAGGTGACAGCTTCCGTCTGCCGTGTTGCAGCGAGGAGGAGGGTGCCCGACCATCGATCCGGCAGCCGTGCGCCGCCGTGCTCCGCCACCTAGCTGGAGCTCGAGCCTCAGGCAGTGACGACCTTCGAGGCGACGACCCGGAGTTAGCCACACTCCAGCCCAGTCTTCCGCTCCACCCAGGTAGCCCTTTCGCCCTTCCATTTCGCTTAATTTGTAGTTTTCCCCAAATCGCATCTCCGACGAGTTCCCCTGATTCCGGCCACATCGCGTACTTTCTCGATCATCGGAACCCACACACACCTTCGCCATCCTCCGACGCACGTTCTACGCCCACTCGTTCAACCCAGCTCGCCCTGGAGCTGGGAGTCGAGCTCCCCCATCCCCAGCTCGCCGGAGCTCATTCGCACCGACCCACCAGCCACCTTCACCCCGCTTCTTTGGGTCGAGGACTTTGCCCTCGACCCTCGAAGCTCTTGGTTCATTTTTCAGGTCAAAAGGGAGTCATATGAGACCCCCATACGTTCAGACCAGGAGCTCGCCGCCGCCGAGCTCGCCGGAGCCCCTCCTGGGCTCGGTTGGGCCGTCGGAGGCTATCACCAGCCGCGGGGCATCACCGCGGATCTTCTCCGATCATCAGGAGCAGCTGAGGAGGTCTACAGCTCACGCACGAGGCCGGCGAAGTTCGCCGGAGGAGTGTTCTTCCACCATCCTCCAGCACCGTCCGATGGCTCCTCCGCTCCAGTCCTGATCTCAGCCGTCCATCTTCCGAGGAGCAGCTACCGTCGATCACCTGGAGGGGCTCATCTGGACCGTTCGCGCTGAGGGAGAGACACCTGAGGCCATACCCGTTCGATCTTCCACGTGTCCTCTCCACTACCGTCGATCCGGCCCAAGAGCTGAAGAGGAGGAGCGCCAGCCATCCAGGACCGCCCGATCTTCCACGTGGCGCGCATCCGGCCGTCGACGAATAAAGGGGTAAATTACTTAGGGCCCCCTCTTAGTTTGTCTTTTTCGTCTTAGTCCTGTAAATATTTTAGTAGTTTTATTTACGTAGGGTAATTTGCACTAAGGACCTTGTGCTTGTTTTTATTTGCAATTATACCCCTGTGTATGTGAGCCCACGTGCTTCGTCACGTGTTTATTGGGTTATTTGCATTTATTGTCCTGTAGTTCTGATGGGTTAATGAATGAATGTTAACTTTTTGGTAATTGCATTTATGCCCCTGTGAGTGTTGTTTATGCGCATGTGCGGATTTTAGTGGGATTTTTGCATCCAAGCCCCTGGACTTTTGGTACGAGTTACCAAAAGGTCCAGGAACTTGGTTTTTATTACCAAAAGGCCCCTGAGTGCCCCAGGCACGCGCCACGCGCGTGTTTAGCTGGGAAAATTGCACCTTGGCCCCCATACTTTCGGGTATTTGCACTTTGGTCCCTGTGCACAGTGCCCCCTTCTTGATTTTTGAATAAATATCAAACCACCTCCAAATTCGATGAAAATTTGACACATGGCTCCTGCCATGTTGTTGGATTTTTGAGAATTTTTTAGGACATTTTTGATTTTATTTAGTATTTTTAAAAATTCAAAAACCTCCTTTTTAGCTACTGTCTAGGTTTAAAAATACCAAAAAATATAAAATCACCTCTAAAAATTCTAAAAAAAATTAGCTACTGTTTCTTGCTTGTTGTTTGATTTTCTAGCCAATTTTGGCTATTTTTCATCACTTAAAAACCCTAAAAACCTAAAAACCCTTAAAAACTCCTAAAAATTATAATAAATAATCTAAAAACCCAAAAACAATAATCTCGGTGCCCAAATTTTCCTTATTTTATTTAGAATATAGGAAAATTACCTCCAGAACCTGTTGTGATCCTTAGATATTTTATTTGAGGGTTTTGGTTCTGGCTGGACAGTACCCAGCATTTTTAGCACTGTTTGATTTTTAGAAAATAAATTACACTTTATAAAAATCTCAAAAATTCACCAAAAACACTTAAAAACTTAAAAAACATAAAAACATTTTTTCTTGAATTTTTGCTTGATTTTTGGTGTGTTAAATAAATTGCTTAAGTTGGCTTGATTTTGCTTTCTTTACTTTTCTTCACTTTTTAAAAATCCAAAAAAAATACAAAAATTATTAAAAACCACTAAAAAACACTTTTCTTTTATTTTATTCTCTTTTTACTACTTCGTAGGCCCTAGGCCAACCCGTGCTCCTTGTGTTCGACCCTGGGAGCTATACCAGGTTAATCCTATAGCTGGACCGCTCTTCTTTGTTTTGATTGATTTGATCTATTCTGAGTGGTTATTTTTCTTGATACACGCATTCGAGTGACTGAGGTCACAACGACCTCATTTCCATACCTTCCCCTCAGTTGTTCGACACTTTTGCGGGTTATCAGAATGGCGCCGTTGCCGGGGAGCACGGCTTAGTAGTTGTTTTTGTTTTATTTTTCGTTTTTATTTTCGCGGTTTTTCGCGGCTCTCCGGAGCCCGCGGCTTTTCGCGGCTTTTGTTCATAGTTCCTTTTTGATTTATTTTGTTTTATTTTGATTTTCTTTTCTTTTTATTTTTGTTTTATTTTGTGTGATTATTTTGTTTCCATTTTTGCACATATACCCTTGTTTTTATTTTCATTTATTATTTGATTATTGTTTATTGGTCTGACCACTTTTCCTGTCTTCTTGCGAGGGCCCGAGGACCGCGGAGGCGACTTTCGAGGAGCCGGTGCAACCGCGAGACTTGGAGGCGGCTTCTTTCTCTACGAAGCCGCAGGAGAGAGCGAGAGGAGAGAGTTGAGTGGGTGAGGCAGTAGGATAGTTTTTATTTCATTTATTCAATCTTAATTGTAATAATACAGGGACAGGCCTTTCTGAGACTCTTAGACACTTAGACCGTAGCGGGTCTGTTTCGCCGAGCACCGGCGTGCTCGGGGGACCCATTAGGACCCCTCGGTTTTTCGCGGCTTTTTACGCGGCTTTTCTTTTTCTTTCTTACTGTCATTTGCCGGTTTTTCGCGGTTTTTGCTCGAGCCCCTAGATTTAGGACTTTGTGGTGATTGTGCCGTAGCTGAGTAGGATCCAAACACCTAAGGCTTATCTGTTCCTATAGAACGTAATTGGACCTACTTTAAATAAATAATAAAAATAACCGACTCGCTAGCCTCCGTAGCCTACGCGCCGAGAGCCCGTCCTGTAAAGCGCACTCCTACCCCCGATTTGTCGGGCAGGGGAGGGACGGGCCAAGACCGGACCCTTTGGCTTGGAGGTCGGTGACCGGTTAGACGGTTCTTCGCTAGAAAGTGCTCGTCTAGGACTCGGCTTTTTACCGTTGCATCATATAGCTTAGTTTAATTTTTGTCTTTATTTTATGCGCGGATCACTCTGCATGTAGAGAGCTGGAGGCAGGTACGCTTTTCTGACTTTGCATGCATCATTGATTTCTCGTGCATCGGCTTTTTCGACTTCTCCCCCCGTTTTTGACTTAATAATCAGGAGAATCGAAAAATTCGTTAGGCGTTTTTGTTTGATTTGAAAAATACCTAAAAAGAGAAATCATAAAATTGGGACTGTTTAAAATTATCGACCTTAAAAACTCGCTCACCCTAAAAATTTTGTATTGGGGAGAGCAACCCCCTCATTGCTTGGTTTGCATGTGCGAGAGAGTGACCCGAACACTAGGTAGAGCCCCCCGTTGCTATACTTGACTGACTACCGACTCTTCCGTGCGGGCCAGTCGGTTGGGTTAGCAGCGGATATCCCAACAGGTCACATAATCGCTCTGATATTTGTGTGTTCACCAAATAAAACAGACAAGATAATTTGACCGAACTTTCACGGTCTTCAGCTCGCGTTGCGTTGGTAAACCGGGGGTTTGTTTTCAGATCATAGTTTTTCCAGATCCCATCCGCCCTACTCGCCAGATCAAGATGATGGGTAGACGGTCTCTTAGGCAGCCTCTGGCTGCACCACTTTCGGGCGCGTCTACCTCATCATCTAGGTTGGCTCGCGAGAGCTCAGACTCGCTCTCCGAGCCCGAGTACGACTCCACCCTGTTCCCCCTCGATCCCCTTTCTGACCGCCCTGAGAGACATGAGCCCGAGGAGAGATTGATACATTTGACGGCACCTGAGTTGGGCTCATTTGATTTTGCAGACGTCGAGATGGCAGGCGCAGGCAGTTCTGACGATCACTCCCGTCCCGAGCACTTTGTACTAGACCAGGGAGCGATCAACTCCACCCTGATCGCACAGTTAGAGACAGTCCAGCAGCAGCTCCGCGATCAGGGAGCTTTTATGATAGAGATGAGGCGTGAGATGGAGAGGCTCAGAGCAGATAGAGATGAGCAGAGCGAGCCCGAGGACCCGGATGCAGAGGCACATGCACGAGTCGCAGCAGCAGCAGCAGCAGCCGCGGCCGCCGCCGCAGCGGCAGCAGCCGCAGGAGGAGCAGGACCACCTAGACCGATGCGGGAGTTGCACAACCCCGGATCTACTTTGATGCACCATTGGGTTGTGGTTCCAGCCATCGTGGGGGACTTCAAGTTCCCCCCGAACACCTTGAAGATGCTTCCGCGGTTCCATGGACTGGCTACCGAGGAGCCCCATCTCCACCTACAGGAGTTTCTCATGATTTGCAGTACTGTCCACGACAGGCATGTGGACCAGGATACCATACGGATGATTGCCTTCCCCTTCTCACTGGCAGATAGAGCAGCCACCTGGCTGAAGCATTTGGGGAGATTCGTGTACACCTGGGAGCAGCTCCGCACCGAGTACTTGAACAAGTACTATCCACTCGGGCGGACGAACGCAGCGAGGGCCCTGATCAGCAACTTCTCCATGTTCCCCAACGAGCAGTTCCATGAGGCTTGGGAGAGGTTTAGAGAGCTTTTGGACAGATGCCCACACCACGATATCACGAAGCCGAACCTAGTTCAGAGCTTTTTCAGTGGGTTGTCACCAGAGCTACAGGGCCTGGTGAACGCTTCTTGTGGCGGGTCCTACTTCGCCAAGGACCATGACCAGGTCTGGGCTATTTTTGAGGAGATGGCAGAGAATTACATGGTGATGTCCCAGACCCGTCTCTACACCCAGAAGACCCAGCCACATCAGCCAGGACCCGTGCAGTACCAGAGGATAGCACGGGTAGATGCAGGTCCATCTAGTTCGTCCGCAGCCACAGCAGCAGCACAGTTAGAGTCGTCAGCTGCGGACATGGGCATCATCAGCGAGAAGCTGGACCGCATGGAGCTGATAGAGAAGAAGCAGTGCCAGAGCATAGCACAGATGGATCAGATGGCACAGGTCTTGAGCGACCTGAAGACACAGCTCATGTGTCTCCAGGAGACACAGACGGCTTCTCAGCCCCGTCTTCAGTCGCAAGGCGACGCCGGCAGCAGCAGCAGCTCGTCCCAGCGCTCCAGCACCCCAGTGCAGCCTAGACAGGTTCACCTTGTACAGGCGGAGCCGTACCAGCAGCCGCAGCCCACTTTGCAGTCACCACCATCTCCAGAGATGCAGATGGTGGTCTACCAGCCGGATCAGCCGTTGGCAGTACTACCCCCAGCCCCCTTTGATGCAGAGCCGTTGATGGATGTCAACGGGATCTGGTACGACCGTCCCCAGCCTGGGATCCGACGAGATCATCCCGGATTCAGGTGGGGGAGTGGTGGTGCCCAGCCCCAGCAGCAGCCGTCAGCACAGGGAGGGCAGTACTCCCAGTCGAGGGACCATCACCAGCCGCAGCAGCAGCCCCCAGTCTACCAGCAGCAGTCGTCCTACGTTCCTCGTCCCTATCAGCAGCAGGGACAGCCTTGGAGACGTGAGCAGCAGGCTCACCAGGGATACCAGCACCAGCAGCACCCTCCTTCCTACCCCTCTTACCCTTACCAGCAGTCACAGCCTCATCCACAGAGAGGCCACCCGTCGGGCTCCCACGAGAGCCCCGCTTTGGATGATATCACCCGCCTCCTCACGGACCAGCAGGAGACATTTCAACGGGAGATGGACGAGTTCCGCCAGGAGTTGCGGGACCTGGTGAGAGGGAAGGCCGCCATACCCGCCCAGATAGAGCCGAACCCGAACAATCTCAAGCGGAAGTCTGAGCAGGTAGTACATACTGAGTTAGCCACTCCTAGCGATCCATTTGATGATACTTCTTCAGATCTTTTTGATGTTGATTTTGCCACGCTTAGGAGCGGTAGGACCCCAGCCGGCGGCGGCGCCTCAGCTGAGCACCATCCCGAGGCGCCACAGGAGGAGGAGGAGAGCGGTACTGAGGCCGCTCCAGATGATGACGGTGGTACTGAGGCCACCAAGGATGCTGATCCCACAGGCGGTACTGAGGCCGCCACTTCACCAGATCTAGGAGGTGGTACTGATGCCACCCATGCAGCCGAGCCAGCACGCGGTACTGATGCCGCGAGACGTCTACCTTCAGCAGCAGTAGCAGAGCAGCCCGCCCGTGGTGGTACTGAGGCCACCGGTGTTTGTACAGATAGTGGTGTTGTTTTTCCTCATGGTCATGTATCTCGGAACTCTGCTATGAATAAAGGAAAAGGTTTATTTTCTTCTGGTCCCACTATGGTGCGTGATGTATGTGTGGATCCGGTCCTTGAACCGCTTAGACCTTTTCCTAGTCCTTCATCTGAGAAGGACCCAGTGATCCCCTTCCCTAGAGCCCTTCAGATGGGGAAGGGGAAGAAAATTGATCCAAAAAAGAGAGAGCTTGAGGAGTTCAGCCAGAGCATGATAGATCGGTTTCACATCCAGCTGACCCTCCAGGAGGCTTTGCAGCACATCCCCCTTCTCCAGAGATCTTTGAGAGAGAGGACTACAGTCAGGAGGAGGAGGAGGAACCACACTTCAGAGATACATGTGCTGACCAAAGCCACGTGCTTTGCGATCCAGAACCGACTGCCAGCCAAGAGGCCAGATTCAGGGGCCCCGTATGTCAGATGCCAGATTAGTGAGCAGTGGTTCGACCGTACTCTTCTAGATAGCGGATCGTCGATTAACCTTCTTCCGGCAGCCCTTCTCGACCGCTTCGAGTTGGGCACTCTTCGACAGAGCGGGACAGTCCTTCAGTTCGCTGATCGATCTGTCAAGAGGCCGAAGGGGTTATTACGAGACGTTATCGTCACGATTCAGGGTCTGCAATTCCCCGTGGACTTCGTAGTGTTGGACATGGAGATCCCTGAGTCAGTGACCGATACCCCCATCATCCTTGGTCGTCCGTTCTTGACCACAGCCAAGGCGGTGACTGATCATGATAGCGGGAAGGTGTACTTTCGCGTCCAGGGCGAAAGTATACAAATAGAGACGGTCGAGGACTATAGAGCCAGATTCAGATCCCGCTCAGAGGCGAGTACCGATTCAGAGCAGCTGACAGACGCAGAGCCAGACATCCACCAGGACTGTGATTTTGTGATCACAGATGATGAGGCAGCTTGGGCAGATCTTGAGACACAGACCACCCTCTCACTTTCAGACACAGCTGAGGCAGAGATGATAGCAGAGGAGAGTCTGGAGAGCACAGACCTGGTTCAGGATACCATTGCGGCAGCAGAGCCGGTCCTTGATCGCAGCACGATGATTTGTGATGGTGGTGCTGATGCCACCTTGTTTTCCGGTGGTACTGATGCCACCGTTTCTGATGCAGATCCCTCGGATTCAGAGTCTGATTGGGTCGATTGCTATGATCAGATGCCAGACCTGAGTCCATCTGAGCCTAGAGACGAGGAGGAGGTAGATGCAGAGCAGAGCAGAGACAGTGCAGTAGAGCAGCCTTCTCCCGATCCAGTTTGCGAGAGTACACTTTCACTTTCCCAGGCAGATTTGGCCAATCTTGCAGCATTCACTCAGTTTCTTCCACAGCCAGATTTGCCGGCACCCAGCATTCCAGAGCTGAAGCCGCTCCCTACTTCGCTGAAGTATCGATTCCTTGCGGGCGATCCAGAGATGTACCCAGTCATCATCTCCGCCGAGTTGACTGGAGAGCAGGAATCCCGTTTGATGGGGGTTCTTGAAAAGAACCGCAAGGCTATCGGATGGAGCGTAGCAGATCTCCATGGGATTAGTCCATCAGTGTGCTCCCACCACATCTATCTCGAGGATGGGGCGAAGCCGTCGCGTGAGTTCCAACGGCGTCTGAACCCCAACCTGAGAGAGGTTGTCATGAAGGAAATATCGAAGTGGTGGGGTGCAGGTTTTATTTATCCCATTTCCGACTCCAAGTGGGTCAGCCCCTTGCACGTGGTGCCCAAGAAGACAGGCATCACGACTGTGATCAGTGAGTCGGGAGAGGAGATTGCTACACGAGTACCCACCTCTTGGAGGGTTTGTGTTGACTACAGGAGACTCAACCAAGCCACCAAGAAGGACCATTTCCCCCTGCCTTTTATTGACCAGATCATTGAGAGACTGGCAGGGAAGAGCCATTATTGCTTCCTGGATGGGTACTCGGGCTACAACCAAGTGGCCATCGCTCCTGAGGATCAGGAGAAGACCACCTTTACCTGTCCCTTCGGCACATACGCTTTTCGACGCATGCCATTTGGGCTATGCAACGCCCCTGCGACTTTCCAGAGGTGCATGCTGTCGATCTTCTCGGACATGGTGGGGGAGTGCCTAGAGGTCTTCATGGATGATTTCTCGATCTACGGCAACGGATTTGATTCTTGTCTTGACTGCCTAGATCGAGTACTTCAGCGATGTATTGAGTATCACTTGGTGCTATCTTGGGAGAAGAGTCACTTCATGGTGACTCAAGGGACGGTGCTTGGCCATATCATCTCCAACAGGGGCATGGAGGTTGATCCGGCCAAGGTTGATGTCATTAGGAAACTCACACCGCCATCCAATCTGAGGCAGTTACGGTCATTTCTGGGGCACGTTGGATTTTACAGGAGATTCATTCATGATTTTAGCAGGATTGCCCGACCGTTGACCGACCTCTTGACGAAAGACACCGAGTTCCTTGTCGATGACAAGTGTCTTTCGTCGTTTGCTACTCTCCAGCAGTGCGTGATTGAGGCTCCTGTCCTCCAGCCACCTGATTGGTCTCTCCCATTCGAGATCATGACGGACGCCTCCGATTTTGCCGTAGGGGCAGTGCTGGGACAGAGGAGGGATGGAGTACCATTTGCTATACACTATGCTAGCCGCACATTGGATTCCGCCCAGCGGAATTATACAGTCATAGAGAAGGAGATGCTAGCAGTAGTGTTTGCCCTGGATAAGTTTAGATCATATATCATTGGATCTAGAGTGACTTTGTTTACAGATCATACCGCATCAGGTACCTCATGGCAAAGAAGGATGCCAAGGCCAGACTGACCAGATGGATCCTTCTACTCCAGGAGTTCGACATTGAGATCAAGGATAAGCCTGGAGTCAAGAATGTGGTGGCGGATCATCTCTCCCGATTAGAGCAGCCTGAGGATTCTGAGCAGATTGATCCTATTAGAGATACCTTCCCAGATGAGGCGATCCTTGCTATCGCCTCACACCCATGGTACGCCGATATTGTGAACTTTCTCGTTGCTGGGAAAGTCCCACAAGATTGGCCCAGACAGAGGCTTGAGACCTTCCTAGCGAAGGCCAAGGCTTACCATTGGGAGGATCCCATCCTTTACCACGAAGGAGGGGATAGCGTCTGGCGTCGGTGTATTCCTCAGGAGGAACACCATAGCGTCCTCACTTACTGCCACAAGCTTGAGGCAGGGGGACATCATTCTGGGAGGAGAACGGCACAGAAAGTGCTCCAATCCGGCTTGTGGTGGCCTACCCTCTTCAAGGACTCAGATGAGTTCGTGAAGAGGTGTACCGATTGTCAGAGGATGGGCACTTGTGGACAGCGTGATATGATGCCGATGCAGCCCATTCACTTCTGTGAGGTTTTTGACGCATGGGGCATCGATTTCATGGGTCCATTCCCTAAAAGTCAGGGATTCGAGTACATTCTGTTGGCCGTAGATTATGTGAGTCGTTGGGTGGAGGCTATCCCCGCCCGAGCCGCTGATGCGAGGACAGTTTGCAGATTTTTGAGGAAGCATATCATCACGCGGTTCGGGGTTCCACGAGTTCTTATTTCTGATGGGGGATCTCACTTCATCAACGACCAGGTGAAGGCACTTGCTAGCGAGTTCGGCATAGACCATCGTGTTGCTACACCGTACCATCCACAGACGAATGGTCTAGCCGAAGTGTCGAATAGGGAGATCAAGACTATTCTGCAAAAAGTCGTCCGCCCTGACCGAAAGGATTGGTCACAGCTATTGGACTCGGTCTTGTGGGCATATAGGACGTCTTTCAAGACACCTTTGGGCACATCTCCCTTTCGCCTCGTTTATGGCAAGCCATGCCACCTACCTGTTGAGCTGAGGCACAAGTCACTTTGGGCAGTTACAGACATTCTTATGGATCCAGATGGTATAGGAGACCAGAGGAGGGCAGAGCTAGCTGCCCTGGAGGAGCTTAGAGATGCAGCGTTCTCAAGCAGCCTACATTATAAGGAGAGAGTTAAGGAGTGGCATGATTCTCATATCAGCCACAAACATTTTGAGATTGGACAGAGAGTATGGCTGTTTGATGCGAGGCTTAGACTATTTCCAGGGAAGCTACAGAGCAAATGGAAAGGACCTTATCTGGTTCGGAAGGTACACGACAACAGTAGCATCGACATATCTGAGTTGTCTTCTGAGAGTACCTTCCGAGTGAACGGCCAGCGGCTCAAGCCATTTCTAGATCATGAGCCGCGGGTCGCTGATCTTGCCCCTATTCATTTTGCGTGAGATGTGGTCTTTGACTCACATCTAATGCATCTCACGCCTGAGCTTTACTGATCCTCCGCTGTACATAGATCCAGATGTCCATATCAGCACATTCTTTAGTCCCACATTCCTTTCTCCATCTTGTGATTATGCTATACTTAGGGTGCACTTTACCCTAAGTATAGGGGGGATGTGAGACATTTTGGGTATTTCTTTTGTGTCTGTCTACCCCTGTTTTGCTGCCTATACTTAGGGATATCTTACCCTAAGTAGAGGGGGGTAGACCCTGTACATTCTCCACTCGGTTTTTCCTTCGTGTACAGCCTGCTATACTTAGGATTACTTGATCCTAAGTATAGGGGGAAGACCCGAGTCCCTTTTGACTTTTTACTCTCCTTTTGTATAGCCGCCCTTTTCACTTCCCTATACATAGCACGAGTTATGTCTTCTTCATCGCTCTTGACTCCGAGGACATCGTTCGAGCTAAGTATAGGGGGGTGTGTATATATTTCATATATACTTTAGCCATAACTCGTACTTTGTGTGAGTGTGTTAATAAATAAAAATGGCTAAAAACCACAAAAATTAAAAAAAATTTTCATGAATGCACATACATAGCTAGTGTACAAATTATTTTTGTAAAAATGATTTCAAAAATCTTTTGTGTAAAGCTTGTGTAAATATTTGTGTATCAAAATTATGTATATAGTACAAAATTTTTCCAAAATGTTTTGAAAAATCAAAAGTTTGCAAAAATCTTGTGTAAATATGTGTAAATATCTTTTTGCAAAACTTGCACTTCATGCATCATCATTCATGATTTCAAAACATTTTTCAAAAATTTTGCATGATTGTAAAATAGTGTGTAAATATGCATCTTTTTGTACATATGTATATAGTTTTTCTGGATGATAGTTGACATTTAAACTAACCTAGAATCAAATTGAGAAATGGAGCTTGATTAAGATCTTAATCCACCTAATTTCTAAGAGGAACCTTATAGGGCTTAGGTTTAAGGCTTTTCAGGTCCATGTGACTTAATTCTTTGAGTCCACTAGGCTATGATCACATGTCATCTCAATGAACCTAAATAGAGCACTTAACAACAACACATGACTCATATAGATTATGGCTTTACTTGGACAACCGCACTATGCACCGAGCTCTCTACGGATGAGGTGGTGAGGAGGCAGTCTTCCTTGACTTGGGGTAGCATATGAGGGTAGTACTTCTAGGCGGAACCTCTCTTCTTCATTTAGTGAAGGAAGTGCGTCTCAACTTGGTCTGGTTGCCATGAAGTCTAACGACGGGAGTTGTGGGTTGCGATAAAGCTTTAAAAGAGGATAGTCTACTGGCTCAAGAGGAAAACTCCTTGTATATATGCTGCACATGTACATGTTGTATAGATGCACTCGAAAAAAAAATGCAAAAGAAAAGAACTCCAAAAAAGTGGTGGGTCTGAGAGAAAATGATAATCCCACCGGAGTATGTATATAGTGCAATAAGCAAAGCTTGGTTTCATGATCCACCTATTGTAGCTTGCAGCAGGGAGACTTGGCTACACTGGTCAAGCTTCCAAGGGTACTTGGCTACACTGGCCTTGACCCATTCTCTTCTTCCCCTCTTCTTGAGCCGGTTGTACTTGAACTTAGAAGGGAATACCCTGCTCCTCGAGGAAAGAGTGGCCAGAATTGAGGTCATAGAGTTACCTTGTTAGGGAGGGTTGTCAAGTTGCCATTTCTGAGGTGGAGAGCTTAGACTTTCACATTCACAGGACAAGAAAAGATTCATGGTCTTCAGGGTTTGTGATTGATGACTTGTTCTGATCTGGAGCATTGAGGAGTCTTGGTTATAGAATAGTGGAACTTAGAGGCGTTAGGTTTTAAGCTTAAGTCTAAATAAGGGTTCCGACACATCAATAATCCAGAGATCTGATTGAGCTCCATACCTCAATTTAATGAAGGCAAGTTTAATAATCAACCTTGATCCTTGTACATTCTCTTTTTCTTTTTCTTTTTCTTTCTTTTTCACTTCTTTTTCAATAAGTGTTTGCTAAGGGACTAGCAAAGTATAGTATAGGGGGGTGATGAATACCCATTCATCACTCTTTATTCTTATATTTTAGCTACAAAAACCTATGCAAATGCATGTAGATATGTGTAAATAGGGTTAGTTAGCAAAAGCATGCATGTTTGTAAATATGGATAATTAGCATGTTTTTGTGCAAAAATAAAAGAATAAAGATGAAAAAGAAAAAGAGGGAAATATTTAGAATAAATATTGAGCAACCTAACCCAAGGGAGGGCTCAGCATGGGCCTGACCGCATAAAAGCCAAGTAGAGGGAGATAGGGGCTCACTTATGTATATATTTGTAAATAAATAAATAATATTTTCCTCATCCCAAAAATATGTTTGTATATATTTTGTATATATTTATAAGCTATTAAAAACAAAATAAAAACTTTAAAATCAAAAAGACCAAAAATACCCTTACACCATGTACATAGACCACCTCTCTTTATCTATTCCACCTTGTAAATAATTTATTTATTTCTAAAACTTTTTGTAAATATTCTATGTATATATTGTACATAAAATAAATAAAAAGAAACAAAACAAAAATCAAATAAAAATTACAAAATTAAAAACACAAAAACATATTGTATATATACCATGTATATAGTTGCACATAAATAATTATTTAACCTATGTATATAAATAATAAAAATAAAATAAAAATAGCCTTTTATTCCTCATTTTATCCTATAAATAAATAAAAATATAAAATAGGAATAAAAATGTATAAAAATAAATAATTAAAAATCAAAATCAAAAATCAATATAGTGTATATATACCTATGTATAGCTACTATGTATAGACCTTATTTTTATTTCCAAAAATTAATTAAAAATCACAAAAAAATAGAAAAAATTAAAACAAATATTTTTTCATGTTTAAGTTTTTGGAAATTCGCCATTTAAGGCCCCAAAAAAATCAAATAAGAATTCAAGCCTTGGCGGGCTCTGATTGGTCCACGGGGGGATTGTTGACCCCCGGTCAACACCTCCCCCAGGACCACCAGAGCCCGGGTCCTGTTCGCGGACCCGACTTCGCCCAATTATTCCCACCAAACCCGAACACTATTTCACCTAATCTAGGATCCTAATTGTTCCCCAAGCATCCGGGAATCTCGCCCGACATTCCTCCTTGGGATCCGCGCTTCAGCTCGCCCTACCCGATCGATCCTTCCCGGACCTGCACCCATATAAAACCCGAGCTCAGCCGCCTCCCCATTCCATCTTTGGCTCTCCACCTTCACTCCCGTGACCTCCATTGCATTCAGCAAGGTGACAGCTTCCGTCTGCCGTGTTGCAGCGAGGAGGAGGGTGCCCGACCATCGATCCGGCAGCCGTGCGCCGCCGTGCTCCGCCACCTAGCTGGAGCTCGAGCCTCAGGCAGTGACGACCTTCGAGGCGACGACCCGGAGTTAGCCACACTCCAGCCCAGTCTTCCGCTCCACCCAGGTAGCCCTTTAGCCCTTCCATTTCGCTTAATTTGTAGTTTCCCCCAAATCGCATCTCCGACGAGTTCCCCTGATTCCGGCCACATCGCGTACTTTCTCGATCATCGGAACCCACACACACCTTCGCCATCCTCCGACGCACGTTCTACGCCCACTCGTTCAACCCAGCTTGCCCCGGAGCTGGGAGTCGAGCTCCCCCATCCCCAGCTCGCCGGAGCTCATTCGCACCGACCCACCAGCCACCTTCACCCCGCTTCTTTGGGTCGAGGCACTTTGCCCTCGACCCTCGAAGCTCTTGGTTCATTTTGCAGGTCAAAAGGGAGTCATCTGAGACCCCCATACGTTCAGACCAGGAGCTCACCGCCGCCGAGCTCGCCGGAGCCCCTCCTGGGCTCGGTTGGGCCGTCGGAGGCTATCACCAGCCGCGGGGCATCACCGCGGATCTTCTCCGATCATCAGGAGCAGCGAGAGGAGGCTTACAGCTCACGCACGAGGCCGGCGAAGTTCGCCGGAGGAGTGTTCTTCCACCATCCTCCAGCACCGTCCGATGGCTCCTCCGCTCCAGTCCTGATCTCAGCCGTCCATCTTCCGAGGAGCAGCTACCGTCGATCACCTGGAGGGGCTCATCTGGACCGTTCGCGCTGAGGGAGAGACACCTGAGGCCATACCCGTTCGATCTTCCACGTGTCCTCTCCACTACCGTCGATCCGGCCCAAGAGCTGAAGAGGAGGAGCGCCAGCCATCCAGGACCGCCCGATCTTCCACGTGGCGCGCATCCGGCCGTCGACGAATAAAGGGGTAAATTACTTAGGGCCCCCTCTTAGTTTGTCTTTTTCGTCTTAGTCTTGTAAATATTTTAGTAGTTTTATTTACGTAGGGTAATTTGCACTAAGGACCTTGTGCTTGTTTTTATTTGCAATTATACCCCTGTGTATGTGAGCCCACATGCTTCGTCACGTGTTTATTGGGTTATTTGCATTTATTGTCCTGTAGTTCTGATGGGTTAATGAATGAATGTTAACTTTTTGGTAATTGCATTTATGCCCCTGTGAGTGTTGTTTATGCGCATGTGCGGATTTTAGTGGGATTTTTGCATCCAAGCCCCTGGACTTTTGGTACGAGTTACCAAAAGGTCCAGGAACTTGGTTTTATTACCAAAAGGCCCCTGAGTGCCCCAGGCACGCGCCACGCGCGTGTTTAGCTGGGAAAATTGCACCTTGGCCCCCAGACTTTCGGGTATTTGCACTTTGGTCCCTGTGCACAGTGCCCCCTTCTTGATTTTTGAATAAATATCAAACCACCTCCAAATTCGATGAAAATTTGACACATGGCTCCTGCCATGTTGTTGGATTTTTGAGAATTTTTGAGGACATTTTTGATTTTATTTAGTATTTTTAAAAATTCAAAAACCTCCTTTTTAGCTACTGTCTAGGTTTAAAAATACCAAAAAAATATAAAATCACCTCTAAAAATTCTAAAAAAAATTAGCTACTGTTTCTTGCTTGTTGTTTGATTTTCTAGCCAATTTTGGCTATTTTTCATCACTTAAAAACCCTAAAAACCTAAAAACCTAAAAAGCCTTAAAAACTCCTAAAAATTATAATAAATAATCTAAAAACCCAAAAACAATAATCTCGGTGCCCAAATTTTCCTTATTTTATTTAGAATATAGGAAAATTACCTCCAAAACCTGTTGTGATCCTTAGATATTTTATTTGATGGTTTTGGTTCTGGCTGGACAGTACCCAACATTTTTAGCACTGTTTGATTTTTAGAAAATAAATTACACTTTATAAAAATCTCAAAAATTCACCAAAAACACTTAAAAACTTAAAAAACATAAAAACAATTTTTCTTGAATTTTTGCTTGATTTTTGGTGTGTTAAATAAATTGCTTAAGTTGACTTGATTTTGCTTTCTTTACTTTTCTTCACTTTTTAAAAATCCAAAAAAATACAAAAATTATTAAAAACCACTAAAAAACACTTTTCTTTTATTTTATTCTCTTTTTACTACTTCGTTGGCCCTAGGCCAACCCGTGCTCCTTGTGTTCGACCCTGGGAGCTATACCAGGTTAATCCTATAGCTGGATCGCTCTTCTTTGTTTTGATTGATTTGATCTATTCTGAGTGGTTATTTTTCTTGATACACGCATTCGAGTGACTGAGGTCGCAACGACCTCATTTCCATACCTTCCCCTCAGTTGTTCGACACTTTTGCGGGTTATCACCACGCCCCCGCCGTTGGATCACCCCGAGGAGCGCAGCGTTGGATCCCCAGTCGCCCACCACCGTTCGATCCCACACGTGGCGTCCATCCTGCGGTCCGCGTAATAAAGGGTAATTTACCCT
The DNA here is from genome assembly GCA_037367405.1 of Ottelia alismoides. Classification (NCBI taxonomy): domain Eukaryota; kingdom Viridiplantae; phylum Streptophyta; class Magnoliopsida; order Alismatales; family Hydrocharitaceae; genus Ottelia; species Ottelia alismoides. Next base: position 300,241 of record JAZKJV010007400.1, read on the forward strand.
TAGGCCCCCCTCATTATTTTATTTCGCTTTTAGTCTTGTAAATATCTAGCATAGTTGTTTAGTTTTGGGATATTTGCATAGAGACCCGTGTGCTTGCATGTATTTACTGATATGCCCCTGTGTGTGGTCTGACACGTGCATCGACACGTGCCCTTCTGGGCTTTTTACATTATCTACCCTGTAGTTCTGGTTGTTATCAATTGAATGAAAGTTTTTGTTTATTTGCATTTATAATCCTTTGCGTATTTTAATTGAGCATGTGCATTATATATTGGGTTATTTGCAGATAAGCCCTTGGGCTTTTGGTACCTGTTACCAAAAGGGCCTCGGAACTTATTTTTCTCACATTTGGGTCCCTAAGTGCCCCAGACACGCGCGACGTGCGTGACTTCCTGGGTTAATTGCACCAGACCCCCCAGACTCTTGGGTATTTGCACTTTGGTCCCTGTGCACTATGCCCCCTCTTTATTTTTGGATAAAATAGCAAAATACCTCCAAATCCAACGAAAATTGGACACATGGCTCCTGCCATAGTGTAAAGTTTTCGAGGATTTTTGAAGACATTTTTGTTTTCATTTGATATTTTTAAAAATTCAAAAACATCTATTTTCTTCACTATCTAACTTTAAAAATCATAAAAAAATATTAAATAGTGTCTAAAAATTACAAAAAAAATTGTCTACTGTCTATTTTTTTGTGTTTGATTTTCTAGCCAATTTTGGCTATTTTTCATTACTGAAAACTACTAAAAATTGAAAAACACTAAAAATCTTATAAAAATTCTAGTCAATCAATTAAAAATCCAAAAACAATAAAAATAGGTGCCTAAATTTTCTTTGTTTTATTCTCTTTACAGGAAAATTACCTCCCAGCTAATTTGGGGCCTTTAGATATTTTATCTAGGCCCTTTTAGCTCGGTTGGACAATACCTACTATTTTAGTCACTTTTTGATTTTTAGAAAATTAAATAAACATCAAAAAATTCTCAAAAAATCATCAAAAACACTAAAAATTATAAAACACATAAAAATATTTTTGTTTGAATTTTTGGTTGATTTTTAGTGGTTTTGATAAATTGTTGAAGTGTGTGCTTAGTTGCTTTTCTTATTTTCTTAATTAACTAAAAATCCAAAAAATATTAAATAATTAAAAACCACCAAAAATAGTTGCTTCTTTTATTTTATTTCTCTTTTTGACTACTTCGTAGGCCGAGAAACCAACCCGTGCTCCTTGAGTTCGACCATGGTCGCTATACCGGGTTAATATAATAGCAAGACCGCTAGCTTATTTTTGATTGATTTTATCTCTCGTGGTGGTCTATTTTTCTTGATTGTTCGCATTTGACTGCTTGGGTCGCAACGACCGATTAGCACCTTTATCCGAGTGGTCGTTTTCACGTTCATCACCATCTACTATCCTGCAGAGCATCATGATGATTCCGTGGAATGTCTGTAGCTGAAAGTGCCATAGCAAACGACCTGAAATCTCCAGATAGCCTCTCAAAAGACACGGTTGCTGATAATGGATATTTAGCATAGCTTCTCTTCGACTTCCGTAGAGCAATTGGAACATCCAAATCAGTTGTATTCTCATCTGGCTCATGCACCATATCCTGCTCAGAAATGTCGTCAGATCCTTCAACATTAATATTTTCATTACATACCATAGGCGAGCTAGTTGACGAGTCAGGACCATGAGCTGGAGGAGGCCTGCGGGTATAATGGAACGGTAGCGGTGAGATAGGCGGTGGCGGCGGCGGTGGCGGTGGTGGTGGTGATGGCACTCGAGGTGGTGGTGGTGGCGTCGGCATCTGAGGTGGTGGTGTCATGTATATGGCATCAGGAGGTATAGATGGTAGCTGCTTGTCTCCTGATGCTGAAAAATACATAACAGATTCAAAAAATGTAACATCTGCACTGATCATATACCGCCGACGCACAGGATCAAAACACTTGTACCCCTTTTGAGTTCTGGAGTACCCAACAAAGACACACTTGACATCCCTAGGATAGAGCTTGTTAGTACTGGGCGACAACTGATGGACAAATGCAACCGACCCAAACACACGAGGAGTTAGAGTAAACAGATCCTTGTCAGGATGAATAAGTGAAAACGGAATCTGTTCATTCAAGACAGACGAAGGCATACGGTTGATTAGGTAACATGCAGTGAGAACTGCATCACCCCAGTAGGAGTAGGGAACATGACTCTGTATAAGAAATGATCTTGTGACATCAAGAAGGTGACGGTGTTTTCTTTCAGCAATCCCATTCTGTTGAGATGTATAAGCACAAGATGTTTGGTGAATAATCCCTTTTGAGGAGTAGTAATTGGCCAGAATATTAGTGCACAACTCTAAAGCATTATCACTTCTCACAAGCTTGACAGATGTGGAGAAAACATTTTGTATTTCATTCAGAAAATGGATAATGATATTTCCTGCTTCAGATTTATTTTTCATCAGAAACACCCATGACACTCTAGAGAAATCATCCACAAATACAATATAAAACATGTGTCCCTGATGATCGGGTACACGACTCGGACCTCAGACATCGATATGAAACAACTCAAACTTGGAGTTACTACTCCGACCTGGACGACTGGGAAAGGATGACCTGTGATGCTTTCCCAACTGACACGCCTCACACTGAATAGGTGTGTGAGGGAGACCTGATAACGCTCCTGCACCCTATGTTAATTCGGTCAAATTGATGTCCAAATTAATTGATGTGATTCGTTGCAGTCGGATACGAGGGGTTAATCAAAAACCACTTATCGATTAATGTGAAGTTAATTTTAAGCGGCAATTTTTTTTACTTGGTGGAGTCCAAGGTCGATCTCAGGGAGGCATCTGTCTCCTTAGGTGAATTTAAGCAAGGATCCAAGTGTTGATTTTCGAGGAGTAATTTTTTTCGGTCTTTTTAAATTTTTTATGCAGACTTATGTAGACAATGCAGGCCAATTTAATGTTCAATTTAATTATGGTATCAAATGAAGTCCAAAAATTATGAAAATTGGCCAGATGGTTAATTATGATGAAAATGACCTACACTATTTTTTTTGGAATTTTTCGACACTAAATAAATTTACTGTGAATTAAATGAATAGACAGAGTGATTTTCAGTATTTAATTTTTAATAAATATCAAACCACAATTTTTTCAAGAACTAAAATTATCCTAGGTGGCTCTAATGATAAGGGACCTAGGAAAATTAACAGAACTTAATTTCACTGTGAAATGAATTAATTAATCTAAGAAAATCACTTAACAATTTATTTAGGCCTCGATATGCGTGCAAATGCTATGAAATTTCTATGGTATGTTAAAAATGATGTCCTTAAGCTACTGTGAATTTTTGATGAATTTTGAAAGCACAAAGAATTAACTATAAATCAAAAGGTGTCACTGGGCAAAATATGTCAACAATTCACCAATTAATTCATTAATAATTCAACTGAACTTACAAAAATATGACACGTGGACCAATAAACAGAGGACAAAATTCCAAACAAAATGCAATTTTTAAAATTTCAAAATGATGTAAAATGCAATCTAGGGATGCGTGCAAACACAGGGGTATAAATGCAATACAAGAAATTAAAATTACAATAAACAAATATGCAGACAGGGACTAAAATGCAATTACCTATAATGAGGGGGACTCTTGTGCAAAATCTCCACAGGGCACGTGCTCCTCACGTGGGGGCTGCTTCACAGGGACCTATTTGCAAATTTGGAAAGCTCTAGGGGCCTCTGTGCAATTTACCCAGGCCGCACGTGCTCCTCACGTGGGCGGCCTAGGCTCGGAGTGCTGCGGCGGCTAGGAGCGAGGTTCGGGCGTTTTGGAAGTCTGGACTGAGGCTCGGAGTAGCCTCGGATCGTCCGAGCCTAGGCTTGGGGCCGAGGCTCGATCTTCGTCGACGTGGCGGCCTGCGGGCCTTTGGATCAAGATAGATCCAAAGGGTGGCGGTGAAGACACGTGGCGGAATCAGAATCCGTCAGATCTGGAGAGATCTAACGGTGGTCGATCGGGGCTGAAGGTGTCGACGTGGCGTTCTCCTGATCGTGGGATCAAGGAAGATCCTACGGTCTTTGGCAGCTTCGGTAGCGGGTGACGCGGCTGATTGCGGGCCGTTCGATCAAGATGATCGAGGAGCTTCTTCCTCGACGGCCCTCCGCCTCCTACGGAGGAGAAGGCGGGATTCCGGCGTAGGGGCTGCTGCTCCGCCCTTCCTTCCCGTCGTCGGTGGAGGTCGATGGCAAGTCAGAAATGCTCCAAAAGACGCGCGGATGGTCTACGAGGCCTCCGGTGCCCTCAGGAGTGAGCGAGGTGGTCTGGGGCACGGTGCCGGTGAAGCTCGAAGGGAGCTCCGACGAGCTTCCGGCCAGTGAGATGGGTGTACCTGCAGGGGGTTAGAGGAGATAACCGAAGCGTGCGCGTGCTCGTGGATTCGTGCAAGGTGAAATGTGAGGCCTAAGGTGGAGTGAGATGGATCCGGTGATCGGGCTCCGCCCAGGTGGCGGAGTTGGCATCGAGCGGAGGTGGGGTACGATGATGGACGAAGATAATGATAGCGCGAGGACCGGAGCTCCGTCGTGGAGCTCGGAGGGATGAAGGTGGAGCGAGAAAACAACGATGGACGGTGAATTAAATCCAAGAAATCGAAGATGAAAATAAGAAGACGATCAGAGGGAAGTGGAGGAATCTACCTGGGGAATGGAGCTCAGGTTTGAGCTCCAGGTCGTCGCTCGAAGGTCGGTAGGTGGCCTGAGCTCATGCAGCTCGCGGATGGAGGCTGCTGCACGGCGGTGGCGGCCGTGGATCTCGCCGGAGATGACACCCCTTCTTCACTCAACGATTCAACTAATCGATGTCACCAATTGGTAGGTCGGAGCTCAGGGACGCTCTCTGGAGTGGCGGATCGGTGTGAAGTCGGCCGGAGGTGGCGTATTTATAAGGTGAAGTTGGTGGCAGTGTTGGCGACGAGGCGAGTTTTGAGGGTGACGTGGAGCTTCTATGGTGGAGGTGGTGGAGCGTGAGGGAGCTGGCGAGGGAGAGGGATGAGTGGGGCTCATCGTGGGGTTGTCAGCGGTGGGAGAGGGTGGCTGACGTGCAGTCGGAAATAGAAAGGGGGCGCCCCTCCCGCAAGGCAAGGGACGTGGGAGAGAGGGGCGCCCGGAGGTAGGAGACGAGGTCTCCACCGTTGGATCTTGTGATCCAACGGTGGAGATCGAAGCGTGGCGGGCGGGTTGGATGAGATCGGGGGCTCGGTGATGATGGGCTATGGTGGCGTCACGTGGCGAGCTGCGGGCGAAGCGCGAGCGGGCGGCCTGGATGAGGAGATGGAGCTGATCGAAGGGCCAAGACTCGCTGGAAGGGGAGACGGCTGAGATCAGAGGATCATGGATGCGATCCAGCGGTCATTAAAGCGCCACGTGGCGTGTTCTGGTGAGAGCGCGAACGTACGGCGTGGATGAAGGAGGAGAAGATCTGATGGCCCAGGCAAAGGGCGTGCGTGGAAAAGGCTGGGCTGTTGGATCTGAAGCGAGATCCAACGGCTGAGGACGCAGGCGGATGGGGCGAGGGGAAGCGGGCCGCGTGGCGCAACCAGAGGGCGCCATGTGGCCTGTTGTGAGTGGCTGAAATAAGATACACGTGTAGAGAGAAGAGGGAACCGAATTTGGAAAAACTCAAAACATGAAAGTTGTAGATCTCGATGAGATCTACAAGTTTCATTTTTACCAAAGACGGAGATGAGGTCAAATATGATACATAAATACAAGGATACATAGATATACATATATAGTATACAAAGTGGCCCAAAAACCCAACTTTCTCACACGAGCTCCAAATTCAATGAAATTAGTCTCATTTTGAAGGTCTTTTAATATGTAGTATTCTAAGAGTAAGTAGACCCAATTCGGAGTTTGTATGAGGCCTTTATGTGTATTTTAGTGTACCAAGGGCCTAAGGCTTTATTGACTAATTTACAAGGGGGATTTTTGGCATTCTTCCCTATATTATCAACTAAGGAGTATATATTTATAGAGAAGAGGTTATTTTAGGGATTGGGTATTTTACAAGGGATTTTGGCTTCTTATTTAAATGCAAATGAGCTGCTAAAATGTATGATTTATGACTGCATGCATGAGTGCTATTTATGCAATATAAAAGGAAATATGCCTCTATTTTCTCGGGAACAAGGCTCTATTTTTGACTTTTCAAGTGATGAATCACATATTCATCAACCCCCTATACTTAAACCTTGCTCGTCCCCGAGCAACTAAATGAAATGCAAGAGTGAAATGATTTTGGGTTCCAAACCAAGGTCATGAACAAAAGTTGAAAAATGGAGCCTGACTCGACCTTTGGATTAGTTGTGTGGCGGAACCTTATTTGGACCTGAACTTAAGACCTAACAGACTTCAAGTTCCACAAGTCTTCTATTCAAGACGCCTCAATAGTCAGGTCAGAACAAATCCTCAAACGCAAATTTCTGATGACTATGAATCTTACTTGTACTGTGTAAGTGATTTGTAACTCTCCACATCAGAAATGGCTCGGAACCAGCCTCCTCTAACAAGGTAACTCAATAACCCGGTCCAGCAACTCTTTCCTCGAGGAGCGGGGTATTCCCTTCTAAGTTCAAGTGCAACCAACTCAAGAGGAGGGGGTAGAGAAGAGAATGGACGGTAGCCAGTGTAGCTACCTATCCCGGGATGCCTGACCAGTGTAGCCAAGTCATCCAGGTGCATTTCTTTACTAGTATACATACTCCGACAGGTATTTTATTTTTTTCTTGAACCTGTCTGATTTTTCGGAGTTTTTGCATTTTTTTTCTTTCGAAAAGAGCAGCATGTACATCAGGAGTTTTTCCTCTTGAGTCAGTAGACTATCCCTCTTTTGAAGCATTATTGCAAACCACAGCATCCTGTCCTTAGATGTCAACACCACTAGATTAGGTTGAGATGCACTACCCTCCCTAGAGGAGGACGGATGTTTCCACCCGTGTGCTACTCCAAGCTAAAGGATTCTACCTCCTCACCATCTCATCAATGAAGAGATACGTGCATAGTGTTTGTCCAAGTTAGGTCATTATCTAAAAGAATCCTGCGTATGCACGAGATATTCTACTTAGACTAATCAAGATGACATGTGAACATAGACATGCGAACTCAAAGAATTAAGTCACTTGACCTGAGAAATCTTGACTCCAGTTCCTATAAGGTTCCTCTGAAATTAGGTGGATTAAGGTCAGATCAAGTCCATCCTCAATATCTACTCATAACTTGGTTCAGAACCCACTAGCTTTTCACTTTGCATATGCAAAGTATGTAGATGAGATGAGATGTCATGCTATGAAAATGCAAGACTCTTTTTCTTTTTCTTTTTAGATGTAGAGATGATATGCAAGACTAAATAAGAAGCCTATTTTTATATTTTTTTCATTTTTTTTCGATTTTTACCCACCCGTAATTATTGTAATATATACAAAAATACGCGAAAGTACGAGCTATGGGTAAAGTATATATGTAATATATACACGCCCCCCTATACTTAGCGTGTGCTATGTCCTCAGAGCACGAAGAGTGAGGAAAAAGACATAGCTCGTGCTAAGCGTAGGAGAGCCAAAAGGAACAAAAAGTATAGAAGTCATCTCGCCCCCCTATACTTAGGCTCTGGCAGCCTAAGTGTAGAAGAAGATCAGAAATGGGGCGGACGAGGGAAAGATGGGAAGTGTATGAGTATCAATGCGGGCATCGGTCCCCCCTATACTTAGGCTCAGGTCAGCCTAAGTATCGGTAGGAAATGAGTATGAGGACCAATGTGATCTGGAGAATGTACAGTGAATCGACTCGGGTGACCCCTCCCCCCATACTTAGGATCTGGTCATCCTAAGTATAGTCCAAGATAATGGTTCTTTGATGTGGGGATGGGTTACTAGAATCGTGGGGGTCAAGGATAGGATATACAGGAAGAATGATATATACAGATGAGTCGGTCTGAATCTTTTGAGATGCTGCGGATGGCTGGAGTTCATTGCTGCAAGGTTTCATAAGCGGCTTGAGATGTATTTGCTGTATCTGTCTCGCGCATGAATACAATCTCCTCCACATGGACTAACTGTTCATTGGATTCAACGAAGTGTTTCAACAGCTGCCCATTTACTAGGAATGTCGGTGCGTCATCTGCGAGATCCGAGATCTCGACACATCCACTATCATGCACCGTACGGACGACAAATGGTCCCGTCCACTTAGACTTTAACTTGCCTTGGAAAATCTTCAGCCTAGCATTGAACAACCATACCTTCTGTCCAGGAACAAAGGTCTTTCGTCTGATATATCTGTCATGCCAACGCTTCACCTTGTCCTTGTACACCAAACTGTTGTCGTATGCTCGGTTTCTGACTTCCACAAGCTCATTCAGATCCATGTCTCTCTGTTTCTGACCCAAGTGAGTGTTCCAGTTGACCTTCTTTATTGCCCATTCTGATTTGTGCACTAACTCTGCGGGCAAATGGCACGGCTTTCCGAATACCATTCGGAATGGGGAGGTGCCTAACGGTGTCTTATAAGCCGTCCTATACGCCCAGAGGACTTGATCTAAGATCTGAGACCAGTCCTTCCTGTCCGGGCGGACAAGCTTTTGCAATATGGTTTTCACCTCCCTATTCGACACCTCAGCCATACCATTGGTTTGTGGGTTGTAAGGACTCGCGACACGGTGTTCGATGCCGTAGTCCTTCAGGAGTTTCTTCACCTCCCGATTCACAAAATGGCTACCCCCATCTGATATCATCATTTTAGGGATCCCGAACCTAGAGATTATGTTCTCTTTGATGAATTTAGAGACAGTCCTGCTGTCTGCGGCTCGGGTCGGGATAGCCTCCACCCATCTGGATAGATAGTCTACCGCAAGAAGGATGTATTCAAACCCGTGGCTGACAGGGAATGGGCCCATGAAATCGATGCCCCAGGCGTCAAAGACATCACAAATGATGACCGGCTGCATTGGCATCTCATCCTTGGAACCAACAGTTCCTCCCATTCTCTGGCATATTGGGCACGACTTCGCGAAGGCGGTGGCATCGCGAAACAGATCGGCTAGTAGAAGCCACACTGAAGTACCTTCCATGCGGTCCTCTTCCCGGAGTGGTGTCCTCCTGCCTCTAAGCTATGGCATAAAGAAAGGACACTCTGGTATTCCTCCTGAGGAATACAACGTCTCCAGACACAATCCGGTCCTTCAAAGAAAAGGATCGGATCCTCCCAATGGTAGTGTCTAGCGTCCGACTTTAGTCGGTCGATTTGGCTCTTGGGCCAATCCTTGGGAACTTTCTTGGAGACAAGATAGTTCACGATATTGGCGTACCATGGGAGTGAGTCGATAACAAAAATCGACTCGTCAGGGAAGGAGTCTCGAATTGGGGAAACCTCGGAAGTATTAAGATCTTCGAGACGAGAAAGATGATTGGCTACTACGTTCTTCTTTCCAGGTTTATCATGAATATCCAAATCAAACTCCTGGAGAAGTAAAATCCAACGAAGAAGACGCGCCTTCGCGTCCTTCTTCTCCATCAAATATCGTAGTGCCGTGTGGTCTGTGAACACAGTTACCTTGGATCCGATTAAGTGAGATCTGAATTTGTCCAAGGCAAACACTACCGCAAGCATTTCCTTTTCTGTAACCGTGTAGTTACGCTGAGCAGAATCAAGCACTTTGCTTGCGTAGTGTATTGCAAACGGGACGCCATCTCTTCTTTATCCCAATACAGCCCCAACAGCATAATCTGAGGCGTCCGTCATGATCTCAAAAGGTAGAGACCAATCTGGGGCTTGTAGGATGGGTGCGTCCACGATCATTCCTTGTAAAAGCTTAAAGGCCTCAAGACATTTGTGATCTACAATAAACTCCATGTCTTTGCCTAAAAGCTCAGTTAGCGGTCGGGCAATCTTAGAAAAATCCTTGATAAATCTTTGATAAAATCCGACATGCCCGAGGAACGACCGCAACTGCCTTACGTTGGTTGGTGGCTGGAGTCGTCTGATTACGTCCACCTTGGCAGGGTCAACCTCCATTCCTCTCTTGGAGATGACATGCCCCAACACTATGCCCTCCGTCACCATGAAGTGACTTTTCTCCCAGGAGAGCACCAGATTGACCTCACAACATCTTTTGAGGACTCGGTCCAGATTCCTAAGGCAGGAATCAAAAGAATCGTCGTGGACCGAGAAGTCATCCATGAAGACTTCCAGGGATTCGCCGACCATTTCGGCGAATACAGCAATCATGTACCTTTGAAAAGTACCTGGAGCATTGCATAGCCCAAAAGGCATGCGCCTGAAATCATAGGTACCAAAGGGGCATGTAAACGTGGTCTTTTCCTGGTCCTCCGGAGCTATGGCTACTTGATTGTAGCCCGAGAACCCATCAAGGAAGCAAAAGAATTCTTTCCCCGCTAATCTTTCTAGGATCTGATCAATGAACGGTAGGGGGAAATGATCCTTCTTCGTCGCAGCATTCAAGCGTCTGTAATCCACACAGACGTGCCACGACGTGGGTACTCTCGTCACGATCTCCTCTCCGTCCTCGTTGGTGGTCGTCTGAATTCCCGACTTTTTCGGGACAACATGGATTGGGGCCACCCACTTAGAGTCGGAGATTGGGTAAATGAAACCCGCGTCGCACCATTTTTCTATCTCTTTCTTCACTACCTCTCGTAAATTTGGATTCAACCGGCGTTGGAATTCACGAGAGGGTTTGGCCTCATTCTCCAAGTAAATATGGTGCGAACACAGAGCGGGATTTATCCCGTGGAGATCGGAAATGCTCCAGCCTATTGCCTTGCGGTTCTTATCCAGGATCTCTAGCAAGCGAGATTCCTGCTCCTCGGTCAATTGCGAACTGATAATGACCGGAAATTTCTTGTCTTGGCCCGCAAGGAAGGCATATTTCAGGGTTGTGGGTAGAGGTTTGAGCTCAGGAATGGTGTGATCGTCTAAGAAGTCTGGCTCAATCTGCTCTGGTTCAGTGTTGCAAGTGGCTGGATCGTCTTCGGTGATAGCTGCCACCAAGCGCGGCTCTGGAGTCGGATCGTCAAAGGTTTCCATGCAATCGGCAAACGCCTCGTCCGACTCGTCATCCTCATCTTCCGATTGTCCTAAGGATGTAAGGACCGACAGGCCCAACTGGGCCTCTATGTCATCGAAGATGTAGGGCGATGCAGGCTCAGAGCTGTACTCGTTCCTGAGGATCTCGCAGACTGACTCATGCACTGGATCATCTTCAAAGGAGATGGACACATCGATGCTGGCTGGGTTCTGTCTCCATGGCCCAACTACGTCTACATGTTCACAGTCTGTTCCGGTAGAAGAGTACTCGGTGCTGGATTCGGAGTCCGGTCTCTGCCATCTTGTCTGCTTCATTTCAACTTCCTCATCTCCGCCTGGAGTTTGGAACTGAATCTTCCCATTCTTATAATCAAATAAGGCCCCCGCTGTTCTGAGGAAGGGCCTACCTAAAATGATCTGGGAATCTCTCCAATTACGAGGGGTTTCCATATCTAGGACAGTGAAGTCCACCATGTATTCTTGTCCCTCGACTTTGATCACAATGTCCCTTAACTCTCCTTGGGACCTCTTAGTAGATTTGTCAGCAAATTGCAGAATAGCTCTAGATTTCCTAAGAGGTCCGAGATTAAGCCGCTCATAGAGGGCTGTGGCCATCAAGTTGATCGAGGAACCATTGTCCAGGAGAGTGCGCGCAAACGCGATGTCATCAACATGACTCACTACATAGTGTGCACCCATGTCTCTTCGTTTCTGAGGAAACGAGTTCTTTATTGCACAAGTCGTGGCTACTGATAAAACGTGTTTCTCAACACGGCTTTTGGTCTTCCTGCTAACCCTAGTAGGTGTGCATCTCACCTTAAGGTATTTTTGGAATGCAGGGGTCATTTCCACGAACTTGTCAAAAGGGATTGTGACCTTGATGTGTTTATTGTAGAATTCAGCCATCTCAGGGTCATCTTTTTGGATTTTTTTGATTTTCTTCTTTCCACCCTTGAGAGCTCGGGGGAAAGGGATTATTGACTCCAACTCAGGTTCTGGAACTGAAATATTCTCATTAACTGCTGGAACTGAGTTCTTAACACGACTCTGACTCTGACTCTGATACAGACTCGGACTTGGACTCTGACCAAAAAGAAAATGCTGAGGCGAGACCAGTGACGCTTCTTTCGCTTCTTCTGGACGATCCTCCTCAGATGGAGGTGCGGGCTCATCGGTGTCGTCTGACTCTAGGTGGATGCGAGAATGTTGCTTCGAGGATTCAGATGTCCTCTTCTTCCGCTGGCGATGGTGGTGGTGATGCTCCTCCTCTTCTTCCTCCGGATTCTCCTCAGGTAGATTCTCGGAGGCTCCTTCCTTCTGCGCCCGTGCCCGATCAGGTATGGTCACGGTCCTTCCGCTCCTGAGGGACATATGATTGACACTATCGTACGAAAGGATCTCATGTTCAGATAAGTAATTATCTGAATAATATACCTGATCTCGAGGTCGGTTGTGGCCCTGGTGTACGCTGTTCGGGTTGGCCTGAACCTGTGCGAGAAGTGGGGTCCTTGGCGCCATTTGTTGGTCCTGGGCACGAGAGACCCGATTGATGTCGGTCCTCATGTCCAGGTAGTCATTCTGCATCTGTTGGACCCTATCAGACAGGGTCTGGATCGCCAAGGTGAGGGACTCCAATTCGGTGGGCTGGGCTGGCTGCTGAGTGGATGCGGTCCTGTACTGGCCCTGCTGGCCGTGTCGATACTGCTGCTGATGGGACGGTGTTGGCCCCTGCTGGTAGGTGCGCTGCTGCGGCTGGTACCCCTGTTCTGGCCTGGACTGGAAGTGCGGGATGGTGACGGGCCTGGTCTCTTGGTAGACTGGGGATGGGCGGTGTGCCTGATCCTTCCCCATCTCGATCTGCCGGACTACCGGGTCGCGGCTATACCAGAGCCCGTTGATCTCGTACACAGGCGGAGGCTCCTCGTATTCCGTTTCCACTTGTGGGGGTGCATGATGGTTCTACTGGGTGTAGGTTTGATCCCCGCTACTCTGAGACCCCGATGCCTGTTCCTGTACAAGATGGACTCGGTGTACAGGTACAGGTGGTGCAGAAGGGGTAGGTAGCTTGATCTTAGCTACCTTTTCAGAGAGTTCCTCCACTTTCTTCGGAAGGCTCGAAAGAGACTCCATCTCCACGACTCTCTTGTGGATCTGCTCGACCATGGTAAGCTTGTCGGCTATCATCCCCATGCTGGGGATGAGGTCCTCAGTCAGATCTGCAACAGTCCTTCTAGTTGTCTCATTGGATAAGATTGAGGGAGACAACTGATAGGCCCTTGTGGCATGTGACCTGCCGGTTTCTGCCATCTGTTCTAGGATCTTCCATACAGCGTGCTCATTCTTGTTCAGATAGCTTCCTCCACATTCGGCGCTGACTAACCCCTGCATCTCCGGGGTTAGACCACAGAACAAGGTCTGGACTAAGATCGCCTTCGAAATGCCATGGCATGGGCATTTCTGCACTAAGTCATTGAACCTGTCCCAAGCTTCATGGAAAGGTTCACTGGGTCCTTGGGCAAAGCTGGCTATCTTCGTTCTCATCTGATTGGCTCTACTGAGAGGGTAGAACTTCTTCAAGAAAAGATCCTTGAACTGTATCCAGGTAGTACATACCACCCCTAAGTTTTTCAGCCAATGAGCAGCCTTATCTCCTAAGGCAAACGAGGTGGCCTTCAGCCGGATATAATCTTGGCCAACATTGGGATGGCTAAGATTGTTGCACACTAGTTCGAAGTCACGGAGGAAGGTGTATGGTTCTTCACTGAGGTTTCCGTTGAACTTCGGAAGCAGACTGAGGAAGTGGGGCTTCAGTTCGAATGCCTGGTCGGGAACTGCAGGTGCTAACCAGTTTTGGATCTCGTTCTCCACCGGGTTGTAGGTATCGACCATTGGTCGGTCGATCCCTTCAGCTACTATGATCTGTCCCATCCGCGCCATGAGATCTGCATTTTTCTGTTCGGCTTCGGCGAGGCGTCTAAGAATCTGTCGCATTTGGTCCTCATCGGGTGGCATCCTTGGCGGCATCTCACCCTCCAGTTCTGGGGATTGGAAAATAAGATCGGTGTTAGAGGGCGAATCAAGGAAGGGATTACCGAGGCGATGGTCTTCCTCGGTAATCTCGGAGGAGATAAAAGGGTTGGTTTGAGAGTAACCACCCTGAGCATGAGGGAACCAGGACTCAAGAGGGTCATGAGTCCTGGGTGGTCCAAGGTGCGCTCGGACCGAGAAAGACGAGTTACTTGGGGGACTCATAGAGAGATCAGTGAATAGCGCGTCGAGATCTCCCCAGTCACTCATTTTGATGAGAAGAAGATAGGATTTTACTCCTACTTGAAGCAAGCAAAAAGAACAATCCAAGACCCTGGGTTCACACTCAACACAGTGAAGGACTCGAAGTCGAGTCCACTTAATCTTGTAGTTTTTAAGTGTGATATTCAAGCAAATTAGCAAGGATTGCGCGGCCTAAAGGGAAGTCGGCTCAGAGCCGGATGCGTCTTCCCTGTTTATCCTGTCGCCTAAGATACCGCCGCTCCTTCCTTTCTTCGCTCCTATCCCAAGCCGATGGATTCAGTGACCACGTCCCTATCTACCTGTAAGCAGGCGGAGGCTGACAAGGCCGGAACTTCACCCCGGGGGGTTACTGGCAGCTTGTCGCGAAGTACCGCAATTTCGCCCCTATCTACCTGGAACAGGCGGAGGCTACTTGGTACTAGTCAAAGAATCTGAAATTATCCGGCTTGTGATATTTGCTAGGATCAGTTAGAACGTGATATGGAAGACGGGGATTTGGGCTCTACCTTAGGGTGTTCACACACACTCAGGTACCCTCACTCAGCCTGAAAACAAGGTCGGGGATTAATCTCCCGCAAACAATTTTCAAATTTTATTCTTTTTTTTGGTCAATACTGTTAGCAGTCCCGATTTTAAAGTTAAGTTATCACTTTAATTAGTCCACCACAAAGCACGCCTATCGGACAGTCCCAATTTCCTGTTTAATTTAAGTGAGAAAATAGGAGGGGGAAATCGAGAAAAGCCGATGCACGAAAAATCGATGATGCGGATGCTGAGTAGAGAATACTTACAGTGATCCCTTCGCTTTTTTATGCAGGATGCAAAACAGAATTGAAAACTTTACTCTACATGCAAATGCAAGCGATGAAAAGCCGCTCCTAGACAGGCAGTTCTATTAGCGTGAAGAACAGTTTAATTTTGACAAGTACTGCGGTCTAGGTGCGTCTTTTAAGTGTATTGTGTGGTCCTATTGATTACGAGCACAAACAAGTCCTAGAGTGGCTCGAGGAGCCGCTAGTGCAAGCTAAGTTACAATTCACCCACACAGCACACGGGACACAGTTTCACTATCTTTACACGCGCGAGATTCCAAACTGGAACCGCTGGAAATGATGCGAAAGAAAAAGAAATAAAATAAAATGTAATTACAAAGCCTCTCTTTCACTCAAAAATTTAAATGCTAAGTCCTCGAAGCGTCGCCGACTCCTCGCGGTCCTCGCACAAAAAAATAAATGGAGGTCAGAGAGTTACACAAAAATAAAATAATGCAAAAATAAATGCGAGAAAATAATTACAAGAAAACCGGGGGTCAGACTACCTGGGGAAGGAAAATCAAACACTCAAAAATTTGCTAAAATTTAACCTAAGCCATGTCATCCCTGGCAACGGCGCCATTTTGATAACGCTCCCGCACCCTATGTTAATTCGGTCAAATTGATGTCCAAATTAATTGGTGTGATTCGTTGCAGTAGGATACGAGGGGTTAATCAAAAACCACTTATCGATTAATGTGAAGTTAATTTTAAGCGGCAATTTTTTTTACTTGGTGGAGTCCAAGGTCGATCTCAGGGAGGCATCTGTCTCCTTAGGTGAATTTAAGCAAGGATCCAAGTGTTGATTTTCGAGGAGTAATTTTTTCGGTCTTTTTAAATTTTTTATGCAGACTTATGTAGATAATGCATGCCAATTTAATGTTCAATTTAATTATGGTATCAAATGAAGTCCAAAAATTATGAAAATTGGCCAGATGGTTAATTATGATGAAAATGACCTACACTAATTTTTTTGGAATTTTTCGACACTAAATAAATTTACTGGGAATTAAATGAACAGACAGAGTGATTTTCAGTATTTAATTTTTAATAAATATCAAACTACAATTTTTTCAAGAACTAAAATTATCCTAGGTGGCTCTAATGATAAGGGACCTAGGAAAATTAACAGAACTTAATTTCACTGTGAAATGAATTAATTAAAATTAATCTAAGAAAATCACTTAACAATTTATTTAGGCCTCGATATGCGTGCAATTGCTATGAAATTTTTATGGTATGTTAAAAATGATGTCCTTAAGCTACTGTGAATTTTTGATGAATTTTAGAAGCACATAGAATTAACTATAAATCAAAAGGTGTCACTGGGCAAAATATGTCAACAATTCACCAATTAATTCATTAATAATTCAACTGAACTTACAAAAATATGACACGTGGACCAATAGACAGAGGACAAAATTCCAAACAAAATGCAATTTTTAAAATTTCAAAATGATGTAAAATGCAATCTAGGGATGCGTACAAACACATGGGTATAAATGCAATACAGGAAATTAAAATTACAATAAACAAATATGCAGACACGGACTAAAATGCAATTACCTATAATGAGGGGGACTCTTGTGCAAAATCTCCACAGGGCACGTGCTCCTCACGTGGGGGCTACTTCACAGGGACCTATTTGCAAATTTGGAAAGCTCCAGGGGCCTCTGTGCAATTTACCCAGGCCGCACGTGCTCCTCACGTGGGCGGCCTAGGCTCAGAGGGCTGCGGCGGCTCGGAGCGAGGTTCGGGCGTTTTGGAAGTCTGGACTGAGGCTCGGAGTAGCCTCGGGTCGTCCGAGCCTAGGCTTGGGGCCGAGGCTCGGTCTTCGTCGACGTGGCGGCCTGCGGGCCTTTGGATCAAGATAGATCCAAAGGGTGGCGGTGAAGACGCGTGGCAGAATCAGAATCCGTCAGATCTGGAGAGATCTAACGGTGGTCGATCGGGGCTGAAGGTGTCGACGTGGCGTTCTCCTGATCGTGGGATCAAGGAAGATCCTACGGTCTTTGGCAGCTCCGGTAGCGGGTGACGCGGCTGATTGCGGGCCGTTCGATCAAGATGATCGAGCGATTCCTGGAGCTTCTTCCTCGACGGCCCTCCGCCTCCTGCGGAGGAGAAGGCGGGACTCCAGCGTAGGGGCTGCTGCTCCGCCCTTCCTTCCCGTCGTCGGTGGAGGTCGATGGCGAGTCGGAAATGCTCCAAAAGACGCGCGGATGGTCTACGAGGCCTCCGGTGCCCTCAGGAGTGAGCGAGGTGGTCTGGGGCACGGTGCCGGTGAAGCTCGAAGGGAGCTCCGACGAGCTTCCGGCCAGTGAGATGGGTGTACCTGCAGGGGGTTAGAGGAGATAGCCGAAGCGTGCGCGTGCTCGTGGATTCGTGCAAGGTGAAATGTGAGGCCTAAGGTGGAGTGAGATGGATCCGGTGATCGGGCTCCGCCCAGGTGGCGGAGTTGGCGTCGAGCGGAGGTGGGGTACGATGATGGACGAAGATAATGATAGCGCGAGGACCGGAGCTCCGTCATGGAGCTCGGAGGGATGAAGGTGGAGCGAGAAAACAACGATGGAGGGTGAATTAAATCCAAGAAATCGAAGAAGAAAATAAGAAGACGATCAGAGGGAAGTGGAGGAATCTACCTGGGGAATGGAGCTCAGGTTTGAGCTCCAGGTCGTCGCTCGAAGGTCAGTAGGTGGCCTGAGCTCACGCAGCTCGCGGATGGAGGCTGCTGCACGGCGGTGGCGGCCGTGGATCTCGCCGGAGATGACACCCCTTCTTCGCTCAACGATTCAACTAATCGCTGTCACCAATTGGTAGGTCGAAGCTCAAGGACGCTCTCTGGAGTGGCGGATCGGTGTGAAGTCGGCCGGAGGTGGCGTATTTATAAGGTGAAGTTGGTGGCAGTGTTGGCGACGAGGCGAGTTTCGAGGGCGACGTGGAGCTTCTATGGTGGAGGTGGTGGAGCGTGAGGGAGCTGGCGAGGGAGAGGGATGAGTGGGGTTCATCGTGGGGTTGTCAGCGGTGGGAGAGGGTGGCTGACGTGCAGCCGGAAATAGAAAGGGGGCGCCCCTCCCGCAAGGCAAGGGACGTGGGAGAGAGGGGCGCCCGGAGGTAGGAGACGAGGTCTCCACCATTGGATCTTGTGATCCAACGGTGGAGATCGAAGCGTGGCGGGCGGGTTGGATGAGATCGGGGGCTCGGTGATGATGGGCTGTGGTGGCGTCACGTGGCGAGCTGCGGGCGAAGCGCGAGCGGGCGGCCTGGATGAGGAGATGGAGCTGATCGAAGGGCCAAGACTCGCTGGAAGGGGAGACGACTGAGATCAGAGGATCATGGATGCGATCCAGCGGTCATTAAAGCGCCACGTGGCGTGTTCTGGTGAGAGCGCGAACGTGCGGCGTGGATGAAGGAGGAGAAGATCTGATGGCCTAGGCAAAGGGCGTGCGTGGAAAAGGCTAGGCCATTGGATCTGAAGCGAGATCCAACGGCTGAGGACGCAGGCGGATGGGGCGAGGGGAAGCGGGCTGCGTGGCGCAACCAGAGGGCGCCACGTGGCCTGCTGTGAGTGGCTGAAATAAGATACACGTGTAGAGAGAAGAGGGGACCGAATTTGGAAAAACTCAAAACATGAAAGTTGTATATCTCGATGAGATCTACAAGTTTTATGTTGACCAAAGACGGAGATGAGGTCAAATATGATACATAAATACAAGGATACATAGATATACATATATAGTATACAAAATGGCCCCAAAACCCAACTTTCTCACACGAGCTCCAAATTCAATGAAATTAGTCTCATTTTGAAGGTCTTTTAATATGTAGTATTCTAAGAGTAAGTAGACCCAATTCGGAGTTTGTATGAGGCCTTTATGTGTATTTTAGTGTACCAAGGGCCTAGGGCTTTATTGACTAATTTACAAGGGGGATTTTTGGCATTCTTCCCTATATTATCAACTAAGGAGTATATATTTATAGAGAAGAGGTTATTTTAGGGATTGGGTATTTTACAAGGGATTTTGGCTTCTTATTTAAATGCAAATGAGCTACTAAAATGTATGATTTATGACTGCATGCATGAGTGCTATTTATGCAATATAAAAGGAAATATGCCTCTATTTTCTCGGGAACAAGGCTCTATTTTTGACTTTTGAAGTGATGAATCACAGATTCATCAAGACCATAGGGTAAAACTTGACGCAACTTCTGAAGCGGTAAATGACCAAAACGCAGATGCCATAATAAGGTTGATACTTGTCCAGAAGAAGAGGATGAGGTTCCAGCAAAAGGAGTCTGATTCAGGCGGTAGAGGCCTCCTTGCTCATAGCCACGACCAATCACGTTGCCCATATGGATGTCCTGAAAAATCAAAGAAGATGGATCAAAAATTGCCCGACAATATAAATCCTTCGTAATCTGACTAATTGACAATAGATTCATTGAAAAATCAGGTACATGTAGCACGTGCTTGAGCTGCATAGAAGAAGTCAATCTAACCTCCCCCTGACTAGTGATGGGGGAATGAGTGCCATTGGCAATCACTACTTTCCGACCTGGGGGGATCTGAGTGTATCCTGAAAGCAGACTCTGGTCGCCACATAGGTGATGTGTAGCGCCCGAGTCCATAATCCATGGTAAAGTATCTGATATAGTACTGTTCAGTGCAAGTATGCTACCTGAGGTACTGGTAGACGCAGATGTAGAAGCAGCGGCATCAGAATGACTCTCTGCAGTCGGTGCTGGTCCAGATGCCCCTCAGACGGGCTACAAGATCGTCGAACCGTTGATCCAAGGTAGCAGCAGATGGGGGCTCTATCTGCTCAGCAGCTCGTGCGGATGCAGGAAATCCGTGCTTCGAATAACATGTATCTTCATTGTGTCCGACTCGGTGACAGTAGGTGCATGTTGGCCTAGTGCGGCCACCCCTTCCACGGGGTCCACGTCCACGGCCCTGGTGATGAAATCCGCGACCTCTGTCTGCTGCCATGGCTGAAGAATTCTGACTTGCATCTGTTGAAGGAACCGTAATCCGACTCAGTCTATGGAAGGCTTCCTCCATGGGAGGAATTGTAGAGTCGGCCAAAATCTGTGATCGTGCCGCCTCGTACTTAGGATCAATTGCAGCTAGAAACACGCCCACCATAGTTGTGTTCCTATATGTCTTCTGCTGTTCTGGCGTGGCTGTCAGGGGCATGAAGCTATAGAGCTTCTCGAACATCCCTCTTAGTGATGTATAGAGAGAATGTAGGGGGCGACCATTCTGCTTGATGGTGAAGATATCATGTTGGAGTTGCAGAATCTTTGTCTCGTTCTTCGCCTGGGAATATGTAGCCGCCAGAATGTCCCACATATCCTTCGCTGTGGGTTGATGGAGGATGTCATTGGCAATCTCAATTGCCAACGTGCCAGATAGCCAAACCTTGGCGTATGCGTCATCAGCCTCCCAGGAGGCATTGGTTCCAGTCTTCTCAGCAGGCTCTGGTTCGGTAAGAATGTGCTTCTTACCCGTAGACTTCATCATGCTCATGAACTGCATTGCCCACAGTTCATAGTTGGTACCGTCCATCTTGACAATAGGCGCTGGACCACGGAATGCGCCAATAGATGGGATATCTGCCTTGCTCTCTGACATACTGGATATTGAAGACTGGAACGATTGACAAACGATGTGATTTGTCTACAATGACATAAACGGGTTTAGTTGCACGTGTAGACCTCACACAACTAAACCCATGATGATGTTCTGGGTTTTAGGGCTTGGAACCGTGCACCTGTACAGGAGCTACACGCCTTGGAGCACTAGATGCGCACTGGATGCGCTGTACACGCGCACTGGGCACGCACACTGCTCAGCCGCACAGGAGGTTACGCGCACACGCACAGCCTTGCGCAGGTAACGTGCAGGCGCACGATGGGAGACGCGCGATCACGCACAGGAGATGCGCAGATCACGCACAGGAGATGCGCAGATCACGCACAGGAGATGCACGATGGGAGATATGCGATCACGCGCAGGAGTTGCGCCGGAGATGCGTGCTTGCACGGAATGGATGCGCCACCGGGGATGATCTGCGCAGCGCAGATCAGAGAGAAGGAGCGCACAACGCTGATCAGAGAGGAGGAGCGCCCGGGAGGGAGGGCGGCACCGATCGGCTGAGAAGAGAGAGAGAGAGAGAGAGAGAGGCTGGCGGGTGTGGTGGGTAGGGTTAGGGTTTCGAGAACTCCGGTCTAGGACCGTCGCTCTGATACCATGTTGGGAAGAATGAGCAAGTTACTTTATTCCATAAGCCCTAGGCTCTCTTATATAGGAGAGTAGCCTCTGGGTAAATTACATAAAGTAGACAACTGAAAAATAAAATAACGAAGAGATACATGTACTCTATATGTGTCAACAGAGGGCATAAGAGTCTCTATTTCTGATGAAATTGGAATGATATGTTAGGAGTATATAGTGATGAATATACATATTTTCATTTTCCAAAAAAATAAAAAAATAAGGGGAAAATGGGAGATGGGAGTAGCCAATTGCCTACAACCAGGGTGTAGCCTCATTTAACCCGTATATATAGAGAGAGGGTTGATCACGTGAGAGCCAAAACTTGTGACAGTATGAGAGCAATGATTTCGGACCACTAGATTCCGCCACCTCTCTCCTCATTGATTGCAGGAGGAGAGAGAAGAGCGTAATCCAGTGGTCCAGATTCACTGCTCTCATGCTCTCACAGTTTTTTGCTCTCATATAATCAACCATGTATGTATATATATATATATATATATATATGAGTAAAATGTGTATGCCCCTAGGGGGAGTTAACTTGGCTTCTCTATCTATTTCTTAAAACTTTTTGAGGTATTTTTTGAAAAATACCTGGGGTGTTTTAGATCACCTGATATCAACATATTCTTTTTAAAAATTGAACTCATTTCGAGATTCTTATCCCATCTCAAGCCTATCAAAAATTAACAGTCTCGAAATTGTAGAATCGCGTGTTAGGATTGTATATTTTTCACAAAAATCGAACCACATATTCCTTTTATTAATAAAAGTTAGTCCCCCATGTGTTTTGAAAAAATATCACAAAAAGTTAAAAAAAGACATGCGGAGCTTTAACTGAAATAACGATTTTAGCGAGGGCCATACGGTTTCACAAGGTGAAACCGCAGTCGAAGTATTAACCGCTCAAGAAAACCGCTAAATTCAATAATTAACCCACAATAAATAATCAAGAAATGAAAATTGAGTGGAGTTAAAATTTATTTTATTTAACTATACAAAATGTGTGTATAGTGCAAGTATGTAGAGTGTCGAACACAAGGATCAGAAAGGATAGATTGGGCTATGAAGCACAAAAGTGATTATGAAAACTTTGTCTATATTTCTTTTTTATGGGTTTTAGATTTTTAGATTTTTTTATTTTATTTTTTTGTTTTATATTGTTGTATTTTATTTTTAATTTTATATTTTTATATTTCTTTTTATATTTTTATATTTCTTTTTCTTTCAAAAATATAATATAGCTATATATAGAGTATATATACAATATGAACTAATATAATTATAAATACAACTAAAAAAAGTTAAAATTTAGGAAATAAAATGTTTTGGGGTTTAAATAATTTTCTAATGTTCTCGTATTTTTTTTAAAAAATGCTAATTTTTATATATTTTTTAAAGTAAAAAATACCCTAAATCAAGGATTAATTAATTGGTCGAAATTAAAATCGAGATAAAAAATAGCAAACAGAATCAAAACTTCTTCAATTTAATTTTAATAAATAAATAATAATATAAAGAAAATTCTAAAATAGAAAACATTTTTTTGGAATTTCAAGAATTTTATAGATTTTTATAAAGGTTATTGGGGTTTTTATTTTTAAGAGTTTTGCTTTTATATTTTTATGGATTTTTGGTCTGGAAGTTAAAAATACATAAATAAATAAAATATATTTTTTGGGAAATTTTAAAAAAGATTTATATTTTTTTTGGAATTTTATAAGCTAAACAAGGAATAAAAGTGCCATTTTTATTTTTAATAAACATCAAAAGTGTCAAAATTGCAAAATAAAATATGGGCGTGAATCTGTGTGAAAATAGAAATCAACGTCTATTTTTTGGGATTTTTTCAAGCAAAATTTCTAATTTAAATAAATAGATAAAACAGAGAGAAACTACAATACTAGCAGGAGTATTTTTGTAAATAAAGTAAAGCACATGGGCCTTCTAGCAATTTCCCCAAAAATATTCAATGCAATCACAAAATTTCTAGACCAAAACAAAATCCAAGACTCGCAAGGAGTCCTTTGCAAAATTCCCGCACCTCATGTGCATAAGCACGTGAGGTGACGTGGCGGAGGACCCAACTATAAATAGGAGAAGTTTGTGGAGCCTAAATGTAAATATTACAAAATAAATAACACTACAGATGAAGGTTTATGTGCCAAATAATAAATACAAAGACGAGATGGGTTTAAGGCATGAGATGGGGTTAAGATGCAAAATACCCAATAATTAGCAGAGGCGAATAGATGGATTTGATAACTCAAACATGTGGCGCTCCCACGTTCGCCGTTGCCGGTTCGCGTCCAAGGGTTGATATTAGATCTCTGTGAAGAGATCAACGGTTCATGCTTGATTCAATCGGACGCCACCTGTGCCTCGTGAAGAACACAACCAAGATCGACGACATGGAGGGCCCATGGAAGATCACCGGAAGAACACGACCTGGCCCACCTTTGACTGGCTCAATTTCGCTGCTCCAACCTCCAACCAAGCGGCTGAGATGCCTGGATGAATGCTGAGGTGAATCCGCATCAGCTGGAGGAGTCGAACGGGTCTGGGGCTTAGTGGTGGAGCCTCAGAGCTTCAACGCACCTGTAGCTGCTTCTGGCAACCCATCCCTTAGATGGGCTCTACAAGACTTGTAAAAAGGCTCGAAAGCACGACTGTGCACAGACAACGAGGTCAGGGATGCTATTCGGTGGGATCGATGGGTGGATGATGTCGGCGGATGTGCTTCGACGAAGGTGGAGGGAGGAGCATCGTTAGCTCAATCCAGATGGAATCGAGGTGAGACGGAGGTGGGGGATGACGGAGAAAGCGATGGGAAAGAAAGTGGCGGAGTCTACAGGGCAAAACGCAGTCGGAAACAAACGGGGAGGTGAGCTCCAGCGAACTTCAAATTTGGATCTTACAACTAAAACACATGATAAAGAGTGAAACAATAATAGAAAATGATCCTAGGAATTAGTCCAAGCTAGTAAAACACGAAAAAGATGTACCTCACCGGCATGGATAGGGAAGAAAGACCTCGACGCAGGCATGCGGTGGAGGTGATGGAATGCGACTTTGCATCGCCTCCTCGATCAACCAAACTTCATGGAGGAGTTGTCACCTCCTTCAATCCTTCAGGCGCAAGAGGAGGAGAGGAAATGACCTGAAGAAGATTCAAAAATCAAATGGAAATCGGGGAGGGGTTTTGTACGGGCGACTGGATCGGGGGGGAAAACGAGGTGGTACAGTCGATGCATCGATCTTTGGCCCAAGAAAATCATCTGGCATGATAGGGTTAGGATTAAGAAAGAGATTTGGTGAAGGAATCAAGCCCAGAGGATGCTTGGATCCTTGGGGGAAAATCGAGAAAGAGGGTTAGTCGCTAGGTCTGACACGAGCTACAAGGAGTAAGAGGAGTTGACCGCCGGTCAACTCCAGACTCAACCTGGTTGGTCCACGTGAACCAACCAGGGAAAATCTAGCATAAAAAATCTTATTAAATCTAAAATAATTATTAAATGATTTTATTATTTTTAGATTATAAAAGAAAAAAATGTTTGATATTTTTATAAATTATTTTATTATGATTTTTATTTATTTTTTAGAGGTATATAATTACAAGTTATTTTTTAGGGATAATATATATAACTATACTTGTCTATGTCTTGTATCTTTTATTTTTATTTTATATTTTTGATTTTATTATTTTATTTTATTATTTTATAAATTATAACTTATTTTTATATATATAAATATATTTTTATTATATTTTTCTGAAGTAATATTTATACATAAATAAATAGGTATATTTATTATATAGGTATAAGTACAGGTATTTCATCTATATATTTTATATACTTATCATATTTTAGTATTTTCTTTATAGTTTTATTTTAGTTTTAATATGTACATGTAATATAAATAATATTTACAAAATTATAAAAATATAAAATAAAAAATTAATAAAGAATAAATAAAATGATTATTTTATCAGGTATATTATACAATAGGGGTCCAAAACCAAACTTTCACACCTTAACTCCAAAAAAATATGAAACCACATTCATTAAATAACTTATTAAAAGTTATATACAATTAAAGGTGATTTTGATATATTTTTGGTTTTTATTTGACAGATATGTGTTTGGGAAGTTGGGATTTTAGAATCTTATTTAGAGTATAAACTTAATTTTGTATTTTGTATTTTCTATATAGGTGATATATAATATAAAATATATAATAAATATACAAAAAATAAAAAAATCTAATGAACAATTCTTTTTATTTTTTAAAGGATTTAAGATATTTATGAGGTATTTATAAAAATTAACAGTAATAGTAATTCTATATAACTATATATGGGTATATTATACAATATATGGTATTATAATTACAATTATGGCTATAAATAGTCAAAATTTACTAAATAAAATATTTTTTTATTTTTGTATGTTTTTTTTTCTATTTTTCTGATTTTATGTTGTTTTGTTAATTTTAGTATTTTTTAAAGTCCTAAATATACAAAATTACAGGCTTTTAAAATATGCCAAATTGATTTGAGATTTAAAAAAACTAAATAAAGTCAAAATCTATCAAAACCAATTTTAATATGTAGATAATGATATATAAATGTTTTTTTATGCTAATAATATATATAAATATAGAATGAAAACTAATATTTTTGAGATTTTTGGAAATATTTTATAATTTTTAGGGTTAGCAAGGGTTTGCTACTTTTTAGAGTTTCTTTGCTATTTTTTTAGATTTTTTATTTGTAGCTTTAAAATATTATAATAAACACTAGGTATTTGGAATTTTTAGTTATGATTTTATTTTTGTATTTTCTAAGGCAAACAAGGACTAAACGTGCTCTTTTTAAATTTTAATAAACAAGAAATGTGTGAAAATGCAAGTCAAATATATAGCATGAAAGAGCAATAAATCAGGAGCACGATCCTATTTTTTTCATAATTTTTTGACCACATGAGGTATTTATTGAAAAAAGACAAACATGCATAAAAATAATGGAGCTAGCAAGGGCATTTTTGCAATTAAAAATAAATACGAGAGGGAATATGCAAAAACACCAATACTTTTGAACTTCCACTTGATTTTTATATATTAATTTGCAATTCACAAACCCACAAGGATACAAGTGTAAAATACCCAGATCACGTGGGGAGCCACGTGAGCTGAGCTAACACATGGACAACTTGCAATTAATGAAAAGTACGAGGGCTTTGTTTCAATTTTACCATGAATTTTTAAACATTACAAAATATTTACGATACTATTTTCGAAATACAAAAAGCGGAGGGAGTTGATATGCAAAATACCCCTTTAAATGCCCTTTAATCGAACCGCTCTTTGGAAGACACGTGGATGATTGGGTGGTTGTGGTCTCACACCGATTCGACTTGATTGAATGGTTGTGATTAGATCTGGCACCCTCGCTAGATCCAATGACATTTGGATGGCCTGTAAGAACCTCCAAAAATACCGACGAAGGGTGGTTTCAATCTCGATTATCTCCGTCCTCTGATGTGCTCTCCAAGATCCGGCAACTGCAATGGGTTGTTAGCGTGCCTCCGTATATGCTAGTACCTTCCAACGGACGCTAGATGAAGGCGATGAAGATCTGGAAGAATAGACATTCAAGCATTCCCTGGAGGGTCTTCATATGCTCAAATTTTCCAGAAGGCTCGTCACGGTCTAGGACCTGTGCAAAAGGTTAGAGCGGTTCGAGGGCTTTCTCCTCGACCATTCTTTGAAGCTTGGTAGCGGATGAAGTGAAATGGCGGAGGGGTTCTGGTGAGGATTGCTGATGAACCTTGATTCCCAGATTCACGATGGATCTGTGTTGGAAAGATGGGGGCGAACGATTTATAACGTGGCAGGGAATGGAATGGCATAAAGTTTGAGCGAGTTTACAGTCGGAAACGGAGTAATTTGGCATGGAGCTCAAGCTCCATGTCAAATTAGGGATGATTGAATTAACCTACTATTTTAATGTATAGAACTTGAAATTAAAAGCACAAAACTAACCCTAGATTCTAAAATTACCTAAAAATGTGGAAGAAAAGGCCTCAAGTCGACCAAGGGCTGACAAACCAGAACCGTCGACAAGCTTGGCCGGTGATGGTTTGGATCACCTCCGACAAGCTCCTCCTCGTTGCAGAATGGCAGCTCTCAATTCCTGTCACTAGCCTAGAACTATGGGACCAATCTGAGGGGTTAAGGGCTTCCGAGAAGGATCAAACTCCAAAATGAAGATGGGGGAGGTGTTTTATAGATAGGTAGAGATGGTGATCGCGTGAAATGGAAATGGACTTGGTGGGCAAGAGATGTTGGCGAAGAGGACAGAGATGGGGGTTGTGCAAGAGTGAGGAGCTCGAGGCGAGGACAAGCGTGGAGATTGAGTGAAAATGGGAAGAAGAGGGGCCTCCCATGAGTTCTGACAAAAGTCATAACCTAGGGAGGACAGTTCACCTCCTGTCAACTTTTGAAGCCTTCTGGTTTTGGTCCACGTGGACCAACCAGAAAATTCAAAGATCGAAAATGCTAAGAAATTCAATAATAAATATTAAATTAATTAATTAATTAATTTTAAGTCATAAAATAACAAGTGTTTTTAATTTTATGTAGTACTTTATACATATTTTATTTATTTTTTCAAGGTCATTTATTGCAAGTTAGTTTTTCATGTATATCCATAGGTAAATTGACATGTATTTTACTTATTTTAATTTAATTTGTATTTATATTTTATTATTATATACAAGCATTTAGTATTTTTAATTTATTTAAGTACATATTTTGGTTTTTTTGTATTTTTCTGAATTTATCTACATATGTAACTAGTTGTTTACATATTCTTTATAGGTATATCATGGTATACTTTACCTATGTGTTGAAATACATTATTTATTTTAATTTTATTTTAATGGTTTAAATTCATTTTAATTATGGGTACATGTTTTAACGAGTATTTGTAATTTTGTAAAATGTAAGAAATTGAAAAATATAAAGAATAAATATATTGAATAAAATATATGTGTATATTGCATAATGAGGGTCCAAAATCTAACTTTTACATCTTAACTCCAAATTGAATGAAACCATCTTCGTCAAATAGTTTATTAGAAGTTATATACAATCAAAAGTGATTTTGGTCCATTTTGGTACAGTTGGAGAAGATACAGGTCTGTAAAGTTTTTATTTTGACTTTTTATCTTATGTGTCCCGAGCACACTGTGCATTATTTTTCTATGAAATTAATTTTGTATTTTTTCTTGTATTTTTATCTATAAAATTCAAAAAAATAGTTTTTTATTTGAGATATAAAAATAATCAAATAAAACAGGTCCCAAAAGGCAATATTGGGGTAAATAAATTAGAGTTTTGTACATAGTTTTTTGTGTATTTCCTGTACAGTTTATCTGCCTATCTCCTCACACTTTCTTCTTTGTCGATCATGTCATCATGATGATTGGGCCTCAAGGTTTAGGGTCACTCAACCCCTATGGTGTCTCATTTCTTTTTCTTTTCTTCCTTTATTCTTTTATTTTGGAGTTAAATACATAAATAACCAATATTTTATACAGTATTTTGTACAATTTATCAGGTGTTTATTTTGACAAATAATAATATATACATGCATTTAGCTAGGGATTTAAGGTCAAAATGAAAGAATAAAGATTATGAAATGGAGATTCCTCCCCAAATACTTGCCTTTGCTAGTCCCTAACAAACACTTATGCCTATAAGTGCAGAAAAGAAAAGAAAAGAAAAAGAAAGAACTTGGAATGATTTTAACTTTTGAACTTGTCTTCATATTATCAAATTTCGGAGCTCAATCCAACCTTTGGATTTTTACTTTGGTCGGAACCTTATTGGAGATCAGATTTGAAACACAATAGCCTCTGAGAATCACAAAACTCTGCCTAAGTCTCCTCAAAAGTCAGGTCAAAACACTTCATGTCATACACAGACTTGTATGATTGTGAGTCCATCTTGTTGATGAACGTGAAAAATGCCACTTTAATAATTTCGTGTTATCGTAGTATAGGAGGCAAATTTGGACAAGAAAAATCCACATCATCGAATATGTGGAAGTTATTTTACTTGGCAAGTATACCAAGGTCGAACACAGGGACACAAGCCTCTTAGTCTATTTATCAAAAATTATTGATTAATTAATGAGTGGGTATTTTATAGTCGTAGGTCTTCATGCAAATGTGATATGCAATGTATATAAAACAATGCAAGGACAAGAGATGCGTGTATTTTTATTTGATTTTTAGATGCAATTAAATGAGATGAAATATGAACGTAATGCATGATGAAATGCACGGGCAAACATGCAAGAGAAAGTTATACAAATATACCCTACAGAATGTCAAATCAATGAGCACAAATTATGGATCAATTTCGGCGATGAATTGAGCATTGAAAATAAAGTCAAGCATCTGCTAATGGCATTATAGAGCAAAAGACACTATAGATCATACAAAAATTAATATATTTAAATATGTCACAATGCATGAAATAAATGATGCTATTAGATAGAGAATGAAAAGAGCAACAAAATGACACTGAAAGCAACTCAATCAGAGTCTAGATGCTCAAGATATGAATAAAACAATACAAGGGCATAAATGTGATAAAAATACATAAAAATAAAGGATAAATAATAAAAAAATAGGCCCATGGAGGGATCTATTTGTACCCTTCTATAAATTCTCCATTGCATGTAAGGACCTTTCTACAATTATGAAAAACTAGTCGGGCGTTGTTGCAATTTATCCATACACGCATGTAAGACACGCACACATGGACCTCCATGTAATTCTGGAAAACCCTGAGGGTGTCTCTACAAAAAACCCAACCCGCACACGTTGGGCATGTGCGGGGCCAGGCCCGGATGGCCTGCAGCTTCGATGGACACGTGGTGTTTGATGATGGCTCGAGGAATGGCATGAGTTGCTCGAGCCTGCAGGTCTGGAGTTTGCTATGTGGCTCCATCTGGACTGTTGGATGACCGTCGCGAGTTGCCATCAACAATGTATGTACTTCTTCCTCTATCGTGAAGGTGGCGGTGTGAATGGAGCTCCAGCGAGGTCGCCAGAGCTCCACCGTGCTCCTTCGTGCATGTGAAGGGTCTAGAGACCTCCATGGCCACCTGGCGAAGATGGCAGATGATCGACGGAGCGGAGAGCGTAGACAAAGGTGGTTGTCCACGAGAGGTCACCAGAGGAGGAGCTCGAGATCGGCGATGGGTGGAATTCTCCGACCATTGAAGTCCCTACAATATTAGCTCATAACCGAAGCGTGTTGTGGATGATTGTGGGGTGAATGGCGGTCCGACGGAGGTGGACAGACTGGGGACCGAGGCTTTCTTCTCCGACGAGCTGGAGAAGAAGGCAAGTTGATGCAGAGGAGGTTCTGGAGAAGGGGGGACATGATCTAGACCCTCTGCGAACGTCGGAGGAGTCCGACAGAGGTGATGGTAATGTGATGCGAAGGTGAGGATGACTTGGGGCATTGGATTAGTTAAAAGAAAATCAAGGAAGGGGCACATATGTGTACTTGGAGATCGAGAGATTCGCCGACGGGCGGAGTTGGCTTGGACTGAGGGCATAGGCGGTCCTCAGGGTTATAGCATGACTCGTTAAGCCAATCGTGAGGTGCTCATCGGTGCCTAGGAGGCCGTGACATGGTCTAACGGCCACGGGTCAACACCGGGGTGTGTGGGCCATCGTGGACAATCCACCCGCCTCTATCTATCACAAGGAGGCAGGGGATGGCTAGGTCATACCTTAGGAATGGTGGACAACGACGGGCGAAGGTGGAGGTGGAGGGGGTATAGGTGGAGGAGATCGACGTTACAGGAGGTGAGGGTGGAATTTGCAACAGCTAATTAAAGGTTGGGAATCATGGAGGGAGGTGTTGGGGGTTATGCGAGGGCGGCGGAGCATAGGATTATGTGGAAGGGCTGTTAGGGAGCGGAGAGGGCTATGGAGGAAGGAGCTAAAAGAGAAAGGGGGAGGGTCTGTCGCGAGGTGTAACGCTTCAGGGCGGGGCACGTGGGAGGAGGAAGACGAACGAGGACCGTTGGATCTTGTGATCCAACGGTCCAGGTAGGGGTACAGATGGAGGGCGAAGATCAGATCCTTAAGATGTGATCGAACGTCTAGGAAGTGGGCGAAGGGGAACGATGTGGATCTGATTTAGGATCAGGATGATGGGAAGAGGAGCGCGGGTGGATGGTTGTAATGAGACAAGAGAGGAGGATCAACGACCGAGCGGAAGTGGATGACGTGGAGGGCACTCCAACCTTGGATGGGAGGAAGATCCTGTGATTGATAATTAGGCACGAGGGGCGGTGCGGACGAGAAGGGGGAATTGATCAGACGGCTATGAGCGAAGATGGGAGGAACGATTGCCATGGAGGCGGGAAGAAGCATATCTAACGTCCAGGGGAAAGGCCGGGTGGCAGAAGAGGAAGCGACCACGTGGCAGCTCCAGAGAGCGCCATGTGGCCGCTTCAGAAAATTCAATAAATATGAAAAAATAAAGGAAAATTAAAAATAAATAAATAGAGGCTTAATTAGAAAAAAGTCAAAACTTGAAAGTTGTAGATCTTGATGAGATCTACAAGTTTCATGTGGAATAAAAAGTCAAATTGAGGTCATTTGTTCAAAGATGAATTTTTGCAAACATTTTTAATGAGTTAAAAACACTGATTTTTGAGGTTTTGATTTTTATATTTTTAATTTCTTTTAAAGGCCAAAATAAGTATATACAATATTTAATCTAATTTTTAGGGGTTTTAATAAAAATATAAAAACAAAGAAAAAGTTAGTTATTAAATACAATAATATCAGGGTTAGAAAACAGGTTAATTATACACAGATTATGTACCATACAATACAAGTTAATAATAAGAATTTAATTGTGATTTTTTTAATTGTTTAAGCAAGGAGAATAATAAATGGTTTTTATCGTGATGTATCTGAGATTCATCACTTGTACAATATCAGTGATATGTATCTCCTCTCGGCTGAAGTGGTAAAAGTCAGTCTTCTCCAACATGGTGACCCTAATTCCCCAATCCAATAACTCTTTCCTCTAGAAGCGAGGTATTCCCTTCTAAGTTCAAGTACAACCGACTCAAGAAAAGGGGGTAGAGAAGAGGATGGATGGTAGCCAGTATAGCTACCTATCCTAGGATGCTTGACCATTGTAGCCATGTCATCCGGCTGCAGGCTCACATACTTGTTTGATTTTGAAGCTCAAGCTTGCTTATTGACTATGTACACACATACTCCGATAGGAATTGATTTTCTTTGATTTTTGCTCGTCTATTTTTTGGGAGTTTTTTATTTTATATTTTTTAATATTGTATACAACAACATTTACATAAGGGTTTTTCCTCTTGAGCCAATAGACTATCCCTCTTTTGAAGCATTATTGCAACCCGCAACATCCCCGTCATTAGACATCATGGCTAATTTCTCATAGAGTTCAAATCCTCTAGGCTGATTTCTCGGATTTGTGTGAATCCTCATTTTGAGTCTCAAAGTAGTGAGTAGGCGTCAAGATCCCCTATGGGGGAGAATTGGTAATCTGTAGGGAATGATATGGGCAAATGGCTTGGCTTGCCATATACCAGGCAGTAGGGAGACATGCCTATAGGTGACTTGTATGTGATCCGATAGGCCTAGAAATGGAGTCAAGGAATTGCGGCCAGTTCTTCATGTCGGGATGCATAAGCTTATGCAAAATTGTCTTTATCTTCCTATTTGAACATTTGGCTAGGACATTAGATTGTGGGTGGTACAAAGAAGCAACACGATGTTCAATACGAAATTCTTGTGACAGCTTCTTCACCTCTCTGTTGATGAAATTGCTACCCCCATCGGATATCAGAATTTCGGGGATACCAACCACCATCAGATCAGGGCCTTGATCTCATCACAGGCGTTGATCTGCTAAGCGGTATCAGCCAATCCCAAACGCCCGATTGAGTTAGTGAACCACATGGCATCTGCAGGGCTGCTTGATGACATGTAATAAAGGGGTAACTTTCACTTGTACCCCTACACTTTAAATTTCTTTTTAGTCATGTAAGTGTAATATATATTGTAAAAATGTAACAATTGCATCGGACCCCTGCACTTTCTTTGTATTTGCAATAAGGTCCCTTGCTAGCTATTTTGCGCATTAACCCTACTGAGTTTTGGTATTTGAGTTTGGTTCATAAACCTATAAAATAAGTGTATAACACATGTAATTTATTCTAATTGCAAATATACCCCTACCATAACTTTTATTTTTATTATTATCTTTTTATTTTTATTAATTAGTTCACGTGCTTTTTAAATCTTTGGAAAATATTGTAGATGATTGATATTATACTGATGCACGCTCATATCCTAGCTCAGAATTTTGTAGTATTTTCCCATTTATTAAAAATAAAATAGGAGTTAAATATTCCATGTTTGTGTGTAAAATACAAAAATATAAAATATCTTTAAAAATTCGAAAAAAATTATATAATATATTATTATAGATCATAACTCCATACCAAAAATCATAAAAACAATATAAAAGAAAAACACTAAAAATAAAAATCCTTAAAAACTCCATAAAATCAATAAAAATTCCTAAAATTCTAAAAACAAATTATCTATTATGTAATTTTATTTATATTATATAGTATATATTGAAAATAGTTTTAAGAATTTTGAACTGTTATCTATTTTTAAATTCCAAAACAATTTGACCTATATATTGTAGCCATTATTTTAACATTTTTAATCCACTAAAAACACATAAAAATAAAAAAATTATATAAAAATCACAAAATAGTTAAAGATATTTGAAACATAAAAATATTTTATTTTATATATTTTGACTATATTTATGTATATTTAAAATTATAGAACCCATATATATTATAATACTTTTATCTACTTATTATTACTACTACTACTACTACTACTACTACTTATATATACCTAATATATATTTAAAACCTTTAAAAAAGGACTATTCATGTATATATTCCCTAAATTTATATTTATTATATATCCTCATGTATTATATATAATAGGGTAAATTATAATTTGGGTCCCCATCTATGGATTCGATCCCAGAATGGGTCCTGATTTTTAAATTGTAACGATTCGGGTCCCATGATCATTTAGGAAATGGAAATTTTGGGGTTCATGACGAATATACCCTTGTTGGGAAGGGAATGGGGGTTGGGTTCCAACTTAAAAAAAGGGCATACTCGTCATTAGCCCCAAAAAGTTACTTATATTAATGGTCTTGGGACCCGAATCATTACAATTTAAAGATCAAGACCCATTCTGGGATCGGACCCATAGATGGAGACCCAAATTGTATGAAAAACAACAACATCGAGCATCGGAGAACGGCGCCGCGAAGAACTGCCAGAGCTCCACCGCCCACCGCTCAAGACAATTGCGAACAGGTCCAACCGTTTTAGAGCACACGTGCACGGCACGTGACGATCTGTGACTTTTGCGCTACACACCTCCAGCTTTCTGCTTGTTGCACATACACCCTATTATTCCCGGAAACTTACATCCATACCCTCTGTTTGTATATAACTATCATACTATATACTCTACATAATAAATAGAAATATATTAAATATAAAAATACACTAAAATACTCCAAAATATTATATTTTACGTAAGATACAGTATAAATACGTTTTAAAAAAATAAAAAATATTAAAAATCAATAAAAAATTCAAAATTCCTAAAAACTTCAAAAATTCATAACTAACTCAAGAAAAATCCCCCAAAAACGCACAACCTATCATTTTGAAGGTATTTGCATCTACTTTCTACAGAAAATACAATAAAAAGATTTTGTTACTGTTTTCCAGCTTAAAAATCTAAAAAATGTCACAGTTTCAATAAAACATAACTTTTTACACTTGGAAGTTAACCAAAACCCATAAAAATCATAAAAATCATCTAAAAATCCATAAAAAAACAGTAAAACACACTAAAAATATAAAAATAACAAAACTAAAATCAAATAAAAATTTAAATATTTTCAAATAATAAAAAAATCATAAAATAATTAAAAATTAAAAAAAACAATATAAAATTCGTAAAAATTAAATAAAAAAATAGGAAATCCTTTTGCCTAAGTTTTTCTACTGATTTCCCCTAGTTTAATACAGTTTGCCTCCCTGAGTTCGACACTCCCGTACGAATCTACTATACACATTTGTTTAGGAGTATAAATAAAATAAAGAAGATTAATTTCACATTAATCTTTTCTGGTAAACTCACCTGGTCGACAACGACCGCAATACTTTTTCTCTGATTTCTTCGCAGGGATTCGAGAAGCTGATCAGGTGGTGTTTTTCAGATGGCACCGTTGTCGGGGAGGCAGCGCTAGGACGAGTCGCGAGAACCTTAGAATAGATTTCATTTTCGCGATTCTATTTCTCTGACCTCACAGTTTCTTGTTTCTGATTTGTGCAGCACAGCTCAAGCCGCGCAGCTCAGAACTGCGAAACTAAGTAGTTTAGACTTTCTTGTAATTTTCTTGTAAAAAAGCATGTAAAAAATTGTCGTAGAAAGGGGCCTCGTAAAGGCATCCCGACTTGTACGTTTCTCGGGGTCTGTTTCACCAGGGCTGTACTCCTGGGGGAGCAGGGTACCCACCGTGGCTTTTCTCGATCGCGATTTTTCTCGACGGTTTTCCGCGGCTTTTCCGAGATAGGTGCTTGTTAGGTGTTTTACGGCTTTTTCCCTTCTCTGCGCATCGTAGCTTAGCTTAGATTAGATGCTTGCATAGGATTCGACACCTAGGTGCTTGTATCTAGGGCCAATCCCAAAAAACACAAAAATACGTTAGACGATTTTTCTCTGAAAATATCCAAAAAAAGTGAAAATCGAAAATTAAAACAGGGACTGTTAATCTATCTGACTTTAAAACAAACGTAAAGACTCACTTGTTTTGGGAGAGCAATCCCCGAAAAACTGATTTATCGATCTCATCTCCAGATCAGCGAGAGAGAGACGACACATAAGGTAGAGCCAGAGTACGGCTTCTATCGAAATACTACTTAGTTCACACCTTGATTCACCTTATTTCAGTGGGTGCTCTCGGGTAGCCGGCAACGGTCTGAGTTCACTTAGCAGAGTGGAAGGTTTAGAGGACACTGCGTAAGGCTCCGTCCTCAAGTAACACGGGTAGCCGGAAATGGTCCGTACTTACTTCCATACTGGCTGAGACTAGGTGAGTTCTGGTGAGAACTCGGGACAGTACGATGTTGAAGTCTTGGGCACCTATCTAATCTCGCTAATTTGAGAGAACGTTGTTTGCCAAACAACCGTAAAACCGAAAAGATAAACGACCGAACTCTTACGGTCATCACCAGGGTTGCGTTGGTGAACTCGGGGTTTGTCTTGTGTTTGTTTGCAGTGTGAGTCTAATCTTTCTAGATCTAATCAATAATCTCTCAAGATGATGGGAAGGCGATCGCTTCGTTCGACTCTGAACGATCCACTCTCTCGCGAGCCAACCCGTTCATCTAGATCGGTTCGGGATAACTCTCGTCCCAAACTGAAATCCACTCGATCTGTTCCTTCCAGGCATGACTCTAACCCTGAAAGCTCGTCGTCGATTTCTTATCCTCATCATTCTCTACCATCATCACCTCCACTTCCAGATAATCATCAGCAGCTACACATTGATTTGGCGAAGCCTGATTTGGATTCCTTCTCCTTTCCAGACGACATGGCTGGCAAAGGACCACAAACCACTTCAGTTGTTATCAATCAGGCTGCGATCAACAACGGTCTACTTGCTTCCCTTGAGGCAATACAGAATCAGATTAGGGAGCAAGGTAGAATGATGAATGATGTCCGAGCTGAGCTGACTCAGCTTCGTGCGTAGTGAAATCAGCCTGCAGCTGAGCTTCCAGGACATGAGGATCAGGAGCCGCAAGATGGACCAGAGAAGCCTCCAGAGGACCCGAACCGCACAATGCAGCAACTCTACAATCCTGGAGCTACTACGACCCATCGATGGATCCGTCTCCCTGTCATCCGCGGGAACTTCGAGTTCCGACCTCAAACGATCCAGTTGCTGCCCAAGTTTCATGGGCTATCTACTGAGGAGCCGCACTTGCACCTTCAGGAGTTCGAGTTGATCTGCAGCACAGTGCATGATGCGGAAGTGAACGAGGACACGATCAAATTGATCGCGTTTCCTTTCTCCCTCGTTGATCGTGCAGCCTACTGGCTGAAACACTTAGGGAGATACATTTCGACCTGGGAGGAACTGAGAACTGCGTATCTGAATAAGTATTATCCTCTAGGTCGAACGAATGCTGCTCGAGCCATGATTAGCAATTTCTCCATGATCGGGAACGAACAGTTCCACGAGGCATGGGACAGATTTAGAGATCTCATTGATCGGTGTCCCCACCACGACCTTTCGAAGCTGACTCTTGTACAGAGCTTCTTCGGTGGGCTGACACCGGAGTTACAGGGACTGGTGAATGCCGCCTGCGGTGGATCGTATTTCTCGATGCACGAAGACCGAGTCTGGGCCATTTACGAGAAAATGGCAGAGAATTACACCACGATGTCGCAGACTCGAGTTTACAACCAGACGAAGCCACAAACCTATCACCAGCATTCCCGAGTGGCACAGATAGAAGGGAATCCATCTTCTGTAGTTTCTAGTTCTCCCGGATCTCCAACCGCTGATATGGGGATCATTTCCCAGAAGTTGGATCGCATGGAAATAATTGAGAAGAAGTGCCAGAACTTAGACAAGCTCGATAAACTTGACGAGCTTGAGAGATGCCTCAGTGATCTGAAGATAGAGATTAAGTGCCTTCAAGAACTACACACAGATTCCAACCGGTCTTCGAGGTCACAGGCTGACTCAGGTAGCCGAGACAGAGGCATACTTTCAAGGCCTCCAGTACAGCACATCTACCATGTGCATTCTGAGCCTGTTCATCATCCCTCGGCGTACCCGCAACTTCAGCAGACACCATCATCTGACACCCAGATGGTGGTGTATCAGAGCGATCAGCCCTTGGCATCTATGCCCCCAGCTTATTCGGAGATGCCTGAATCATTGACTGAGGTCAATGGGATCTGGTATGATCGACTGCAGCAACCAGGGATCCGTCGTCATCACCCTGGTTTCCGTTGGTCTACAGGAGGTGCCTCTTCCCAGCAGCAACTGCAGGCACCCATGGGGCAAAACAGAGATCATCATCAGCAGCATTACGGTCCTCGGCAATATCAGAATCCTCAGTGGAGGCAGAGCACTTACCAGCCTCAACAGCAGCAACCAGCTCCGCAACAGCCTCAGTATCACCGGGGCGACTCATCCGGGTCTCATGGATCTTTCCATGACAACCCAGCATTAGAATATCTCGCTAACCTTATCACTGATCAGCATGCTTCTTCAGGCGAGAAATGGATGAGTTCAAAACCCATGTCACTGACCTCGTCAAGGGGAAGTCCGTCTTGCCTGCCCAGATAGAGCCCAACCCGAACAACCTGAAGCGAAAGTCTGAGCAGGTAGATTTGACCGAGCCCACCCTCCAATCACAGGTATTCTCCGATGACTATCTTTACTGTGATGACGCTGACTTCATCTCTCTTAGGAGCGGTAGAATTCCAGTAGGCGGAGACTCTACTAGGCTCGAGGATGATACTTCAGATCACGCAAGCGAGCCTGTAGACGACATTAATGGCGGTGCTGAAGCCGCAACCTTTGACGATGAAGATGGTGGTGCTGAAGCCACCAATTCTGAAGAGCAGCCAAAAACGAACATCGACATAGCTGCTTTACCGTGCTTTGTAAATAGTAGTGATGATGATAGAAAATCACAAAAAAATGTAAAAAAGAGAAGAACTCGAAAAAGGAATAAAAAGATTGTTGATTCAGATCTTGATCTTTCTGATTGTTCGAAGAAAGCAAGTCCCCGTTCTCCAAAAACATTTGCTTCTACTTCTTCTGATCCTCCGATTGTACAGACTAACCCGGAGGATGTACAGATACCTTTTCCGAAAGCACTCTGCTTAGGAAAAGGCGCTAAAAAAGAAGATTCCAAAAAGATTCAGATGAATGATCTGACGAAAGAGATGCTCGAAAAGTTTACGATCCAACTCACTCTTTCGGAAGCCTTGGCTCACATTCCTCTTCTGCAGAAAGGCTTAAAAGAACGAACCACCGTCCGCAGAAAGAAGAGGCAGCGCAATCATTGTTCTGAGATCCATGTGTTGACCAAGGATACATGTTACGCTATTCAGAATCGACTCCCAGCCAAGAGATCAGATACGGGAGCGCCGTATGTCAGATGCGAGATCCTCGATCAGACTTTCGATCGGACTCTATTAGATAGCGGATCTTCGATTAATCTCCTTCCATCTTCCTTACTCGACAAGTTTGAGTTCGGGCCTCTTCGACCAAGCCGAACGGTCTTGCAGTTTGCTGATAGATCAGTCAAGAGGCCTAAGGGTTTAATCGAAGACGTTATCGTCACCATTCAGGGTTTGCAATTCCCCGTGGACTTCGTCGTGTTGGACATGGCGGTCCCTGAATGTGTGTCCGATACCCCGATCATATTAGGATGACCTTTTCTAGCAACAGCAAAGGCCGTTTCCGACTATGGTACTGGGAAGGTGTACTTTCGCGTCCAGGGCAAAAGTATACATATAGAGACGATCCAAGACCAGAACTCCAGATCAACTGAATCAGACCGAGCATCTGACGATGAGCCCGATAGTCATTAGGATTGTGATTTCGTACAAACTGATGATGAGGCCGTCTGGGCCGAACCGAGTACCCAATCTTTCATTCCACCTTCAGTTGAAGCCGAGATTCAGATATCTGAGGATGGAAGATTGGAGAGCACAATCCTAGAACCAAACAGCGACACTCTTGACGGGAACGATTCTGATACCTTCTCAGATCATTCATTTATCCTATATCCCTCCGAGTCTGAAGTGAACCATCAGAGCTGTCAGTAATCCGCAGATCATTCAGATTCCGACGATGCTGATTGGCAGTGCTTTGCCAAATTCCTATCACTTCAGACTCCTTTATCAGAGCTTACAACCAGCCTGGAGACCAAATCAAATCAGAACATCCAACAATCTCCAGATCTTTCTGAGTCAGAGCAGGCAGAGCTCATGCACACCGATCTAGTAGCCTACACCCAGGCTCTAATCAAAGCCGCCCTCCCTGCCCCTTCTCCCCCTGAACTCAAACCGTTACCTCAAAGCATGAAGTACCGATTCCCTGCGAGTGAATCAAAAATGTTTCCGGTCATCATCTCTTCCAATCTGACCGAAGATCAAGAATTCCGTCTGATGGCGATTCTTGAAAAGAACCGCAAAGCAATCGGGTGGTCAGTAGCCGATCTCCATGGGATTAGTCCGGCTCTCTGCTCCCACCACATCTTTCTCGAGGATGATGCAAAGCCATCTCGTGAGTTTCAGCGCAGGCTGAACCCTAATCTTCGAGAAGTGGTTATGAAGGAAATATCCAAGTGGTGGAGCGCTGATTTTATCTATCCTATCTCCGACTCGAAATGGGTTAGTCCTTTACATGTGGTACCCAAGAAGACGGGTATCACCACAGTGATCAACGAGGACGGAGAGGAGATCGCTACCCGAGTACCGACTTCTTGGCGCGTCTGCATGGACTACAGATGCTTAAATCAGGCGACCAAGAAGGATCACTTCCCGCTACCGTTCATCGATCAGATCATCGAACGATTAGCCGGGAAGAGCCATTATTGCTTTCTCGATGGGTACTCGGGATATAACCAAGTAGCCATTGCTCCAGAAGACCAAGAAAAGATGACATTCACCTGTCCGTTCGGAACGTATGCTTTCAAACGGATGCCCTTTGGATTATGTAATGCTCCGACTACATTCCAGAGGTGCATGCTTTCGATATTCGCGGACATGGTGGGAGATATCTTGGAGGTCTTCATGGACGATTTCTCGGTCTACGGCGATGATTTTGATTCCTGCCTTTCTAGCCTAGACCGCGTGCTTCAGAGGTGCACAGAGGTTAACCTCGTGCTTTCTTGGGAGAAGAGTCATTTCATGATGACTCAGGGGA
The DNA here is from genome assembly GCA_037367405.1 of Ottelia alismoides. Lineage (NCBI taxonomy): Eukaryota > Viridiplantae > Streptophyta > Magnoliopsida > Alismatales > Hydrocharitaceae > Ottelia > Ottelia alismoides. The sequence continues at coordinate 341,894 of JAZKJV010007400.1, forward strand.
CGGTCCTTGGTCACATCATCTCCAACCGGGGCATGGAGGTGGATCCGGCCAAGGTGGATATCATAAAGAAACTCAATCCACCGTCCAATCTGAAACAGCTACGATCTTTCCTCGGGCATGCCAGTTTCTACCGACGTTTCATTCGAGACTTCAGCAAAATTGCACGACCGTTGTCTGATCTTCTAGCGAAAGACACTGAGTTTATAGTTGATGATAAGTGTCTTTCAGCTTTCGATACTCTCAAGAACATGGTTGTAGAGGCTCCTATCCTTCAGCCACCTGATTGGTCTCTACCATTCGAGATCATGACGGATGCCTCAGATTTTGCCGTTGGGGCTGTGTTGGGACAGAGGAGGGATGGCCTTCCATACGCCATACACTACGCTAGCAAGACTTTGGATTCCGCGCAGCGGAATTACACGGTTACAGAGAAAGAGATGCTAGCTGTAGTATTTGCCTTAGACAAATTCAGATCCCACATCTTAGGATCCAAAGTCACAATCTTCACGGATCACACCGCCATCAAGTACTTAATGGATAAGAAGGATTCGAAGCCGCGTCTGACCAGATGGATCCTTCTACTCCAGGAGTTCGACATTGTTATCAAGGATAAGCCTGGAGTCAAGAATGTGGTGGCGGATCACCTCTCCCGACTAGAACTACCCGAGACTTCTGATTTTGATACACCAATCACCGAGACCTTCCCCGACGAGGCGATTCTTGTTGTCGCCTCGCTGCCATGGTATGCCGACATTGTGAACTTTCTTGTTGCTAAGAAAGTTCCGCAAGGTTAGTCCAGACAGAGACTTGAGACTTTCCTCGCGAAAGCCAAGTCTTACCATTGGGAGGATCCAGTCCTTTATCACGAAGGGGAGGATTCCGTCTGGCGTAGGTGTATTCCTCAGGAGGAATACCAGAGTGTCCTCATGTATTGTCATCAATTAGAAGCTGGAGGACACCATTCAGGGAAGAGGACAGCACAAAAGGTGCTCCAATCCGGCCTTTGGTGGCCTACGCTCGTTGCGGATGCTCATGCATTCGTGAAGAGATGTACTGACTGCCAGAAGATGGGCACTTGTGGACATAGAGACATGATGTCGATGCAGCCGATCCACTTCTGTGAAGTGTTCGATGCATGGGGTATCGATTTTATGGGCCCATTTCCAAAAAGTCAGGGGTTCGAGTATATCCTTTTAGCTGTGGATTATGTGAGTCGTTGGGTGGAGGCTATTCCTGCCCGAGCCGCAGATGCGAACACAGTTTGCAAGTTCCTGAGAAAGCATATCATTACGCGGTTCGGAGTCCCTCAAGTTCTGATCTCAGACGGGGGTAGCCACTTCATCAACGACAAGGTGAGAGCACTTGCTAACGAGTTCGGTATAGACCATCGGGTTGCTACTCAATATCATCCTCAGACGAATGGTCTAGCCGAGGTTTCGAATAGGGAGATCAAGATGATCTTGCAGAAGGTTGTTCGCCCAGATCGAAAGGATTGGTCGCAACTTTTGGACTCGGTTCTTTGGGCATATCGAACATCCTTCAAGACTCCATTAGGCACATCTCCCTTTCGGCTCGTTTATGGCAAGCCATGCCACTTACCTGTTGAGATCAAGCACAAATCCTGGTGGGCAGTAAAAGAAGTGATCTTTGGACTAGATGATTCGGGAGATCAGAGGCAGACAGAACTGGCAGCCCTGGAAGAGCTGAGAGATCAAGCCTTCACGAGTAGCCTGCATTACAAAGAGCGGATGAAAGAGTGGCATGATGCTCACATCAGCCACAAGCAGTTTGAGCCGAATCAGAAAGTATGGTTATTCGATGCGAGACTGAAACTATTTCCAGGGAAACTTCAGAGTAAATGGAAAGGCCCTTACATTGTCAGAAAGGTGTACGACAACGGTAGCATTGATATATCTGAGTTGTCATCTGAGTCCACCTTTCGAGTCAACGGTCAGCGATTGAAACCATTTCTCGATCATGATCCGCCGACCGTTGAAGTTGCCCCGATCCATTTTGTATGAGATGATCTCTTCACTCTTACACTTCGCATCTCATACCTGATTAACCAGATCTTGTATATACTTTCGATTTCATTCTTTCTTCTTTTTGTTTGGTCTTACACCCTTAGGTTCATCTAGATTTTGCTATACTTAGGATGTGCTTTATCCTAAGTATAGGGGGTGTAGACACCGTGTTATTGTTTGTATCGTCCTGTTCGATCACCCCTGTTGTTGCTTATACTTAGGGTGTGCTTTACCCTAAATATAGGGGGGGTGATCCCGCTCATTTCCCTCTTGATCGTCGTCGGTTTTTGTATCGTCTGCTCCCTCGCTTGTCCCTCATCTTTTGATATTCGTCTCTATACTTAGGGGTATTTTACCTAAGTATAGGGGAGACAAGTTGAGCCGTTGAGTTGTGTACATTCTCTTGACCTCGATCATCTTCGGTTTTGAGTCTGCTATCCTTGGGATCACTTGATCTTAAGTATAGAGGAGATGATCGACTTCTATTCATTCATTCGTTATTCTTTGTGTCATTGTAGTATAGATTCTTTTCACCGATCTATACTTAGCCCGAGTTATGTCTTCCTTTGCCGCTTCTTTGGTCACTATGAGGACATAGTTCACGCTAAGTATAGGGGGGTGTCGTATATATGCTATATATACTTTAGAAGCCATAACTCGTACTTTCTCGTATTTTTAATAATAAGGCTTCTTAAAAGTATGGTGTATATTTTGGGTTTTTAAAAGCCGCAAGAAAACCGTAAAAATGTTTTATAAAAATGGCTTAAATTGGAGATAAAAAAAGTTGTAAAATTCTCTGATAAAATCCTTAAAAATTTGAAAAATAAAATCCTTATAAAAAATCTTGTATAAAAGCTGTATAGTTTTGTATATAAAACTTGTATAAAATCCTTTGTAAATACACAAAAATCCGTGTAAATTTTGTGTAAATCGAATTAATTCACTAACTTTTACAAAAAGTCCCCTAAAAATTGAAAAGTTTTAAATCCAATAAAAATTTGCAAAATTCTTTAAAATCCACTTAAAATATTTAAGCCGAAAAATCTACCTCATAAAAAATTGTTGCATTCATTAGCATTTTTCAGAACACGTTTGATTCTTGAACGAATGGATCTAAGTCCGAGAGATGGAGCTGGTTTAGGCCTTAATCCACTTAATTCTAAAGGGACTTTATTAGGATCGGGAATTGAGACTCTTCAGGTCTTATAGACTTAATTCTTTGGGTTCCATGAGACCGTGTTCGGAATTCAACTTGAAAGTGCCTAAGTAGGACACCTGGTGTCATCCGTTAAACTCTTCTCCATTTGAATCAATTTTGAACTCAAGCACTCTACACTTAGCTCGACCTGCCTGGGGTTTGCGAAGGACAATCCATTCGGTGGTGCGTTTCCATCCTTATCTGGCGGTGGTGATGTCTAAAGACGGGAGAGATTGGGGTTGAAATAAAGCTTCGGATGAGGGAAGGATCTGCTGGCACAATTTTTCCAAGACCCCAAAAAATGGGCGGAATGAAAAGATGCTATATCCGGTCGGGGCACAAAAGACCGATGCAGTGCAACAATCATTACTACCAAAGAAGCCAAATACACCAAATTCCAAAAATGACCACAATGGTCCGAGCTTCAGAAAAGCCTGCATGTCTTCATGGAGACTTGGCTAAACTGGCCAGGCTTCACTGGAGATGTGATTACACTGATCACACTCCAATTCTCTTCTCCTTCTTCTACCTTCTCTCTTACTCGATTGTGGACACAGCACGACCTGACCTCAGAAGGAAATACCTCCCTCCTCGAGGACTGAGCTGCTGGATAAGGGCCCAATGGAAGTGTGTAACTGTATGGGCGGTTCTTCGCTTCTTTAAGCGGGAAGAGCTAAAACTTTTCACACACAGTACAAATTGCTTTCAAAGATGAAAAGTTTGCGTGATGGATAGGTGGATCTGAGCTGGCTGTTGAGGTGAATCTGGATAAGGATTTGTGGAACTTGAGGGCTGTCGAGGCTTAAATCCTAAGTCTAATAGAGTCCCGCACACTATTAATCCAAAGTCTAAATCCAGGCTCCAAATTTTTGGACGAAGTAAAATTTGGTTTAAGAAACTAGCATGTTCTAAGTTCTTTTATTTTCTTTTTCTTTTTCTTTTTGCTTGCACTTATTTATAGAATAAGTGTTTGCTAAGGGACTAGCAAAGGTAAAGTATAGGGGAATGATGAATCCGTGATCATCACCTTTATTCTTTCATTTTGGCTAAAATCCTTGGTAAAATGCATGTAAATATCTACTAATTCCATTTAATTAACATTCTAACCACAAATATTAATATTATATATTTAACACTTATTTTCACCAAAATAAAAGAATAAAGAATAAACAGAAAAAGGGAAATAAAAATAAAAAGAATGTTGTATATGTAATATACAAACTGATCCTAACCCCGAGACCAGGTCAATATTGACCGGGTCAACAAAGAAATAAGTAGGGGGAGATAAGGATCTTAACTTATAAAAATATTCAGAAAATAAAGACCAAAAATGTAATTTTACCCATTTTTCATAATGTAAATACTTCACCCTATTTTATTTATCATCAAAACAACTTCAAATCAAAAACACTTCTTTTACAAAAATTGTTCATAAAAATATATATTATTTTATAAAAATATCAGAAAAATATTTCAGTATAAAAATAAAATACCGCAATGAACCGGAAAAGCCGTAAAAGCCGACTTCCGAGGTTCATATCTATTTATAGAAAACGCCAAAATGACCCAAACTCACTTTTAAAATCTATTTTATATATAATACTATATAATAAAAATATCAGAAAAATATTCGGATAAAACCGGTGAGTTTCGGCTTTTTGGACCTTGTCTATATGTACAATATGTATAAACTTCCCGGGTTTTTAATTAAATATCCGTAAACCGTATTAACTTAATTCTTTTTTCCTAAAATCATCTAAATTTGTATATAAAAATATAAAAATAAAAATAACTAAAATATCAAAAAAATCCGGAGGCCCGAAGCCGCTACTTTTTTTCGTCCGGGCCTCATAACTCGGCCGTATGAGCTCCGAAATTAGCAAACTCTATCCCTAAAATTATATTTTTCAATTATCTACAAAATGACACCACTTTTGCTAAAATCGGAGTTAATGCGAAAAACGCGGTTTTCGGGGTCGTGTTGGTATAATTGTACAATAGGCCGTACTTATATTATTATTTAATACATTAATCCTTTATTCTTGTTAAAAATAAATAATATTTTATTTATTTATTCAAATTATTAATTTATTTAATTTATTTATTTAATTAATTACTTAATTATATACTTAATTATTTAAATAATACTTAATTACTTACTTAATTACCTAGTTAACTACTTAAATAAATTATTAATTTATTTATTTATTATTAATTAAGTAATTTCGAATTATTATAAATTAATTTTATTATTACTTATTTAATTATATTAATTTTATTTTACTTTTCCCTCTTCTTTTCTCTTTCTTTCTTTTCTCTCTCTCCTCCCTCTTTTTACTTTCTTTCTTTCCACGTCACCTTCTTCTTCCTCCTTTTTCCCTTTTTCCTGCTAACCCATCTCCTCTCCATCGGCCGAACATTCCTCTTCCCTTCTCGCCGCCCAACCCGCCAACTTCCTTAACGGCCGGCCAACGGCCGGCCGTTCCTCCAACGATCTGCGCTCTCGTCACCACCGGCGGTGACGAGACTCCCTTCTGGCCATCTCCCTATAAATACCCGATCAACTCCTCTCCAAGCTCCTATCCGTCATTTTCTCATTCTTCCACCTTCCAGAGCTCCGAGTGAGGTAGTTCGGTGACAGCGTTCATCCTCCGGCGTTGAGCGAGAAGAAGGAGGAGTGGCGTGATCTCAACGCCGGTGTGAGCTGTGCTCCTCCGCGTCGAGCCTCCGGCCGCGCCGACCGTCGAGGCGAAGTTCTGTTGGAGCTCCACCGAGCCCCAGCGATCCCCAGGCGCAGCTTCCTCCGATTTCCTCCACAAGCAAATCCGCATCTCCTTCCAGGTTAGATCTATAACCGTAATCTCCTTTCTCTTCTATTCATTCTCCTTCCTTCTATTCCCAGGTTAGATCATTATTCCTCTCTGCTATCCCTCCCTTCATTTTCCGTCTCAATTCCTCCCTTCTCTACTATTTTCTATTTTTTTTCTCTCTGGAATCCGAGCCAATTCCTCATTTGATTTGATAAATTCATCTCAATATACATAGTTTCTCACAATCACGCTATTTCCAATCCGTTGGAAAGTGAGATTCTAATTCACTACTTCCAATAAGTAAAACAACTTGTGTATCCTTTCCATTTTTTTTGTTGAGAATCGAACCTTCGAGTTCGAGTTCAGGGAATCATTCCAGGTGGTCATTGTGAACGGTGAATTGAAGGTCAATAGCTCCAGACAGAACCGAACATTCGTCCTTCGTTCCTGGAGTTAGGAGCTAAAGCCAGACTCATTGATATGCAGCTGAAATCGATAGCATATTCAGGTAATTCCTTTAGTCTAATTGAATGAACGCATCTCTGACTTGTTTAATTATTTCAGGATCCGCATGCGAGAAATACACCTGCCGAATCAATACAACCATCACCTGTGTACAAACATAATCACCTAGAGCTTCAGTCGAGAGCTAGAGCCAACGCGCTGCTCATAGACGTGATCGAAGATCACTTCTGACCTGAGATCGATCCGCCATTTGCTACCTTCAATCCCTCCGATTTCCAGCGAGAGAGAGAGTCGTGACAGGACTCCGCTTGTTGCCGTCGACGTCAGGAGAGGGAGGCGAATCCGGCGAGATCCCGCCGCCGTGGGCATCACCGAGCCCTGCTGTTGCGCGTACAGCCTCCGCGTCCTTGACACCGCGTCGAGGCAAGGATCATCTGGAGCTTAGAGCCGGAACCACAGGCAATCCTACATCCTCGTTTCCAGGTCCCGGTAGATTTACATGAAAGGCACCTACATCGCAACGGAATATCAAGGCCATTTCTATTGCCTGGTGCTATAGGAGTATCGCTGAACAGTAGAAATTCCTGGAGAATATAATTTGATCTCAGTTTCTCACCCGCCGTTGAGATCCGCAAGCAATTCTGAGCAGTAGTATCATAGAGTTCGTTAGAGATCGAACAACTATCTGGAGCATAATCGGAGATTGATTGATCCATATCTGCAACTACTGAAGATCCCCGCGTGGAGTTTCATCCGATCGTCATCACCTACAGCAAAATACCAGCGCGAGGAAGATAGCAGCATCAGAGACCACAGCCGATCAGACACGAACCGACTCTGCCAGCCTTAGCATCACCTGAAAGTCTCTGCCGGTGACCCTCAAGCTTCAGATCTGAGCAGTTAGATTCACAGCATCTTCATCACGTCGATTCACACCTGTAGCAGTCACGAGAAAAAAAAACAACAACATCGAGCATCGGAGAACGGCGCCGCGAAGAACTGCCAGAGCTCCACCGCCCACCGCTCAAGACAATTGCGAATAGGTCCAACCGTTTTAGAGCACACGTGCACGGCACGTGACGATCTGTGACTTTTGCGCTACACACCTCCAGCTTTCTGCTTGTTGCACATATACCCTATTATTCCCGGAAACTTACATCCATACCCTCTGTTTGTATATAACTATCAAACTATATACTCTACATAATAAATAGAAATATATTAAATATAAAAATACACTAAAATACTCCAAAATATTATATTTTACGTAAGATACAGTATAAATACGTTTTAAAAAAATAAAAAATATTAAAAATCAATAAAAAAATTCAAAATTCCTAAAAACTTCAAAAATTCATAACTAACTCAAGAAAAATCCCCCAAAAACGCACAACCTATCATTTTGAAGGTATTTGCATCTACTTTCTACAGAAAATACAATAAAAAGATTTTGTTACTGTTTGCCACCTTAAAAATCTAAAAAAATGTCACAGTTTCAATAAAACATAACTTTTTACCTTAGAAGTTAACCAAAACCCATAAAAATCATAAAAATCATCTAAAAATCCATAAAAAATAGTAAAACACACTAAAAATATAAAAATAACAAAATTAAAATCAAATAAAAATTTAAATATTTTCAAATAATAAAAAAATCATAAAATAATTAAAAATTAAAAAAAAACAATATAAAATTCGTAAAAATTAAATAAAAAATTAGGAAATCCTTTTGCCTAAGTTTTTCTACCGATTTCCCCTAGTTTAATACAGTTTGCCTCCCTGAGTTCGACACTCCCGTACGAATCTACTATACACATTTGTTTAGGAGTATAAATAAAATAAAGAAGATTAATTTCACATTAATCTTTTCTGGTAAACTCACCTGGTCGACAACGACCGCAATACTTTTTCTCTGATTTCTTCGCAGGGATTCGAGAAGCTGATCAGGTGGTGTTTTTCAGTCATGCAGAGCTACCTGATGTATGAAAAGAGGTTGAAGACGACCCATTCAGACGCTAAATTTGGTAGCACAAAAAAATTAGTTTTTAAAAAATCAAAAATAAATATCAAATGAACTCAAATAAAAAAATGTAAAATATGAAAGTTGTTCAAAGTTTTGAGATCTACAAGTTTATAAAGGAAACTTTTATAAAGTCAGTTCATATCAAAAGTTACAAAAATGAGAAGTGAAATATAGGTATTCTTGACTTGGTTTTTTTAATATTTCTATTTTTTATTTATTTCATTATAGATAAAAAACTCTTTTCTTATTTTTCTTAGATGATATAAATTAAAATCTAAGTACAGTTATTTTTGTTCGATTTTTGAAATGCAATAGATGCTAAATTAAAAACAACGAACATTTTTTATATGACAAATGTACATATATATTGAACTACATTTTTTATCTTTTTAGTTTTGTATTTTTTACTTTTGTAATATTTTTATTTGAAAATATAATATACAAGTAAATTAATAAAATTTATACCGTAGAAAAATGTGAACATATATGCATAAATTGTATAATATAAGTATACATTTATACAAGGGATCCATAACATATATTTTTAATAAATGAATACGTCTCAACTTAGAAGTACTTGTAGGATTTAGGGAGATTAAATTTCATGAATTTTAAAGGTGAGTTTGGTTCAATTTGAATTCATATGCTCTAGATATAAAATATGGAACGCCCACGTATAGAGAACTTGGGTTTGGTTTCATTGCCCGACTGTCTCAGGTGTAGTTTTTGACTTATTTTTATACTTTCTATGTGTTCTTATTGAATTAGTAACCCGAGTCGTAGACAAAAGAGTAGTTATCTGGTTGTCAATAGTTCTTTACAACCAAGGTTCATAACCTACAATTTGGAAACGATTCTTAGAGTTTCCATATGTTCAAGATATGAAGGAATATGGTTCGATCGAGCATCAATCACTCAGGATAATAGATCCATTCAGGTCAACGTTGTTCATCTTATGGTTCCCATCCACCATCTCATCAACGAGACTTCTTTAAGTATGAATAGTCATGTGGGTATCAGCAGTTTGAATTGCCTTGGCATAATGGAGATAATTGATGGTAACCACATCAACACCATTAACACCTCCTCAATACAAATACCAATATTAGAAGCAGCAAAAACAACAACAGTTACAACAGCCACAACATCACTCCCACCAACAAAATACTTTCAAGCAGCCTCAAGCTTGGTATCAGAGTTAGAGTTATTATACTTCAGACTAGCTAGGGGTCCACTTCCTATGACACATCACAAGTCTTGGATACTCTTATCTTGAATCTATTGGTAAAATACATGTGTTTATGGAGAAGGATGCGGAGGAAGGAGGTGGGAGAAGGAGGACGAAGAAGAGGAAAAGGAGGGAGAGGAGGTGGTGGAGGCGAGGGAGGGAAAAGTATATTATCAACCTAGCTATTTATATAAAAAATAATATTAATCCTACAAAATTAAATATAAATATAAAACTACGTTTGAGAAAGAAATTTATTAACTCTAATTAATAAGGAAATAACAACCAGACAACAATTCAAAAAACCAGTAATAAGGAGGGATATCTCTCGTTATCCCCACACCCAATGGGTTGTTCGTTTGAAGAATAAGGAGTGATATCTCTCATTATTCCTCTCCTTCCATAGACGATCAACATCCTTCAGTCAAACTGAAGAATAAGATTCCTTTACTAATCCTCCATAATATGCCTTTCTTGTCGAAAAAGAAAGACAAATATCTAACATTTATCTAACAATCTTGTCTAACATAACCCTTTTATCACTTCTTATCATTTTCCTCCAATCGAACAAAAAATAGCAAAATAATAACCACTTATCCTTCCTTACTCATCCTTATCATCTACCTCCACACGAACAGAAATAATATTTTATCCCTCCTTATGCCTTTCTATTGTTCATCTACCGAAAGGAATTACACAGAGATCTACCGAATTCGCTCAAATGAGCACACACTGTAACATTGAAATTTTTGGAGATATTTTCGTGCTGTGGTAACATGGAAACTGTTGGAGATATTTTCGTGCCATGTGATGCTGGTGATGTATTAAAAAAATCCATTGCTTTATTCGTGCCATGTGATACATGTATGTCCTAACTTGATAATTAACAACTTGTGCATAATGGATACTCTTTGGGGTTCACTATTCCAAGCAGTGATGCTCCCAAAAGTGAGTACCTTTGCATGATTGATCGCTAGGTTTTGCGCCCACTGGTGCTCTCGGGTCAACTTTATGTTTAAAACGATGGGTGCTCGCGTTCCCATTGGATGTCTGTAACAGTTGTCCGGGAAGCAAATTATATTCAAACAATTCCAACAGATCTCGGACCTGCTTATATAAATACAGGTGCTGAGCGACGTCAGTGTAACTCATAGTCGCAGCATTACCCTCTCACTTGAAAGTGCAGTAAGCGGCTTTTCCTCAACTCCCTCCGCTTTTGTTTCAGATATATACAATGCGAGATAAAATAAGGAAGCTGGTTTTTCTTCTTTTACTTCCACGCTTTGTTTCATGCTCAGGAAGATGGCCATTGCCCTTCGTTTACTGTCGGCACCTTCATTGGCGATGATCAGGCCGAAAGCATCGACAATGATCGACGGAAGCGTCGTAGATGCAAGACCCAGACCCTCTCCGAAAACATCCATCTCGTTGAACCTCAAACTGGCGGGAATGGTCGCGGATGGCCCTTTCTCCAGGCAGATGTTCCCCATAAGATCCTATGATGTGGGAGCAGATGAAAATGCATCTATGGAGACATTCGTCAAGCATTTCCAGGTTTAAAATAAACCCTAAATTTGGCATTAATTGCATGCTCGCTTTGGCTTTCGTGGCATCTAATTTTTAACGTATATATGTGCTGCGATATTTATGCATGTGTACATCCATGAGCAGTACATGGTTAATATTATCCAGACATGGATAATCGGAAGCTAACTTAGCTATGCATGTATGTACGTGTCAGAATAAGGTTAATTAGAGAAAGTTAACATGTTTTTATAGATACAGAAATCCATGTATTTGTCTGTAAAAACCTGTCTGATTTTGTAGTTTCTAACTCGTGAGTGGTCATACTAAAATATTTGTATTTCTCAAAATATGGGTACAGGAAACATCGATCAGCCACTTTCCTGCACATGGGCTCCCAGTGGATGGATACGGAACGACACCTGAGATGTTCAAGAGAGATTTGGTATGGGTGACGACCAGGATGCATGTTGTTGTGGACATCTACCCTTCTTGGTCAGTACATCCTTTCAAAGCATACAGAATCCTTCTTGCTTTTCGATTGCATGATGATTCATGGATACCTTCGTTCAATTATCACAGGGGAGATGTCGTCGAGGTTGAATGTTGGTTCGGAAAGTCTGGTAATAATGGGATCAAACGTGAGTGGCAAGTGCGAGATTTCTTGACAGGAAACACAATTGCAAGGGCCTCGAGGTCAGTCCACAGCAAGCTACTTTTCTTTCCGTGTCTCATATATGATTGAGATCAATGCTTGTTAATATCGTCTTTTTTAACTTATGATCTTGTCATAAAATATTTTACTACTCAGTATCAACTTACTGTACTTGCAGTGTGATTTTAATGATGAATAAAGTGACAAGGAAGATGTCCAAGATGCCAGACGAGGTCAAAGCCGAGATGGATTGCTTCCTTGTTGCCCGTGATCCCATTATTGCTGACGATGATATTAGAAGGATCCCAAAGCTTGACCCTAACAAAACCAATTGTGTTCAACAAGAGTTTGTCGTATGTCTCTCCTTTCAATATATATGATTGTTCTAAACCATATCTAGTTCGCATTTTTTTAACCTTTTGTCTACCTTGACATAACTATGACTATGATTTGATTTATGGTTGGTTTTTTGTTACCTTGTATATACAGCCTCATTGGAGTGATTTGGATATGAATCAACATGTCAACAATGTCAAATATATCAACTGGATTATTGAGGTATATGTGCTTCTCATAAATTATTTCTTGATTTTTTTCATTCATAGCTATAAATCAGACCATTAATCATTATAGAATAAGTATGTCATGATATAAAACATACAAATATTGTTATAGTGTTCGAATAACAAAGACAACTTTGTTTCTCCCAAATGAGATCTACACTATGTTACTAACCAAGATTGTGAAAAAAAGTTGACTCTTTCATTCCTCTCCCTTATAATAAGGCGAAATAAAATGCCAAATTTCCCTCTTTTCATTATATTGAAGCTGCTAGACTGAACATAATAAAAAAAAATCGGACATAAATAATAGATACCTTTTTCCTGCAACAATGTGTAGTTGTGCGTAGATTGCTTCTCCCTTTAGAGCCATTACAGTCATTACTCATTATATGTTATGCTATGCATGCAAAAGAGTCTTCATCCATGATAATTAATAATAATTTCACTACAATTTTCAAATTGATTTTTTTAATTTTAAGTATCTGTTTAATCAATTTCTAAGTATTTTAACTTCACAGGGTGTTCCAGTATCAGTACTGGAAGATTACGAGCTCGTTGAAATGAAGCTCGAGTATAGAAGAGAATGCCTCAGGAATAACGTGCTTAAGTCCATCACTAGTGTCAAGAGCGATGGGACTTCTAGCTCCACTGTGGAGTGCCACCACCTTTTGCAACTGGAAGATGGGAGCGAAATCATGAGGGGTTGGACTACTTGGAAGACAAAGCTCAACACCACGTCTTGATGCAATTGCATAAACCAATATGAAGTTTCACAAGACAAATGAGAACCGATGTATTTGACCGAAGTTAGATTTCCCCACATTAATTCTTGTGTTGATCAATAAGTACTGCACTCCTTATGTATCTCGTATGGTTATATATATAAACAGATCAGGCTTGGTTTGTGCAATGTGAAGGAGAGATGGATTAAGTTAGATAACAAAGTATTAAGTCCAATTGATGTTCTTTTTCATGAATTAAAATCGGGAGAAACATGCACATGGCATTGTCTATGAACGTGTAAGGTTAAGGAGGAGTCAGAAGTTTTTTTTTCATTTTATTAGAAGGATATAGTGATGAAAATACATGATCATATTTTTCGAAAAAAACCAAAATAATCCGTCAAGAAATGGACAGTCCCCTTAAACCCAGTAAACTATTGTGGTAAAAGCTTTTAAAAACAGATTTGATAACCCACTCTATGTGGCCCCTCCTATCGCTTCCAGATCCAATAAATCAGGGAGATTTGTGCCCATCCAATCAATCGTGACCTGTCCTGATTCATCATTATAGGGTCATGGTAGACCATGCAACGAGCGCTTGATTGTAATGAGTATCCGGATTAATATGAACGGATCACGAGTACCCGCAGATACCTGTGGGACCGAGTATGTATGGAACATAATGCATGCTGGTAACTTGCTCCATTTAATTGCTATGCAAATCTGATGTTGCAGTTGAGGAATCCGGAGAAGACCTCGAAGCATCACAGTCATAGTGTGGAAAATTCAAGCGAGCGCATTGGGCATAGCATTAGAAGCCTCCTCATAAACACGGACAACCTCCTTGGCTGTTTCAAATGTGTCGAATCAGAGGTGTTCAACATCTCTTTGTTCTCGAAGTCCAGTGACCCACTTCTACCAGAGCATGGATCGTCTGCTGTAGCGGGAACTGCAGCAGAGTCTGCAGTAACGGCTGGAGCCACTAGATCTTGATCGAGCAGTTCACATGATTTTGCACTTTTTGTGAGCTCGTACCGTGTAAAATCGTGTGAACCGCTCGATCAAGATTGAGCGGCGCAAGCAGTTATGGCAGCCGTGTTGTCTCACGCCTCGAAATTTGTGGGCTGCAATTAGTGGACCACCTCTTTCCCCTTTGATGCAACACTTCGTTTTCTTTTTACAAATAAGAAAGTGGTCAGATATTACCTTGTAGTTGTTCAAAGTGAATCTACATTTTAGCAAACAATGCGAAAAAAATCTCGACTGTGCAAGTTGGGCTGTATAGTTTTTTAATGAGTAGCATATAACATATAATCAAAAATTTTCACTCCATCTGGCTTCCATTGAAGAAAAATCAATGTATTTCTTTAATCTAAAAATTTATAGCCCCAAAATTCAGGCAATTGACCCCAAAATCAATCTTATTTCTTCGGAGTACTGGCCCTGAATTTGACATCCACGGGCCTAAAATAATATTTTTAAGAATCAGACGTACGTCGTTACCATGAAGTGATCAATCCAGTCGTACATCAGCAAGCAGATAAGACGGTTCTGCTTTTGTGGGAAGGGGAGATTACGTTTGCTCACAGATCGTGCAGTTGGATGTAGCGACGCTAACACGTTCCAGAGGCTCGCGGTGACGGGGCAGATGGGAGCTTGAGCCGAAGGAGGCACTGGGAGCAAGACGTAGCCTTGAACCTTAAGTAGGGGTGCTAATCGAATCGAATACCTTTGAATCCACCTGGATTCTAATTCAATTCATTATAAAAGTTTCGAATCCAAACTCGAATCGAATTTTAAACGAATTTGTCAACTTAAATTCATATTCAATTCATTTTAAGTTTCGAATATTCAAATTCGATTCATTTTATTTCGAATTTGTAATGTAAATTGATGTTTTAGAGCTTATATAACTAATATTATATGAAGAATAATATATAATATGAATATTTTATTGTGTAATTCTAATTTTGAATATATATCACTAAGATAAGTTGAAAAAATATTATATAATAAATACAATGAAAAAAGTACCTAATTTCTACAAATATGTTTAATTTTTAAATCTAAATATACCTTTTTTATGAGAATGAATATAGAAATACAATATAATTATATGAGGCTATCAAAGAGTTAAAATATCATTGACGAAAAAACTGAACACATTATAATAACCATTGCATGTTTAAACAAGATAAGATCAAACTTATATAGTAAGTTGATACAAATTAATATTATTACTTAAAATAATGGGAATAGTAAAAAATAACGCAACGATATAAAACCTCTTCATTAAGTATGGTGATCTTCACTATCAAAAAACTTAACAATGATAATCATCATGGATTGCTATGCATGGAAAATCAAAACATAAAAGCAGAGGAGAGATATCTAGATAAATTTTGAGCCACGACAAATGTTGAGGAACTCGAAGTAGCAAAACCATCATTTTCATGTGCTAGGATAAAGGCCACCATAATCTACTATGGATTTTTAAAATCTTTGGTAGATAATGAAAAATATAATGGAAAAGGTAGTGCAAGTAATGTGGGAACATGAAAATAAATGTGTGGGTGAGGAATTAAAATAACAATCTTACACATTTGATCTTTTCTAGTAGATTTTATAACTTATATTTTTCTATTCTTTTTTATATTCAATATTCAGTCTTTAACTAACAGGATTATACATGCATATACACACATACACACACACGTACACATTAAATTGGGATGACTTAAATGCTTTGCAATCCTCTTAATACCTTAAAATTTCTCAAGAGCATGTTGAGATCGATTTTTACTTCTACAAAGTAACTCATATCTAAGCTATTGTCATTATGCTAAAATAAGAAGTAAAGATGAGAACTTAGATGTTTTGTATAACCTGATGAACCGAAAAATCCCCAATACTCGGGTGAAATATAATAGCTCAAAGGTCGTTGCGACCCGGATCCCGGAAATCAATCGGTCAATCAAGAAAGTAAAGTTCATACCACCAAAATCAAAGAAAATCAATCAAAACATGATAGCGGTCCTGGCTATTGGATTAGCCTGGTATAGCGACCAAGGTCGGACTCAGGGAGCACGTGATGGCCTCGCGGCCTACGAAGTAGTCAAAGATAAACTAAAATAAAATAAAAGGTATTTTTGGTGGATTTTCAATTTTTATAAATTTTTTAGATTTTTAATTAATTGAGAAAACAAGGCAAACAAGGAAACAAGGCAATTCAATAATTTATTTAATGCATCAAAAATCAAGCAGAAATTCAAATAAAAATGTTTTTATGTGTTTTATAATTTTTACTGTTTTTGTTCAATTTTTGAGTTTTTCTGATTTTTAATTTAATTTTCTAAAAATAAAACAATGTAAGAAAATAAAGGTACTGTCCAACCGAGCTTGAGGGGCTTAGATAAAATATTTAAAAGTCCCCAATAAGCCTAGAGGTAATTTTCCTGTAAAGAGAAGGAAACAAGGAAAATTTAGGCACCTTAATTATTATTTTTGGTTTTTTAGATTATTCATTAGAATTTTGATGAGTTTTATGTGTTTTTCAATTTTCATGAGTTTTATATAATGAAAAATGGCCAAAATTGGCTAGAAAATCAAACACAACAAAAGAAACAGTAGCTATTTTTTTTGTAATTTTTAGATAGCTTTTGATATTTTTTTGTGAATTTTTAAATCAGACAGTAAAGAAAATGGTTGTTTTTTGATTTTTTAAAAAATATCAAATAAAAGCAAAAATGTCTCCAAAAATTCTAGAAAATTTTACAACATGGCAGGAGCCATGTGTCCAATTTTCATTGAATTCAGAGTTAATTTGCTATTTTATTAAAACTAAAGATCAAGCAACAGTGCACAGGGACCTATCTGCAAATATAATAGAGTTCCGGGCCCCCTGGAGAACAAGCTTGGAAACTATAGGGTAAGGAATACAAAATACCCCCCGGGCCACGCACGATACACGTGACTCAGGCCTGGGGGGACCTGATTGTCATTCCTATTTATAAAAGTATAAAAATAACAAGCCAAAAACACGGGGCCAATAATGCAAACACACCAAAAACCACGTGTCGATGCACGTGTACACAACAAACAGGGGTATAAATGCAAATATGATAAACAGTAGGGTCCTTAGTGCAATTTTTACAAAAATAAAAGAACTAAACTATGTATTTACAGGACTAAAAACTAAATGCAAAAAGTAGAGGGGCCTAAGAGCAAATACCCCTTATTAAATCTCGAGGGCTGGATGCGTGCCACGTAGCAGATCGAACGGTGGAGAGAAGTGAGCGCGCAACAAGTGAAACCCTCGGAGCTATCCGACGGCTAGGAAGAGCCCACGTGGATGATCGAACGACTGAGCTACGACGTGAGGCTGCGAAGGGGGCCTGGCTCGGATCGGACAGAGGAGGTGAAGCCACGTCCTGGATCTGACGGCCGCAATGCGTCGTGGCTTAACCTCGCTGGATCAACGGTGGCGATCGAACCTCAAGGATCTGGCGGTCAGTGCTGCTCTGTGAATGAACGGACGAGATTTAATCTGGAGCGTCGAGGTTGATCTGACGGTCGGGGAAGATGGTGGAAGAACAGTTGGCCGGCGAGCTTCGCCGGCCCGATGCACGCGTTACGATCCTCCCCTGCTGCTCCTGAAGAGTGGAAAAGCTCCGTCGTGAAGCTCCGCAGCTGATGGCGGTCTCCGATGAAGGCGGGGAGCTCCGGAGAGCTCCGGCGACGCGGAAGACCTGGAGCTCCTGTGCTCTGAAGTCTCGACCTCCAGATGAAGTCAAATAGGCTTGATACCTGCACAGGAAGAAAGAAGGGTCAAGGGCAAACTGCCTCGACCCGTCAGAGCACGCGAAGGATGAACGATGCGTCGATATGGAGGCTCTCCGGCGAGCGACGGAGGGTGAGAGCCGATATCCCTACTCCGGGGCGAGTCAGGGGGAATGGAGGGTCGAAGAAGGTGGAGAGGAGTCTGGTGGACGTGGTGGCGGTGCCGGATGGCCAAATGGATGGACGGAGACGAAGGGCGGAGCTGGCGGAGCTACGGCTACCGGAAACGAAAAATCCTAAACTAAGCTACTCTACGGGCTAAAAAGGCTACCTGATGGAGGCGGTCGACTAGGCTGAAGCTCAGCAAGCTCCTGGGTCATTGCCTGCAAGGGGGCATCATCTCCCCGAGGCTTTAGCACGCTCGCGGCGGTGCACGGCGGTGAAAACCACTGGATCAGTGGCTCCCGGCTTCCTGAGCCTCGCTGCAACTCCCACAAGCTCCGCTGTCACTCAGGCAAGGTGGAGGAGGTCACAGGCGACGAGGGGGAGATCCAAAGATGCGGGAAAATGTCACCGGAGGAGATGCTTTATATGCTCAGGGATCCGGGAAGAGATGGGTCGGGTGAGTCGCTCGTGCCTCGGATCCCTAAGATCCACCCCGGGCGAAGATCTGGAATGATCAAGGAATAATCGGGGCCCGGGGTTAAGGTATTTGGCAATCGGGTCGTCTGTGGAGAAAATGTAGAAATCAGGTCGGTCAGGACAAACCCGGCTCTGGTGGTCCTGGGGGGAGAGTTGACCGGGGGTCAACATCCCCCGTGGACCAATCAGAGCCCGCCAATTATTGGAATTTTGTAAATTAGATAATAAATAGAAAATGCACAAATTTCAAAAAACTCAAAACATGAAAATATTTATTTTATTTTATTTCTATTTTTTGTGATTTTTAATTAATTTTTCAAAATAAAAATAAGGTATTTACATAATAGAGCTATATATAGGTATATGTACAATATAGGATTTTTAATTTTGATTTTTAATTAGTTATTTTTATACATTTTTATCCCCATTTTTTACTTTATTTATTTATAGCATAAAAGTAGGAATAAAAAGATATTTTTATTTTATTTTTACTATTTATATACATAGGTGGAATAAATACATATGTACATATATATACATGGTATATTTACAATGTATTTTTGGTTTTTAATTTTGTTATTTTTATTTTGTTTTTGTTTTTATTGTTTTTATTTTATTTATTTACAACATAAAATATAGAGTATTTACAAAATTTTTAGGATTTTAATTTATTTATTTATAGGATAAAATAAATATAGAAGAGTGGACTATCTACATGGTGACTATGTACAAATGTTCTATTTTTATTTTCTTTTTGATTTTTCTATTTTTATCTTGATTTTTACAATAAATATATACACAATATATACAAGTCATTTTATTCTAATTTTTAGAGGAAAATATTTTTATTCTATTTACAAAAATATTTACACACATGAGCCCCTATCTCCCTCTACTTTGGCTTTTATGCGGTCAGGCTCATGCTGAGCCCTCCCTTGGGGTTAGGTCGCTCAATATTTATTCTAAATATTTCCATCTTTTTCTTTTTGTTCTTTATTCTTTTATTTTAGCACAAAAACATGCTAATTATTAATTTTTGCACAATGCATGCCTTTTGCTAATTATTTATATTTACAACTATCTACATGTATTTGCAAAGGTTTTTGTAGCTAAAATATAAGAATAAAGAGTGATGAATGAGTATTCATCACCCCCCTATACTTAACTTTGCTAGTCCCTTAGCAAACACTTATTTGAAAAAGAAGTGAAAAAGAAGAAAGAAAAAGAAAAAGAGAAGAATGTACATGGATCAAGGTTGATTATTGAACTTGCCTTCATTAAATTGAGGTATGGAGCTTGATCAGATCTTTGGATTATTAATGTGTCGGAACCTTATTTGGACTTAAGTTTAAAACTCAACAGCCTTTAAGTTCCACTAATCTATAACCAAGACTCCTCAATGCTCCAGATCAGAACAAGTCATCAATCACAAACCCTGAAGACCATGAGTCTTTTCTTGTCCTGTGAATGTGAGGTCTAAGCTCTCCACCTCAGAAATGGCAACTTGACAACCCTCCCCAACAAGGTAACTCTATGACCTCAATCTGGCCACTCTTTCCTCGAGGAGCGGGGTATTCCCTTCTAAGTTCAAGTTCAACCGGCTCAAGAAGAGGAGGAAGAAGAGAATGGACCATGGCCAGTGTAGCCATGTATGCAGTGTAGCCAAGTCTCCCTGCTGCAAGCTACATAAGGTAGGGCATGGATCTCAAGCTTTGCTTATTGCACTCTATATACATACTCCGGTGGGATCATCATTTTCTCTCAGAACCACCACTTTTTTGGAGTTATTTTCTTTTTGCATTTTTTTTCAAGTGCATCTATACAGCATATACATGTGCAGCATATATACAAGGAGTTTTTCCTCTTGAGCCGGTAGACTATCCCTCTTTTGAAGCTTTATTGCAACCCACAACTCCCATCGTTAGACCTCATGGCAACCAGATCAAGTTGAGATGCACTTCCTTCACTAAAAGAAGAAGAGAGGTTCCGCCTAGAAGTACTACCCTCATATGCTACCCCAAGTCAAGGAAGACTGCCTCCTCACCACCTCATCCGTAGAGAGCTCGGTGCAAAGTGCTGGTGTCCAAGTAAAGCCATTGTCTATATGAGTCATGTGTTGTTGTTAAGTGTTCTACTTAGGCTCATTGAGATGACATATGATCATAGCCGAGTGGACTCAAAGAATTAAGTCACCATGGACCTGAAAAGCCTTAAACCTAAGCCCTATAAGGTTCCTCTTAGAAGTTAGGTGGATTAAGATCTTAATCAAGCTCCATTTCTCAATTTGATTCCAGACTAGTTTAAATGTCAACTATCATCCAGAAAAACTATATACATATGTACAAAAGATGCTATTTACACAAATTTTACAACCATGCAAAATTTTTGAAAAATGTTTTGAAATCATGAATGGATGATGCATGAAGTGCAAGTTTTGCAAAAGTACATACACACATTTACACAAGATTTTTGCAAACTTTTGATTTTCAAAACATTTTGGAAAAAATTTGTACTATATACATAATTTTGATAAGAAAATATTTACACAAGCTTTACACAAAAGGTTTTTGAAATCATTTTTACAAAATAATCTGTACACTAGCTATTTATGTGCAAATAAAAGAATGTTTATGTACATTAAAAATTTTTAATTTTTGTGATTTTTAGGGTTTTTAGCCATTTTATTTATTTACACACACACACAAAGTACGAGTTATGGCTAAAGTATATATGAAATATATACATACCCCCCTATACTTAGCTCGAACGATGTCCTCAGAGTCAAGAGCGATGAAGAAGACATAACTCGTGTTAGGTATAGGGAAGTGAAAAGGAAGGCTATATACAAAGACGAATAAATGAATAGAAAGTCAAAAAGGAACTCGGGTCTTCCCCCTATACTTAGGATCAAGTAATCCTAAGTATAGCAGGCTGTACACAAAGGGAAACCGAGTGAAGAATATACAGGGTCTACCCTCCCATACTTAGGGTAAAATATCCCTAAGTATAGGCAGCAAAACAGGGGTAGCAAGACACGAAGAAAATCAAAGAATATTTACAAGAAGAAGGGGCATCACTCCCCCTATAAGTAAGGTGAAGAACCTTAAGTATAGGCAACACAACAGAAGTGATGAAACAGAACGAATGAACAACCCGGTGTTTTCACCCCCCTATACTTAGGATGAGCAATATCCTAAGTATAGCAAAGATAATCCTAAGCAAGACCTGGGGTGAAAACAAGAACGGAAGAAAGAAAGATCAAAGTAAGACAAAACACGTATATACAAAAGATTACAATGTTGAGGTGCCTCTCAACAAGCGCTAGATTTTACGCCCCTAGCTGGGCGCAAAGGCTAGGACAAAGTTGTATCCAGGTTCAGGACGGCATCGGTAAGGCGAATGTCGTACTGTCGTCGCAGTCTCGGTATGGGAACAACGACGAACTCAACAGTGTAAAGTAAGACACCCAGGTATGCAACCAAGCGGGTGTCTGCTACCGGCCAGTGATATGGAAATAAGTGATCGGGATCCGGTAGCACAAAAGAAATCATCGGCTCTGGATCAGACTGGAGTGAGATTGTGGAGCCGAAGAAATCAAACGTGGAGAAGGATGGATCAGTAATAGAATCCTCCACGTCAATCAGTGTCTCAAACAGATGTGGACAATCAAGATCGGGAGACTCTCTAAGAAGACTGATATCCGATGAACAGAATAGAATCAGATCAGGCAAATCATCGAATATCTCCAGAATGGGCTCATCCTCGCGAGGGTTGTCGAGGTGAGAAAACTCAGAATCACAAGGATCAAAAGACTCGGTTTCGTGTTCCGCCAGAGCGGAAGCACTCTCAGCAGGTGAAACCGAGTACTCATCGAGTGCGGCATCCTCCCGCAGATAACCCTCGGGGAGAGATGCAAGATCGGAAGTGACAAGAAGAGGATCAGGATCTAGATGGGCATCGGCACTGCTATGAAGTATCCACTCGGTGCACCAGGCTGCATCATCATCGAAAGTGTAGGTCTCAGCAATCTGGAAGCAGGAGAAGGAACTAGTCAACACCGCGAAAGCTAGTAAAGTGTCTGCGGCTGATCCTCGTGATGTGGTTATGCTGGCTGCTAACTGGTCCTCAGCGAGTGTATCTGTCTCGTCATAGTGGAGGACAAAGGGTTCGAAGACCGGATTCTCTGTGTCTGTAATCTCAAAGTGGTGTCCCTCATCGAGCTGTGGCTGCGGGGCTGAGTCCTGGTAGCTGTCCGCGTCCAAGAAGTAACTCTGCAGAAAGGAAGCTGAGTCCTCCGGGACTGGAATCTAAAGTAGCTGAGTCAATGGCTGCAAAAGATGGGGCTCCTCCAGCTCCTGGAGTATCAGAAGATCTGATATCCAAGACTCGTCGACTGGAAACTCTGGGGCTGCCTCGAACTCCAGCTGGAAAACCAACGGGAACTTGATGACCGTCTAAATGACCAAGGCAAAGGTGTCTAAAATGTCGTTGAGACCTCAATCACTTAGACTCGGGTCAACAAGAAAAATGAACCACTTAATGCAAATAAAATCAATCAAAACGGAGAAGCGGTCCTGCTATGTGTTTAACCTGGTATAGCTCCCAGGGTCGAACTCGAGGAGCACGGATTGGCCGAAGGCCTACGAAGTAGTAAAAATAAATAAAATAAAAGAGGAAAATGTTTTGAGTGGTTTTTTAATTATTTTTATATTTTTTGGATTTTTAATATGTAAAGAAAATAATAAAAACAAAAACAATCACACTTTGACAAATTATTTAAGGCATCAAAATTCAACCAAAAATCAAAATTCAACCAATAACAATTTTTGGTGAATTTTTGATAATTTTCTGATGTTTATTTTATTTTCTAAAAATCAAAAAGTGGCTATAAACAGTGACACTGTCCATCCAGGCCAAAAGTCCCTAGATAAAATATCTAAGGCCTTAAAATGGCGTGGAGGTAATTTTCCTATAAAGTAAATAAAACAAGGAAAATTCAGACACCAATTTTATTATTTTTGGGTTTTTAATGAATTTATTAGAATTTTTATGGGTTTTTGAGTGTTTTTAAGTTTTTAGGTTTTTTAAGCAATGAAAAATAGCCAAAATTGGCTAGAAAATCAAGCAAACTAAACTAAACAGTAACTAATTTTTATAGAATTTTTAGGAGAGTTTTTATATTTTTTTGTGATTTTTAAATCTAGACAGTAGCAAAAACTAAGGTTTATGAATTTTTAAAAATAGCAAACACAATCAAAAATGTCCTCAAAAATTCACAAAAATCCTACACCATGGCAGGAGCCATGTGTCAAATTTTCATCGAATTTGGAGGTGATTTGATATTTTATTCAAAAATAACAAAAGGGTACTGTGCACATGGACTGAAATGCAAATACCTAAAGTTCTGGGGGTCCCGGTGCAATTAACCCAGCAAAACACGTGCAAAGCGCGTGCCTGGGGCACTCAGGGACCTATATGTAAGAAAAATAAGTCCCGAGGACCTATTGGTAACACGTACCAAAAGTCCAGGGGGCTCAGTTGCAAATAACCCAAGATATCACGCACATGCGAAATTAAACCATTCACAGGGGCATAAATGCAATTAATTAAAAAGTTTCATTCATTCATAAACATCCAGAACTACAAGGGCATAGATTGCAAATACACCAACAAAACACGTGACGAAGCACGTGGCTCACAACAGGCAGGGGTATAAGTGCAAATATCTAAAGCTCAGGGTCCTCTATGCAATTAAACCTAAAACTAAACAACGTATTTAAATATTTACAGGACTAAAGCTAAATAAAAACAGAAGCGGGGCCTAAGGGTAATTTACCCTTTATTAAGCGGGTCGTTGGATGCGCTCCACGTGGCTGATCTGACGGGTACGGCTGGTGGGCGCTCCAGATGGCGTCTCCTCGGATCGAACGCTCAAAACAGCTCCGGAGATGGACGGCTCAGATCAGAACTGGAGCGAAGAGGCACGATCAACGGCTCTGGAGGATTCTGGAGGAACTGATGGCCGGCGAACTTCGCCGGCCTCGTGAAGGCGCCTCCGGCCTCCTCTGCTGCGCCTGAGTATCGGAGGAGCTCCGACGTGAAGGTGCGCAGCTGCTGCTGTCCTTCGATGCCCCAGCCAAGCTCGGGGGAGCTCCGACGAGGGGGGGCGGAGGTGAAGCTCCTGGGCTGGATATCGAGAGGCCTCAGATGGCCTCCTCTGGACCTGCAAAACCCCTCAGGAGATTCGCGGGTCGAGGGCAAAGTGCCTCGACCCAGTTAGGCGACGTGAAGGTGACTGGTGCGTCGGGGCGGCGGGCTCCGGCAAAGGGGGAGGACGGTGGAGCCCGGTTCCCAGCTCCTGTGCGAGCTGGGTTGTGTGAGTGGGTGGAGAACGTGCAGCGGAGAGAGGCAAACGTGTGGGTCGGGTCCGATGGTCGAACGGTGGTCGGAACCGGGGTGAATCGAAGGAATACGACGGCGGGACGAATTGGGGCAAAATGGAAATCAGATGAAATGGCTAAGCTAAGAGGGTTCCTGGGTGAAGGAATGGGCTGTGGTCGAGCTTGCGCAGCTCTGGGTCTTCGCCTCAAGGAACGCCGACGTCCGAGGCTCGAGCTCCAACTCAGGGCGGAGCACGGCGGTGATACTCGCCGGATCAGTGGTATCCTCCTCCTCGCCTCGCTGCAACATGTGGAGACGCTCGCTGTCACTCATGCGATCACTCTGGAGCTCACAGGGAATAAGGGGAATGACCAAAGATGGAGAATTAGGGTGGCGGAGCGGAGCTTAAGTATGCTGGCGGGTCCGGGAAGAAGGGCGCGGGTAGGGCGATGTAGCGCGGATCCCGAGGCGAAGGCTCCGGCGAGGTTCTCGGGTATGACGTGAGCAATCCGGAGCTGGGGTTTGGGTGATAGGCAATCGGGTTGAGCGGGAAAAAATCCAAGAAGTTGGGTCCGCCACTCAAACCCGTGGGAAGTGGTCCTGGGGGGGCCAGTTGACCGGGCGGTCAACATCCCCAGGAGCCAATGCGCTTCGGCCACGTGGCTGAATCTTGAGATGACAAATACACATAGCTAGGGGCCGAATCTGCAAAAACTCAAAATATGAAATATTTTTATTTTATTTTTTTCTATTTTTTGGTGATTTTTAATTAATTTTTGGAAATAAAAATAAGGTATTTACATTATATGTACTATATATAGGTATATACACAATGTGTGGGGTTTTGATTTTTGATTTTTATATATTATTTTTATACAATTTTATCCTTATTTTATATTTTATTTATTTATAGAATAAAATAAGGAATAAGAGGATGTTTTTATTTGATTTTTATTATTTATGTACATAGGTAAAATAAATAGATATGTACATCTATATACATGGTATATGTACAATGTATTTTTGTATTTTTAATTTTGTTATTTTTATTTGATTTTTGTTTTGATTATTTTTATTTTATTTATTTACAATATATAGCATAGAGTATTTACAAAAAGTTTGGAAAATAACTTTATTTATTTACAAGGTTAAATAAATATATTGGTATGGTTTATGTACATGGTGAAAGGGTATTTTTAATCTTTTTGATTTTTAGCTTTTTATTTTGTTTTTATATTAATAAATACAAGCATATTTTTGGTGAGGAAAAATATTTTTATTTATTTACATAAATATTTACACAAGAGCCCCTATCTCCCTCTACTTGGCTTTTATGCGGTCAGGCCCATGCTGAGCCCTCCCTTGGGTTAGGTTGCTCAATATTTATTCTAAATATTTCCCTCTTTTCTTTTTAATCTTTATTCTTTTATTTTTGCACAAAAACATGCTAATTATAGGTTTTTACACAATGCATGCTTTTGCTAATTATTCCTATTTACACATATCTACATGCATTTGCAAAGGTTTTTGTAGCTAAAATATAAGAATAAAGAGTGATGAATGGGTATTCATCACCCCCCTATACTTAACTTTGCTAGTCCCTTAGCAAACACTTATTTGAAAAAGAAGTGAAAAAGAAAGAGAGAAAAAGAAAAAGAGGATGTACATGGATCAAGGTTGATTATTAAACTTGCCTTCATTAAATTGGGGGATGGAGCTCGATCAGATCTTTGGATTATTAATGTGTCGGAACCTTATTTAGACTTAAGCTTAAAACCTAACAGCCTCTAAGTTCCACTAATCTATAACCAAGACTCCTCAATGCTCCAGATCAGAACAAGTCATCAATCACAAACCCTGAAGACCATGAATCTTTTCTTGTCCTGTGAATGTGAAGTCTAAGCTCTCCACCTCAGAAATGGTAACTTGGAAACCCTCCCCAACAAGGTAACTCTATGACCTCAATCTGGCCACTCTTTCCTCGAGGAGCGGGGTATTCCCTTCTAAGTTCAAGTACAACCGGCTCAAGAAGAGGGGGAAGAAGAGAATGGGTCAAGGCCAGTGTAGCCAAGTACCCTTGGGAGCTTGACCAGTGTAGCCAAGTCTCCCTGCTGCAAGCTACAATAGGTGGATCATGAAACCAAGCTTTGCTTATTGCACTCTATATACATACTCCGGTGGGATTATCATTTTCTATCAGACCCACCACTTTTTTGGAGTTTTTTTCTTTTTGCACATTTTTTTTTCAAGTGCATCTGTACAACATATACATGTGCGGCATATATACAAGGAGTTTTTCCTCTTGAGCCAGTAGACTATCCCTCTTTTGAAGCTTTATTGCAACCCACAACTCCCGTCGTTAGACCTCATGGCAACCAGACCAAGTTGAGACGCACTTCCTTCACTAAAAGAAGAAGAGAGGTTCCGTCTAGAAGTACTACCCTCATATGCTACCCCAAGTCAAGGAAGACTGCTTCCTCACCACCTCATCCGTAGAGAGCTCGGTGCATAGTGCTGGTGTCCAAGTAAAGCCACAATCTATATGAGTCATGTGTTGTTGTTAAGTGCTCTACTTAGGCTCATTGAGATGACATGTGATCATAGCCTAGTGGACTCAAAGAATTAAGTCACCATGGACCTGAAAAGCCTTAAACCTAAGTCCTATAAGGTTCCTCTTAGAAATTAGGTGGATTAAGATCTTAATCAAGCTCCATTTCTCAATTTGATTCCATGCTAGTTTAAATGTCAACTATCATCCAGAGAAACTATATACATATGTACAAAAAGATGCTTATTTACACAAATTTTACAATCATGCAAAATTTTTGAAAAATGTTTTGAAATCATGAATTGATGATGCATGACGTGCAAGTTTTGCAAAAAGATATTTACACACATTTACACAAGATTTTTGCAAACTTTTTATTTTCAAAACATTTTGGAAAAATTTTGTACTATATACATAATTTTGATACAAAAATATTTACACAGGCTTTACACAAAAGATTTTTGAAATCATTTTTACAAAAATACTTTGTACACTAGCTATGTATGTGCAAATAAAAGAAGATTAATTTTTGTGGTTTTTAGCCATTTTATTTATTAACACACTCACACAAAGTACGAGTTATGGCTAAAGTATATATGAAATATATACACACCCCCCATACTTAGCTCGAACGATGTCCTCAGAGTCAAGAGCGATGGAGAAGACATAACTCGTGCTAGGTATAGGAAAGTGAAAAGGAAAGCTATACAAAAAGGAAATGAAAAGTCAAGAGGGACCCAGGTCTCCCCCCTATACTTAGGATCAAATAATCCTAAGTATAGCAGGCTGTATACTAAGGGAAAACCTGAGTGCAGAATGTACAGGGTCTACTCCCCCTATACTTAGGGTGAAATATCCCTAAATATAGGCAGCAAAAACAGGGGTAGATAGGAACAAAAGAAATACCCGAAAGGTCTCACATCCCCCTATACTTAGGTTAAAGTGCACCCTAAGTATAGCATAATCACAAGATGAAGGAAGGGATGTGGGACTAAAGAATGTAGTGATATGGACATCTGGATCTATACAAGTCGGAAGATCAGTGAAACTCAGGCGTGAGATGCATTAGATGTGAGTCAAAGACCGCATCTCACGCAAAATGAATAGGGGCAAGATCAACGACCCGCGGCTCATGATCTAGAAATGGCTTGAGCCGCTGGCCGTTACTCGAAAGGTACTCTCAGAAGACAACTCAGATATGTCGATGCTACCGTTGTCGTGTACCTTTCTAACCAGATAAGGTCCTTTCCATTTGCTCTGAAGCTTCCCTGGAAATAATCGTAGCCTCGCATCAAACAACCATACTCTCTGTCCAATCTCAAAATGCTTGTGGCTGATATGAGAATCATGCCACTCCTTGACTTTCTCCTTATAATGTAGGCTGCTTGAGAAAGCTGCATCTCTAAGCTCCTCCAGGGCAGCTAGCTCTTCCCTCCTCTGGTCTCCCATACCATCTGGATCCATCAAAATATCTGTAACTGCCCAAAGTGACTTGTGCCTCAGCTCAACAGGTAAATGGCATGGCTTTCCATATACGAAGCGAAAGGGAGATGTGCCCAAAGGTGTCTTGAAAGACGTCCTATATGCCCACAAGACCGAGTCCAAAAGCTGTGACCAATCCTTTCGATCCGGGCGGACGACTTTCTGCAAAATAGTCTTGATCTCCCTATTCGACACTTCGGCTAGACCATTTGTCTGTGGATGGTAAGGTGTAGCCACACGATGGTCTATGCCGAACTCGCTAGCAAGTGCCTTTACCTGGTCGTTGATGAAGTGAGACCCCCCATCAGAAATCAGAACTCGTGGAACCCCGAACCGCGTGATGATGTGCTTCCTCAAAAATCTGCAAACTGTCCTCGCATCAGCGGCTCGGGCGGGGATAGCCTCCACCCAACGACTCACATAATCAACGGCCAACAGAATGTACTCAAATCCCTGACTCTTAGGGAATGGACCCATGAAATCGATGCCCCATGCGTCAAAAACCTCACAGAAGTGAATGGGCTGCATCGGCATCATATCACGCTGTCCACAAGTGCCCATCCTCTGACAGTCAGTACACCTCTTCACGAACTCATCTGAGTCCTTGAAGAGGGTAGGCCACCACAAGCCGGATTGGAGCACTTTCTGTGTCGTTCTCCTCCCAGAATGATGTCCTCCTACCTCGAGCTTGTGGCAGTAAGTGAGGACGCTATGGTGTTCCTCTTGAGGAATACACCGACGCCAGACGCTATCCCCTCCTTCGTGGTAAAGGATGGGATCCTCCCAGTGGTAGGACTTGGCCTTCGCTAGGAAGGTCTCAAGCCTCTGCCTGGGCCAATCTTGTGGGACTTTCCCAGCAACGAGAAAGTTCACAATATCGGCGTACCATGGGAGTGAGGCGATAGCAAGGATCGCCTCATCTGGGAAGGTATCTCTAATAGGGTCAATCTGCTCAGAATCCTCAGGCTGCTCTAGTCGGGAGAGATGATCCGCCACCACATTCTTAACTCCAGGCTTATCCTTGATCTCAATATCAAACTCCTGGAGTAGAAGGATCCATCTAGTCAGTCTGGCTTTGGCATCCTTCTTTGCCATGAGGTACCTGATGGCGGTGTGATCTGTAAACAAAGTCACTCTAGATCCAATGATATACGATCTGAACTTATCTAGGGCGAACACTACGGCTAGCATCTCCTTCTCTGTGATCGTGTAATTCCGCTGGGCGGAATCCAATGTGCGGTTAGCATAGTGTATGGCAAACGGAACTCCATCCCTCCTCTGTCCCAGCACTGCCCCTACGGCAAAATCGGAGGCATCTGTCATGATCTCGAATGGGAGAGACCAATCAGGCGGCTGGAGGACAGGAGCCTCAATAACACACTGCTGGAGAGTCGCGAACGACGAAAGACACTTGTCATCGACAAGGAACTCGGTGTCTTTCGTCAAGAGGTCAGTCAACGGTCGGGCAATCCTGCTGAAATCCTGAATAAATCTCCTATAAAATCCAACATGCCCCAGGAATGATCGTAGCTGCCTCAGATTGGACGGCGGTGCGAGTTTCCTAATGACATCAACCTTGGCCGGATCAACCTCCATGCCCCTGTTGGAGATGATGTGGCCAAGCACCGTCCCTTGAGTCACCATGAAGTGACTCTTCTCCCAAGATAAAACCAAATGAAACTCAATACATCGCTGGAGTACCCGGTCTAGGCAGTCAAGACAGGAGTCGAATCCGTCGTCGTAGACCGAGAAATTGTCCATGAAGACCTCCAAACACTCCCCTACCATGTCCGAAAAGATCGACAGCATGCATCTCTGAAAAGTCGCAGGGGCATTGCATAGCCCAAATGGCATGCGCCGAAAAGCATATGTGCCGAAGGGACAGGTAAAGGTGGTCTTCTCCTGATCCTCAGGAGCGATGGCCACTTGGTTGTAGCCCGAGTACCCATCCAGGAAGCAATAATGACTCTTCCCTGCCAGTCTCTCAATGATCTGGTCAATAAAAGGCAGGGGGAAATGGTCCTTCTTGGTGGCTTGGTTGAGTCTCCTGTAGTCAACACAAACCCTCCAAGAGGTGGGTACTCGTGTAGCGATCTCCTCTCCCGACTCACTGATCACAGTCGTGATGCCCGTCTTCTTGAGCACCACATGCAAGGGGCTGACCCACTTGGAGTCGGAAATGGGATAAATAAAATCTGCACTCCACCATTTTGATATTTCCTTCATCACGACCTCTCTCAGGTTGGGGTTCAGACGCCGCTGGAACTCACGCGACGGCTTCGCCCCCTCCTCGAGATAGATATGGTGGGAGCATACTGATGGACTAATCCCATGGAGATCTGCTACGCTCCATCCGATCGCCTTGCGGTTCTTTTCAAGAACCCCCATCAAACGGGATTCTTGTTCTCCAGTCAACTCGGCAGAGATGATGACTGGGTACATCTCTGGCTCGCCCGCAAGGAATCGATACTTCAGCGAAGTAGGGAGCGGCTTCAGCTCTGGAATGCTGGGTGCTGGCAAATCTGGCTGTGGAAGAAACTGAGTGAAAGCTGCTAAGTCTGCCAAATCTGCCTGGGAAAGTGAAAGCGTACTCTCGCAAACTGGATCGGGAGAAGGCTGCTCAACTGAACTGTCTCTAGTCTGCTCTGCATCTGCCTCCTCCTCATCTGTAGGCTCAGGTGGACTCAGGTCTGGCATCTGATCATCACAATCTGCCCAATCATACTCTGAATCCGAGGGATCTGTATCGACCGCGGTGGCATCAGTACCACCGTAAAGCAAGGTGGCCTCAACACCACCATCACTGAAACTAGTGTCGCGATCAAGGACCGGCTCTGCTGCCTCTATGGTATCCTGAACCAGGGCTGTGCTCTCCAGACTCTCCTCTGCTATCATCTCGGCATCAGCTGTATCTGAATATGAGAGGATGGTCTGTGCTGCAGGATCTGCCCAAGATGCCTCATCGTCTGTGATCACAAAATCACAGTCCTGGTGGATGTCTGGCTCTGCGTCTGTCAGCTGCTCTGAATCTGTACTCGCATCTGAGCGGGCTCTCTCTCTAACTCTGTAGTCCTCGACCGTCTCTATTTGTATACTCTCGCCCTCGACGCGAAAGTACACCTTCCCGCTATCATGATCAGTCACCGCCTTGGCTGTGGCCAAGAACGGACGACCAAGGATGATGGGGGTATCGGCCACTGACTCATGGATCTCCATGTCCAACACTACGAAGTCCATGGGGAATTTCAGGCCCTGAATCGTGACGATAACGTCTCGTAATAACCCCTTCGGCCTCTTGACAGATCGATCAGCGAACTGAAGGACTATCCTGCTCTGTCGAAGAGTGCCCAACTCGAAGCGGTCGAGAAGGGCTGCCGGAAGAAGGTTGATCGACGATCCGCTATCTAGTAGAGTACGGTCGAACCTCTGCTCACTAATCTGGCATCTGACATACGGGGCCCCTGAATCTGGCCTCTTGGCTGGCAGACGGTTCTGGATCGCGAAACACGTGGCTTTCGTCAGCACATGGATCTCTGAAGTGTGGTTCCTCCTCCTCCTCCTGACTGTAGTCCTGTCTCTCAATGATCGCTGGAGAAGGGGGATGTGCTGCAAAGCCTCCTGGAGGGTCAGCTGTATGTGGAATCGATCGATCATGCTCTGGCTGAACTCCTCAAGCTCTCTCTTTTTTGGATTTTCTTTTTTCTTCCCCTTCCCCATCTTAAGGGCTCTAGGGAAGGGGATCACAGGGTCCTTCGCAGATGAAGGACTAGGAAAAGTCCTAGACGATTCGATGACCGGATCCACACATACATCATGCACCACAGTGGGACCAGAAGAAACTAAACCTTTTCCTTTATTCAAACCAAAGTCCTGAGATACATCAAAGCGAGGAAAGACAACATCTCTCTCAACACAAACACCGGTGGCCTCAGTACCACCACGGGCTGGCTCTGCTGCTGCTGCTGGTGGTAGGCATCTCGCGGCATCAGTACCGCGGGCTGGCTCGGCTAAACGGGTGGCATCAGTACCACCTCCTCGATCTGGTGAAGCGGCGACCTCAGTACCGCCGGTGGGATCAGCATCCTTGGTGGCCTCAGTGCCACCGTCATCATCTGGAGCGACCTCAGTACCGCTCTCCTCCTCCTCATGTGGCGCCTCTGAAGTATCCTCGTGGTGAAGCTCAGATGAGGCGCCGCCGCCTGCTGGGGTCCTACCGCTCCTAAGTGTGACAAAATCAGCATCAAATAGATCCGAAGATGTATCAACAAATGGGTCACTAGGAGTGGCAAACTCAGTGTGTACTACCTGCTCAGATTTCCTCTTGAGGTTATTCGGATTCGGCTCAATCTGGGCTGGAATGGCGGCCTTCCCTCTCACCAAGTCCCGCATCTCCTGGCGGAACTCGTCCATCTCCCGTCTGAATGTGGCCTGCTGATCCGTGAGGAGGCGGGCGATGTCATCCAAAGCGGGGCTCTCGTGGGAGCCCGACGGGTAGCCTCTCTGGGGGTAAGGCTGCTGGAACTGCTGCTGGTGGTAAGAGGGTTATGAGGAAGGGTGCTGCTGCTGAACTGGGTGAGCCTGCTGCTCACGTCTCCACGACTGTCCCTGCTGCTGATAGGGACGAGGACCAAAGGATGATGGCTGGTGCTGCTGATATGCTGGGGGCTGCTGCTGCGGCTGGTGATCTCTCTGCTGGGAGTACTGCCCTCCCTGACCTGACGGCTGCTGCTGGGGCTGGGCACCACCACTCCCCCACCTGAATCCGGGATGGTCTCGTCGGATCCCAGGCTGGGGGCGGTCATACCAAATCCCGTTGACATCCATCAACGGCTCTGCATCGTAGGGGGCTGGCGGGAGTACTGCCAGAGGCTGGTCCGGCTGGTATACCACCATCTGCATGTCTGGAGATGGTGGGGACTGGTAGGTGGGTTGCGGCTGCTGGTACGGCTCCGCCTGTACAAGGTGAACCTATCTAGGCTGCACAGGGGTGCTGGAGCGCTGGGAAGAGCTGCTGCTGGGGCCGGAGTCGCCTCGCGACTGAAGACAGGGCTAAGAAGTCGTCTGTGCCTCCTGGAGACACATGAGCTGTGTCTTCATGTCGCTCAGAACCTGTGCCATCTGTTCCATCTGAGTGATGCTCTGGCACTGCTTCTTCTCAATCAGCTCCATGCGGTCCAACTTCTCGCTGATAATGCCCATGTCCGCAGCTGTCGACTTTGCCTGTGCTGTTGCGGCTGTGGACGAACTGGATGGACCTGCATCTACCCGTGCTATCCGCTGGTACTGCACGGGTCCTGGCTGTTGTGGCTGGGTCTTCTGAGTATACAACCTGGTCTGGGACATCACCATGTAGTTTTCGGCCATCTCCTCGTAGATGGCCCAGACCTGGTCATGGTCCTTGGCAAAGTAGGACCCGCCGCAAGAAGCGTTCACCGGACCCTGAAGCTCTGGCGTCAACCCGCTGAAAAAGCTCTGAACTAGGTTCGTCTTGGAGATGTCGTGGTGCGGGCATAAGTCTAGGAGCTCTCGAAACCTCTCCCATGCCTCGTGAAACTGCTCGTTGGGGAACATGGAGAAGTTGCTGATCAGGGCCCCCGCTGCATTCGTCCGCCCGAGTGGATAGTACTTGTTCAAGTACTCGGTGCGGAGCTGCTCCCAGGTGTAGACAAACCTCCCAAGATGCTTCAGCCAGGTGGCTGCTCTATCTACCAGTGAAAACGGGAAGGCTATCATCCGGATCGTGTCCTGGTCCACATGGAGATCGTGGACAGTGCTGCAGATCATCAGGAACTCCTGGAGGTGGAGGTGGGGCTCCTCAGTGGCAAGTCCATGGAAGCGGGGTAGCATCTGCAAGGTGTTTGGGGGGAACTTGAAGTCCCCCACGATCGCCGGCACCACTACCCAGTGATGCATCAGAGTAGATCCGGGATTGTGTAAATCCCGCATCGGTCGTGGTGGTCCTCCTGTCGCGGCGCCTCCCGCTGCGGCGGCTGCGGCTGCTGCTGCGGCTGCGGCTGCTGCGGCTCGTGCCTCTACATCAGGTATCTCCTCAGGCTCGCTCTGCTGGTCTCGCTCTGCTCTGAGCCTCTCCAACTCTCGCCTCATCTCTATCATGAATGCCCCCTGATCGCGTAACTGCTGCTGGACTGTCTCAAGTGATGCGATCAGGGTGGAGTTGATCGCTCCCTGGTCAAGTACAAAGTGCTCGGGCTGACGGGAGTGATCATCTGAACTGCCGGCTCCGGCCATAGCGACGTATGCAAAATCAAACGAGCCCAACTCAGGTGCTGTCAAATCAATCAGTCTCTCCTCGGGCTCGTGTCTCTCAGGTAGAACAGAAAGGGGGTCGAGGGGGAACATGGTGGAATCATACTCGGGCTCGGAGAGCGGGTCTGGGCTCTCGCGAGCCAACCTAGATGATGAGGTAGACGTGCCCGAAAGCGGTGCAGCCAGAGGCTGCCTAAGAGACCGTCTACCCATCATCTTGATCTGGCGAGTAAGGCGGATGAGATCTGGAGCAACTATGATCACAAATAAACCCCCGGTTCACCAACGCAACGCGAGCTGAAGACCGTGAAAGTTCGGTCAATTTATCTTGTCAATTTTATTTGGTGAACACACAAAATATCAGAGCGCTTACGTGACCTGTTAGGATATCCGATGCTAACCCAACCGACTGGCCCGCACGGAAAAGTCGGTAATCAGTCGGGTCTAGCACCGGGGGGCTCTACCTAGGGTGCGGGTCACTCTCTCGCGCATCCAAACCATACAATGAGGGGGTTGCTCTCCCCAAGACAAAGTTTTTAGGGTGAGCGGATTTTAAGATCAATAGTATTAGCCAGTCCCAATTTTATGGTTTCTCTTTTTAGTCTTTTTCAAATAAAAACAAACGGCCTAACGAATTTTTCGGTTCTCCTGGTTATTATGTCCAAAACAGGGGGAGAAAACGAAAAAGCCGATGCACGATAAATCAATGATGCATGCTGAGTAAGAAATGCGTACCTTGCCTCCAGCACTCTACATGCAATATGATCCGCGCATAAAAGTAAAGACAGAAAGAAAACTACCTAAATGATGCAACGGGAAAGCCGAGTCCTAAACGAGCAATTCTAGCGAAGAACCGTCTAACCGGTCACCGACCTCCAAGCCAAAGAGTCTGGTTTTGGCCCGTCCCTCCTCTGTCCGACAAATCGGGGGTAGGAGTAAGCGCTTTACAGGACGGGCTGCGGCACGTAGGCTACGAAGGCAAATGAATCGGTTATTTTTATTAGTGATTTTTAAGTAGGTCCAATTAACGATCTATGGGAACAGATAAGCAGTTAGGTGTGTGGATCCTACTAATTACGGCACAATCACCAGAAATTCCTAAGTCTAGGGGCTCGAGCAAAAACCGCGTAAACACCGGAAAAGGCAGAAAGAAAAGGAAAAGAAAGCCGCGTAAAAACTGCGAAAAACCGCTAAGGTCCTAAGGGTCCCCCGAGCACACCGGTGCTCGGCGAAACAGACCCGCTACGGCAATCCACAAATGTCCAAGTCCAAGTCCTGTATTATTACAATAATAAAAATAAAATAAAAGACCTCGCCCACTCAACTCTCTCTCACTCTCTCCTGCGGCTCCGCGAAGAAAGGAGCCGCCTCCGAATCCCGCGGTTGCGTCGGCTTCTCGAGAGTAGCCGCCTCGGTCCTCGGGCCCTCGCAAGAGAAAACAGAGTGGTCAGAACCAATAATCAAATAATAATAAAAGAAAAATAAAAGGAAATAAAAAATAAGGGTATATGTGCAAAAATGCAAAAAAAAATAAACACACAAAATAAAACAAAAACAAAGGTAAAAGAAAAAGAAAATAAAGCAAAATAAAGTGAAAATAAAATATAGATAAAAAGCCGTGGCGAGCCGCGAGCTCTGGAAGAGCCGCGAAAAGCCGCGGAAAAATCAAAAATGAAAAATAAAAAAGAACTACTAAGCCGTGCTCCCCGGCAACGGCGCCATTCTGATGACCGTCTAAATGACCAAGGCAAAGGTGTCTAAAAGGTCGTTGAGACCTCAATCACTCAGACTTGGGTCAACAAGAAAAATGAACCACTTAATGCAAATAAAATCAATCAAAACGGAGAAGCGGTCCTGCTATGTGTTTAACCTGGTATAGCTCCCAGGGTCGAACTCGAGGAGCACGGATTGGCCGAAGGCCTACGAAGTAGTAAAAACAAATAAAATAAAAGAGGAAAATGTTTTGAGTGGTTTTTTAATTATTTTTATATTATTTTGGATTTTTAATATGTAAAGAAAATAATAAAAACAAAAACAATCACACTTTGACAAATTATTTATGGCATCAAAATTCAACCAAAAATCAAAATAAAAATATTTTTATGTGTTTTATATTTTTTTTATGTTTTTGGTGAATTTTTGATAATTTTCTGATGTTTATTTTATTTTCTAAAAATCAAAAAGTGGCTATAAACAGTGACACTGTCCAGCCAGGCCAAAAGTCCCTAGATAAAATATCTAAGGGCCTTAAAATGGCCTGGAGGTAATTTTCCTATAAAGTAAATAAAACAAGGAAAATTCAGACACCAATTTTATTATTTTTGGGTTTTTAATGAATTTATTAGAATTTTTATGGGTTTTTGAGTGTTTTTAAGTTTTTAGGTTTTTAAGCAATGAAAAATAGCCAAAATTGGCTAGAAAATCAAGCAAACTAAACTAAACAGTAACTAATTTTTATAGAATTTTTAGGAGAGTTTTTATATTTTTTTGTGATTTTTAAATCTAGACAGTAGCAAAAACTAAGGTTTATGAATTTTTAAAAATAGCAAACACAATCAAAAATGTCCTCAAAAATTCACAAAAATCCTACACTATGGCAGGAGCCATATGTCAAATTTTCATCGAATTTGGAGGTGATTTGATATTTTATTCAAAAATAACAAAAGGGTACTGTGCATAGGGACTGAAATGCAAATACCCAAAGTTCTGGGGGTCCCGGTGCAATTAACCCAGCAAAACACGTGCAAAGCACGTGCCTGGGGCACTCAGGGACCTATATGTAAGAAAAATAAGTCACGAGGACCTATTGGTAACACGTACCAAAAGTCCAGGGGGCTCAGTTGCAAATAACCCAAGATATCACGCACATGCGAAATTAAACCATTCACAGGGGCATAAATGCAATTAATTAAAAAGTTTCATTCATTCATAAACATCCAGAACTACAAGGGCATAGATTGCAAATACACCAACAAAACACGTGACGAAGCACGTGGCTCACAACAAGCAGGGGTATAAGTGCAAATATCTAAAGCTCAGGGTCCTCTATGCAATTAAACCTAAAACTAAACAACGTATTTAAATATTTACAGGACTAAAGCTAAATAAAAACAGAAGCGGGGCCTAAGGGTAATTTACCCTTTATAAAGCGGGTCGTTGGATGCGCTCCACATGGCTAATCTGACGGGTACGGCTGGTGGGCGCTCCAGATGGCGTCTCCTCGGATCGAACGCTCAAAACAGCTCCGGAGATGGACGGCTCAGATCAGAACTGGAGCGAAGAGGCACGATCAACGGCTCTGGAGGATGCTGGAAGAACTGATGGCCGGCGAACTTCGCCGGCCTCGTGAAGGCGCCTCCGGCCTCCTCTGCTGCGCCTGAGTATCGGAGGAGCTCCGGCGTGAAGGTGCGCAGCTGCTCCGAGGACCGAGGCGGCAACTTTCGAGAAGCTGACGCAACCGCGGGACTTGGAGGCGGCTCCCTTCTGCAGGGAGCCGCAGGAGAGCGTGAGAGAGTAGACGAGCTGGCGAGGATTAGTTTAGCTTTTATTTTCATTTCTTTTGATTATTGTAATAATACAGGGACACTCAGACTTTGGACTTGAACTCTCTAGCGGGTCTGTTTCGCCGAGCACCGGTGTGCTCGGGGGACCCTTAGGTTTTTCGCGGCTTTTTCACGGTTTTTGGTTTTTCGCTGCCTTTTACGGTTTTACGCGGTTTTTCTCGAGCCCCTAGATTTAGGATTTTCTGCTTGACTGTGCCGTAATTAGTTGGATCCCCACACGTAATTGATTGCATGTGCCTATAGAGCGATTAATTGGACCTACTAATAATTCATTAATAAAAATAACTGGCTCACTCCCTTCGTAGCCTACGTGCCGTAGCCTGCCCTGCCAAGCGCTGCTCCTGAACCCGATGTGTCGGGAGGAGGAGGGGTAGACCGAGACCAGACCTTTGGCTTGAAGGATCGGTGACCAGTTAGACGGTTCTTCGAGTAGAATTGCCTGTTTAGGACTCGGCTTTTTACCGCTGCACCATTTAGGTAGTTTATTTCAGTCTTTACATTTCTGCGCGGATCACTTGCATGTAGAGTGCTGGAGACAGGTACGCATTTCTATCTTTGCATGCATCATTGATTTCTTCGTGCATCAGCTTTTTCGTCTTCTCCCCCTGTTTTTGACCTAATAATCAGGAGAACCGAAAAATTGGTTAGGCGTTTCTTTTTATTGAAAAATATCTAAAAATAAAAACAATAAAATCGGGACTGCTAATCATACTTGACCTAAAAGACACTTCACTGAAAATCTGTCTTGGGGAGAGTAACCCCCTCCTTGTTTGGTTTGGATGAGCGAGAGAGTGACCCGCACATTAGGATAGAGCCTTCGATCTTTCTTGACTGATTACCGGCTTTCAGTACGGGACAGTCGGTTGAGAAATATCTGGATACCTATTTACCTCACGTAATCGCTCTGATAGACTGAATGAGCACCTAAAATAAAATCGACACGATAATCGACCGATCCCTTTCGGTCTTCAGCTTTGTGTGCGTAGGTGAATTGGGGGTTTGCTTGTTCATCTTGTGTGATTGCCAGATCCCTTCGATCTTTCCCCATCTTCCTCCATCTATTTCCCACCCTCCCTCCCTTCAGTCTTCCTCTTCTTCTCCTTTACCCCTGGATGATGGATCCCCCGCACTTCGAGCCGACTCTTACGGTTCTTCTCCATCTTCTGACCATCACTCCAGTCCACCTTCTATGGAGGTCGGATCTCCGACCAACCTCCCGCTCCCTCCCTCCCTTTCATCTCACTACTCTGGGCATGCTGTGCGAGACGCCCGAGGATACCAGACAGAGCAGATGCGAGACCCGGACGATGCTGTTTCTAAGATGAGAGCGCACTCCGTTCATGATCAGAGAGAGTAGTGGAGATCAGCAGACATATCCTATTCCGGAAGGATGGAGGAGCAGATAGCACATGGAGCTCAGTTAGCTTCTACACTAGGTCCATTCGTCTTGGATTTGGATTATATTCAGCGACTGCCGACATTTTCAGGAGAGGCGCACGAGGAGCCTTATCTTCACCTGTCCGCATTCGAGGAGTTTTGCAGAGCTCAGAGATATTCAGACATCACTGCAAAGGAGCTGATGAGCAGGACCTTCCCCTTCACGCTTCAGGACAGAGCCATGAGATGGCACTGATGCTTGGGGAGGACATTCGAGACGTGGGAAGATCTACGCCGAGAGTTTCTACAGAGATACTTCCCTCCACGTAGAGCAGATTTCATGCGGTCTATGATCACCGATTTCTCAATAGACCCCCAGGAGCCATTGCACGAGGCATGGCTGAGGTTTCTTGACCTCTTGAGGAGATTTCCTGAGCACGGACTTCCACTTACAGACTTGATATAGATCTCCATGCTGGGGATGACCGCAGAGCAGATAGCACTGGTGATTACCACATGTGGCGGTTCACACCGCAGTTCCGTCATTCACTTCCTGGACACCATCTCGAGTTTACTTTCACAGAGATCTTCTTCACGAGATGCCATAGTCGGGACAACACATGCGGACGATGGAGTACCAGTGCAGTGTGTCACTTTACATGATGAGTCAGCTTCTACACACCAGCCCGAGGATTTGGATGAGACAGCACCACTGACAGAGGAGATGACTGCCATAGCAGAGGTTCGGACCCAGAGTCTACTTGAGTTCTGATGAATACCCATTCATCACTCTTTATTCTTATATTTTAGCTACAAAAACCTTTGCAAATGCATGTAGATATGTGTAAATAGGAATAATTAGCAAAAGCATGCATTGTGTAAAAACCTATAATTAGCATGTTTTTGTGCAAAAATAAAAGAATAAAGATTAAAAAGAAAAGAGGGAAATATTTAGAATAAATATTGAGCAACCTAACCCAAGGGAGGGCTCAGCATGGGCCTGACCGCATAAAAGCCAAGTAGAGGGAGATAGGGGCTCTTGTGTAAATATTTATGTAAATAAATAAAAATATTTTTCCTCACCAAAAATATGCTTGTATTTATTAATATAAAAACAAAATAAAAAGCTAAAAATCAAAAAGATTAAAAATACCCTTTCACCATGTACATAAACCATACCAATATATTTATTTAACCTTGTAAATAAATAAAGTTATTTTCCAAACTTTTTGTAAATACTCTATGCTATATATTGTAAATAAATAAAATAAAAAGAATCAAAACAAAAATCAAATAAAAATAACAAAATTAAAAATACAAAAATACATTGTACATATACCATGTATATAGATGTACATATCTATTTATTTTACCTATGTACATAAATAATAAAAATCAAATAAAAACATCCTTTTATTCCTTATTTTATTCTATAAATAAATAAAATATAAAATAAGGATAAAATTGTATAAAAATAATATATAAAAATCAAAAATCAAAACCCCATACATTGTGTATATACCTATATATAGTACATATAATGTAAATACCTTATTTTTATTTCCAAAAATTAATTAAAAATCACCAAAAATAGAAAAAAATAAAATTAAAATATTTCATATTTTGAGTTTTTGCAGATTCGGCCCCTAGCTATGTGTATTTGTCATCTCAAGATTCAGCCACGTGGCCGAACCGCATTGGCTCCTGGGGATGTTGACCGCCCGGTCAACTGGCCCCCCAGGACCACTTCCCACGGGTTTGAGTGGCGGACCCAACTTCTCGGATTTTCCCCCGCTCAACCCGATTGCCTATCACCCAAACCCCGGCTCCGGATTGCTCACGTCATACCCGAGAACCTCGCCGGAGCCTTCGCCTCGGGATCCGCGCGCTACATCGACCTACCCGCGCCCTTCTTCCCGGACCCGCCAGCATACTTAAGCTCCGCTCCGCCACCCTAATTCTCCATCTTTGGTCATTCCCCTTATTCCCTGTGAGCTCCAGAGTGATCGCACGAGTGACAGCGAGCGTCTCCACCTGTTGCAGCGAGGCGAGGAGGAGGATACCACTGATCCGGCGAGTATCACCGCCGTGCTCCGCCCTGAGTTGGAGCTCGAGCCTCGGACGCCGGCGTTCCTTGAGGCGAAGACCCAAAGCTGCGCAAGCTCGACCACAACCCATTCCTTCACCCAGGTACCCTCTTAGCTTAGCCATTTCATCTGATTTCCATT
Organism: Ottelia alismoides; assembly: GCA_037367405.1. NCBI lineage: Eukaryota > Viridiplantae > Streptophyta > Magnoliopsida > Alismatales > Hydrocharitaceae > Ottelia > Ottelia alismoides. The sequence continues at coordinate 384,373 of JAZKJV010007400.1, forward strand.
TTGCCCCAATTTGTCCCGCCGTCGTATTCCTTCGATTCACCCCGGTTCCGACCACCGTTCGACCATCAGACCCGACCCACACGTTCGCCTCTCTTCGCTGCACGTTCTCCACCCACTCACACAACCCAGCTCGCACAGGAGCTGGGAACCGGGCTCCACCGTCCTCCCCCTTTGCCGGAGCCCGCCGCCCCGACGCACCAGTCACCTTCACGTCGCCTAACTGGGTCGAGGCACTTTGCCCTCGACCCGCGAATCTCCTGAGGGGTTTTGCAGCCCTTGCAAGAAAGAAGACAAGTGTCAAACCAACAATAATATAATCAAATATGGACAAGAAATAAAAGACAAGGGTATATGTGCAAAAATGACAAATAAGATAAACAAACAAAAATCAAACAAAAACAAAAATAAAAGAAAATAAAATAAAACAAAATAAAGCAAAAATAAAATAAAAACAAAAAGCCGCGAAAAGCCATGGACTCCGAAAGAGCCGCGGAAAGCCGCGAAAAAGACAATGAAAATAAAAAGAAAACTACTAAGTCGTGCTCCCCAGCAACGGCGCCATTCTGATGACCCGAAAAATCCCCAAGACTCGGGTGAAATATAATAGCTCAAAGGTCGTTACGACCCGGATCCCGGAAATCAATCGGTCAATCAAGAAAATAAAGTTCAAACCACCAAAATCAAAGAAAATCAATCAAAACATGATAGCAGTCCTGGCTATTGGATTAGCCTGATATAGCGACCAGGGTCGGACTCAGGGAGCACGTGATGGCCTCGCGGCCTACGAAGTAGTCAAAGATAAACTAAAATAAAATAAAAGGTATTTTTGGTGGATTTTTTAATTTTTATAATTTTTTTAGATTTTTAATTAATTGAGAAAACAAGGAAAACAAGGAAATAAGGCAATTCAGCAATTTATTTAATGCATCAAAAATCAAGCATAAATTCAAATAAAAATGTTTTTATGTGTTTTATAATTTTTACTGTTTTTGTTCAATTTTTGAGATTTTTCTGATTTTTATTTAATTTTCTAAAAATAAAACAATGTAAGAAAATAAAGGTACTGTCCAGCCGAGCTTGAGGGGCTTAGATAAAATATCTAAAAGTCCCCAATAAGCCTAGAGGTAATTTTCCTGTAAAGAGAAGGAACACAAGGAAAATTTAGGCACCTTAATTATTGTTTTTGGTTTTTTAGATTATTCATTAGAATTTTTATGAGTTTTTAGGTGTTTTTCAATTTTTATGAGTTTTATATAATGAAAAATGGCCAAAATTGGCCAGAAAATCAAACACAACAAAAGAAACAGTAGCTAATTTTTTTGTAATTTTTAGATAGCTTTTGATATTTTTTTATGAATTTTTAAATCAGACAGTAAAGAAAATGGCTGTTTTAATTTTTTAAAAAAATATCAAATAAAAGCAAAAATGTCTCCAAAAATTCTTGAAAATTTTACAACATGGCAGGAGCCATGTATCCAATTTTCATAGAATTCGGAGTTAATTTGCTATTTTATTAAAACTAAAGATCAAGCAACAGTGCATAGGGACCTATCTGCAAATATAATAGAGTTCCTGGCCCCCTGGAGAACAAGCTTGGAAACTATAGGGTAAGGAATACAAAATACCCCCTGGGCCACGCACGATACACGTGACTCAGGCCTGGGGGGGCGTGATTGTCATTCCTATTTATAAAAGTATAAAAAGTAACAAGCCAAAAATGCGGGGCCAATAATGCAAATACACCAAAAACCACGTGTCGATGCACGTGTACACAACAAACAGGGGTATAAATGCAAATATGATAAACAGTAGGGTCCTTAGTGCAATTTTTACAAAAATAAAAGAACTAAACTATGTATTTACAGGACTAAAACTAAATGCGAAAAGTAGAGGGGCCTAAGAGCAAATACCCCTTATTAATTCTCGAGGACTGGATGAGTGCCACGTAGCAGATTGAACGGTGGAGAGAAGTAAGAGCGCAACAAGTGGAACCCTCGGAGCAATCCGACTGCTAGGAAGAGCCCACGTGGATGATCGAACGGCTGAGCTACGACGTGAGGCTACGAAGGGGGCCTGGCTCGGATCGGACGGAGGAGGTGAAGCCACGTGCTGGATCTGACGACTGCAACACGTCGTGGCTTAACCTCGCTGGAACAACGGTGGCGATCGAACCTCAAGGATCTGGCGGTTAGTGCTGTTCCGTAAATGAACGGACGAGATTTAATCTGGAGCGTTGATCTGACAGTCGGGGAAGATGGTGGAAGAACAGTTGGCCGGCGAGCTTTGCCGGCCTGATGCACGCGCTACGGTCCTCCCCTGCTGCTCCTGAAGAGCGGAAAAGCTCCGCCGTGAAGCTCCGCAGCTGATGGCGGTCTCCGATGAAGGCGGGGAGCTCCGGAGAGCTCCGACGACGCGGAAGACCTGGAGCTCCTGTGCTCTGAAGTCTCGACCTCCAGATGAAGTCAAATAGGCTTGATACCTGCACAGGAAGAAAGAAGGGTCGAGGGCAAACTGCCATGACCCGTCAGAGCACGCGAAGGATGAACGATGCGTCGATATGGAGGCTCTCCGGCGAACGGCGGAGGGTGAGAGCTGATATCCCTACTCCGGGGCGAGTCAGGGGGAATGGAGGGTCGGAGAAGGTGGAGAGGAGTCTGGTGGACGTGGTGGCGGTGTCGGATGGCCAAATGGATGGACGGAGATGAAGGGCGGAGCTGGCGGAGCTACGGCTACCGGAAACGAAAAATCCTAAACTAAGCTACTCTACGGGCTAAAAAGGCTACCTGATGGAGGCGGTCGACTAGGCTGAAGCTCAGCGAGCTCCTGGGTCATTGCCTGCAAGGGGGCGTCGTCTCCCCGAGGCTGAGCGCGCTCGCGGCGGCGCACGACGGTGAAAACCACCGGATCAGTGGCTCCCAGCTTCCCGGGCCTCGCTGCAACTCCCACAAGCTCCGCTGTTACTCAGGCAAGGTGGAGGAGGTCACATGCGATGAGAGGGAGATCCAAAGATGCGGGAAAAAGTCGCCGGAGGAGATGCTTTATACGCTCAGGGATCCGGGAAGAGATGGGTCGGGTGAGTCGCTCGTGCCTCGGATTCCTAAGATCCACCCCGGGCGAAGATCTGGAATGATCAAGGAATAATCGGGGCCCGGGGTTAAGGTATTTGGCGATCGGGTCATCTGTGGAGAAAATGTAGAAATCGGGTCGGTCAGGACAAACCCAGCTCTGGTGGTCCTGGGGGGAGAGTTGACCGGGGGTCAACATCCCCCGTGGACCAATCAGAGCCCGCCAATTATTGGAATTTTGTAAATTAGATAATAAATAGAAAATGCACGAATTTTGAAAAACTCAAAACATGAAAAATATTTATTTTATTTTTTTTCTATTTTTTGTGATTTTTAATTAAATTTTCAAAATAAAAATAAGGTATTTACATAATAGAGCTATATATAGGTATATGTACAATATAGGATTTTTAATTAGTTATTTTTATACATTTTTATCCCCATTTTATATTTTATTTATTTATAGCATAAAATTGTGAATAAAAAGATATTTTTATTTTATTTTTATTATTTATATACATAGGTGGAATAAATACATATGTACATATATATACATGGTATATTTACAATGTATTTTTGGTTTTTAATTTTGTTATTTTTCTTTTGTTTTTGTTTTTGTTGTTTTTATTTTATTTATTTACAACATAAAATATAGAGTATTTACAAAATTTTTAGGATTTTAATTTATTTATTTATAGGGTAAAATAAATATAGAAGAGTGGACTATCTACATGGTGACTATGTACAAATGTTCTATTTTTATTTTCTTTTTGATTTTTCTATTTTTATCTTGATTTTTACAATAAATATATACACAATATATACAAGTCATTTTATTCTAATTTTTTAGAGGAAAATATTTTTATTCTATTTACAAAAATATTTACACACATGAGCCCCTATCTCCCTCTACTTTGGCTTTTATACGGTCAGGCTCATGCTGAGCCCTCCCTTGGGGTTAGGTCGCTCAATATTTATTCTAAATATTTCCCTCTTTTTCTTTTTGTTCTTTATTCTTTTATTTTAGCACAAAAACATGCTAATTATTAATTTTTACACAATGCATGCCTTTTGCTAATTATTTATATTTACAACTATCTACATGTATTTGCAAAGGTTTTTGTAGCTAAAATATAAGAATAAAGAGTGATGAATGAGTATTCATCATAACCGGCACACATCTTTGATTCATAACATATTTCGGAGTCAAACCACTTGCACTTATTTAGAAAGGGGAAATGAAAGAGATAGAGTCTCACTAATGGTGTCTAATGTTGCATATACATGTCGCGCATTGAAAAGCCATGTCGATGTATTACGGGAGTACGAAAATCATAACGATGAAGTCTGAACATGATAGATCATACCAATAGAGCCTATATATGATTATAAGCTTAAAAATAATCACTTAATAACTATAGTAAGTTGGTTTTAGAGTATCCTTAGATCCTTGCACATGTTATACTTAGAGATATAATGCAAATGCTAAATCTTTCAATGTAACTTAAACGTCGTAACTTTTGTAGTACATATTCATATATTCTTTTCTGCATCTATTTACTTACAAATGAATTCGAATAAATGCATGACAATCTTTTGATGTAATGATGCTATAACTCCTTGCACAAGAATATTTGGAAAGGATCCTAATAGACCTAGATTGGGTTGTTACATGTATGTATGTAAATATGTATGTATTATATGCATGTATACATGCATGTACTATGCATATGAAGATAAATATATAGATACATATATGTATGTATATAAATATTGAATCGAATCGAATTTTTATCGAATGAATACAAGTTAATTCAAATTCAATTCATTTGGGAATCGAATCCACAAGTTAATTTCAATTTCAGTTTATTTGATTTCGAATCAAACTTTTTTCGAATTTTTATCGAACGAATCCTAATCGAAATCGAATGATTCAGTTCAATTAGCAGCCCTAACCCTAAGCAGATCGGGTGCACGCACGAGAGCTCGGGTGCGGTGCAATGTTCCGCGGTATCAGAGCCATATCGAGTACCTAGTTCTTCCAATAGGTACTCCAACGGACCATCCAAGTTTAGCGGGTCAGCAACTTATGGGCCCGATTCTGATATCTTTCACGGGTACTCTTGAAATTATGGTGAAAATAGACGGGTCAGTGCTGGTAATGTACTGAACACTTCTACCACCAATCTTGAGGGGATGGGATATAGAGGATCGTCAGTTGTAGCTCCTGCTGCAGCAGACTCTGCTGGAGGGGCTACATCCATCCGATCATCTATCTACTGCTTCGAGATGCGAGCCTGCTATCTTCGACCCTTTAGGAGGGTTGTCGTATCCTCATCAGACGTTCCTCTTGCATTACAACCTCTGCTGTAAATGGGATTTATAGTAGATGATCAGTTCTTGTGAGATATGGTTGCCAGTCTGATGGCGGTGGCATGCTCATGAAGGGTCTGGGGCTGGTCGCAAGATGGTGTATGGAGCATGCCGCAATTTAATGGACTCGCACATGAAGGAATTAGGGATACAACCATACATGGATATATTTGTATGTTTACGATCTTATCCATTTTTTAACAGATATGGATATGTATTTTTTATTAATATCGTATGGTTAAGGATGCATGCCTTTATTTCTCAAGGATACATATGTGGATACTGATAGTAGTTTCATTTTTTCAAAGATATGAATATGGATATAGCTTTCTCTATTTTTTTACAGATATAGATATGGAATACCATGTCACTGAATATGTGCAAGTGTACCGAATATGTTTGTGTGTACATATATATCTAAATATATTACATGGATATATGTAATGTTTATTATTTAGAAGTCATTTTCAAATGCATGAAGATATATATACACACATACACACACACTATTTAATTACTTGTAAAGAAGTTATTTAATTTTGCATAATACTGTATTTTTTATCTTGTTGGGTTTGTAATTTACATAACCTTGATTTACCTGTTTATTTCCTTTAACTTTACAAAAATATATCTTCTGAGTGTAAATTTTAGGAGGCATTTATTATTCGTAGGATAATGTGTATATGTTTGCTAACTATTTGTACGCAAATTAAGGTTATCTATTTTCAAATATATATATATATATATATATGTATTTAAAGATATTGTTTGAGATTAGTGGGAATCGGGTCAATCGAATAGAGTTAGTTCCTTCTTCCTCATCTCTTTTCTCCTTTGAGCACATGAAGACTTTAGGTGCTGCTATGGCAGAGGGATGGATGAGCTCCGCTTGTGAACATCTAATGATCAGATGATATGTGAGGCAAAAACTCAATCTCAAACATTGAGGACTCGAATATAATGTTACACCAAGCGAATAGGGGGAGATGTGTGGACCACCCTCAGTTGAAATGGGAGGAAGAGGACAAGCTCTGTCTAGTTATGCTAACATGAGATGAGGTGCATCGGATTAGAGGTGATGAAGCGGGTTGTCAGTCAGACGTCGAACTTTAGGGAAGACAACGAGTGATTGGGTTATCAAAAGAAGGGGATGTGGAGCAGAGTAACAACTAGACAAGAAGAAGAAAACAAAGATGGGTTTACTTAGACGGGGATGGGTGCTACACATATGGACTCTATAGATGTTTGAGGATTGTGCTCAAATGAGCATGATAATAGCCTCCACTTACATATGATAATGTGAGGAAGCTAGGCAAGCTCGATGCTTTCTGTGATGGTTGGGAAGCACACCACTAGGATCTTCTTAATGTGTCTCAATCGACAACTTTAGGAGCCGTCACCTTCTAAAGCTTCGAGATCTGGAGCTGGACCTTCAAAAAAATAGCAGAAGTTGTAGGAGAAGGCTGACTAGCATTTACATGCTATGGGAGAAGAAGGGTGCAAGGTAAATGTTGGCCACTAGGAAAAGGGGTTGACTCGTGTGGGCCAAGGTGGGCCGGTTTAGAAGGAGGACGAGTATCCTGATGAATCAATGATTAATCACATTTATTCTTTTTATTTTGTCTGAAATCTTTGATAAAATACATATAAATATCACATAATTCTCATTAATTAACATACTAACTCCAATTGTTAATATCCCATATTGAACACTTATCTAATACAAAATAAAAGAATAAAGATAAATAGAAAAATAAAAAAGGATGTAAATACGCAAATATGTACATACTGATCCTAACCCTGAAATCGTGTCAATATTTATTAGGTCGATAATATAAATAAGTAGGGGAGATATATATATCTTAAATTATAAAAATATCAGAAAATATATATATCATAAATGTACATGTACACAATATTTACCTTGTATATATAATCATATATTATATCTATCATTCACATCACTTCAAATGTAAATATTTCTTCTTCAAACTTGTTCATAATAATGTGAATTAATTTATTAAAAATACAACAAAATTTATTTAATGTATATATAACATGGTACAATGAAATGATCATTCAGAGCTAAATATCTACTTCGTATAAACTCAAAATTTGCTAAACTGGCTTTCATTGTATTTAGAATTAAATTATCTTAAAAATAAAAGTCATTTAATTAAAATCAGAGTTAATATGTAAAAGTTGGCTTTTGGGGCACTATGATATCTGTACAACTATAAATTATTTCTTATTATTTTATTCTTCTTATTTTCTCCATTATGTATATTTTTTCTTATTTTATTATATTTTATATAATAATTATATAAAATAAAATAAAAAATTTAAAAAGTTTAAAATAAATTTATATACTTACCATGTAGGTATAATGTATCTACATTGTACATATTAATATTTATTTAACTATTTAAATAATTTTATTACAATAAAATAAAAATATATTTATAATTCTAAAAAAATATGTTAAATTAATAAAATATAAAATAAATAGCATATTTGTATAAATAAGTGACTACAAAATTTAAATTAATGCATATAAGTAGCATATACATATAAAATAACCTTATTTATATTATTTAACTATTTTAATTAAAATTTATAATTAATTAAATTTCACAATTAATTTATTAAATTTGTTATTTACAATTCTTATTTATATCATTTGTTTATTAAAATTAACTTATTATTCAATAATTAATTTAAATTGTATTTTATATAAGGTAACAATTCTTTTGACCTTTTCTTCTTTTGTCTTTTTCTCTTCTCCCCTCTCTCTGCCATGAGTCATATTCTGATTGGGGGAGAGGGGGAGGTCGACTTTTCAACCTTTTCCTCTCCTTTCTTCTTCTTCTTCCTTCATCTGTCTTCTTTCTCTCCTCATTGACATTTTTCTCCATCCAACCACCTGACCGTTAGACCGCTTGCCAGCCACCTCCACATCCTCCTCCCTCATATTTCTTCTTTGTCAAACCCCTCTTCCTCTATTTATAGGACTCCACCTCCGAGCTTGAAATAAATCAGTCATTTATCCCAGGTTCCTGTGAGCTCTGGTGGGAGAGAGCAGAGTAACAACACCTTTCTGATCAGCACTGAAGCGAGGTTGAGTGTTGAAAAAGGATGAGATCGTTGTCGGCGTATGTTTCCTATGCAATAATAAGACTCTCTCCACTGTAGATCGAGGCTACGATCTTTGGAGCTCCATCGAGCTCCAAACCACGGGCACCTTCTCCACTTCCTCTGATGTCCTGATTAGGTTTCTATTTCCCTTTTCATACTATTTTCTTCGGATCACCTTCCTCTTTTCATCTCCTCCATCTCCTATTTTTCCATCTCGATTCATACACATTCTCAAAGTTTTCTGTCATCGATCATCATCGTTGCACCTCCAGTTCCCTCGTTGCTTCGTTTTTACTGTAATCTATCATCTCAGGCCACGATCGGTGCTGGAACTAGTGCTTTTCCTCATCCGCCATTGCAGAGCCCTTCCATTTCTTATTTCTTTCTTTTTAGAGACCGAGGAGTATCGCCTCGGGTATGTGAAGATTATGCAGGTGATATGTACTTGAAACGATGACTAAATTCGAGATGTGATCGATCGTGCTTCATCTCCAAAGAAGCTCCACCATCGTTGACCTTCAATCATCCTTCCATAAGCGATTCGATTAGTTCAGAGAAGCCATATCTATCAATAAACCTCCATCACCACCTGGACATAACATCGAGATCATTTGGAAGATGATGCAGGAGATCTGTAATCAAAAGCACGAAGATTTGGAGTTGATCAGGTCTACATCGAACCGAATACTATTGGATCGATCTTTGGCATCACCTGTAAGCACTCAACTGGAAGCATGCACATCACTTAGAGCTGTGCACGATCCGCTTGGAGCTTTAGATTTGATCATCATCACCTTCGACCGAGAGTATGAACACCACTGATCAGATTCGATCGACCATAGAGAAGGATCCATGAGCACCGCCCTAGCATCAATATCTCTATCATTCGAAGCGTCAAGGACGATCGTTGGGGACCAAGCTTAGTGATGAATCTACGATTCGTCATACTAAAAGATGAAAATAGAGCTTCATTCCCAAGTAATTAGCTTCATTTCAACTCTACTAACGTGATTTACCTATTCTACTCAACTAACGTGAGGACATGGCAGGAGCTCGAGAGCTTCGGCGATATGATTTACCTATTCTACTCTACTAACGTGATTAAAACTGGAAATAAAAGGCACATAATGAAAATTAGGACCTACAACTACCTAGGAATGATAAAAAATGCAGCTCATACCTGAGGGTTGCTCACGGAGCCGCCATGGACCGCTCCGCCTCACCCAAATCGCACGCCCAAGGCTCAGAGGTGCTCCAGGTGTCACCAGGAACTCTCTCTCTCACTCACGATGGGGGACTTCAAGGCTTAGAGAAGGATAAAAACAGAGCTAGTAGGCAGAGGGGTTTATTTATAGACAAAACTAAGGACCCTTATTGAACGGTGATTTGGAAAGAATCGAAGGTATGTACAAGGGATTTAGGGATTTGGCGTGGATCATCGATGATAGATGTCGATCTTTATGTGATTAATCGATGAAAATGATGGATGAGAAGCCCAAGAAAAAGGGCAGAAATGGCGAGAGATGACATGCATGACATGGTTCAGAGACCTGCAGGCTAAGTTGGCTGGGGTCAACAAAAGGAGGGTTACGATTGGTCACGTAAGCAGTTAAAGGACAAAAAGGCAGTGTTTAATAAAAATAATTAATTAAAAACAGTAAATGATTTTTTATTAATTTTTTATTACAAAATAAAAATGTTTATATTTTATGTAGTATTTTAATATGATTTTTATTTATTTTTTGGTGTTATCTATTACAAGTTAATTTTTAAGGGTGTATTTATATGTATATTCATCTATGTTTTGGTCATTTTATTTTTATTTTGTATTTTTGATTTTATTAGTTTATTATCATATTTTATATATCATAACTTATTTTTATGCACATAAATATATTTTTTATTTTTTGATGTCATTTGTACACTTAAATAAAATATGGATACAAACTATATATGTATAAGTATAGGTATTTTGTCTATGTACTATGTATACTTATTTTATTATATGTTTTCTTTGTGATTTTATTCTATTCTAAATGTGTACAAATACTATAAATAATGTTTACAAAATTATAAAAATGCAAAATTATACAAATAATGAAAAATAAATAAAATGGATATTTTAGTCAGTATATAATACAATAGGGGTCCAAAACCTAACTTTTGCATATTAGCTCCAAATTAAGTGAAATAACCTTCATTAAATAGCTTATTAAAAGTTATATACAATTAAATATGATTTTGATACATTTTGGGTTTTTATTTAGGTGATATGAGTCTTTGAAATTTAGGTTTTGGCTTCTTATTCTGTTTATAGAATGTACATTGTATATTCTTTTTGTGCAAATTCAATTTTGTATTTTCTAAACATTATTATCTATAACTTTATGTACAAAGTTTCTTTATTTGATGAATAAATAATAAAGAATAAAATAGGCCCAAAAAATGCTTTCTCGATGAATTAATAAATATAAATTATTGGTGATTTATGGCCCTTATCTCCCCCTATTTTATTCCTTGTCGACCCAGTCATCAAGATGCCTAGGTTTCGGGGTTTAGGGTCATAAAATAACTTTGGTATTTTAATTTTTTCCTTTTCTTTTATTTATTCTAGCATTAAAAGCATTGTTTTATATGCAATAATTGGAATAAATAATGGATGTTAATATGCACAAACTAATGCTACTTACATGCATTAGCTAGGGTTTTTAAGGTTGAAATGATAAGGTGATGAAATGGATATTCATCAACTCTATATGCAGTGGCAGAACTAGAATTTTTTTCAAGGAGGGGCCAAGTATATTTTTATCATGTATAGTCAAGATGGCAAAATTTATTGTATTTTTGAACGATATTTTTAAATAGAGTTAATAATTTCAAATGAAATGTAAAAGTTGGTCAAACTTAAAATTTTAACATTATTTAATAATATCAATAAGGTTGGATTTTCAAATAGATTATTATTTTTATGGCATTTTTAAAAAAATGTTAGATAAAAAATCATAATTAAAAGAAATGACAAAATTTATTTCATTTACAAAGAGAGCTAGAAAAAATGGGAAAGATAACGAGCACGAATCTCATTTTATATCAAATTATACTTATTATATTTGTATTTTAAGACTAAAAAAATAGATGAAGAAAATAGCAAGTAGAAGATCTAAACCCTAGTCCATAATAACACAAGCTCACCTTTTACCAGAATATCATTGAGTAGATAAAAAAATTTAAAACATTATGCAAGTAAAATATAATAATTAAGGAGGAACCATGCACTCCCTGAAATATATGCTAGTTCAGTTACTGTTTGTATATAAGGCTATGTATAGTATGGCAAGTAAGAGAGTCCAACAGGGAGAGGGTGTAGCAAGTGGCATTTGGAAGTGGGTTAAGTGTGGCAGCACGGTTGATGAAAGAGATTTTCGACAGGGGATCCTAATGCCTGGTCTTGGAGGATTTGTGGAAGGCTGGGAGGCTTGTCACGACGGCACACATCGGCCACGAGGCTGAGCTATGTCTCCTGACCACCAAACTTCACTCCAAGGAGCTCCTCCGATAGCTGTCACTCAACCTGAGGTCACTGGGGGCAGAAGAAGAGGCGAGGAACGAGCTAGGGAACTGTGGAGGCGGAAGAGATATTATATATGCAGCTCGAGGGTCTAGAAGAATCAGCGAGAAGCGCGAGACACGAGAGCGGTTCGGATCATCCAAGGAATCCGCGAGGATCGCAGAGGTCCGAGGAATCAAGGATCTAATTTTCGAGGGGAGAGGAGCTCGGATCCGGGCGGGAGAAATCGGAGAAAAGGCTCCGACGACGAGTTTTCGACCCGACCCGAGCTAGGAGGGGGCGTTGACTGGGTCAACAAACCCTCCTGGACCAATCAGAAAAAAAGGAATTTACATAATATTTATAAATTCAATAAAAATAGTAAATGGCTTTAAATTCAAAATTATATAAAATGGAAATATTTATTATTTTTCAAACTATTTTTCTGTGATTTTTTTTATTTTTATGAAAAATAAATTAATCTTTATACAGTATAATGTATTATATACAAGTATAATATACCTATGTATTTTGTTCAATTATTTTTACACAAATACCCCAATTTTTATATTTTATTTATTTACAACATAATTTTTGAAGTATATAATAATTTTTATTTTATTTTTATTCTTTATTTACATGTATATAATAAATAGGGAGTGAAACATATATACATGTATTTTGTACAAGTGAGAGAGGATTTTACTTAAATTTTATTTTATTTTTATGATTTTTATTTTATTTTTAGGACTACATATAAGGAGGTAAAAAGAATATTTTATTTTTATTTTGTTAAAAATAATTATTTACAGATATAAATGATATATATTATATAGTAGGCCCTATCTCTCTCTACTTATTTTATTTGGCGATCAGGCTAATGCTTGCCCTTCTCTTAGGGTTCGGGTCACTCTGTATTTATTCTAAATACCTCCTTCCTTTTTCTTTTTCTTTATTCTTTTATATTTTCACAAATACATGATAAATATATACATATAACACATGCATGCCAAATTCTAACTTATTGTATTTACACCTATTTACAAGATGCCTTGCCAAGATAAATAACTAAAATTAAAGAATAAAGAGTGAGAATCAGGGATTCTTCAGCGGCTGAAGGACAGAGCCTCAACAACTAGGTTCTTGAGAGTATCAAATGATGCAAGACACTTATCATCTACAATGAACTTGGTGCCTTTCATCAGCAAATCAGTCAACGGTCAGGCAATCCTGTTGAAGCCGTGAACAAAACATCTTTAGAAACTGGCATACCCCAGAAAAGACCGCATTTGTCGCAGGTTGTATGGTGGATTGAGTTTCTTGATGATATCTACCTTGGACGGATCAACCTCCATGCCCCTGTTGGAGATGATATGACCAAGCATCGTCCCCTAAGTCACCATGAAGTGACTCTTCTCCTAAGATAAAATAAAATGGACCTCTATGCAGCGCTGAAGAATGCGCTCTAGACAGTCAAGACATGCATCAAAACCATTGCCATAGACCGAAAAATCATCCGTGAAGACCTCTAAACAGTCACCCACCATGTCCGAGAATATGGAAAACATGCACCTTTGGATTGTCGTCGGGGCGTTACATAGACCAAAGGGCATCCGTCTGAAAGCATAAGTCCCAAACGGACAGGTGAATGTCATTTTGTCTTGGTCCTCGGGCGCTATGGCCACCTGATTGTAACCGGAGTACCTGTCAAGAAAATAGTAGCAACTCTTCCAGCTAGCATCTCTATATCTGATCAAAAAAGGCAGCGGGAAATGATCCTTCTTGGTGGCCTGATTCAATCGTTTGTAGTCCACACAGACCCTCCAAGAAGTGGGTACCCAGGTAGCTATCTCCTCTCCGGACTCACTCACAACTATAGTGATGCCCGTCTTCTTGAGCACCACATGCAATGGACTAACCCACTTGGAGTCGAAGATGGGGTAGATAAAATTGGCACTCCACCATTTCGATGTTTCCTTCATGACCACTTCTCGAAGATTTGGGTTCAGCCGTCGCTGGAACTCACGCGATGGCTTGGCGTCTGATGAATACTCATTCATCACTCTTTATTCTTATATTTTAGCTACAAAAACCTTTGCAAATGCATGTATATATTTGTAAATATAAATAATTACCAAAAGCATGCATGGTGTAAAAAGTAATAATTAGCATGTTTTTGTTTGCAAAAATAAAAGAATAAAGATCAAAAAGAAAAAGAGGGAAATATTTAGAATAAATATTGAGCGACCTAATCCCAAGGGAGGGCTCAGCATGAGCCTGACCGCATAAAAGCCAAAGTAGAGGGAGATAGGGGCTCATGTGTGTAAATATACCTGTAAATATAATGAAAGTATTTTCCTCCAAAAATAAAATAAAATGGCTTGTAAACACTTGTATATATTTATAAATATAAAATCAAGATAAAAATAGAAAAAAATCAAAAAGAAAACAAAAATAGATCACTTGTATATATCCACCTTGTACATACCACCACACTTATATTTATTTCACCTTATAAATAAATAAAATTAATTTTTATAAAATTTGTATATATTCTACTTTTTATAATTAAAATAAAAACCATTAAAATAAAAACAAAATAAAAATAAAAAAATTAAAAACCAAAAATAATATTGTAAATATACCATGTATATACATGTACATATGTATTTATTTCACTCTTGTATATAAATAATAAAAATAAAATAAAAATATACTTTTATTCCTAATTTTATTCTATAAATAAATAAAATATAAAATGGGGATACAAATGTATAAAAATAACCAATTAAAAATCAAAATTAAAAATCCTATATTGTACATATACCTATATATAGCCCTAATATGTAAATACCCTATTTTTACTTTGAAAAATAAATTAAAAATCACCAAAAAATAGAAAAAAAATAAAATAAACATTTTTCATTTTTTGAGTTTTCAATAATTCGGCCATCCTCTATTTTTAAATGAATTTTCAATATTTTCTGAGGTGGCCTCCTCTGATTGGTCCACGGGGGAATGCTGACCGCCCGGTCAACTCCCCCCAGTGGGCCACTTCCCGCGGATCCAGAGCAACCGACCCGACTTCTCCATTTTCTACCCGCTCGATCCGACCGCCGAATACCTTAACCCCGGGCCCCGATTAATCCTAGATCATCCATGACCCACGCCCGGGGTGGATCTTAGGGATCCGAGGCACGAGCAACTCACCCGATCCCTTTCTTCTCGGATCCCTGAGCATATAAAATTTCATCTCCGGCGACCTATTCCTCCATCTTTGGACCTCCCCCTCGTCGCCTGTGACCTCCTCTGGTGAGCCTGAGTGACAGTCGTGCCTGCCGGAGTAGCAGCGAGGCCCGGGAAGCCGGGAGCCACTGATCCGGTGGTTTTCACCGCGGTGTGCCGCCGCGAGCGCACTCAGCCTCGGGGAGACGACGCCCCCTTGCAGGCAATGACCCAGGAGCTCGCTGAGACTCAGCCTAGTTTACCGCCTCCATCAGGTAGCCTTTTTAGCCCGTAGAGTAGCTTAGTTTAGGATTTTTCGTTTCCGGTAGTCGTAGCTCCGCCAGCTCCGCCCTTCGTCTCCGTCCATCCATTTGGCCATCCGACACCGCCACCACGTCCACCAGACTCCTCTCCACCTTCTCCGACCTTCCATTCCCCCTGACTCGCCCCGGAGCAGGGATATCGGCTCTCACCCTCCGCCACTCGCCGGAGAGCCTCCATATCGACGCATCGTTCATCCTTCGCGTGCACTGACGGGTCGAGGCAGTTTGCCCTCGACCCTTCTTTCTTCCTGTGCAGGTATCAAGCCTATTTGACCTCATCTGGAGGTCGAGACTTCAGAGCACAGGAGCAACAGGTCCTCCGCATCGCCGGAGCTCTCCAGAGCTCCCCGCTTTCATCGGAGACCGCCATCAGCTGCGGAGCTTCACGACGGAGTTTTTCCACTCTTCAGGAGCAGCAGGGGAGGACCGTAGCGCGTGCATCGGGCCGGTGAAGCTCGCCGGCCAACTGTTCTTCCACCATCTTCCCCGACCGTCAGATCAGCCTCGACGCTCCAGATTAAATCTCGTCCATTCATTCACGGAGCAGCACTGACCGCCAGATCCTTGAGGTTCGATCGCCACCGTTGATCTAGCACGTGGCTTCACCTCCTCTGTCCGATCCGAGCCAGACCCCCTTCGCAGCCCCACGTCGCAGCTCAGCCGTTCGATCATCCACGTGGGCTCTTCCTAGCCGTTGGATTGCTCCGAGGGTTTCACTTGTTGCGCGCTAACTTCTCTCCACCGTTCGATCCGCTACGTGGCACGCATCCAGCCTTCGAGATTTAATAAGGGGTATTTGCTCTTAGGCCCCTCTACTTTTCGCATTTAGTTTTTAGTCCTGTAAATACATAGTTTAGTTCTTTTATTTTTGTAAAAATTGCACTAAGGACCCTACTGTTTATCAGATTTGCATTTATACCCATGTTTGTTGTGTACACGTGCATCGACACGTGGTTTTTGGTGTATTTGCATTATTGGCCCCGCGTTTTTGGCTTGTTACTTTTTATACTTTTATAAATAGGAATGACAATCAGGTCCCCCCAGGCCTGAGTCACGCGTATCGTGCGTGGCCCGGGGGGTATTTTACATTCCTTACCCTATAGTTTCCAAGTTTGTTCTCTTGGGAGCCCAAAACTTTTTTATATTTGCAGATAGGTCCCTGTGCACTGTTGCTTGATTTTTAGTTTGAATAAAATATCAAACTTACTCCAAATTTGATGAAAATTGGATACATGGCACCTGCCATGTTGTAAAATTTTCAGGAATTTTTGTAGACATTTTTGTTTTGATTTGATATTTTTAAAAATAAAAAACAGCCATTTTTGTTACTGTTCGATTTAAAAATTCACAAAAAATATCAAAATCTATCTAAAAATGACAAAAAAATTAGCTACTGTTTCTTTTGTTGTGTTTGATTTTCTGGCTTATTTTGGCCATTTTTCATAATATAAAACTCATAAAAATTGAAAAACACCTAAAAACTCATAAAAACTCTAATAAATAATCTAAAAAACCAAAAATAATAATTAAGGTGCCTAAATTTTCCTTGTTTCCTTCTCTTTACAGAAAATTACTTCCAGGCTTATTGGGGACTTTTAGATTATTTTATCTAAGCCCCTCAAGCTCGGTTGGACAATACCTTTATTTTCTTACATTGTTTTATTTTTAGAAAATTAAATAAAAATCAGAAAAATCTCAAAAATTGAACAAAAACAGTAAAAATTATAAAACACATAAAAACATTTTTATTTGAATTTTTGCTTTTTTATGCATTAAATAAATTGTTGAGTTGCCTTGTTTCCTTATTTTCTCAATTAATTAAAAATCTAAAAAAATTTATAAAAAGACTAAAAAATCCACCAAAAACACCTTTTATTTTATTTTAGTTTATTTTGACTGCTTCATAGGCCGCAAGGCCATCACGTGCTCCTTGTGTTCAACCCTGGTCGCTATACCAGGTTAAAATAATAGCAAGACCGCTATTTGATTTTGAGTTGATTTTATCTTATTTGGTGGTCTCTTTTTCTCGATCGACCACGCTTGGTGACTTGGGTCGCAACGACCCTTGAGTACCTTATACCCGAGTCGCTAGGCGTGTCATCAGAATGGCGCCGTTGTTGGGGAGCACGGCTTAGTAGTTTTTATTTTTGCTTTATTTTCTTTTTCGCGGCTTTCCGCGGCTCTTTCGGAGTCCGCGGCTTTTCGCGGCTTTTTGTTTTTATTTTATTTTTGCTTTATTTTGTTTTATTTTATTTTCTTTTATTTTTGTTTTTGTTTGATTTTTGTTTGTTTATTTTATTTGTCATTTTTGCACATATACCCTTGTCTTTTATTTCTTGTCCATATTTGATTATATTATTATTGGTTTGACACTTGTCTTCTTTCCTGCGAGGGCCCGAGGACCGAGGCGGCAGCTTTCGAGAAGCCGGCGCAACCGCGGGACTTGGAGGCGGCTCCCTTCTGCACGGAGCCGCAGGAGAGCGTGAGAGAGTAGACGAGCGGGCGAGGATTAGTTTAGCTTTTTATTTTCATTTCATTTGATTATTTTTAATAATACAGGGACACTCAGACTTTGGACTTGTCTTGACTAGTGGGTCTGTTTCACCGAGCACCGGTGTGCTAGGGGGACCCTTAGGAGTTTTCACGGTTTTTCGCGGCTTTTGATTTTTCGCTGCCTTTTACGGTTATACGCGGTTTTCCTCGAGCCCCTAGATTTAGGATTTTCTGCTTAACTGTGCCGTAATTAGTAGGATCCCCACACCTAATTGATTGTCTGTTCCTATAGAGAGATTAATTGGACCTACTAATAATTCATTAATAAAAATAACTGACTCACTCCCTTCGTAGCCTACGTGCCGTAGCCTGCCCTGCCAAGCGCTGCTCCTGAACCCGATGTGTCGGGAGGAGGAGGGGTAGACCGAGACCGGACCTTTGGCTTGGAGGATCGGTGACCAGTTAGACAGTTCTTCGAGTAGAATTACCTATTTAGGACTCGGCTTTTTACCGCTGCACCATATAGGTAGTTTCTTTTCAGTCTTTACATTTCTGCGCGGATTATTTTGCATGTAGAGTGCTAGAGACAGGTACGCATTTCTATCTTTGCATGCATCATTGATTTCTTCGCACATCGGCTTTTTCGTCTTCTCCCCCTGTTTTCGACCTAATAATCAGGAGAACCGAAAAATTCGTTAGGCCTTTTTTTGTATTGAAAAATATTAAAAACAAAAACAATAAAATCGGGACTGCTAATTATACTTGACCTAAAAGACACTTCACTAAAAATCTGTCTTGGGGAGAGTAACCCCCTCCTTGTTTGGTTTGGATGAGCGAGAGAGTGACCCGCACATTAGGATAGAGCCTCCGATCTTTCTTGACTGATTACCGGCTTTCAGTACGGGACAGTCGATTGAGAAATATCTGGATACCTATTTACCTCACGTAATCGCTCTGATAAACTGAATGATCACCTAAAATAAAATCGACAAGATAATTGACCGATCCCTTTCGGTCTTCAGCTTTGTGTGCGTAGGTGAATTGGGGGTTTGCTTGTTCATCTTGTGTGATTGCCAGATCCCTTAGATCTTTCCTCATCTTCCTCCATCTATTTCCCACCCTCCCTCCCTGCAGTCTTCCTCTTCTTCTCCTTTACCCCTGGATGATGGATCCCTCTCACTTCGAGCCAACTCTTACGGCTTCTTCTCCATCTTCTGACCATTACTCCAGTCCACCGTCTAGAGAGGTCGGATCTCCGACCAACCTCCCGCTCCCTCCCTCCCTTTCATCTCACTACTCTGGGCATGTTGTGCAAGACGTCCGAGGATACCAGACAGAGCAGATGCGAGACCCGGATGATGCTGTTGTTGAGATGAGAGCGCACTCCGTTCATGATCAGAGAGAGCAGTCGAGATCAGCAGACATATCCTATTCCGGAAGGATGGAGGAGCAGATAGCACATGGAGCTCAGTCAGCTTCTACACTAGGTCCATTCGTCTTGGATTTGGATTACATTCAGCGACTGCCGACATTTTCAGGAGAGGCGCACGAGGAGCCTTACCTTCACCTGTCCGCATTCGAGGAGTTTTGCAGAGCTCAGAGATATTCAGACATCACTGTAGAGGAGCTGATGAGCAGGACCTTCCCATTCACACTTCAAGACAGAGCCATGAGATGGCACCGACGACTGGGGAGGACATTCGAGACGTGGGGAGAGCTACGCCGAGAGTTCTTACAGAGATACTTCCCTCCACGTAGAGCAGATTTCATGCGGTCTTTGATCACCGATTTTTCAGTTAACCCCCAGGAGCCATTACACGAGGCATGGCCGAGGTTTCTTGACCTTTTGAGGAGATTTCCTGTGCACGGACTTCCACTTACAGACTTGATAGAGATATCCATGCGGGGGATGACCGCAGATCAGATAGCATTGGTGATTACCACATGTGGCGGTTCACACCGCAGTTCCGACATTCACTTCCTGGACACCATCTCGAGTTTACTTTCACAGAGATCTTCTTCACGAGATGCCATAGTCGGGACAACACATGCGGACGATGCAGTACCAGTGCGGTGTGTCACTTTACATGATGAGTCAGCTTATACACACCAGCCCGAGGATTTGGATGAGACAGCACCACTGACAGAGGAGATGACCGCCATAGCAGAGGTTCGGACCAAGAGTCTACTTGAGTTCCCGTTGGTTTTCCAGCTGGAGTTCGAGTCAGCACCAGAGTTCCCAGTTGACGAGTCTTGGATATCAGATCTTCTGATACTCCAGGAGCCGGAGGAGCCCCCGCTTTTGCAGGCATTGATTCAGACACTTCAGATTCCAATCCCGGAGGAGTCAGTTTCCTTCCTGCAAAGACACTTCTTGGATGCAGGCAGCTACCAGGACTCAGCCCAGCAGCCACAGCTCGATGTGGGACACCACTTTGAGAGTACAGACACAGAGAGTCCCGTCTTCGAGTCTTTTGTCCTCCACTTTGTTGAGATAGATATACCTGCTGAGGACCAGCTGGCAGCCAGCATAGCCGCAGAGCGAGGATCAGCCGCAGACACTTTGCCGGCTTCCGCGGTGTTGACTAGTACCTTCTCCTGCTTCCAGATTGCCGAGAGCTATACTTCCGATGATGATGCAGCCTGGTGCACCGAGTGGATACTTGATAGCAGTGTAGATGCCCATCTAGATCCTGATCCTCTTCTTGTCACTTCTGATCTTGCATCTCTCCCCGAGGGTTATCTGCGGGAGGATGCCGCACTCGACGAGTACTCGGTTTCACCTGCTAAGCGTGTTTCCGATCTGGCGGAACACGAAACCGAGTCTTTAGATCATTCTGATTCTGAGTCCTCTCACCTCGATGACCCTCGCGAGGATGAGCCCATCCTAGAGATATTCGATGATTTGCCTGATCTGATTTTATTTCATGCATCGGATATCAGTCTACTTAGAGAGTCTCCTGATCTTGATCGTCCACACCTGTTTGAGACACTGATTGACGTGGAGGATTCTATTACTGATCCTTCCTTCTCCACGTTTGATTTCTTCGGCTCCACATTCTCACTCTAGTCTGAACCAGAGCCGACGATTTCCTTTGTGCTACCAGAGCCCGATCACTTACTCCCATATACTTGGCCGGTAGCAGACACCCGCCTGATTGCATACCTGGGTGTCGTCCTTTACACTGTTGAGTTCGTCGTTGTTCTCATACCGAGACTGCGACGACAGTACGACATTCGCCTTTCTGATGCCGTCCTGAACCTGGATACAGCTTTGTCCTAGCCTTTGCGCCCAGCTAGGGGCGTAAAATCTAGCGCTTGTTGAGAGGCACCTCAACATTGTACTCTTTTGTATATACGTGTTTCGTCTTACTTTGATCTTTCTGTCTTCCATTCTTGTTTTCACCCCAGGTCTCGCTTAGGATTATCTTTGCTATACTTAGGATATTGCTCATCCTAAGTATAGGAGGGGTGAAAACACCGGGTTGCTCTTCGTTCTGTTTCATCACTTCTGTTGTTGCCTATACTTAAGGTTCTTCACCTTAAGTATAGGGGGAGTGATGTACTCCTTCTTGTATATATTCGTTCATTCTCTTCGTGTCTTGCTACCCCTGTTTTGCTGCCTATACTTAGGGATATTTCACCCTAAGTATGGGGGGGGTAGACCCTGTACATTCTCTACTCGGTTTTCCCTTAGTGAACAGCCTGCTATACTTAGGATTACCTGATCCTAAGTATAGGGGGAAGACCCGAGATCTGTTCTTGACTTTCTATTCATTCATTCGTCTCTGTATATAGCCGTCCCTTTTCACTTCCCTATACCGAGCACGAGTTATGTCTTCTTCATCGCTCTTGACTCTGAGGACATCGTTCGAGCTAAGTATAGGGGGGTGTGTATATATTTCATATATACTTTAGCCATAACTCGTACTTTGTGTGAGTGTGTAAATAAATAAAATGGCTAAAAACCCTAAAAATAACAAAAATTAAAAATTTTTCATGTACACAATCATTCTTTTATTTGCACATAAATAGCCAGTGTACAAATTATTTTTGTAAAAATGCCTTCAAAAATCTTTTGTGTAAAGCTTGTGTAAATATTTTCTTATCAAAATTATGTATATAGTACAAAATTTTTCCAAAATGTTTTGAAAATCAAAAGTTTGCAAAAATATTGTGTAAATGTGTGTAAATACCATTTGCAAAACTTGCACTTCATGCATCATCCATTCATGATTTCAAAACATTTTTCAAAAATTTTGCATGTTTGAAAAAATTTGTGTAAATAGCATCTTTTGTACATATGTATATAGTTTTTCTGGATGATAGTTGACATTTAAACTAGCCTGGAATCAAAGTGAGAAATGGAGCTTGATTAAGATCTTAATCCACCTAATTTATAAGAGGAACCTTATAGGGCTTAGGTTTAAGGCTTTTCAGGTCCATGGTGACTTAATTCTTCGAGTCCACTAGGCTATGATCACATGTCATCTCAATGAGCCTAAGTAGAGCACTTAACAACAACACATGACTCATATGGACAATGTCTTTACTTGGACACCAGCACTTTGCACCGAGCTCTCTACGGATGAGGTGGTGAGGAGGCAGTCTTCCTTGACTTGGGGTAGCATATGAGGGTAGTACTTCTAGGCGGAACCTCTCTTCTTCTTTTAGTGAAGGAAGTGCGTCTCAACTTGGTCTGGTTGCCATGAGGTCTAACGACGGGAGTTGTGGGTTGCAATAAAGCTTCAAAAGAGGGATAATCTACTGGCTCAAGAGGAAAAACTCCTTGTATATATGTTGCACATGTACATGTTGTATAGATGCACTTGAAAAAAATGCAAAAAGAAAATAACTCCAAAGAAATGGTGGGTCTGATAGAAAATGATAATCCCACCGGAGTATGTATATAGAGTGCAATAAGCAAAGCTCGAGTTCATGATCCACCTTATGTAGCTTGCAGCAGGGAGACTTGGCTACACTGGTCAAGCTCCCAAGGGTACATGGCTACACTGGCCTTGACCCATTCTCTTCTTCCTCCTCTTCTTGAGCCGGTTGAACTTGAACTTAGAAGGGAATACCCCGCTCCTCGAGGAAAGAGTGGCCAGATTGAGGTCATAGAGTTACCTTGTTGGGGAGGGTTGTCAAGTTGCCATTTCTGAGGTGGAGAGCTTAGACCTCACATTTCCAGGACAAGAAAAGACTCATGGTCTTCAGGGTTTGTGATTGATGACTTGTTCTGATCTGGAGCATTGAGGAGTCTTGGTTATAGATTAGTGGAACTTAGAGGCTGTTGAGTTTTAAACTTAAGTCCAAATAAGGTTCTGACACATTAATAACCCAAAGATCTGATCGAGCTCCATACCTCAATTTAATGAAGGCAAGTTTAATAATCAACCTTGATCCATGTACATTCTCTTTTTCTTTTTCTTTATTTCTTTT
The DNA here is from genome assembly GCA_037367405.1 of Ottelia alismoides. Taxonomy (NCBI): domain Eukaryota; kingdom Viridiplantae; phylum Streptophyta; class Magnoliopsida; order Alismatales; family Hydrocharitaceae; genus Ottelia; species Ottelia alismoides. Next base: position 407,976 of record JAZKJV010007400.1, read on the forward strand.
TCACTTCTTTTTCAAATAAGTGTTTGCTAAGGGACTAGCAAAGTTAAGTATAGGGGGGTGATGAATACTCATTCATCACTCTTTATTCTTATATTTTAGCTACAAAAACCTTTGCAAATGCATGTATATATTTGTAAATATAAATAATTACCAAAAGCATGCATGGTGCAAAAAAGTAATAATTAGCATGTTTTTGTGTGCAAAAATAAAAGAATAAAGATCAAAAAGAAAAAGAGGGAAATATTTAGAATAAATATTGAGCGACTTAATCCCATGGGAGGGCTCAGCATGGGCCTGACCGCATAAAAGCCAAAGTAGAGGGAGATAGGGGCTCATGTGTGTAAATATACCTGTAAATATAATAAAAGTATTTTCCTCCAAAAATAAAATAAAATGGCTTGTAAACACTTGTATATATTTATAAATATAAAATCAAGATAAGAATAGAAAAAAATCAAAAAGAAAACAAAAATAGATCACTTGTATATATCCACCTTGTACATACCACCACACTTATATTTATTTCACCTTATAAATAAATAAAATTAATTTTTATAAAATTTGTATATATTCTATTTTTTATAATAAAAATAAAAACCATTAAAATAAAAACAAAATAAAAATAAAAAAATTAAAAACCAAAAAAATATTGTAAATATACCATGTATATACATGTACATATGTATTTATTTCACTCTTGTATATAAATAATAAAAATAAAATAAAAATATCCTTTTATTCCTAATTTTATTCTATAAATAAATAAAATATAAAATGAGGATAAAAATGTATAAAAATAACCAATCAAAAATCAAAATTAAAAATCCTATATTGTACATATACCTATATATAGCCCTAATATGTAAATACCCTATTTTTACTTTGAAAAATCAATTAAAAATCACCAAAAAATAGAAAAAAAATAAAATAATCATTTTTCATTTTTTGAGTTTTCAATAATTCGGCCATCCTCTATTTTTAAATGAATTTTCAATATTTTCTGAGGTGGCCTCCTCTGATTGGTCCACGGGGGAATGTTGACCGCCAGGTCAACTCCCCCCTGTGGACCACTTCCCGCGGATCCAGAGCAACCGACCCGTCTTCTCCATTTTCTACCCGCTCGATCCGACCGTCGAATACCTTAACCCCGGGCCCCGATTAATCCTTGATCATCCATGACCCACGCCTGGGGTGGATCTTAGGGATCCGAGGCACGAGCAACTCACCCGATCCCTTTCTTCTCGGATCCCTGAGCATATAAAATTTCGTCTCCGGCGACCTATTCCACCATCTTTCGACCTCCCCCTCGTCGCCTGTTACCTCCTCTGGTGAGCCTGAGTGACAGCCGTGCCTGCCGGAGTAGCAGCGAGGCCCGGGAAGCCGGGAGCCACTGATCCGGTGGTTTTCACCGCCGTGCGCTGCCGTGAGCGCGCTCAGCCTCAGGGAGACGACGCCCCCTTGCAGGCAATGACCCAGGAGCTCGCTGAGCTTCAGCCTAGTCGACCGCCTCCATCAGATAGCCTTTTTAGCCCATAGAGTAGCTTAGTTTAGGATTTTTCGTTTCCGGTAGTCGTAGCTCCGCCAGCTCCGCCCTTCGTCTCTGTCCATCCATTTGGCCATCCGACACCGCCAACACGTCCACCAGACTTCTCTCCACCTTCTCCGACCTTTCATTCCCCCTGACTCGACCCGGAGCAGGGATATCGGCTCTCACCCTCCGCCGCTCGCCGGAGAGCCTCCATATCGACGCATCGTTCATCCTTCGCGTGCTATGACGGGTCGAGGCAGTTTGCCCTCGACCCTTCTTTCTTCCTGTGCAGGTATCAAGCATATTTGACCTCATCTGGAGGTCGAGACTTCAGAGCACAGGAGCTCCAGGTCTTCCGCGTCGCCGGAGCTCTCCAGAGCTCCCCGCCTTCATAGGAGACCGCCATCAGCTGCGGAGCTTCACGGCGGAGTTTTTCCGCTCTTCAGGAGCAGCAGGGGAGGACCGTAGCGCGTGCATCGGGCCGGCGAAGCTCGCCGGCCAACTGTTCTTCCACCATCTTCCCCGACCGTCAGATCAGCCTCAACGCTCCAGATTAAATCTCGTCTGTTCATTCACGGAGCAGCACTGACCGCCAGATCCTTGAGGTTCGATCGCCACCGTTGATCCAGCACGTGGCTTCACCTCCTCCGTCCGATCCGAGCCAGGCCCCCTTCGCATCCCCACGTCGCAGCTCAGCCGTTCGATCATCCATGTGGGCTCTTCCCAGCCGTTGGATTGCTCCGAGGGTTTCACTTGTTGCGCGCTCACTTCTCTCCACCGTTCGATCCGCTACATGGCACGCATCTAGCCTTCGAGATTTAATAAGGGGTATTTGCTCTTAGGCCCCTCTACTTTTCGCATTTAGTTTTTAGTCCTGTAAATACATAGTTTAGTTCTTTTATTTTTGTAAAAATTGCACTAAGGACCCTACTGTTTATCATATTTGCATTTATACCCCTGTTTGCTGTGTACACGTGCATCGACACGTGGTTTTTGGTGTATTTGCATTATTGGCCCCACGTTTTTGGCTTGTTACTTTTTATACTTTTATAAATAGGAATGACAATCAGGTCCCCCCAGGCTTGAGTCACGTGTATCGTGCGTGGCCCGGGGGGTATTTTGCATTCCTTACCCTATAGTTTCCAAGCTTGTCCCAAAACTTTATTATATTTGCAGATAGGTCCCTGTGCACTATTGCTTGATTTTTAGTTTGAATAAAATATCAAACTTACTCCAAATTCGATGAAAATTGGACACATGGCTTCTGCCATGTTGTACAATTTTCAGGAATTTTCGGAGACATTTTTGTTTTGATTTGATATTTTTAAAAAATCAAAAACAGCCATTTTCGTTACTGTTCGATTTAAAAATTCACAAAAAAATATCAAAATCTATCTAAAAATTACAAAAAAATTAGCTACATTTCTTTTGTTGTGTTTGATTTTCTGGCCAATTTTGGCCATTTTTCATTATATAAAACTCATAAAAATTGGAAAACACCTAAAAACTCATAAAAATTCTAATAAATAATCTAAAAAACCAAAAATAATAATTAAGGTGCCTAAATTTTCCTTGTTCCTTCTCTTTACACGAAAATTACCTCCAGGCTTATTGGGGACTTTTAGATATTTTATCTAAGCCCCTCAAGCTCGGCTGGACAGTACCTTTATTTTCTTACATTGTTTTATTTTAAAAAATTAAATAAAAATCAGAAAAATCTCAAAAATTGAACAAAAACAGTAAAAATTATAAAACACATAAAAACATTTTTATTTGAATTTTTGCTTGTTTTTTTGATGCATTAAATAAATTGTTGAGTTGCCTTGTTTCCTTGTTTTCTCAATTAATTAAAAATCTAAAAAAAATTTATAAAAAGACTAAAAAATCCACCAAAACACCTTTTATTTTATTTTAGTTTATTTTTGACTACTTCGTAGGTCGCAAGGCCATCACGTGCTCCTTGTGTTCGACCCTGGTCGCTATACCAGGTTAAAATAATAGCAAGACCGCTATTTGATTTTGAGTTGATTTTATCTTATTTGGTGGTCTCTTTTTCTCGATCGACCACGCTTGGTGACTTGGGTCGCAACGACTCTTGAGTACCTTATACCCGAGTCGCTAGGTGTGTCATCAGCGTCCTCCTTGAGATATCTATGGTGGGAGCACAAAGACGGAATTATCCCTTGGAGATCACCTACACTCCATCCTATTGTCTTGTGGTTCATTTCAAGAACCTCCATCAAACGAGATTCTTGCTCTCCAGTCAAATTCGTTGAGATAATGACTGGGTACATCTCATGCTTACATGTAACGAACCTATACTTCAGTGACTACGGTAAAGTTTTCAGTTCTGGACTACTGAGAGCTGGCAAATCTGGCCTTTGAAAGGTTTGAGTGAATGCAACCAGATCTGAATGAGAGAACTCTCGCAGAGCATGCAAAACTGGTGAAGACTGCCCTGTTGGTGTATCTGTACTCGGTGCTGGCACGGTCTCCACCCTAGATGCTGGCTATGTAGAAATCAGATAAGGTAATAAATCATCAAATTCTGCCCAGACTATGTCTAAATCCGAGGGATCTGAATCAGAATCACAAGACACAAAATTTTCTTCGCTGTCCTGAACGCGATCGTCAACCTCAAAAGTGTCCTCAGCCAAGAGTGTGCTCTCCGAACTCTCCTTTGCTGGAAACTGTGGATCCGCAGCATCTGAAGGTGAGAGAAGGTGATGACACGCCTGACAATCGGGTTAAGTATGTAAATAATAATCAAAGGTCATTGTGACTCAAATCACCAAGCGCCGTCAATCAAGAAAAATAATCAAACAACTCAAGAGAAAAAGATAAATCGATGAAAACAATGTAAGCGGTTTTTCGCTATTCTTTTTACCTGGTATAGCGACCAGGGTCGAACAGAAGGAGCACGATTGAAAAACTAAGTAGTCAAATTTCAAAGATATTTTTTAGTGGTTTTTGGATTTTTATTATTTTTTATTTTTTAAAAAGAGGACAATATGCACAAAAGAGTAAAAACACACACGAACTGCTCTTTTTGTATTTTTCAGAATAATAAAAAATGTTCAGAAAATTCGAGAGAAAATATTTTTGTGTTTTATATGTTTTAAAATATTTTTGGTACTTTTTTCGCATTTTTATGATGTTTTTGGAATTTTATAAAAATGAGACAGTACAAAACAAAGCAGATTATTCACAGTCTGGAGTATTTTGCAATTTGAAAATCCTTTAAGAGCTCAAAATACCTGAGAATTATTTTAAAAGACACTACAAAGAAATATCTACAATCAGCAACTGAAATCACTATTTTTGGAATTTTCTACAATTTTTGTAATATTTTCGTATTTCACAATTTTTTTTGATTTTTATAAATAAAAAATGCACAAAAATTGGACTGAAATTAAAAGACACCAAAATGCACCTACAATAATTTTTTAAGAATTTTTATGCAATTTTGTGAATTTTTATGAATTTTCACAGTGTAGGAAAGCAAAAGGACACAGTTTTTTATTTTTTTAGAAATATCAAATAAAGTCAAAATGCTATGAAAAATTTATACAATGTTCACATGCATAGCAAGAGCATACATAAATTTTTACAAAATTTTTAGACTAATGAAAACATGTATTTCACTGAAATAATCAAGAAAGTTTAGTTCTGAACATGGACTAAAACGTAATTTAGGAAAGTTTTTGAATTATAAATTGATAAGAAATAAAATGTATGGAAAGGAATGCAGTTTACCCACTAAAAGAGTGCATTGCACATGATCTGATCAAGAGCAAGGGATGTTCTGTAAATTGAAAAAACACCAAGGACTTATACACAAATTTTCCAAATATCTTTTACTTATTGCCCTAGGGTTCCTCTTTGATGGGGCCTTCGTTTCTTTTTGTTCAAGGGATGCAAAGGCATAGCCGCCGCCGCCGGGGCACGGGATCGGAGATGGCGGGCTACGCTGGCGGTGAGGGCTGGCGTCGGACGGCGGGCCACGCGCGGGCGGCACGGATCTGGGGGCCAAGCGCCGCGTTAGGTCGCGCACGGCAGGGCTGGACGAGAGGCGCCGCACCACGGGCGGGCGAGCAGGAGGGGGCGCAGCCGACGGTGGCTCGCGCGGAGCCGCGCGCGGGGGCTCTGAGGGGCGCCGGCCTCGCTCGGGGTCACGCGGACGCGCCTGGAGGCGGTTGGACGAGTGGCGCCAAGGGAAGGGGGCGCCGCACACGGGAAGCCAGGGGGCTGGGAGCGGCTGGAGGACGACGGCTCAGAGGGAGCCGCGGCTGGAGGACGGTGGCGTGCTGGTCGCTGGAGCACGGACGGCGGGGCGCCGCCAGGCGCGGAGGAAGCGGGTGCAGGGCACGGACGGCGGGAGACCGCTGGACTGGTGGTGGACGGCCTCAGCTCAGCAGATTATTTTTTTATATTTTTTTGTTTTTTTATTTATTTTACCTGCAAGAAATTGTTAAAAAAATGTATATATTTTTTTGTTTTTTTAACAGCAGATGTAAACAGAAATAATAAAATTTTTATTGTAGTTTTTTTAATATGCAGGAGATGTAAAGAGAAATAGGAAGAGAGAGAATTTTTTTTATTTTGTTTTTTTAATGGACCTGCAAAACAAAGATTAGAGACAAATAGAAATAGATATTTTTTATTTGTCTTCCTGCAAAACAGAGGTTAGATAGAAAAATAACTATGCATTTTTTTATTATTAATTTTTATTTATTTATAAACAAATAGAGGATGTGCATGGATTCGGGTCCGTGAAATGAGAATAGATCCGTGACTTCGATCACCGTGCGTGACCGAAGGTGGAAGATTGCGTGAGATAGAACGTGAAGATGGAGGGATCACGAGTCGAGATGAAAAATCGGTTTCGCGTTGGAAAGGGTTCGGTGACGATTTTGATTTTAAGAACTAAAATTTAATAAAAACTAAATAACGATTAAACCTACGATCTATCTACGAAAAATGACAGGAAATAAAGTTGGGATCTCACCTTGGGATTGGACGCGCCGTGATGGCCTCGACGAAGCACAAATCGCTGTCACCGATTAGATCGGAGGCTAGGCACCCTTCTGCAATAAGAAATTCTCGGAGATCGGGCTCCTCTCTCCAAAGATTGATCGAAGAAGAAATGAGGGAGGAGGAGCCCATTAAAAAGAGAAGAAAATGAAAAAAAGGAAAGTATCTACAAAAAAGGAAGGTGATTATTGGGTGAATAAAATAATTAATTAAATAAAATAAATAAATAAATAATTTTGAAATTTGTAATTAAATTAATTAATTAAATAATGTATTTACCAAAAATGAATTAGCCACCTTAATGGTGGCCATTAAAGGAATAAAATCAAATATAAAATAAATGGTAAGTTATTAAGTCACTTAATTCACATAAATCCAATAAAATAAATATGAATTTCGGAACTAATTTAAATTAATTAAATAATATGAAATAATTAATTTTTTGATGATTTTTATAAAAGGAAATTAGTGGTATACATATATTATATACATATAATATAATGTACATAGGTGCAAATAAGGAAATAATTTTTATACAAGATTTTTTTAATTTTTTAATTTTTTTTAATTTTTATTTTTATTGAAAACAATATTTACAAATATATATATTATGTAAAAATAAATATTAATAATTATATACAACAAATATATGGGTAAACCGCACAATACACCACAGAAAGCCGACTTTTTAACCGTAACTCCAAAAAATACGAAACTACAACCATTTGAAAGATAATTTAATTTATAGTACGATGGAAGAAAGTTTGGTTCAATTTGAGCTTGTATGGAGCCGGAATTGATGTTTTAATTATCGCATTACGGCTTTTTCTGGGTGTAATTATTTACAATATATACAATATTTTATTTTACAAATATTTTATTATTTACAATAATTTTATTTACAACTTTTATTTACAAAAGTAATTAGTTTGAGGTCAAATTATGTACAAATAAAATAATGTAAGTTTTATACAAATATACATGAAAAATATGTACAAGACATTTTTGGATTTTCTGACAAACGACCCTATCTCCCCCTACTTTATTCCTAGTCGATCAGGTCAAATCTTAAACTTCTATTGGGGTTTAGGTCAGTCTGTATTTATTGCATAAATACCTCCTTTTCTTTTCTTTTCTTCTTTATTCTTTTATTTATGTACAAAAAGTGTTAAAAATGCATAATTAACAAATGCAAGCAAAATGGTAATTTTATGAAATTAATGGGTATTTACAGGTATTTGACTAAGGAAAAGAGGCTAAAATAAAAGAATAAAGGCGATGAATCGTTGATTCATCAGAAGGGCTCGTGAAACGTGATCGGACCAAGTGGCATCATCATCAGTGATCACAAAATCACATTGCTGGTGGACATCTCGCTCTGCCTCTGTCATCTGCTCTACATTGCTGAACTGCTCTGAGAAAGCTGAGTCTCGCGCTCTGATCTCATCGATCGTCTCTATTTGTATACTCTCACCCTCGACGCGGAAGTATACCTTCCCACTATCATGATCGGACACCGCCTTGGCTGTGGCCAAGAATGGACGTTCTAGAATAATAGGGGTATCGGTCACAGATTCAGGGATCTCCATGTCCAATACAACGAAGTCCATGGGGAATTTCAGGCCCTGAATTGTGACGACCACGTCCTTCAACAACCCCTTTGGCCTCTTGACAGATCTATCAATAAACTGAAGGACTGTCCTGCTCTGTTGAAGAGGGCCAAACTCGAACCGGTCGAGTAAGGTGGTCGGAAGGAGGTTGATGGAAGAGCCGTTGTCTAATAGAGTACGATCGAATCTCTGCTCATGGATGTGGCATCTGACATAGGGAGCTCATGCATCTGGCCTCTTGCTGGCATACGATTCTGAATAGTGAAGCAGGTGGCACGAGTCAGCACATGTATTTCTTCTTGGTGGTTCCTCTTCTTCCTGCTGATATTGGTCTTCTCTCTCAAGTTCTTCTGGAAGAGAGGGATGTGCTCAAGTGCCTCCTATAGAGTCAGATGGATATGGAATCTATCAATCATCTGTTGTCTGAACTCTAACTGCTGATCTTTTTTTGGATTTTCTTTTTTATTCCCCTTCGCCAAGCGGAGTGCTTGAGGAAAGGGGATGATTGTGCCCTCCTTAGATAGAGGGCTAGGAAGAGGTTCCTGCTGCTGAGAAGGCATAGAATCCATACAAGTATCATCAATCATCACATATGGACTCGAAGATGAAGAAACCTTTCCTTTATTATTTTTTTGTTTTTTTTCAAATAGTCCCGAGATACAAAAATTGGAGGTGACACAACTAGAAGAGAAATGATGGCATCAGTACCACCCATGACATCAGACTTTGCGGTATCAGCACCGCACTCTGGCTCAACATCATCTGGGATGGTGGCATCAGCACCACCTACTGTATCTAGAGAAAGGACGGCCTCAGTACCGTCAGCTGGATCAACGTCCTTGATGGCTTCAGCACCACCGTCATCATCATCATCATCCTTAGCGACATCAGCACCACTATCCTCCTCGTCTGGTGCTCTTGGATCCTCATGGTTTCGTCGCTGACAAGGCACCGTCGGCTGGCATCCTACCGCTCCTAAGTGACACAAAATCAGCATCAAATGTATATAAAGCAATGTCATCCAATAAATCACTAGGAGTTGTGGTCTCTGTGAACTGTACATGCTACGATTTTCTATTTAGGTTATTCGGATTGGGTTCGATCTGAGCAGGTATGGCGGCCTTTCCCTTGATGATCTCCCTCATCTCCTGGTGAAACTCGTCTATCTCCTGCCTAAAGGATGTCTGCTGATCTATGAGTAGGCAGGCTAGATCATCAAGAGTTGGGTTCTCATAGGTTGGCCCATGAGAACCGGACGGGTTGCCTCGCTAGAAATGAGGCTATCGCTGCTGGAACTGGTAGAGGGAGGAATGAGATTACTGCTGCTGAGGCTGCTGCGACTGTTGATGCCTCCACTGCGGTCCCTGCTAGTAGGGACGAGGACCCGACTGGAAGTGTTGCTGCTGTGGCTACTAGGAGAACTGGGGTTGCTGCTGAGGCTGGATGGACTGCCCACCCTGAGCTGGAGGCTGCTGCTGGGATGAGGTGCCTCCGGTAGACCACTTGAATCCAGGATGATCTCTGCGGATCCCAGGCTGCTGCTGGTCATATCAAATCCCATTGACTTCCATCAACAACTCCTGCTCGTAGAGGGATGAAGGGAGAATTGCCAATGGTTGATCCTGCTGATACACCACCATTTGAGTGTCCTGATATGGTGGTGGCTGAGAGTACTGGTGCTGTAGCGGCTGGACCGGCTCCGCCTGGATGTAGTGAACCTTGGCGGTACTGGACGGAATGCTGGGACAAACCGATGCTGCTAGGATCAGCCCGTGACCTGAGACGAGGCTGAGAAGCCGTCTGTGCCTCCTGTAGATACATGATCTGGGTTTTCAGGTCACTCAGGGTCTGTACCAACTGGTCAATCTGAGACAAGCCCTGGCACTGCTTCTTCTCGATAATCCCTGTGTGGTCTAGATTCTCATTGATAATGCCCATGTCAGCGGCCGACGACTCTACATGTGATGCGGTTGCTAAGGAAGGTGATGGACCTGCATCAACTCGTGCTATCCTCTGATAGAACACGACATGGGGTGAGGGCTTCCCCTGAGTGTAGAGCCGTGTCCAGGATATCACAGCTCGACCATCTCCTTCTAGATGGCCCAGACCTGGTCTTCGTCCTTGGCAAAATAGGAGCCCCCATAAGAAGCATTCACTAGTCCCTACTGCTCTGGTGTCAGCCCACAAAAAAAAACTTTGTACTAGGTTGGGCTTGGATATGTCGTGATGTGGATACCGGTCTATGAGCTCATGGAAACGATCCCATGCCTCATGGAACTGCTTGTTGGGGATCATAGAGAAATTGTTGATCAGAGCTCGCATTGCGTTCGTTCAACTGAGTCGATAGTACTTGTTCAAGTATTCGATCCGGAGCTGTTCCCACGAAATCACAGATCCCCCTAAATGCTTCAGCCAGTAGGCTGCTCCGTCAACCAGGAAGAATGGAAAAGCCATCATCTTGATGGTGTCCTCATCCATATATCTATCGTGGACAGTGTTGCGGATCATCTCGAGCTCCTACAGGTATAGATGCGGCTCCTCGGAGGCAAACCCATAGAACTTGGGAAAGAGCTGAATGGTCTGGGGAGGGAGCTTGAAGTCTTCCAGAATCGTCGGAAGCTGGATCCAACGGTGTGTAAGAGTTGCACCAGGGTTGTGCAACTCCCTCATCGGTTCGGCTGGTCTAGCTGGCTCCTGTGGTTCTTTTGGTTGTACTCCATCTCCTCCTCCAACCTCTGGGATCTCTCCACCGCCTGCTCGGTTTGGCTCTCCTCTGTCGGCTCCCATCTGTGCTATCTCTCGGCACGCCTCTGCCATGAAGGATCCTTGGTCTCTAATCTGCCTCTACATCATCTCCAGGGAGGCTAAAAGTGTGTTGTTGATGGCACACTGATCTAAAACGTACGTCGAACCCTGGGGCTGTCCATCGGTGTGCTCCTCACTGGTGGCCATCTCGCGGGTCTCTACAAAGGCAAAAGACTCGAACTTAGGTGCCGTCATATGAACAAATAGCTGTGTTGGTCTCTGCTCAGGCACCTCGGGATTGGAAGAAGGGTGGTCGAGGGGGGACAGGGTGGAATCAAACAAGGGTTTGGAGAGCGGTTCTAGGCTCTCCCTAGCCTACCTAGATGAATGGGGCGGAGTGCTCGAAAGCGGTGCTGCCAAAGGCTGCCTAAGGGACCTCCATCCCCTGATCGTGATGTGGAAGAAATACGGATAGGATCTGGAAACAAACAAGATCAACAGTCGAATCCCTAATTCACCTACGCAACGTTGAGCCGATGACCGTGAAGGTTCAATGTTTATCTTGTCATTTTTATTTAGGTGATAATTCAGTCATACACAACGATTAAGCGAGATGTTGGGAACCCGATGCTTGATGAATACTCATTCATCACTCTTTATTCTTATATTTTAGCTACAAAAACCTTTGCAAATGCATGTATATATTTGTAAATATAAATAATTACCAAAAGCATGCATAGTGTAAAAAGTAATAATTAGCATGTTTTTATGCAAAAATAAAAGAATAAAGATTAAAAAGAAAAAGAGGAAATATGTAGAATAAATATTGAGCAACCTAACCCAAGGGAGGGCTCAGCATGGGCCTGACCGCATAAAAGCCAAAGTAGAGGGAGATAGGGGCTCATGTGTGTAAATAGACCTATGAATATAATAAAAATATTTTCCTCTAAAAAATAAAATAAAATGACTTGTATATATTGTGTATATATTTATAATTATAAAAATCAAAACAAAAATAGAAAATTTGAAAAGAAAATAAAAAGAGTCACTTGTGTATATATTCATCTTGTACATACTACCACATCCATATTTATTTCACCTTATAAATAAATAAATTAATTTCTATAAAAACTTGTGAATATTCTATCTTTTATGGTGTAAATAAATAAAATAAAAACAACAAAAACAAAAAAACAAAATAAAAAGAACAAAATTAAAAATCAAAAATAATATTGTAAATATACCATTTACATAGATATATATACCTATTTATTTCACTATTGTATATAAATAATAAAAATAAAATAAAAATACCTTTTTATTACTTATTTTATGCTATAAATAAATAAAATATGAAATGGGAATAAAAATGTATAAAAATAACAAATTACAAATCAAAAATTAAAAAGACATATTGTGTAAATACCTATGTATAGCATAAAGTGTACATACCCTATTTTTATTTTGAAAAATTAATTAAAAATCACCAAAAAATAGAAAAAATTAAAACAAAAAATTTCATGTTTTAAGTTTTTATTAAATCGGCCATTTACTATTTTTTATTGATTTTTCAAAACATTTCCAGATGGCCATCCCCCATTGGTCCACGGGGGATGTTGACCGCCCGGTCAATTCCCCCCAGTGGACCACTTCCCACGGGTTTTGGACGCCCGACCCGACTTCTCCTTATTTTGGCGTCCAAACCCGACCATCTCACACCCATACCCAGGGTCCGCTTCACTCACGACACATCCGACACCCTTGCCGGCATGCCCGCCTCGGGGTCCGCGCTCCACGCTGCCCTACCCGATCGAATCTTGCCGGACCCTTGGCAGTATAAAGCCCGAGCTCTGCCCGCCATTTTCGCATCTTTGGATCATTTGCTTTCCACCCAGTGACCTCTATCGTCTTGGCAAGAGTGACAGCTCGCCCCAGAGGGTGTTGCAGCGAGGAAGGAGCAAGGAGACCATCGATCCGGCGAGCTTCCGCCGCCGTGCGCCGCCTGGAGGTAGCGCTAGAGCCTCGGACGCCGACGGTCCGCGAGGCAACGACCCAGAGCACCCCCAGCTCTCCCACAGTCGATTCCTCCACCCAGGTAGCCGTAGTTCTTCTAACTTTTCTTTAATTTCAATTTTCGCCCAAATCCGGTCGTCGCCGACGACCTTTGATTCCGACCACCTTAGCCTTTGTCTCGATCATCGGAATCCCCCATCACGTTCGCCCTTCCCCCGCGCACCTTCTCCGCCCATCCATTCAACCCAGCTCGCACATGAGCTGGGATCTCGAGCTCCTCCGCCGTCGCATCACCGGAGCTCGACCACCTCACCGCACCGTTCACCTTCACCGCCGCTTACGGGGTCGAGGCAGTTTGCCCTCGATCCAGGAGCTTTTTGGTGTCATTTTGCAGGTTCCAGGAAGGCTATCTGAGGTCTTCCCACTCGAGCACCGAAGCTCCCCCTCCGCTGGAGTCGACATAGCTCTCCGGAGCTCCATTGATTCATCGGAGACGTCCCACAGACGCGGGAGGCTAAGGCGAAGCTTCCCCGATCATCAAAAGCCCCTGCGGAGGCTCGGAGCGCGCGTACTGGGCCGATGAAGTTCGCCGGCCACTTGTTCTTCGAGGACCTCCAGCAGCCGTTGGATCGCCCTCCAGCTCCAGTTTCAATCTGAGCCATCCATTCCAGGAGCGCCAGCACCGCACGATCAAAGGAGGAGTTGATCCAGACCGTTCGATCCTGAGATGAGGCGCAGTTGAGCAGCCACCGTCAGATCCTCCACGTGTCTTCGTCTCAGCCGTCCGATCACGCCAAGGGTTACAGGAGCGAGGCGCCTCCTCTCCTCCACCGTCGGATCTCCACGTGGCGCGCTCTCAGCCCTTGGATCGCTAATAAGGGGTAATTGTTCTTAGGACCCCTAGCTTTGAGTTTTTAATATTCAGTCCTGTAAATATTCAGTAGAGTTATTTTAGTTTTGGATAATTTGCACTTTGGACCTGGAGTTAATTTTATTTGCATTTATACCCCTGCACATTGTGGACACGTGCTTCGACACGTGATTTTTGTGGATACTTGCATAGAGGCCCTGATAGTTTTTATATTTGCACTTATGCCCCTGTACGTGAATTTTTTGAACATGTGTTGAAATGTGTGGGCTTTTTACACTTTAGCCCCTGGATCTTTAGTACGTGTTACGAATTGGTCCAGGGACCTAAAGTATTTGCATACAGGTCCCTGTGTGCCCAGGTCACGCGCCTCGCGCGTGAGTTCTTGGATAAATTGCACCGGGACCCCCGTGGTTTCACTTTTTGTTACTGTTAGGCCCTCCAAACTTATTTTCTTTACAATCAGGTCCTTGTACACTGTGGGCTTTTGATTGTTTTGAATAAAATATCAAATTAACTCCAAAATTGGTGAAAATTGGATACGTGGCTCCTGCCATAGTGTAAAATTTCCACTAAATTTTTGAAACATTTTTTAGCCCTTTTGCTATTTTTAAAAATTCAAAAACAGCCTATTTCTTTACTGTCTGATTTAAAAATTCACAAAAAAATATTAAAATTCATCTAAAAATTACAAGAAAATTAGTTACTGTGTCTTTTGCCTTGTTTGATTTTCTGACCAAATTTGGTCATTTTTCATTATATAAAACTCATAAAAATTGAAAAACACCTAAAAACCTATAAAAATGCTAATAATTAATCTAAAAACCCAAAAATAATAATTGTTGTGCCTAAATTTTCCTTGTTTCATTCTATTTACAGGAAAATTACCTCCAGGCTTATTGGGGATTTTTAGATATTTTATCTAAATCCTCCAAGCTTGGCTGGACAATACCTTCAATTTCTTGCATTGTTTTATTTTTAGAAAATTGAATAAAAATCAGAAAAATACCAAAAATTAACCAAAAACAGTAAAAATCATAAAATACATAAAAACATTTTTATTTGAATTTTTGAGTGATTTTTGATGCATTAAATAATATGTTGTATTGGCTTGTTTCTTTGTTTTCCTTATTTTCTTAATCAATTAAAAATCCAAAAAAAATTATAAAAACTAAAAATCCACCAAAAATAGTGTTCTTTTATTTTTTATTCTTTTTTGACTACTTCGTAGGCCGCAAGGCCATCACATGCTCCCTGAGTCCGACCCTGGTCGCTATACCAGGCTAATCTAATAGCCAGGACCGCTATCGCTTTTATTTGATTTTTCTCTGATTTTGGTGGTCTGCTACACATTTTTCTTGACTGAGCCGAGATTCTCATCGATCCGGGTCGCAACGACCCGAGTGATATTTTGACCTGATCCGAATTAGTGGGATTTTGGCTCATCAGAATGGCGCCGTTGCCGGGGAGCACGGCTTACTAGTTTTTATTTTTACTTTATTTTCTTTTTCGTGGCTTTCCGTGGCTCTTTCTGAGTCCGTGGCTTTTCGTGGCTTTTTGTTTTTATTTTCTTTTTGTTTTATTTTCTTTTATTTTTATTTTCTTTTCTTTTTGTTTTTGATTGATTTTGCTTGTTTATTTCCTTTGCCATTTTTTGCACATATACCCCTGTTTTTATTTCTTGTTTATATTTGATTATTCTATTGGTTTGACCCTTTGTCTCTTTCTTGCGAGGGCCCGAGGACCGAGGCGGCAGCTTTCGAGGAGCCGGCGCAACCGCAGGACTTGGAGGCGGCTCCCTTCTGCATGGAGCCGCAGGAGAGCGTGCGAGAGAGGCTGAGTGGGAGAGGATTAGAGTAGGATTAGCTAGACTTTATTTTTAGTCATTTGATTATTGTAATAATACAGGGACACTTGCTGGACTTAGATTTTTGTAGTGGGTCTGTTTCGCCGAGCACCGGTGTGCTCGGGGGACCCTTAGGATTTTTCGCGGCTTTTCGCGGTTTTGATTTTTCTTAGCTGCCTTTTACGGTTTTACGCGGTTTTTCTCGAGCCCCTAGATTTAGGATTTTCTGCTTTACTGTGCCGTAATTAGTAGGATCCACACACTTAATTGATTGTCTGTCCCCATAGAGCGTTAATTGGATCTACTAATAAATCATTAATAAAAATAACTGACTCACTCCCTTCGTAGCCTATGTGCCATAGCCTGCCCTGCCAAGCGCTGCTCCTGAACCCGATGTGTCGGGAGGAGGAGGGGTAGACCGAGACCGGACCCTTTGGCTTGAAGGATCGGTGACCAGTTAGACGGTTCTTCGAGTAGAAGTTTCCTGTTTAGGACTCAGGTTTTCAACGTTGCACCATATAGGTAGTTTCTTTTTGTCTTTACATTTCTGTGCGGATCACTTTGCATGTAGAGTGCTGGAGACAGGTACGCATTTCTATCTTTGCATGCATCATTGATTTTATCGCGCATCGACTTTTTCGTCTTCTCCCCCTGTTTTTGACTTAATAATCAGGAGAACCGAAAACTTCGTTAGGCCTTTTTGTTTTTATTGAAAAAGATTAAAAAGAAAAACCATAAAATTGGGACTGTTTAAGCTATTGACCCTAAAAGACACCTGATTTAAGAACTTGTCTTGGGGAGAGGAACCCCCTCATTGGTTGGTTTGATTGTGCGAGAGAGTGACCCGTACACTAGGTAGAGCCCTCCGGTGCTATTCCCGACTGATTACCGACTCTTTCATGCGGGATAGTCGGTTGGGGTAGCATCGGGTATCCCAACAGGTCACGTAATCGCTCTGATAGATTGATTGTTCACCAAAATAAAATTTGACAAGATAATTTGACCGAATTTTCACGGTCTTCAGCTCGCGTCACGTTGGTGAACAGATGGGTTTGTTTTCTGATCATAGTTTCTCCAGATCCCATCCGCCTTACTCGCTACATCGCGATGATGGGTAGACGATCTCTTAGGCAGCCACTGACAGCACCACTTTTGGGCGCGTCTACCCGTTCATCTAGGTTGGCTCGCGAGAGCCGAGACCAGCTCTCCGAGCCCGAGTATGATTCCGTCCTGTTCCCCCTTGACTCCCTTTCTTTCGGTTCCGAGAGACATGAGCCAGAGGAGAGATTAGAAGATTTATCGGCACCTGAGTTTGACTCGTTTGGTTTTGCAGACACCATGGCTGGCAGTTCAGAGGATCGCTCCTGAGGTCCACAGCATGAGCACTTTGTGTTGGACCAGGGCGTGATCAACTCCACCCTGATCGCCTCCCTCGAGACAGTTCAGCAGCAGTTGAGGGATCAGGGAGCGTTCATGCTAGATATGAGGAGAGAGATGGAGAAGATGAGAGCAGAGAGAGAGCATCGGAGAGACGGGCCGAGGATCCCAGAGGACGCAGCCGCAGCAGCCGCAGCAGCCGCAGCAACCGCAGCCGCAGCGGCAGCCACTGCGGCAGGCAGAGGAGAGCCACTGAGACCGATGCGGGAGTTGCACAACCCCGGATCGACACTGATGCATCACTGGGTAGTACTACCAGCTATCGTGGGGGACTTCAAGTTCCCCCCCGAACACCTTGCAGTTACTCCCCCGTTTCCACGGGCTCGCCACCGAAGAGCCCCATCTTCACCTCTAGGAGTTCCTCATGATCTGCAGTACTGTCCACGATCGTCAGGTGGACCAGGACACGATTCGGATGATTGCCTTCTCCTTTTCTTTGGCAGACAGAGCAGCCACCTGGCTGAAGCACTTGGGGAAGTTTGTCTACACTTGGGAGAAGCACCACACCGAGTACTTACACAAGTACTATCAACTCGGGCGGACCAATGCAGCGAGAGCCCTTATCAACAACTTCTCCATGCTCCCCAACGAGCAATTCCATGAGGCATGGGAGAGGTTCTGATGAATACCCATTCATCACTCTTTATTCTTATAGTTTAGCTACAAAAACCTTTGCAAATGCATGTATATATTTGT
The DNA here is from genome assembly GCA_037367405.1 of Ottelia alismoides. Lineage (NCBI taxonomy): Eukaryota > Viridiplantae > Streptophyta > Magnoliopsida > Alismatales > Hydrocharitaceae > Ottelia > Ottelia alismoides. The sequence continues at coordinate 425,753 of JAZKJV010007400.1, forward strand.
AAATATAAATAATTACCAAAAGCATGCATGGTGTAAAAAGTAATAATTAGCATGTTTTTGTGCAAAAATAAAAGAATAAAGATTAAAAAGAAAAAGAGGAAATATTTAGAATAAATATTGAGCAACCTAACCCAAGGGAGGGCTCAACATGGGCCTGACCGCATAAAAGCCAAAGTAGAGGGAGATAGTGGCTCATGTGTGTAAATATACCTGTAAATAAAATAAATATATTTTCCTCTAAAAAATAGAATAAAAGTGGTATGTATATATTGTATATATTTATAAATATAAAATCAAGATAAAAATAGAAAAAATCAAAAAAAAATAAAAATAGATCACTTGTACATAGTCACCATGTACATAGCTCATTTATCTCTGTATTTATTTCACCTTATAAATAAATAAAATTAATTTCCATAAAATTTGTATATATTCTACTTTTTATGTTGTAAATAAATAAAATTAAAAACCATTAAAACAAAAACAAAACAAAAAGAACAAAATTGAAAATTAAAAATCACCTTGTAAATATACCATGTAGATACATGTACATATATATTTATTTCACCCTTACATATAAATAATAAAAATAAAATAAAAATATCTTTTTATTCCTAATTTTATGCTATAAATAAATAAAATATAAAATGGGGATAAAAATGTATAAAAATAACAAATTAAAAATCAAACATAAAAATCCTATATTGTACATATACCTATGTATAGCCCTATTATGTAAATACCTTATTTTTATTTTGAAAAATTAATTAAATATCACAAAAATAAAAAAAATAAAATAAATATTTTCATGTTTTAAGTTTTTATTAATTTGATCATTTACTATTTTAAAATAAATAATCAAATAAATTTGACTTGGTGGATTCTGATTGGTCCACGGGGGTTTGTTGACCCCGGTCAACTTCCCCCGCGGACCCTCTTCCCTTGCGGATCTGGTTCCCGACCCGATTTCTCAACCTTTTAGCGACCAGATCCGATCTTCATCCACTCAAACCCAGGGCTCCGATTGCCAAGAGAAGATCCATGATCCTCGCGCACACTTCGGTTTAGGGATCCGCTCCTTGGTTTGCTCACCCGATCATCATCTTGTCGGACCTCTGGGCATATAAAGCATCTCCTCCGACGACCTTTTACTTCATCTTTGGACCTTCCACTCGCAGCCAAGGAGCTCCTCTGGTGAGCCTGAGTGACAGCCGAGCCTGCCGGAGTAGAAGTGAGGCTCGAGCACCTCTGGAAGCCACTGATCCGGTGGCTCTGCCGCCGTGCGCCGCCGCGAGCGCGCTCAGCCTCGGGGAGACGACGACCCCTTGCAGGCAATGACCCAGGAGCTCCCCGAGCTTCAGCCCAGTCGACAGCCTCCGCCAGGTAGCCTTCTTAGCCTTTAGATTAGCTTAGCTTCGAGTTTTTAGATTCCGGTAGCAGTAGCTCTGCCACCTCCGCCTGTTGTTTCCGTTCATCCGTTCACCCATCCGACACCGTCACCACCTTCACGATCCTCCTCCGCACCTTCTCCACCTACCCATTCCCCCTGGCTCGCCCCGGAGCAGGGATATCGGCCCTCCACCTCCGCCGCTCGCCGGAGGGCTGCCACACCGACGCATCCTTCACCGTTCTTGCACGCTAATGGGTCGAGGCAGTTTGCCCTCGACCCATCTTTCTTCCTATGCAACTATCAGGCCGAATCGACCTCATCTGGAGGTCGGGACTTCAAAGCACACGAGCTCCAGGTGTTCATCGTCGTCGGAGCTCTCCAGAGCTCCCCGCCTTCATCGGAGCATCTCATCAGCTGCGGAGCTTCACGGCGGAGCCTTTCCACACTTCAGGAGCAGCAGGGAGGTCCACCGTACGTGCATCGGGCCGGCGAAGCTCGCCGGTCGACAGTTCTTCCAGGACCTTCGCAGACTGTCAGATCATCCTCAGCGCTCCAGTTCAGATCTGATCTGTCCGTTTGAGGAGCTTCGCCACCGTCCGATCCTTCTGAGGACCAATCTGAGCCGCACGATCAGATGAAGAGGCGCCCGTGATTCAGAGCCGTCCGATCTCCACGCGTCGTCTTCTCAGCCGTCGATTCACCAAGGGTTTCGCCACAGCGCACCAGGACCGTTAGATCTGCTACGTGGTGGACCCAGAACCATTCGATCAGGACAGAGCTTCAGGGTTAAAGGTGCCCCTCATTCCCAGCCGTTAGATCTGCTACGTGGCACTACATCAGCCATTGACATTTAATAAAGGGTAATTTCTTTGTAGGCCCTTAGCTTTTTAGTTATTTGTCTTTAGTCCTGTAAATATTTTAGATAGTTTATTTACGTTTGGTAAATTGCACTGAGGACCCTCCTGTTTATTTGAATTGCATTTATACCCCTGCCAGTTGTGGACACGTGTGTCGACACGTGATTATTTGGTACATTTGCAATTTCAGTCCTGTGTTTTTGGCTTGTTACGCTTAATATTTTTAGAAATAAGAATGACAAATAGGTCCCCCCAGGCCTGAGTCACGTGTATCGTGCGTGGCTCGGGGGAAAATTTGCATTCTTTGCCTTATACTTTTCAGGCCTGTTATCCAAGGGGCCCAGGGTTTTATTATAATTGCAGTTAGGTCCCTATGCGTTGTGGTTTGATTTTTATTTTTAATAAAATAGCATATTAACTCTAAATTCCATGAAAATTAAATATATGGCTCCTGCCATGTTGTAAAATTTTCTAGAATTTTAGGATACATTTTTGCTTTAGTTTGATATTTTTAAAAATTCCAAAACAGCCTATTTCTTTACTGTCTGATTTAAAAATTAACAAAAAATATTAAAACTCGTCTAAAAATTATAAAAAATCTAGCTACTGTGTCTTTTGGCTTGTTTGATTTTCTGACCAAGTTTGGTCATTTTTCATCTTATAAAACTCTTAAAAATTACAAAACACTAAAAATCTTATAAAAATTCTAATAATTAATCTAAAAACCCAAAAATAATAATTCTGGTGCCTTAATTTTCCTTAGACTTTCTAGTTTATAGGAAAATTACCTCCAGGAGCTAAATATGCCCTTTTGCATTTTAAATTGGCCTTTTACTCCTGACTGGACAGTACCTTCATTTTTGTGTCTTGTTTTATTTTTAGAAAATTAAATAAAAATCTGAAAAATACCAAAAATTCACTAAAAACAGTAAAAATCATAAAAAGCATAAAAACATTTTTATCTGAATTTTTAGTTGATTTTTGAGTGCTTTAATAATTGTTTGTGTTTGGCTTATTCCTTGTTTTCTTTATTTTCTTAATTAATTAAAAATCCAAAAAAACAAAAAACAATTAAAAATCCACCAAAAACACCTTTTATTTTATTTTATTTTATTTTTGACTACTTTGTACGCCGCAAGGCCATCACGTGGTCCTTGTGTTCGACCTTGGTCGCTATACCAGGTTAATATAATAGCAGGACCACTTCGTGTGTTTGATTGATTTTTATCTGATTTGGTGGTCTATTTTTCTCGATCGACCACGCTTGGTGACTTGGGTCGCAACGACCCTTGATATCTTTTACCCGAGTTGCCAGGCATGTCATCAGGTTCTGAGAGTTGACTGATCGATGTCCGCACCACGACATTTCCAAGCCCAACCTTATGCAGAGCTTTTTCAGCGGGCTGACACCAGAGCTCCAGGGCTTGGTGAATGCTTCTTGTGACGGGTCTTACTTCGCCAAGGATCACGACCAGGTCTGGGCCATCTACGAGGAGATGGCCGAGAACTATATGGTGATGTCCCAGACCCGGTTGTATACTCAGGGCAGACCCCAGCAGTCAGGACCCGTGCAGTACCAGAGGATAGCACGGGTCGACGTCAGTCCCTCCAGTTCGTCCGCAGTAGCAGCAGCACAGGTAGAGTCGTCCGCTGCGGACATGGGTATCATTAGTGAGAAGTTGGATCGGATGGAGCTAATAGAGAAGAAGCAGTGCCAAGGTATCACTCAGATCGAGCAGATGGCGCAGACTCTGAGCGACATGAAGACCCAGCTCATGTGTCTCCAGGAGGCATAGACGGCTCCCCAGCCCCGTCTTCAGTCGTGAGGCGATCACGGCAGCAGCAGCAGTTCGTCCCAACGCTCCAGCTCACACCAGCAGCCTAGACAGGTTCACCTTGTACAGGCGGAGCCGTACCAGCAGCCGCAGCCCACCTACCAGTCACCACCGTCTCCAGACTTGCAGATGGTGGTATACCAGCCTGATCAGCCTCTAGCAGTACTCCCGCCAGCCCAGTACGATGCAGAGCCGTTGATGGATGTCAACGGGATTTGGTATGACCGCCCTCAGCCTGGAATCCGACGAGACCATCCCGGATTCAGGTGGGGGAACGGAGGTACCCAGCCCCAACAGCAGCCATCTGGTTAGGGAGGCCAGTACAGCCAGCAGAGAGATCACCAGCCGCAGCAGCAGCCCCCAGTGCACCCACCACCACAGCAGCAGCAGTCATCATATGGTCCTCGTCCCTATCAGCAGGGACAGTCTTGTAGGCGTGAGCATCCTCACCAGCAGCAGCATCCACCACACCCATACCCCTCTCAGCAGCAGCAGCAGCACCAGTTCCAGCAGCCTCACTACCAAAGAGGCTACCCGTCGGGCTCTCATGGCCCACCTTACGAGAGCCCCGCCTTGGACGATATAGCCCGCCTCCTCACGGACCAGCAGGCTACCTTCAGACGGGAGATGGACGAGTTCCGCCAGGAGATGCGGGACATAGTGAGAGGGAAGGCCGCCATCCCTGCCCAGATCGAGCCGAACCCCAACAGCCTGAAGCGGAAGTCTGAGCGGGTAGCTTACACTAAGCATGCCACTCCTAGTGATCCATTTGATGTTATGTCTGCAGACCTTTTTGATGCTGATTTTGCCACACTTAGGATCCAAATGGTATAGGAGACCAAAGGAGGGCAGAGTTAGCTGCCTTGGAAGAACTTAGAGATGCAGCATTCTCAAACAGCCTACATTATAAGGAGAAAGTCAAAGAGTGGCATGATTCTCATATCAGCCACAAGCATTTTTGAGATTGGACAGAAAGTATGGCTGTTTGATGCGAGGCTTAGATTATTTCCAGGGAAGCTACAGAGAAAATGGAAAGGACCCTATTTGGTCAGAAAGGTACACGATAACGGTAGCATTGATATATCTGAGTTATCTTCTGAGAGTACCTTCCGAGTGAACGGCCAGCGGCTCAAACCATTTCTAGATCATGAGCCGCGGGACGTTATTATTGCCGCTATTCATTTTGCGTGAGATGTGGTCTTTTGACTCACATCTTTTACATCTCACGCCTGATTTTCACTGTTCCTCCGCCTGTATAGATCCAGTTGTCCATATCATTCTATTCTTTAGTCCCACATCCCGTCTCTCATCTTATGATTATGCTATACTTAGGGTGTACTTTACCCTAAGTATAGGGGGGATGTCGGACCTGTGAGTATTCTTTTCATTCTTTCTGCTCTTGTTTTTGCTGCCTATACTTAGGGATATTTCACCCTAAGTATAGGGGGGCAGATTCTGTATATTCTTCACTCGGCTTTCCCTTCATGTACAGCTTTCTATACTCAGGATTAGTTAATCCTAAGTATAGGGGGAAACCACCGAGTTCCTTTCATTTTATTCTTTTATTCATTCCTGTACTTAGCCATTCCTTTTCACTTCCCTTTTACTAAGCACGAGTTATGTCTTCTTCATCGCTCTTGATCACTCTGAGGACATCGTTCGAGCTAAGTATAGGGGGGGTGTGTATATATTTCATATATACTTTAGCCATAACTCGTACTTTGTGTGAGTGTGTTAATAAATAAAATGGCTAAAAATCACAAAAATTAAAAATTTTTCATGTACATAAACCTCTTTTATTCTTGCACATACATAGCTAGTGTACAAAGTATTTTTGTAAAAATGATTTCAAAATTCTTTTGTGTAAAGCTTGTGTAAATATTTTGTATCAAAATTATGTATATAGTACAAATTTTTTTCAAAATGTTTTGAAAATCAAAAGTTTGCAAAAATCTTGTGTAAATGTGTGTAAATATCTTTTTGCAAAACTTTCACTTCATGCATCATTCATTCATGATTTCAAAACATTTTTCAAAAATTTTTGCATGATTGTAAAATATTTGTAAATAGCATCTTGTGTACATATATGTATATAGTTTTTCCTGGATAAGAGTTGACATTTAAACTAAGCCTGGAATTAAATTGAGAAATGGAGCTTGAAAAGATCTTAATCCACTTAACTTCAAGAGGAACCTTATAGGACTTAGGGTTAAGGCTTTTCAGGTCCATAAGGACTTAATTCTTTGAGTCCACTAGGCTATGAGCATATGTCATCTTGATGAGCCTAAGTAGAGCACTTAACAACACACGCATGACTCTCAGAGACAATGGCTTCACTTGCATCTGCACTTTACACATGGCTCTCCATGGATGAGGTGGTGAGGAGGCAGTTTCCTTTGGCTTGGGGTAGCATATGAGGGTAGTACTTCTAGGCGGAACCTCTCCTCTTCTTATAGTGAAGGAAGTGCACCTCAACTTGGTCTAGTGGTGTTGAAAGCTAAAGACAGAAGCTGTGGGTTGCAATAAAGCTTCAAAAGAGGGATAGTCTACTGGCTCAAGGAGAAATTTCTTATATGCTGCACCATGTAGATATGTTGTACAGAAGTCTTTGAAAAAAAAAATGCAAAAAGAACTCCAAAAAAGTGGTGGGTCGGATTGAAAATTTAATAATCCCACCGGAGTGAAAAGCAAAAGCTTATGGTATCATGTTACATCTCATGAAGCTTGCAGCGGGAGACTTAGCTACACTGGCTAAGCTTCCAAAACTCTATACTTCTACCCCCTCTTCTTGAGCCGGTTGCACTTGAACTTAGAAGGGAATACCCCGCTTCTTGAGGAAAGAGTTGCTAGACTGAGGCATTAGAGTTACCAGGTTGAGGGAGGTTGTTTCTTTGTTACTTCTGAGGTGGGGAGCCACATATCACTTACACTGCATGGAAAGATTCATGGTCATTAGAGTTTGTGTATGTAGACTTGTTCTGATCTGGTTTATTGAGGAGTCTTGTCCATAGACTGGTGGAACTTAGAGGCTGTTGAGTTTTAGGCTTAAGTCCAAATAAGGTTCCGACACATTAATAATCCCAAGATCTGATCAAGCTCCATATTTCAATTTAATGAAGGAAAATTTAATAAGTCAACCTTGATCCTTGTACATCCTCTTTTTCTTTTTCTTTTTCTTTCTTTTTCACTTCTTTTTCAAATAAGTGTTTGCTAAGGGACTAGCAAAGTTAAAGCATAGGGGGTGATGAATACCCATTCATCACTCTTTATTCTATTATTTTAGCTACAAAAACCTTTGCAAATACATGTAGATATGTGTAAATACAAATAATTACCAAAAGCATGCATTGTGTAAAAACCTATAATTAGCATGTTTTTGTGCACAAAATAAAAGAATAAAGAGCAAAAAGAAAAAGAGGGAAATATTTAGAATAAATATTGAGCAACCTAACCCAAGGGAGGGCTCAGCATGGGCCTGACCGCATAAAAGCCAAAGTAGAGGGAGATAGGAGCTCATGTGTATATACTTCTGTACATTCAATAAACTATATATTTTCCTCACCCAAAAATATGTTGTAAATATCCTTGTCTATATTGTGTATATTTAAAAACTATTAAAAACAAAATAAAAAGATAAAAATCAAAAAAATTCAAAAATACCCTTCCTTCACCATGTGTATAAACCACACCATTGTATTTATTTAACCCTATAAATAAATTCAATTATTTTCTAAACTTTTTGTAAATATTCTATGGCATATTTTGTAAATAAAATAAATAAAAAGAAATAAAACAAAAATCAAATAAAAATTACAAAATTAAAATACAAAAATACATTGTATAAATACCATGTATATAAATGTATTCAACCATTTATTTCACCCTTGTATATAAGTGATAAAAATAAAATAAAAATATTCTTTTATTCCATATTTCATGTTGTAAATAAATAAAATACAAAATGAGCATAAAAACACATAAAAATAATAAATAAAAAAATCAAAAATAAAAACCCATATAGTGTACATATACCTATATATATAGATACCCTATTTTTATTTCCAAAAATTAATTAAAAATCACCAAAAAATAGAAAAAAATAAAAGAAAAATATTTCATGTTTTGAGTTTTCTTTAATTCGGCCTATTTCTACCCTAAATTAAATAAACAAAATTCGGGCACACGTGGCCGCTCCTGATTGGTCCACGGGGGACTGTTGACCCCGGTCAACTTCCCCGCGGACTCCTTCCTATTCTGGACGATGCGTGCCGCGCCTCCTTCTCCGAATTTCCCACGCGCCTCCAGGCTGTCTCCCACTCAACCCCCGTGCTCGGATTCATCGCCAATCATCCCTCATCCTCGCCGGATTCTCCGCCATCAAATCCACGCCTTCCTTAGCCGTCGAGCCTCAACCCTAATCGACGCTGTCACCTTATATATTTTCACCTCCGCCGCCTCCGCGCCCCATCTTTGGATAGCCATCCTTCTTCCCGTGACCTCCAGAGCAAAGCCCGAGGTGACAGCTCGAGTTAGCCCCTGTTGCAGTGAGGTGAGGTTGCCCCTACCATCGATCCGGCGATCTTCGCCGTCCTTGCTCCGCCGCCGGCGTTGAGCATCGAGCTTCAGGCCTTGACGCCCTTCGAAGCTACGACCCGGAGCAAGAGCAGCTCCAGCATAGTCTCCAGCATCCATCAGGTAGCCGATTAGACCTTATACTTAGCGCAATTTTCGATTTCGCCCAATTTACATCTCCGACGCATTTCTTTGATTCCGGCCATCTCGCGTTACATCTCGATCATCCGACCATCTCATCACCTCCGCCGTATCCCCGCACACCTTCTACGCCCTTTCATTCAACCCAGATCGCACAGGATCTGGGATTCGAGTTCCATCGCCTCCGCCTCGCCGGAGCTCGTCCGCCCCACAGCACCGTCCACCTTCACCCCGCTTTCTTGGGTCGAGGCAATTTGCCCTCGACCCGTGAAGCTTCTTGTCCACTTTGCAGGTCCAAAGGGAGGCGTCTGAGGCTTCCCAACTTCAAGCCAGGAGCTTCTTCTCCGTCGACCTCGCCGGAGCTTTCCAGGGCTCGGCCGGGGTATTGGAGACCTGCAGCAGCTGCGCAACTTCACGCCGGATCTTCTCCGACCTTCAGGCGCAGCAGAGGAGGGCGGAGACACCTTCACGAGGCCGGCGAAGTTCGCCGGCCAGCAGTTCTTCGAGGACCCTCCATCGCCGTCAGATCAGCCGTGGCGCTCCAGATCAGATCTCAGCCGTTGATTCACCGAGGGTTCGGCCACCACGCACGCGGACCGTTCGATCCCCACGTGGCGGACCCTCCATCGTTCGATCAGGCGAAGCTTCTCAAGGTCAAAGGCGCCGCTCATCGCCACCATCCGATCTTCCACGTGGCGCCTATCCAACCGTCGCCAAATAAAGGGGTAAATATCGTAGGCCCCCCTCCCCCCCTTTCCCATTTCCTGTTTAGTCCTGTAAACATTTTTATAAACTTTTCACGAAGGGTTATTTGCATTTGGAACCTTGTGCTTTATTTTAATCGCATGTATGCCCCTGTGTGTGTGTGAACACGTGCGTCGTCACGTGTGTTTTGGGCTTTTTACAAATCTTGTCCTGTAGATCTGGAGTGTTAATGAATGCATGAATATTTTTGAATAATTGCATATATACCCCTGTGAGCATTGTTTATGCGCATGTGCGTTATTTATTGGGAATTTTGCAACCATACCCCTGGGCTTTTGATACGAGTTATCAAATAGCCCTAGGACTTGGTTTTTATTGCAATTTGGTCCCTGTGTGCCCCAGCCACGCGCGAAGCGCGTGACTTGCTGGGTATTTTGCACCAAGGCCCCCAGATCTTTGGGTATTTGCACTTAGGTCCCTGTGCACAGTGCCCCACCTTTATTTTTGAATAAAATATCAAACGACCTCCAAATCCAATGAAATTTTGACACATGGCTCCTGCCATGGTGTAGGAATTTCTATGATTTTTGGGGACATTTTTGATTCCATTTATTATTTTTAAAAATTCAAAAACACATATTTCGCCACTGTTTGACTTTAAAAATACCAAAAAAATTATAAAAACTCCACCAAAAATTCTAAAAAAATTAGATAGTGTTTCTTGCTTGCTGATTGATTTTCTAGCCAATTTTGGCTACTTTTCATCACTTAAAAACCCTAAAAATTGAAAAACCCCTAAAAACTCATAAAAATTGTAATAAATAAATTAAAAATCCAAAAACAATAATTAGGGTGCCTAAATTTTCCTTATTCTTTCTAGATTATAGGAAAATTACCTTTAGGGTTTTTGAGATCCAAAATTATTTTATTTTTGGGTCTTAAGCCTTGCTGGACAGTACCCTTTGTTTCTGCCTTGTTTGATTTTTAGTAAATAATTTACTCATTAGAAAAATCCCAAAAATTCACCAAAAACAGTAAAAAACATTTAAAACATAAAAACAAATTTTCTTGAATTTTTGCATCATTTTTGGTGTGTGTAATAAATTGTTGAAGTCCCCTTGTATTTACTTTCTTTCATTTTATCATCTTTTAAAAAATCAAAAAAAATTTATAAAAACAAATAAAAAACCACAAAAATATGTTCTCTGTGTTTTAGTTCAATTTGACTACATCGTAGGCCGCAAGGCCAATCTGTGCTCCTTGTGTTCGACCCTGGGAGCTATACCAGGTTAATCCTATAGCTAGATCGCTCTTTCTTGTGCTTGCTTGTTTTTATCTGATTTGAGTGATTGATTTTTCTTGATTGACTCAGCCCGAGTGATTGAGGTCGCAACGACCTAAATTTTCTGTACCTTTACCTCTGTCGTTCGGGCGGTAATCAAGAGTGTACAAATAGAGACGGTCGAGGACAGCCGAGCCAGAGAGAGATCATGCTCAGAGACCACTTCAGATACAGAACAGCTGACAGATGCCGGGTTAGACATCCACCAGGACTGTGACTTTGTGATCACAGACGATGAGGCAGTATGGGCAGACCTCGCAGCACAGGCCATCCTCTCATTTTCAGACACTGCTGATGCCGAGATGACAACAGAGGAGAGCTTGGAGAGCACATTCCTGGTTCAGGATACTTCAGTGGCAGCAGAGCCGGTTCTTGACCGTGACACAGATTTTTGTGATGATGGTGGTACTGATGCCACCTTGTTTGATGCAGATCCCTCGGATTCAGAGTCTGATTGGGCAGATTGCGAGGATTACATGACAGACCTGAGTTCCACAGAGCCTACAGCTGAGGAGGAGGTAGATGCCGAGCCGAGCAGAGACAGTCAGTCAGAGCAGCCTTCTCTAATTCCTGAGATTGAGAGAGTTTTTCAGTTCTCCCATGCAGATTTGGCAGCATTCACAGAGACATTTCAGAGGCCAGATCCACCAGCACCCAGCTGTCCAGAGCTGAAGCCGCTCCCTACTTCGCTGAAGTATCGATTCCTTGCGGGCAAGCCTGAGATGTACCTAGTCATCATCTCCGCTGATCTGACTGGAGAACAAGAATCTCGTTTAATGGGGGTTCTTGAAAAGAACCGCAAGGCAATCGGATGGAGCGTAGCAGATCTCCATGGGATTAGTCCATCACGGTGCTCCCACCATATCTATCTCGAGGATGGGACGAAGCCGTCACGTGAGTTCCAACGGCGGCTGAACCCCAATCTGAGAGAGGTTGTCATGAAGGAAATCTCGAAATGGTGGAGCGCAGATTTTATATATCCCATTTCCGACTCAAAGTGGGTCAGCCCCTTGCATGTGGTGCCCAAGAAGACGGGCATCACGACTGTGATCAGTGAGTCGGGAGAGGAGATTGCTACACGAGTACCCACTTCTTGGCGGGTCTGCGTTGACTACAGGAGACTCAACCAGGCCACCAAGAAGGACCATTTCCCCCTGCCTTTTATTGACCAGATCATTGAGAGACTGGTAGGGAAGAACCATTATTATTTTCTGGATGGGTACTCGGGCTACAACCAGGTGGCCATCGCTCCTGAGGACCAGGAGAAGACCACCTTTACCTGTCCCTTCGGCACATACGCCTTCCGACGCATGCCATTTGGGCTATGCAATGCCCCTGCGACTTTTCAGAGATGCATGCTGTCGATCTTCTCGGACATGGTAGGGGAGTGTTTGGAGGTCTTCATGGATGATTTCTCGGTTTACGGCGACGGATTCGACTCCTGTCTTGACTGCCTAGACCGAGTACTCCAGCGATGTATAGAGGTTCACTTGGTGCTATCTTGGGAGAAGAGTCACTTCATGGTGACTCAAGGGACGGTGCTTGGCCATATCATCTCCAACAGGGGCATGAAGGTTGATCCGGCCAAGGTAGATGTCATTAGAAAACTCGCACCGTCGTCCAATCTGAGGCAGTTACGGTCATTATTGGGGCACGTTGGTTTCTACCGACGATTCATACATGATTTCAGCAGGATTGCCCGGCCGTTGACCGACCTACTGACGAAAGACACCGAGTTCCTTGTCGATGACAAGTGTCTTTCGTCCTTTGAGACTCTCAAGCAGAGTGTTATTGAGGCTCCTGTTCTCCAGCCACCTGATTGGTCTCTCCCATTTGAGATCATGACGGATGCCTCCGATTTTGCCGTGGGGGCCGTGCTGGGACAGAGGAGGGATGGAGTCCCCTTTGCTATCCACTACGCTAGCCGCACATTGGATTCCGCCCAGCGGAATTATACAGTCATAGAGAAGGAGATGCTAGCCGTAGTGTTCTCCCTAGATAAGTTCAGATCTTACATCATTGGATCTAGAGTGACCCTATATACTGATCACACCGCCACCCCATACCTCATGGCAAAGAAGGATGCCAAGGCCAGACTGACTAGATGGATCCTTCTACTCCAGGAGTTCGACATTGAGATCAAGGATAAGCCTGGAGTCAAGAATGTGGTGGTGGATCATCTCTCCCGTTTAGAGCAGCCTGAGGAGTCTGAGCATATTGATCCCATCTGTGAGACCTTCCCAGATGAGGCGATCCTTGCTATCGCCTCACTCCAGTGGTATGCCGATATTGTGAACTTTCTCGTTGCTGGGAAAGTCCCACAAGATTGGACCAGGCAGAGGCTTGAGACCTTCCTTGCGAAGGCCAAGTCCTACCACTGGGAGGATCCCATCCTTTACCACGAAGGAGGGGATAGCGTCTGGCGTAGGTGCATTCCTCAGGAGGAGCACCATAGCGTCCTCACATACTGCCACAAGCTTGAGGCAGGAGGACATCATTCTGGGAGGAGAACGGCACAGAAAGTGCTCCAATATGGCTTGTGGTGGCCTATCCTCTTCAAGGACTCTGATGAGTTCGTGAAGAGGTGTACTGACTGTCAGAGGATGGGCACTTGTGGACAGCATGATATGATGCCGATGCATCCCATTCACTTCTGTGAGGTTTTTGACGCATGGGGCATCGATTTCATGGGTCCATTCCCTAAGAGTCAGGGATTTGAGTACATTCTGTTGGCCGTAGACTATGTTAGTCGTTGGGTTGAGGCTATCCCCGCCCGAGCCGCTGATACGAGGACATTTTGCAGATTTTTGAGGAAGCACATCATCACGCGGTTCGGGGTACCTCGAGTATTGATTTTAGATGGGGGGTCTCATTTCATCAATGACCAGGTGAAGGCCCTTGATAGCGAGTTCGGTATAGACCATCGTGTTGCTACACCTTACTATCCACAGACGAATGGTATAGCCGAGGTGTCGAACAGGGAGATCAAGACTATATTGCAGAAAGTCGTCCACCCTGACCGAAAGGATTGGTCACAGCTTTTGGACTCAGTCTTGTGGGCATATAGGACGTCTTTCAAGACACCATTGGGCACATCTCCCTTTCGCCTCGTATATGGCAAGCCGTGCCATTTGCCTGTTGAGCTGAGACACATGTCACTTTGGGCAGTCACTGAGATACTTATGGATCCATATGGTGTAGGAGACCAGAGGAGGGCAGAGTTAGCAGCCCTGGAGGAGTTGAGAGATACCGCCTTCTCAAACAGCCTACATTATAAGGAGAAAGTGAAGGAGTGGCATGATTCTCACATCAGCCACAAGCATTTTGAGAATGGACAGAGAGTATGGCTGTTTGATGCGAGGCTTCGTTTATTTCCAGGGAAGCTACAGAGCAAGTGGAAGGGACCCTACTTGGTTAGAAAGGTACACAACAACGGTAGCATTGATATATCCGAGTTGTCTTCTGAGAGTACCTTTCGAGTGAACGGCCAGCGGCTCAAGCCATTTCTAGATCATGAGACGCGGGTCGTTGATGTTGCCCTGATTCATTTTGCGTGAGATGTGGTCTTTTGACTCACATCTATTGCATCTCACGCCTGATTATCACTGATCTTCCGACTTGTATAGATCCAGATGTCTATATCATCATATTCTTTAGTCCCGCATCCCTTTATTCATCCTTTAATTATGCTATACTTAGGGTGTACTTTACCCTAAGTATAGGGGGGATGTAGGACCTTTGGGTATTTCTTTTGTTTCTTTCTACCCCTGTTTTGCTGTCTATACTTAGGGATATTTTACCCTAAGTATAGGGGGGGTAGACCCTGTACATTCTCCCCTCGGTTTTCCCTTTGTGTACAGCCTGCTATACTTAGGATTACTTGATCCTAAGTATAGGGGGAAAGCCGAGAGTCTATTGACTTTCTATTTCATTCATTCGTCTTTGTATATAGCCTTCCTTTTCACTTCCCTATACCTAGCACGAGTTATGTCTTCTTCATCGCTCTTGACTCTGAGGACATCATTCGAGCTAAGTATAGGGGGGTGTGTATATATTTCATATATACTTTAGCCATAACTCGTACTTTGTGTGAGTGTGTTATTAAATAAAATGGCTAAAAACCCTAAAAATCACAAAAATTAAAAATTTTTCATGTACATAAACATTCTTTTATTTGCACATAAATAGCTAGTGTACAAATTATTTTTGTAAAAATGTTTTCAAAAATCTTTTGTGTAAAGCTTGTGTAAATATTTTCTTCTCAAAATTATGTATATAGTACAAAATTTTTCCAAAGTGTTTTGAAAATCAAAAGTTTGCAAAAATCTTGTGTAAATGTGTGTAAATACTTTTGCAAAACTTGCACTTCATGCATCATCCATTCATGATTTCAAAACATTTTTCAAAAATTTTGCATGGTTGTAAAATTTGTGTAAATAGCATCTTTTGTACATATGTATATAGTTTTTCTGGATTATAGTTGACATTTAAACTAGCCTGGAATCAAATTGAGAAATGGAGCTTGATTAAGATATTAATCCATCTATGTTATAAGAGGAACCTTATAGGGCTTAGGTTTAAGGCTTTTCAGGTCCATGGTGACTTAATTCTTTGAGTCCACTAGGCTATGATCACATGTCATCTCAATGAGCCTAAGTAGAGCACTTAACAACAACACATGACTCATATAGACAATGTCTTTACTTGGACACCAGCACTTTGCATCGAGCTCTCTACGGATGAGGTGGTGAGGAGGCAGTCTTCCTTGACTTGGGGTAGCATATGAGGGTAGTACTTCTAGGCAGAACCTCTCTTCTTCTTTTAGTGAAGGAAGTGCGTCTCAACTTAGTCTGGTTGCCATGAGGTCTAACGACGGGAGTTGTGGGTTGCAATAAAGCTTCAAAAGAGGGATAGTCTACTGGCTCAAGAGGAAAAACTCCTTGTATATATGCTGCACATGTATATGATGTATAGATGCACTTGAAAAAAAATGCAAAAAGAAAATAACTCCAAAAAAGTGGTGGGTCTGATAGAAAATGATAATCCCACCGGAGTATGTATATAGAGTGCAATAAGCAAAGCTTGAGATTCATGATCCACCTTATGTAGCTTGCAGCAGGGAGACTTGGCTACACTGGTCAAGCTCCCAAGGATACATGGCTACACTGGCCATGGTCCATTCTCTTCTTCCTCCTCTTCTTGAGCTGGTTGAACTTGAACTTAGAAGGGAATACCCCGCTCCTCGAGGAAAGAGTGGCCAGATTGAGGTCATAGAGTTACCTTGTTGGGGAGGGTTGTCAAGTTGCCATTTCTGAGGTGGAGAGCTTATACCTCACATTCACAGGACAAGGAAAGATTCAT
The DNA here is from genome assembly GCA_037367405.1 of Ottelia alismoides. Taxonomy (NCBI): domain Eukaryota; kingdom Viridiplantae; phylum Streptophyta; class Magnoliopsida; order Alismatales; family Hydrocharitaceae; genus Ottelia; species Ottelia alismoides. Next base: position 441,956 of record JAZKJV010007400.1, read on the forward strand.
GGTCTTCAGGGTTTGTGTTTGCTGACTTGTTCTGACCTGGATTATTGAGGAGTCCTGATTATAGATTAGTGGAACTTAGAGGCTGTTGAGTTTTAAGCTTAAGTCCAAATAAGGTTCCGACACATTAATAATCCAAAGATCTGATCGAGCTCCATACCTCAATTTAATGAAGGCAAGTTTAATAATCAACCTTGATCCATGTACATTCTTCTCTTTTTCTTTTTCTTTCTTCTTTTTCACTTCTTTTTCAAATAAGTGTTTGCTAAGGGACTAGCAAAGTTAAGTATAGGGGGGTGATGAATACGCATTCATCACTCTTTATTCTTATATTTTAGCAATAAAAACCTTTGCAAATGCATGTATATATTTCTAAATATAAATAATTACCAAAAGCATGCATAGTGTAAAAAGTAATAATTAGCATGTTTTTGTGCAAAAATAAAAGAATAAAGATTAAAAAGAAAAAGAGGAGATATGTAGAATAAATATTGAGCAACCTAACCCAAGGGAGGGCTCAGCATGGGCTTGACCGCATAAAAGCCAAAGTAGAGGGAGATAGGGGCGCATGTGTGTAAATAGACCTATAAATATAATAAAAATATTTTCCTCTAAAAAATAAAATAAAATGACTTGTATATATTGTGTATATATTTTTAATTATAAAAATCAAAACAAAAATAGAAAAATTGAAAAGAAAATAAAAAGAGTCACTTGTGTATATATTCATCATGTACATACTACCACATCCATATTTATTTCACCTTATAAATAAATAAATTAATTTCTATAAAAACTTGTGAATATTCTATCTTTTATGATGTAAATAAATAAAATAAAAACAACAAAAACAAAAAAACAAAATAAAAAGAACAAAATTAAAAATCAAAAATCAAAAATAATATTGTAAATATACCATGTACATAGATATATATACCTATTTATTTCACTATTGTATATAAATAATAAAAATAAAATAAAAATACCTTTTTATTCCTTATTTTATGCTATAAATAAATAAAATATGAAATGGGAATAAAAATGTATAAAAATAACAAATTACAAATCAAAAATTAAAAAGGCATATTATGTAAATACCTATGTATAGCATAAAGTGTACATACCCTATTTTTATTTTGAAAAATTAATTAAAAATCACCAAAAAAATAGAAAAAAAATAAAACGAAAATATTTCATGTTTTAAGTTTTTATTAAATCGGCCATTTACTATTTTATTGATTTTTTCAAAACATTTCCAGATGGCCATCCCCCATTGGTCCACGGGGGATGTTGACCGCCCGGTCAACTCCCCCTGTGGACCACTTCCCACGGGTTTTGGACGCCTAACCCGACTTCTCCTTATTTTGGCGTCCAAACCCGACCATCTCACACCCATACCCAGGGTCTGTTTCACTCACGACACATCCGACACCCTCGTCGGCATGCCTGCCTCGGGGTCCGCGCTCCACGCTGCCCTACCCGATCGAATCTTGCCGGACCCTTGGCAGTATAAAGCCCGAGCTCCGCCCGCCATTTTCGCATCTTTGGATCATTTGCTTTCCACCCAGTGACCTCCATCGTCTTGGCGAGAGTGACAGCTCACCCCAGAGGGTGTTGCAGCGAGGAAGGAGCAAGAAGACCATCGATCCGACGAGTTTCCGCCGCCGTGCGCCGCCTGGAGGTAGCGCCAGAGCCTCGGACGCTGACGGTCCACGAGGCGACGACCCAGAGCACCCCCAGCTCGCCCACAGTCGATTCCTCCACCCAGGTAGTCGTAGTTCTTCTTCCTTTTCTTTAATTTCAATTTTCGCCCAAATCCGGTCGTCGCCGACGACCTTTGATTCCGACCACCTTAGCCTTTGTCTCGATCATCGGAATCCCCCATCACGTTCGCCCTTCCCCCGCGCACCTTCTCTGCCCATCCATTCAACCCAGCTTGCACAGGAGCTGGGATCTCGAGCTCCTCCGCCGTCGCATCGCCGGAGCTCGACCACCTCGCCACACCGTTCACCTTCACCGCCGCTTACGGGGTCGAGGCAGTTTGCCCTCGACCCAGGAGCTTTTTGGTGTCATTTTGCAGGTTCCAGGAAGGCTATCTGAGGTCTTCCCACTCGAGCACCGGAGCTCCCCCTCCGCTGGAGTCGACAGAGCTCTCCGGAGCTCCGTTGATTCATCGGAGACGTCCCACAGACGCGGTAGGCTAAGGCGAAGCTTCCCTGATCATCAGAAGCCCCCGCAGAGGCTCGGAGTGCGCGTACTGGGCCGGCGAAGTTCGCCGGCCACTTGTTCTTCGAGGACCTCCAGCAGCCGTTGGATCACCCTCCAGCTCCAGTTTCAATATGAGCCATCCACTCCAGGAGCGCCAGCTCCGCATGATCAAAGGAGGAGTTGATCCAGACCGTTCGATCCTGAGATGAGGCGTAGTTGAGCAGTCACCGTCAGACCCTCCACGTGTCTTCGTCTCAGCCGTCCGATCACGCCAAGGGTTACAGGAGCGAGGCACCTCCTCTCCTCCACCGTCGGATCTCCACGTGGCGCGCTCTCAGCCCTTGGATCGCTAATAAGGGGTAATTGTTCTTAGGACCCCTAGCTTTGAGTTTTTAATATTCAGTCCTGTAAATATTCAGTAGAGTTATTTTAATTTTGGATAATTTGCACTTTGGACCTGGAGTTTATTTTATTTGCCTTTATACCCTGCGCATTGTGGACACGTGCTTCGACACGTGATTTTTGTGGATATTTGCATAGAGGCCCTGATAGTTTTTATATTTGCACTTATGCCCCTGTGCGTGAAGTTTTTGAACATGTGTTGAAATGTGTGGGCTTTTTACACTTTAGCCCCTGGATCTTTAGTACATGTTACTAATTGGTCCATGGACCTAAAGTATTTGCATATAGGTCCCTGTGTGCCCAGGTCACGCGCCTCGTGCGTGAGTTCTTGGCTAAATTGCACCAGGACCCCCGTGGTTTCACTTTTTGTTACTGTTAGGCCCTCCAAACTTATTTTCTTTACAATCAGGTCCTTGTACACTGTGAGCTTTTGATTGTTTGGAATAAAATATCAAATTAACTCCAAAATTGGTGAAAATTGGACATGTGGCTCCTGCCATAGTGTAAAATTTTCACTAAATTTTTGAAACATTTTTTAGCCCTTTTGCTATTTTTAAAAATTCAAAAACAGCCTATTTCTTTACTGCCTGATTTAAAAATTCATAAAAATATTAAAATTCATCTAAAAATTACAAAAAAATAGTTAATATGTCTTTTGCCTTGTTTGATTTTCTGACCAAATTTGTCATTTTTCATTATATAAAACTCATAAAAATTGAAAAACACCTAAAAACCTATAAAAATTCTAATAATTAATCTAAAAACCCAAAAATAATAATTGTGGTGCCTAAATTTTCCTTGTTTCTTTCTCTTTACCGGAAAATTACCTCCAGGCTTATTGGGGATTTTTAGATATTTTATCTAAGTCCTCCAAGATTTGCTGGACAGTACCTTTAATTTCTTGCATTGTTTTATTTTTAGAAAATTGAATACAAATCAGAAAAATACCAAAAATTAACCAAAACATTAAAAATCATAAAATACATAAAAACATTTTTATTTGAATTTTTGAGTGATTTTTGATGCATTAAATAAATTGTTGTATTGGCTTGTTTCTTTGTTTTCCTTATTTTCTTAATCAATTAAAAATCCAAAAAAAATTATAAAAACTAAAAATCCACCAAAAATAGTGTTCTTTTATTTTTTATTCTTTTTTGACTACTTCATAGGCCGTAAGGCCATCACGTGCTCCCCTGAGTCCGACCCTGGTCGCTATACCAGGCTAATCTAATAGCCAGGACCGCTATCGCTTTTATTTGATTTTTCTATGATTTTGGTGATCTGCTTCACATTTTTCTTGACTGAGCCGAGATTCTCATCGATCCGAGTCGCAACGACCCGAGTGATATTTTGACCTGATCCGGATTAGTGGGATTTTGGCTCATCAATGCTCAAGAGGGACTGGCCCAATCTCAAAGCTAGATCTTTTCCAACCAGTACAAGTTGCGAACCGTTTACCAGCTATCCGATCAACTCGCTCTGTTAAGGATATCATGGCCTGCTTTACCAGAGACCGGAGTGATCCTCACTGGAGAATGACTAACCCAAGACCAGTAGTATAACGAGAGTTCAGGTGTGGCTCTAGCCTAGTGTGCAGGTCACTCTCTCGCGCAAGCAAATTAAACAATAAGGGGATGACTCTCCCAAGACAGATTTTTTTAAGTGAGATGTCTTTTAAGATCAAGTTTGATTAGCAGTCCCAATTTTATAATTATCTCTTTTTATGGTATTTTTCAATAATCAAACAAACTCCTAACGAATTTTCAATCTCTTGATTATTTAAAGTCCAAAAATGGGAGGAGAAGTCGAAAAAGCCGATGCGTGATCAAAACTTATGATGCATGCAAAGTCAGAAATGCGTACATGTCACTAGCACTCTACATGAAAGGTGATGCACGTATAAATTTAAAGACTGAATTTAAACTAATCTAAATGATGCAAGAAGAAAACGGCCTTAGACAAGTAATTTCTAATCACGAAGAATAATAGTTAACTGACTAGAGAGAGATCGATGTTCGATCTCGGATGCCGATCGATGTCTGCCATAACGGATCATGCACGCGCTGTATACGCCCTAGCACCACGTGACCTCTCAATCAATCAGATTAACTTTTTATTATGATTTTCATTATGGTCCAATTACGAATCTATAAGTGCAGGCAAGATATTAGGGTTGGGCCTTAATGATTTCGCAATCAAAAGAAATTCCTAAATCTAGGGGCCAAATTCTTCAAGAATCAAAGGAAAGAAATGCGAAGAAAACAAAACCGGTGAAAAACCACAGTAAGGTCCCATGAGCACACCGGTGCTCGGTGAAACAGACCCCGATATGCCAAGTGTCCAAAGAAAGTCTGAATATCCATGTATTATTACAACAATAATGAGTATGCTAAAAAGTAAACTAACTCTAAATGATATGACTATTCTCAGCTCCTCCTCAGGCACGGGTCTCCTCCAAAGCGTCCTTGGGCGGATCCTTACACGAGAATTGAAACAGAGAAAGCATCAGAAAACAGTTAATACAACTAGATATATAAATAAACAAAAATTTGAAAAGCAACTACTAAGTCGTGCTCCCCGACAACGGTGCCATTCTGATGAGCGAACAACCGACTAGGATTAAGTTTCAAAAATAATCACGGATCGTTGTGACCCCAATCAACCAATCAGACTCAACAAGAAAAAATGAAGACCACATCAATAAATCAATCAAAGCACGAAATCTAATGTTAGCGGTCTTTGCTATTTATTTAACCTGGTGTAGCGACCAAGGTCAAACACAAGGAGCACAGAAATGTACGAAGTAGTTGAAAAATCATATCATAAAATGCATATTTTTGTAGTTTTTACGTTTGCAAAATTTTTTTATATTTTCAAAATATTAAAACAATACAAAGCAATAAAGGGCAAACAAGCTTCAACTATTTTTATTAAGAGTTACAAATGCTCAAAAACATGAATAAAAATATTTTATTTTTTTTTCAAATATTTAGATGTTTTTGGTTATTTTAGGAGATTTTCCAATTTTTATATAATTTTATAAAAAATCAAACAAGAGCGAAAATTGAAAATAGTGTACAGCCTAGACTAAAAGGCAAGTTTAAAATATGAAAAAAGCACTAATGTCCTGGTTATAATTTTTATGAAAAAGTAAATAAAAATAGCAACAAATAGCAACTGAAATCCATTTTTTGAATTTTCTAGAATTTTTAGTAATTTTTATAAGTTTTGATCTTTTGTAAGTTTTAGGGTTTTTATAAGGGTTTTTGCAACCAAATAAATGCTGGAGATAAAACACACAAAGATAAGCAAACATTATTTTTTTGGAATTTTTAAGACACTTTTTATATTTTTAATTTAGAAAATAGACATAACAGTTTTTAGGTATTTTTTATTTTTAAAAAACATCAAATAAAACTCAATTAGTTGACAAAAATTATCATGAATATTACGTATTAGCAGGAGACAACCGCAATTTTTATGGAATTTTTGGAGTTAGTCAGGTATTTATTTGACTAAAAACAACACACAGAATACATGGACCAAACTGCAATTATTCAGAAGTTTTCAGACCAATCAATGACATGCATAAAAAGTTCTAGGCTAATCTTGCAATTTATCCAATATATTCACACACATGCTAAAAAATTCACGCACAAGGGCATATTTGCAAATATCAGAAAAAGGCACTCCAAAACATAACATATACGTAATCCAGGAGAAAACATGCAAATGACCCACAACTCATGTGAACACGCACGTGTCTCAGGTTCGGAAGGACTAAACTGTAATTACAGAAACTATAAGGTCCAGACTACAAAATTTCTAAACTATTACTTTATTTACATGACTATATAATAAAACATAAAAGTGCAGGAGGTGAAAGAGAAATATACCCCGAGGAGGCACGTGGCACGCTGGAGAGGTGTCGTGGGCGTACGGCTCTGATCCTCTGATGGAGGCAGATCTGGCAGTCTAGATGATGTCGAGGACGTGCAGCCTGACACATCAGGTGGCGTTAGATCTAACAACCATAAAGGCTGCTGCTGTCGGCGGCTGGGATGTGATCTGGAAGGTGGGGGCTGATACGGCGGTAGACGAGAGCTATGGAAGAACAGCTCCTGAGCGAACTTCGACCGACCACTGGATGCAATCCACTGCTCCGATGAAGCCAACGACAGGTCCTGCTCAGTCGTAAGGGTGCTCCGCGTCTGCAGGGCAGCTCCGATGGAAGGAATGATGGTCGGATAGGCGCGGTGGTCCAGCTCCTCCTGGAGCTGCTCCGTTTGAGCAGCTGGGAGCCAAATAGGGCTCGTCTGCACGAACCAAGGCATGCAATGGGTACACCACTCGGAGGTGTAGATCTAGCGAGGTTTTATTACAAATGGAGATTAGAGAAGCGGGAGTGAATGGAGGATGATCCTCGGTGAAAGTGATAGGAGGGGATCTCGACCTTAATCTCGACCTCGAGGTCGAGTCTAAGGGTTAGCAGTGCCAGGTGAAGGATGATACGAAGGGCCGATCGGAATGGATGGATGTGGATATCGGGGCTCCGACCAATGGGTCAGAGCAAGCGAAGGTGTGGCGACGCTAGATGGAATGAATCGAATGGGCATATGATATGCAGAAGTGAAAGTGGATACATGAAGGTTGGAACGAGTTCCTGAGCTCCAGGCAAAGGTGGTCGTTGGGATAATGGCCTCAACCACATTACGGCGGACGGGTAGGCTGCTCGCGGTGGATCTCCGACCACAAAGGGTGAACTGCGTGCTCTCTCCACCAAACTCTAATCCAAGGACGCTCTCCGGTAGTTGTCACTCAACCGCAGGTTTCTATAAGTGGATGAAGGAGCAAGGCACGAGCTACCTGCAATGGAGGCGGAAGAGGATACTGTATAAGGTTCTCAGGGTGGAGGAAGAATCAAGAGCAAGCATGCAACCCTAGGAAGACATGTACCTTCCCAGGGACCTGCAAGGGTCGTGGATCCTAGGAGAAGGCTCGAGTGAAGATTCGGGTCGAGAGGATGCCTTACCCGACCGAGAAAAAAGGGAGAAAATGCTCCGGCGACGGAGTCAGGTGATGAATACCCATTCATCACTCTTTATTCTTATATTTTAGCTACAAAAACCTTTGCAAATGCATGTAGATATTTATAAATACAAATAATTACCAAAAAGCATGCATTGTATAAAAGATAATAATTAGCATGTTTTTGTGCAAAAATAAAAGAATAAAGAAACAAAAGAAAAAGAGGGAATTATTTAGAATAAATATTGAGCAACCTAATCACAAGGGAGAGCTCAGCATGGGCCTGACCGCATAAAAGCCAAAGTAGAGAGAGATAAGGGAGCTCATGTGTAAATATACCTGTCAATATAATAAAAAAATTTTTCTCTAAAAATAAAATAAAATGGTCTTGTATATATTTGTAAATATTTGTAAATACAAAATCAAAATAAAAATAGAAAAATTAAAAAGAAAATAAAAATAACCTTCCATGTACATAAGACCACACATATATTTATTTAGACCTATAAATAAATAAAGTAAAATCCCATAAAAATTGTATATACTCCATATTTTATGTTGTAAATAAATAAAATAAAAACCATAAAAACAAAAATTAAATAAAAAGAATAAAAATAAAAACCAAAAGAAGCATTGTATATATACCTTGTATATAGATGTATATACCTATTTATTTTCCCCTTGTAAATAAATAATAAAAATAAAATAAAAACACCTTTTTATTCCTAATTTTATGCTATAAATAAATAAAATATAAAATGGGAATAAAAATGTACAAAAATAATTAATCAAAAATCAAAAATTAAAAATCAATATTGTATATATACCTATATATAGCTCTATATTGTAAATACCTAATTTTTATTTCAAAAAATAATTAAAAATCACAAAAAATAGTTTAAAATAAAATAAACACTTTTCATGTTTTAATTTTTTCCTAATTCAGCCATTTATTATTTTATTTTTAATTTCTAAATAATTATGATTTGGCGGGCACTGATTGGTCCACGGGGGATGTTGACCCCCGGTCAACTCCCCCCTGGACCACAGACCCGCGGATCCTGTTCCCGGACCCGTTTTCTCCCATTTATCCCCGCTTGACCAGATCGTCATTTCGCAAAATCACGGGACTTAATCACTCTCCAGATATCCGGGAACCTCGCCCGACACCTTGCCTAGGGGTCCGTGCTTCACCAAGCCGGACCCGACCCTTTCTTCCCAGACCTTCACTCATATAAGCATCAGCTCCGGCCGCATTTTCACGCATCTTTTGATCAGCTCTCTTCACCCTAGGACCTCCATAGCCACCGCCAGAGTGACAGCTTGCGTTCGGCCTTGTTGCAGCGAGGAGGGAGCAGCTGGACCATCAATCCAGCGACTTCACGCCGCTGTGCGCCGCCCCGACATGGTGCTCGAGCCTCGAGCATCGACGGCCCTCGAGTCTAGGACCTAGAGCTTCCCCAGCTCTTCCCCAGTCGACCTCGACCAGTAGGTAGCCTTCTTCCCTTCTCTCTTTAGCTAATTTAGAGTTTCGTCCAAATCACCCCGTCACCAACAAACCCCGATTCCGACCATCCTAGCCCACCTTTCGATCATCGGAGTCGACCCACACCTTTGCACTCCTCCCACGCACCTTCTTCGCCCATCCATTCACCCCAGTTCGCACAAGAACTGGGAACCGAGCTTCATCGCCGTCGCTCCGCCGGAGCTCGCTCGCCTCGACGCACCGTTCACCTCCACCACCGCTAACCGGGTCGAGGCACTTTGCCCTCAACCCAGGAGCTTGTTGCCGTGCCTTGCAGGTCAAAGCAAGCCCATCTGAGGGCTCGACGTTCTGGAGCAGCAGCTCAACCTCCACCGGTGTCGCCTGAGCTCTCCGGAGCTCCGTTGCGTCATCGGAGGAGCTCTTTAGACGCGGGAGGCCCAGACGTTCCTTCTCCGATCTCTAGCAGCCTCCGAGGAGCTCTCCTGTACGCGCACGAGCCCAGCAAAACTCGCCGGCGTTGAGTTCATCGAGCATCCTCCCCGACCGTTCGATCGCCCTCCAGCTCCAGATTCACATCAGGCCGTTCATTTGAGGAGTAGAAGCAGTCGTTTGATCATCAGAGGGTGGATCTCGACCGTCAGATCAGCGAGGTTTAGCCACAGCGCACAGGAGATGTCCGATCATCCACATGGCTAAACCTCCACCGTCCGATTTGAGCCGGGTTCCTTCGTTTACCCACGTCACATTCCAGCCGCCCGATCTTCCACGTGGGGGGTTCCCAGCCGTCAGATCTGCACCGAGGGTTCCTTTGCTGTGAGCCGCGCCCCCTCCACCGTCCGATCCGCTACGTGGCGTACATCCAGCCCTCGACATTTAATAAAGGGGTAATTTCTCTTAGGCCCCTCTCTTTCTGTTTTTACAAATTAGTCTTGTAAATATTTTAGCCCGTTCATTTTATTTTGGTGTATTTGCATAGTGAACCCTGTTGTTTGTATTATTTGCGTTTTTATCCCTTTACATGATGGACACGTGCATCGACACGTGAGTTTTTGGTAAAATTGCAAGATTTGCCCTGTGCTTTTCATGTGTTATTGATTGCATCTTTCAAAATAGAAATGACAAAAAGGTCCTTCCAGGCCTGAGTCATGTGTATCGTGTGTGGGCCTTGGGGACTTTTGCATTTTTGGCCCTACACTTTCCTTGTGTGTTATCCAAGGGGCCCAGAACTTTATTGTATTTGCAGTTAGGTCCTTGTGCACTGTGTCTCTTTGTTTATTTTTAATAAAATAGCAAAACTACTCCAAATTTGATGAAAATTGGAAACATGGCTCTTGCCATGGTGTAAAATTTTCTCTAAATTTTGGAGACATTTTTGACTCTTTTTATTATTTTTAAAAATTCAAAAATACGCATTTTTCTTACTGTCTAGCTCTAAAAATCACAAAAAAATATTAAATCAACTTTAAAAATTACAAAAAAATTATATATTGTGTGTCTTGCTTTGTTTGATTTTCTTACTAATTTTGGTCATTTTTGGATTTATAAATACTATAAATATTAAAAAAACATTAATAACACCATAAAAAATCTAATAATCAAAAGAAAAATCCAAAAATAATGAATCCAGTGCCTAAATTTTCCTTGTATTTCATTCTTTACAGGAAAATTACCTCCAGGCTTAGATAAGGCCTTGATCTATTTTATTTTGGCCCTCCAAGTCTGACTGGACAACAACACTCTTCTCTTTCCTTGTTTCATTTTTAGAAAATTCTCTAAAAATCAGAAAAACCCCCAAAATTAACCAAAAACATAGAAAAATATAAAAAACATAAAAATATTTTTATTTGAATTTTTGGATGAGTTTTGAGTTATTAAATAATTGTGTGAAGTTGCTTGTTTTATTGTTTTTATAATTTCTTTATTATTTAAAAAATCCAAAAAAATATAAAAATTATCAAAAACCCACCAAAAATCATTTTCTTTTATTTTTCTTTATCTTTGACTACTTCGTAGGCCACGAGGCCATCATGTGCTCCTTGAGTTCGACCCTGGTCGCTATACCAGGTTAATCTAATAGCGAGACCGCTACTTTGAGTTTACATTGTTTTGAATTTTATTTGGTAGTCTGATCTTTTTCTCGTTGAGCCACCCGAGTGACTGAGGTCGCAACGACCGCAGATATACCTTTGCCTTGGTTGCTTGTCGGGATTGTGCTCATCATCGGGTCATGTCAAGCCTGGAAGAGGACGTTGACCCGCGATCAACATCTAGTCCCGGCCAATAAAAAAAGGAAATTACAAAATATTTACAAAATCAATAGAAAGTAGTAAATGAATTCAACATAAAAAGAGTATAAAATAAAAAAGGGTTTTTATCAGTTGTGCCCCTCCGAGATATCGCAATATCAGTTATGCCCCTATCTTTTTGGTAATATCAGTTGTGCCCCCGACTTCTTGCCAATATTTCACTTGTGCCCCTCAGAGGGGCATAACTGATAAAAATCTTTTATCAGTTATGCCCCTCTGAGGGGCACAAGTGAAATATTGGCAAGAAGTCGGGGGCACAACTGATATTACCAAAAAGATAGGGGCATAACTGATATTGCGATATCTCGGAGGGGCACAACTGATAAAATCCCAATAAAAAATGTTTTCTAATTTTCAAACTATTTTTCTGTTATTTTTAATTATTTTTATAAAAAATAAATTAGTGCATATACAGTATATGGTGTTATATACATGTATAATATACCTATGTATTTTGTATAATTGTTTTTATTTTGTTATTTTTACATAAATATCCCAATTTTGTATTTTATTTATTTTCAACATGTTTTTAGGGGTACAAAATAATTTTTGTTTTATTTTTATGATTTATTTACAAGTATAGAATAAATAGGGAGTGAGGCATATATACATGTATTTTGTACAAGTGAGAAAGGATTTTATTTTTATTTTTCTGATTTTTATTTTATTTTTAGGACTATATACAAAGAGGTAGAAAGAATATTTTATTTTTATTTTATCAAAAATAATTATTTACATATATAGGTAATATGTACAACACAAAGTAGGCCTTACTCTCTACTTATTTTCTTTGGCGATCAGGTCAAGGCTTTACCTTCTCTTGGGGTTCATGTCACTCTATATTTATTCTAAATACCTCCTTCCTTTTTCTTTTCCTTTGCTCTTTTATTTTTGCACTGATACATGCTAATTATAAGATGTTAACACTTGCATGTTGAATGCTAACTTATTGTATTAACACCTGTGTACATGATGATTTGCCAAGATAAATAGCTAAAATAAAAGAATAAAGAGTGAGAATTAGGGATTCATCAGTCCACGTGGACCAACCAGAATGCGCGGACTGTTGACACCCCAATCAACTGTCTGGCCTCCGCCTCCTCTTCTATCAGAGGTCAAGAGACCTCTGACTTCCTCGATTTTCTACACCTCCTCCTTACCTCTATTTTCCTCAAGACCTCCACAAATCTACAACCCCTTTGTCATTCTTCTTCTCCCATACCAAAAGTCCCACCTATCGTCATTCTTCTTCCCTCCATTCTCTATGCCCTTATGCCCCTCGCCACCTCTATAAATAAGGAAACTTCCTTCTCCATTTTTATCCTCTCTCCACTACCATAACCCTTGAAGAACCCTCTTGGGTTGAGTCATCGGTGACAGCTTCGAATCCCCATCCTTCAAGGCGAGGATAAGGCGGTTGATCGCGGTGGCCCAAGTTTACTAGAGTAGCTCCGATGAGCTTCGTCTACTCCAAGCTTTAGAGCTTGTTTGTGCTACAAGGTAACCTCCTTTCGATTGCATTTTGTTTCATTAGATTAGTTCTAACATTAGCTTACTTAATTAACATGCATTTTAGTTTAATTTCAAAAATCAAAAATATTAGAACCTTAAGCTCTAGCACCAAATTCACCTTGTTCCGAAACTATGTCGACCCCCATTCGGTCCCATTTCGATCCTCATCGCATGCTCCACCTTTCCTCTTTGATTTCACCTCGAATCCTACAAGGATTCGAGCCACCGAGGTCCCCCTTCTCCGCCTTCACCAGACCTCTGTCACCCCACTCATCGATTGTGCACAATAACTTCTTCTGGAGTCAAGGACGACCCCCTCGAGATCCTCTATCTTTTTGTGCAGTTTCATGACACTCAACATCACATGGAGCTACACCTCGAAGTTTGAATAAGAGCTTCATGTAGGAGAAGCTCTAGGGCCCCTCCAATGGGCCCCGGACCTCTTTGAAGGTACCTGCAAGTGCGGAAGGCTTCCAAGAAGCCATATATCACCTTAGTTGCGATGGAGGAGACTGGACGGAGGAGATATCATCAATCAAAGCTCATTGGAGCTTTGTTCTTAAGGTGTTCTTCGTGAACCCTAGAGAACCGTCAGATCAGGTCTTCGATCCTGATCTAATTTGGGTTGTTGAATTCAAAGAGAATCGGTGTCCTCTCAAGCCGTCCGATCAAACGCGTGGAAGCACAAGCACCATCCAATCCGTGCCACTTAAGTGGGGGTAATTGCATCACACATCCAACCTCTTTTTGTAATTATAAAATAGTCATGTAAATATTAAATTAAGTTCAAACTTTTGTGTAACATTTGCAATTGTCCCTTGAGTTTAGTGCATATTACATTGAGGTCCAATGCTAGGTCAGCTCACGTCGTCCCCCACATGAGTTGGCCAAACTGCAGAGGACATCCTCTGAGTTTCTTTACTTCGTATTAATTTATAAATTTTGTAATTAAGTTCAAAACTTTGGGTATTTTTGCACCACAACCCATGTACTTTAATTTTGCATCAACCTTGGTATCAGAGTTTGAGGTATTATACTTCATACTAGGGATCCACTTCCCATGACACGTCACAAGTCTCGAGCGCTCTTATCTTGAATATATTGGAAAAATACATGTGTTTGTGTAGAAGGATGTATAGGGAGGATGCGGGAGAAGGAGGACGAGGAAGAGGCAAAGGGGGGAGAGGAGGTGGTGGAGGCGAGGGAGGGAAGATGAGGTGGTGGGGGAGGGATAAAGGGGACACATAGGATGATGGGGAGGCAATGGAGGTTAGGAAGGCAACAATGGCGGAGGAGAGAGAAGAGGCGAATGCCGAGGTGGGGGAGGCGGTAACAAACTCACGATGTAGGGGAGGAAGGAGGTGGAGGTGGCGACATCATGAGGGAGGGAAGAAGTTGGGAGGTTTAAGTTCTATGGGAGTGAACGAGGAAGAAGGTTTTGGGAGCATTATGTGAATTTTTTTGTCAAAAAAGGCAACCACAACGTGGCGGCATCGTGATTGAAAACCTATTTTAATGTTTACATAATCTTTGATTAAAACTGTAGTCGCATTATGAGAGTACAATGATGGTATTGTGGTCACATTAGTTAATATGGCTACAATTCCACCATTTTAGTTGTGTATTTTGTGGTAAAAGAACGTGTTTTTTCGTATAGCGCATCCCATATAGAATATCCTTGGGAAGAAGAACACATTGATTTACCCAATCATATACAACATGTATATATAGATGCATTTTACTCTATGTTATAGGAGGATACTAAATTATGTTTGCTGAAGGGCTAAAGATTCATGTGGTTTTATCATTATTATTGTTGTTGTTCATTCGAGAGTGGGAGGAACAATGTGGGAATAGTCATTTTTTTTTCATGTACTTGTACTTTTATATTGGATCATGGTGGGAAATTGGAGATTTTGAGTTTTTTTTGTATAAAGTTTGGTTATAAGGTATCTATTTGTATGGAAATTATTAATTGTTTGGCTTGGTGTCTTGCTTGCGTCAACATTGTTATGGTTTTACTTCAACCGTTTCATATTTATTACATTCAATGCTTTTTTGTAATATCCAGAAAGGATGAGGAGGCAAAAGTACTTTTCAAGTGGAAATGGAAGGCCAACATTCGCAATTTCGCAGTGATAACGAACTCATTTGACATAAGTTTGCAATCTAAAAAATGCTTAAATATATATAGTCAACCTATTTATATAAAAAATAATACTACACCCTACAAAATTAAATATAAGTATAAAACTACATTTGAGAAAGACATTTATTAACTCTAATTAATAAGAAAATAACCGTCAGACAACAATTCAGAAACCACCCACAAACATCAACTCGAATATAAAAGTCAATTAATAATAAATTACATATCATAAAATCAAATATTTATTCCATTTATTACAAAATAATCAGAAATCAGTCATTCATCAAACTTTCAAAAAAAACCACAACATTATAAATCCACCATCCAAATATGAA
The DNA here is from genome assembly GCA_037367405.1 of Ottelia alismoides. Lineage (NCBI taxonomy): Eukaryota > Viridiplantae > Streptophyta > Magnoliopsida > Alismatales > Hydrocharitaceae > Ottelia > Ottelia alismoides. The sequence continues at coordinate 457,379 of JAZKJV010007400.1, forward strand.
AACATACAAACAAGTTTCCCACCAATTATCCCCATAAAAAAATAGTTTACTACAAACTATCTCCATAAAAAAAACAGTTTACTCCTTTGTCCATTTATCCCTGCACCCAAAGGTAACCTCAGTGGTTGTTCGTTTGAAGAATAATTGAATAGGGGTATTCCTCTTTTATTGTTCTCCCTCCATAGACGATCAACATTTTGGTCATTCGGTCAAGATGAGGAATAAAATTTCCTTCACTATTCCTCCGTTATAAACCTCTACTACCAAAAAAAATACAAATATCTACATCTTATCTGACTCTCTTGTCCAACATAACCACTTTATCATTCCTTATCTTTTCCCAACCGAGCAAAGAATAGTAAATAACTAATAGTTATCCCTCTTTATTGATCCTTATCATCTACTCACAGCGAGTAGAAACAGTATTTTATCATTCCTTATCCCTTTCTCGTGTTCGTCTGCCGAACGACACTTCAAGGAATGGTAACCTCAAATGAGCAATCTGTATAATACGGGCACGCATGGTAACATTGAAATTTTTGCAGATATTTTCGTGTGCATAATGGATGATTGATCACTATATGTTCGGATTGATCACTTTTGCATGATTGATCACTTTTGCACCCATTTGATACTCTCGGATCAACTTTATGTTTAAAACGTGGATGGCGTTCCCATTGGATGTCTGTACAGTGCAAATTAATTATATTTAAACAATTCCAAAAGATCTTGGACCTGCTTATATAAATAGGTGCTGAGCGACGTTAATGTTACTCATAGCTGTAGCATTAGGGCCTCCACTTGAAGCTGAGTCCTGGTTTTTCTTCTTTTACTTCCACGCTTTGTTTCATACTCAGGAAGATGGCCATTGCCTTTCGTTTACTGGCAGTCCCTTCGCTGGCGATGATCAGGCCGAAAGCATCGACAACGATCGACGGAAGCATCGTAGATGCAAGACCCAGACCCTCTCCAAAAACATCCTTCTCCTTGAACCTCAAACTGGCGGGAATGGTCGCAGATGGCCCTTTCTCCAGGCAGATGTTCCCCATAAGATCCTATGACGTGGGAGCAGATGAAAATGCCTCTATGGAGACATTCGTCAAGCATTTCCAGGTTTAAAATGAATCGGGAATTTGGCATTAATTGCATCCTCGCTTTGGCTTTCGTGGCATCTCCTTTAGTTTTAACGTATGCATGTGTACATCCATTAGCACTACATGGTTAATATTATCTAGACAGGACGGATAATAGGGATGTACGTATCAGAATAAGGTTAATTAGAGAGAGTTATCATCTACCAGCCAACAAAACATGTTGTCATAGATACAGAAATCCATGGATTTGTCTGTAAAAACCTGTCTGATTTTGTAGTTTCTAACTCACGAGTGATCATCCTAAAATCTTTGTATTTCTCAAAATATGGATACAGGAAACATCGATCAGCCACCTTCCTGCACATGGGCTCCCAGTGGATGGATACGGAACGACACCGGAGATGTTCAAGAGAGATCTGGTATGGGTGACGACCAGGATGCATGTTGTTGTGGACAGCTACCCTTCTTGGTCAGTGCATCCTTTCAAACCATAGATAATCCTTCTTAACTGCTCAACCATTTTGCATGATGATTCATCGATACCTTCGTTCAATCGTTACAGGGGAGATGTCGTCGAGGTTGAATGTTGGCTCGGAAAGTCTGGTAATAACGGGATCAAACGTGAGTGGCAAGTGCGAGATTTCCTGACCGGAAACACGATTGCAAGGGCCTCGAGGTCAGTCCATAGCAAGCTTAATTAGTTTCTTTCCCTATCTCATATATGATTGAGATCAATGCTTGTTAATCTCGTCTTTTTTATCTTATGATCTTGTCATAAAATATTTACTACTCAGTATCAACTTACTGTACTTGCAGTGTGACTTTAATGATGAATAAAGTGACTAGGAAGATGTCCAAAATGCCAGACGAGGTCAAAGCCGAGTTGGATTGCTTCCTCGTTGCTCGCGATCCCATTATTACGGACGATGATATTGGAAGGATCCCAAAGCTTGACCCTAACACAACCAATTGCGTGCAACAAGAGTTTGTCGTATGTCTCTCCTTTCAATATATATGGTTGTTCTAAACCATATCTATTTAACCAACTACGACTATGATTTTGATTTATGGTTGGTTTTTTGTTTCCTTGTATATGCAGCCTCATTGGAGTGATTTGGATATGAATCAACATGTTAACAATGTCAAATACATCAACTGGATTATTGAGGTATATGTGCTTCTCATAAATTATTTCTTGATTTTTTTTCATTCATAACTGTAAATCAGACCATTAATCATTATAGAATAAGTATGTCATGATATAAAACATGTCTATTTTCCCTCTCTTCATAGAAGGTTATTTCAACTCTTCATTATGGTGAAGCTGTTGGGCTGAACATGATCAACAAATTCGGACATAAATAATGGATACCTTTGTTCCTGCAACAATGCTTCGTCATGCGTAGATTGCTTCTCCCTTCAGAGACATTACCCATTATATGTTATGCTACACATGCAAAAGAGTCTTCATCCATGTTTAGCTACAAATTTCAAATTGATTTTTTTTTATTTTAAGTATCTGCTTAATTGATATCTAAGTATTTTAACTTCACAGGGTGTTCCAATATCAGTACTGGAAGATTACGAGCTTGTTGAGATGAAGCTCGAGTATAGGAGAGAATGCCTGAGGAATAACGTGCTCAAGTCCATCACTAGTGTCAAGAGCGATGGGATTTCTAGCTCCACTGTGGAGTGCCACCACCTTTTGCAACTGGAAGATGGGAGCGAAATCATGAGGGGTTGGACTACTTGGAAGACAAAGCTCAACACCACGTCTTGATGCAATTGCATGAACCAATATAAAGTTTCACAAGACAAATGAGAACCGATTGTATTTGACCGAAGTTAGTATTCCCCACATTAATTCTTGTGTTGATCAATAAGTACTGCACTCCTTATGTATCTCGTATGGTTATATAATATAAACAGATCAGGCTTGGTTTGTGTAATGTGAAGGAGAGATGGATTGAGTTAGATAAAGTATTAAGCCCAATTGATGTTCTTTTGCATGAATTGAAATTGGGATAAACATGCACATGCAGTGTCGTTCCTGAAATTTTGTGAGCCCTAGACAAAAAATAGACATTTATAAATAATTATGGTGAACAATGTATCCTTATATAATTCCCTTAAATTGTTTATTTTCGTATTGAGTTGTTCACTAAAAGTTCAATTGTATAAGGATCCATTTTTTGACTAATTGCTTCATAAAAAAAGGATTCTATAAGGGCTTATTTTTCAACGAATTTTTTTCATAGAAAAATTCGATTCAATTAAAGCTCATTTTTTGACGATTTGTTTTACTGAAATTTGATTCTACAAGGTCCCATTAGGATATATTTTATTTTTTCTAAACTAAAGGATAAATACATGTAAAAATGTACCCATAAAGTTAATAGGTCATGGTCATTGCATTCAGAAACTGCCAGCAAGGATGGCCTTGTGCACATGGCAATGTGTATGAACGTAGAAGGTTAAGGAAGAGTCCGAAGCTCTTTTTCTTTTATTTCTATATTAAAATGAGGTTTGTTCTCATGGGGGGGATAAGGTGGGTATATGTATAGTTAGAATTTTATACCCAGCATAATGAAAATGAAAATAAAAGAAATTTAAAAACATGCCCATGAAACCTTATAAATCATTGATACGATAAAATATCAATAACATGACTAAAAAACACAAACAATCACATAAAAAGGGAATGGATCAAAAAATTCACCTTCCTCCATCTCTCTTGAGAGATGGAGCATAGCGATGGTGAGAATGGGAGATGAGGAAAATTCAAGCGTGCACCTAATTGAGTGCTACACATAGTAATTTTATTTATTTTATCAAAATTGCAAAACGAATTCTCTATTTTCAGTTTTTTCCCAAAACAAAATTTGCAACATAAAATCTCACGCTTTTTCTCGAACCAAAATTTCCAATATAATATCTCAGCGTAAACTTTGTAGATCTGATCAATCAACTCAACATCATTTTTCTCACATGTTTTCGGCACGAAATGACGAAGATATGCATATCCTAAGTTAACACTCTTGTTAGAAAATAGGAAGCAGAAGCGGAAATGATAAACAAAGCATAAGAACATAAACAATAATCTTGAAACGCAAGATTTTACGTAGAACCATACTCCCTAAGGAGCGGGATGAAACCACGAGAGATGACTTTAAAGGAGCATATGCTTCATTGTTTTTTTTTCAATGGATACATGAGGTCGGGGGTTCCTTATATAGCATCCACAGAGCCTCCAAGTCACACCACTGGTAGATGTGTGACTAAACACTGAGATGGAGTAAATAGATCCTGGAGATATTCATTTACCCTCTTACAATACATATGGCGAACAACCAATTACTCCAACAGTTCTAAACAACATTTTTTTTTTGAAAATATCAAAGATGCATAAAAAATACACCAAGAGTTTAGGGGAATACTACAAGATAGCAGTAAACTGTTGCAGTAAAAGCTTTTAAAAACAAATTTAACCCACTCAATGTGGCATCTCCTATCGTTTCCAGTTCCAAATCAATTGGGGAGATTTGCAACCCCGGGGTGTTCAATCCCTGATTTTACACATCCAATCATGACCTGCCTCGATCCATCGTTATAGGGTCACGGCCGACCATCCAAGAGTACCGAGTACTTTGGATTAATATGAACGGATCACGAGTACCAATGGGACAGATTGCAATTAGTGGACCACCTCTTTCCCCTTTGATGCATCACTTCGTTTTCTTTTTACAAACAAGAAACTGGTCAGATATTACCTTGTAGTTGTTCAATTAAAGTGATTCTACATTTTAGCAAACAATGCGAAAAAAATCTCCACTGTGCAAGTTGGGCTGTATAGTTTTTTAATGGAAAAAGAATAAACAGCCATCTGGCTTCCATTGAAGAAAAATCAATGTATTTCTTTAATCTAAAAATTTATAGCCCCAGAATTCAGGAAATTGACCCCCAAAATCAATCTTGTTTCTTCGGAGTACTGGCCCCGAATTTGACATCCACAGGCCTGAAATAATATTTTTAATGCTTTTGTGTGAAGGGGAGATTATGTTTGCTCACAGATGTTGCAGTTGCATGCAGCGACGCGAACGACGTTCCAAAGGCACGCGGTGCGGGGCAGATGGGAGCTGGAGCCGAAGGAGGCACTGGGAGCAAGACGTAGCCTTGAATCCTAAGGCCCTGTTTGGTAGGAGAATAAGCCCTGGAATAAGGGGTCAATTCTCCTTTCGACATGGTTCTCAGTGGTACGACTATTCCCATTATTCCATCTTATTTCACTCTTATTCCTATCTTTATCCCACCTTACCTACCTTTATTTCACCTTATTCTCCTTATTCCTATCCTCCAACCGAACAAAGAATAGACCCTTATTCTCCTTATTCCTCATCCTTATTCCTGCTTATTCCCGAACCAAACGGACCCTAAGGCCCTGTTCGTTTGGGTCATAAGGAGGAATGGAATAAGGGGAATAAGCCCCCAACACGCTTCCCCGTGATACGACTATTCCCCATTATTTCATCTTATTTCACTCTTATTCCTATCTTTATCCCACTTTACCTACCTTTATTTCACCTTATTCTCCTTATTCTTATCCTCCAGCCGAACGGAGAATAGACCCTTATTCCCCTTATTCTCCATCCTTATTCCTGCTTATTCTCCTACCGAACGGGCCCTAAGGGTGCGTTTGGTACGCGGGTTAAGGTGGGTTAAATTGGCACAGGGTAACCCATTTTTGAGTTTTGGTGTTGGTAAGAAGTGGGTTTGTTGTGATATTATTGTATTGAAGTTTGAAAAAGTAAGTAGTTATTTTGATGTGATTGTATTGAAGTTTGAAAAAGTGAGTAGAAGTGGAGTAGTTTATAATTTTTATATGATATGATAGTATGATATATTATTGGGTAAATTATAATTTGGGTCCACATCTGTGGGTCCCATCCTAGAATGGGTCCCGATCTTTAAATTGTAACGATTCGGGTCCCGGGTTCATTAATGTAAGGAACTTTTTGGGGCTAATGACGAGTATGCCCTTGTTTAAAAGTTGGAACCCAACCTCCATTCCCTTCCCAACAAGGGAATATTCACCATGAACCCTAAAATTTCCATTTCCTAAATAGTCATGGGGCCTGAATCGTTACAATTTAAAGATCGGGACCATTCTGAGATCGGACCCATAGATGGGGACCCAAATTGTAATTTACCCTATATTATTTTTTGATAAGATTGATGATGTAAAATTGATTTATTTAATTTTTAAAAAAAGAATAAAGTTGGGCCCACATGAGAGAGAGGGAGGGTGGGTTAAGGGGGGTAAACACCCCCCCCAACCGAACGCTGCCTAAGGGTTGGTTTGGATAGTGGGTTAACCCTGGGGTAACCTGATTTATTTCTCTTTTTCCCGAGTCATGCCTGGATTGGATTTCCATCACAAATCGATGCAACATCACATCACATTCCTTTTTCCAATCCTCTACCAACCCACATAATCATCCAAACAGCTACTATTCACATGGGATTACCCCAACCCGCCTCAACCTTTCAACCAAACGAAGCAGATCAGGTGCACGCACGAGAGATCGGGTGCGGTGCAATGTTCCGTGGTATCAGAGCCATACCAAGTACCCGGTTCTTCCAATGGGTACAGCGGACCATCCAAATTTAGCGGGTCAGCAGCTTATGGGCCCGATTCTGATATCTTTCACGGGTACTCTTGAAATTATGGTGAAAATAGATGGGTCAGTTCTGGTAATGTACAGAACACTTCTACCACCGATCCTGCACAGAGGGGATGGGATATGGTTGCCGGTCTGATGGCTGTGGCATGCTCACGAAGGGTCTGGGACTGGTCACAAGATGGTGTACAGAGCATGTCGCAACTCAGTGGACTCGCACATGAAGGAATTGGGGATACAACCGGATATATATATATGTTTGTTCACGATCTTATCCATTTTTTAAAAGATATGGATATGAATATCGTATGGTTAAGAAATAAGGATGCATGACTTTATTTCTCAAGGATACAAATGTGGATACAGATAGTAGTTTCATTTTTTTCAAAGATATGGATACGGATATAGCTTTCTCTATTTTTTTATAGATACGGTATGTAATACCATATTACTGGGCCTATGCAAGTGTACTGAATATGTTTGCGTGTGTGTATATATATATATATATCTAAATATATTACATGGATATATGTAATGCTTTGTATTTAGGAGTCATTTTTAAATGCAGGAAGATACACACACACTATTTAATTACTTGTAAATAAGTTATTTAATTTTGCATAATACTTTATTTTTTATCTTGTTGGGTTTGTAATTTATATAACCTTGATTTACTCGTTTATTACCTTGAACTTTAAAAAACATATCTTATGAATGTAAATTTTAGGAGGCATTTATTATTCGTAGGATAACGTGTATGTGTTTGCTAACTATTTGTACCCAAATTAAGATTATCTATTTTCAAATCTATAAATGTATATTTAAAGATATTATTTGAGATTAGTGGGAATCTGGCCAATCGATAGAGTTAGTTACTTCTTCCTCATCTCTTTTCTCCTTTGAGCACATGAAGACTTCAGGTGTTGCTATGGCAGAGGGAAGACTGGGTTCCGCTTGTGAACATCTAATGATCAGATGATATGTGTAGGAGAAAACTCATTCTCAAGCCTTGAGGACTCGAATATAATGTTACACCAAGCGAATAGGGGGAGATGTGGGGACCGCCCTCTGTTGAAATGGGAGGAAGAGGACAAGCTCTGCCTAGTTATGCTATCATGAGATGAGAGGCGTCGAATTAGAGGCGATGAAGCGGGTTGTCAGTCAGACGTCAAATTAGGTCGAACTTTAGGGAAAACAATGAGCAATTGCGTGATCAAAAGAAGGGGATATGGAGCAGAGTAACAACTAGAGAAGAAGAAGAAAACAAAGATGAGTTTACTTAGACAGGGATGGGTGCTACAAAGATGGACTCTATAGATGCTTGAGGATTGTGCTAAAATGAGCATGATAATAGCCTCCACTTGCATATGATAATGTGAGGAAGCTAGGCAAGCTCGATGCTTCCTGTGATGGTTGGGAAGCACACCACTAGGATCTTCTCGTTATGTTTCAATCAACAGCTTTAGGAGCCGTCACCTTCTAAAGCTTCGAGAACTAGAGGTAGACCTTCAAAAAATAGCCAGAAGTTGTAGGAGAAGGCTGACTAGCGTTTACATGCTATGGGAGAAGAAGGGTGCAAGGTAAATGTTGGCCAATAGGAAAAGGGATTGACTCACGTGGGTCAAGGTGGGATGGGTTAGAAGGAGGACGAGTGTCCTGATGAATCAATATTTCATCACCTTTATTCTTTTATTTTGTCTAAAATCTTTGATAAAATACACATAAATATCACCTAATTCGCATTAATTAACATACTAACTCCAATTGTTAATATTGTATATTTAACACTTATTTATTCCAAAATAAAAGAATAAAGAGAAAAAAAGAAAAAAAAAGTATGTAAATATGTAAATATGTACATAATAATCCTAACCCTGAAACCATGTCAGTATTGACTAGGTTGATAATATAAATATGTAGGGGGAGATAAAGATATTAAGTTATAAAAATATCAGAAAATATATATCACAAATGTACGTGTACATAATATTTACCTTGTACATGTAATCGTCTATTTTACTTACCATTCACATCACCTCAAATGTAAATATTTTCTTCTTCAAACTTGTTCATAATACTGTTAATTAATTTATAAAAAAATAACAAAAATTATTTAATGTATAGATAACATGGTACAATGAACTAAAAAACTCATAAAATGATCATTCAGAGCTAAATATCTACTTCGTATAAAATCAAAATTTTCTAAACTGACTTTCATTGTATCTAGAATTAAATTATCATTAAAATGAAAGTCGTTTCATTAAAATCAGAGTTAATATTTAAAAGTTGGTTTTTGGGGACGTCATGATATATGTACAACTGTAAATTATTTCTTATTATTTTATTCTTATTATTTTTCTTTTTTATTTATAGTTTTACTATTTTACTTATATCTTATAATAATTATTAAAATAAACATTACAAAAGTTTAAAATAACTAAAAAATGTATACACTTATTATCTAGGTATAATGTACATATATTGTACATATTAATATTTATTTAACTATTTAAATAATTTTATTACAATAAAATAAAAATATATTTATAATTCTCAAAAATTATGTTAAATTAATAAACTATAAAATAAATAGCATATTTATATAAATAAGTGACTACAAAATTTAAATTTATGTATATAAGTAGCATATACATATAAATTCACCTTATTTATATTATAACTATTTTAGTTAACCTTTATAATTAATTATAATTCATAATTAATTTATTAATTAAATTATTTACAATTCTTATTTATATCATTTGCTTATTAAAATTAACTTACTATTTAATAATCAATTTAAATTGTATTTTATATAAGGTATACAATTCTTTTGTCCTTTTCTTCTTTTGTCTTTTTCTCTTCTCCCTCTCTTTGTCACGAGTCATAATATAATTGGGGGAGAGGGGGAGGTCGACTTGTCAACCTTCTCCTCCCCCTTTCTTCTTCTTCTTCTTCCTTCATTAGTCTTCTCTCTCTCCTCGTTGTCCTTCTTCTCCATCCAACCACCTGACTGTTAGATCGTTCGCCAGCCGCCTCCACGTCCTCCTCCTTCGTATTCCTTCTTCGTCAAACCCCTCTTCCTCTATTTATAGGACTCCAACTCCGAGCTTGAAATAAATCATCAATTTATCCCAGCTTCCTATGAGCTCTGGTGGGAGAGAGAAGAGTGACAGTGCCTCTCCGATTGCCATCGAAGCGAGGTTGAGGGTTGAAAAAGGACGAGATCATTGCCGGTATATGTTTCCTTTGTAGTAATAAGCCTATCTTCATTGTAGATCGAGGCTACGACCTTTGGAGCCCCATCAAGCTCCGAACCACGGGCACCTTCTCCACTTCCTATGATGTCCTAATTAGGTTTCTATTTCCCTTTTCACGTTATTTTTTATCGGATCACCTTCCTCTTTTCATCTCCTCCGTCTCCTATTTTTCATCTTGATTCATACACATTCTCAAAGTTTTCTATCATTGATCATCATCGTTGCACCTCTGATTCCCTCACTGCTTTGTTTTTTACTGCAATCTATCATCTCAAGCCACGATCGGTGGCTGGAACTAGGGTTTTGGGTTTACTCACCATCGTTGACCTTCGATCACCCTTCCACAAGCGATTCGATCAGTTCAGAGAAGCCATATTTATCAAGGAACCTCCATCACCACCTATACGTTACATTGAACCGGAAGATGATGCAAGATCTCTGTAAATCATAAGCACAATGATTTGGGGTTGATCAGGTCTACATCGAACCGAATACTCTTGGAGCGATCTTTGGCATCATCTGCAAGCACTCAACTGGAAGCAGACACATCACATGGAGCCATGCATGATCCGCATGGAGCTTTAGATTTGATCATCATCACCTTAGACCAGGAGTATGAACACCACTGATCAGATTCGATCGACCATAGAGATGGATCCACAAGCACCACCCTAGCATCAATATCTCTGCCATTCGATGCGTCAAGGATGATCGTTGGAGAATGACTCAGCTATGCCTGATCGAGAGCTCCATCATGTGAACGACATCTCCTGGAGCTCTTATGATTTAGGAATGAGAAAGGAGAGCATCTATCATTAGATGGAATTGAAGCTGAGTATTAGAGCCGTTTGATCGAGTTGAATCTCAACCATCAGATCAGTCGACATTCAACGTTTGAGAACGAGTCAAGTGTGCACATTGAAACTGTTCCATTAGATCTGAGAGAAGGATCGTAGCCACACATCGCCCCACTGCTTTAGCCTCGGTCATGTGCTCTGCATGTGAGCTTGAAGATATTTTGGTAACATTTGCATGGATACCCCTAGCACGTGATTGAATTACGAATAGGTGCATGTACAATGGATCAAGCAACATATACATGATTTGTTGGAGTTTTTGTGTATGCATCCTTGTGACTTTCCTTTATATTCCATGTGCCTCTTATCGTATAGTTAATTACAAACATACCCCCATATACATTATTAATAACTAATACACATAAAATCCAATACAAAAACCAAATACTAGACATAAAATTCAAACAAAAATAGTAGTGCATACTTTATAATATGCTCTATAATGTATAAAAAGCATTTTTAGAAATTAAATTCATTTCTTATTTTACATAAATGAAAAACAAATAACAAAATACATACAAATTCCTAACATATATATAATATAAATACAAGTCTAAAAATTCTTCAAAAATTCTATTGCTTATATTTTACTATATTCTAAGTAGTAAATCAAAAATAAAATAATAAATAAATATTAAACTCTTAAAATCTAAATATACATCAAAACTTTATAAAAGTCATAAGTAATTCATAAAAATTCACAAAAATACATGTGATATATTGTTTTAAAGGCATTTTCATTACTTAGACAGTAAAAATAAAAATAAACCACTTTCTTACTATTTAATTTTTTTAAAATTCAAAATAATTCTCATTTTTTGCTTAAAAATATTGTTTTCACTTAAAAACCTTTTAAAAAACAAATAAATTCTAAAAAATACATAAACAATTCCTAAAACTGTAAAATAAATATAAAACATAAAAACATTAAAAGATAAAATCAAATACAAAAATATAAAACACATACATATAATTCTTTATATATAGGTATATAAAACATGTTAAAAATACAAAACTTAAAACCAACTAAAAAAGATACAAAATAATTAAAATTACAAAACCCTAATACCTTAAACCACTTTACCTATATACCCTAGTTCAAACAGTTTGCCTCCTCGAGTTCGACACTTATGTAATTACTATATACACAAGTTTAAGAGTCTAAATAAAAATCACATCCTTTTCTGGTTGACTCATCTGTTCGACACAACGATGTTGTTCTATCCTTTTAGAGCGGCAAATACACGAGACTATTCCATGATTCATCTTCTTTATTCTTTTATTTTATTTAAAATCTTTGGTAAAATATATGCAAATATCCCTAATTCTAATTAATTAACATAATAAGTCCAATTATTAATATTATATATTTAGCACTTATTTAATCTAAAATAAAAGAATAAAGAGACAAAAATAAAATGAAGAAGGATGTAAATATCTACATATTGATCCTTACTCCAAGACCATTACAATATAGACTTGGTTGATAATATAAATAACTAGGGAGGTATAAGGATCTTAACTTACAAAAATATCAAAAAAATGTACATCACAAATGTACACGTGCACAATATTCACCTTGTACATATAATCGTCTTTTTTATTTATAATTCATACCACCTCAAAAAATATTTTATTCTCCAAACTTGTTTATAATAATGTAAATTAATTTATAAAAAATATAACAAAAATTATTTAATGTATGGATAACATGGTACAATGAACCGAAAAACCGTAAAATGAACATTCAAAGCTAAATATATACTTCGTATGAACTCAATATTCACTAAACTCATTTTTATTGTATTTAGAATTAAATTGTCTTTAAAATAAATGTGCTTTCACTAAAATTAGAATTAATATGCAAAAAGGCAGCTTTTTGGAGCACCATGATAGATGTATAACTATGCATTATTTCTTATTATCTTATTATTTTTATTTTATCCATTATTTATATTTTTATTATTTTCATTATATTTTATAATAATGATATAAAATAAAATAAAAATAAAATTACAAAAGTCTAAAATAACCAAACAATAAATTTATGTACTTATTATATTGGTATAATGTACCTATATTGTACATAATGCTATTTATTTAACTAAAACAATTTTATTGAAATAAAATAAAAATATATTTATAATCCTCATAAAACTAAAATTAATAAATATAAAATAAATAACTTATTTTATAAAAATAAATAATTAAAAATACTTAAATTAATGTATCTAAGTAACTTATACATACAATTTATCCTTATTTATATTATTTAACTATTTAAATTAACTTATTTTAAAAATTAAACTTATGATTAAATTATTTATTGAATTATTTACAAGTGTTATTTATATCATTTATTTTTTAAATTGAATTACTGCTCAATAATTAATTTAAATTGTATTTTGTATAAGGTGTACAATTCTTTTGTCCTTTTCTTCTTTTGTTTTTTTCTCTTCTTCCCTCTCTCCACCACGCGTCATATTCTGATTGGGAAGAGGGGAGAGGTTGACTTTTCAACCTTTCAACCTTCTCCTACCCCTTTCTTATTGTTCTTCCTCCATCCTCCTTCTTCCTCTCCTTGCCGACCTTCTTCTCCGTCCAACCATCCGGTCATTAGGCCCTTCACCAACCATCTCCACATCCTTATTCCTCGTCCTTCTTCTCTGTCAAACCCCTCTTCCTCTATTTATATGACTCCATCTCCGAGCTTGAAACAAATCCTCCTTTTGAATCTTTTTCTCCTTAGAACTTCGATCAGAAGTAGAGGAAGGTGACATCGACTCCGTTTTGTCGTCGAGCGACAAGTCGAGGAAGAGAGGGTCACCGTGATCTCACTGGTATGAAGCTTTCGCTCTGCCACAACTCAGCCTCCCATTGATGCCATGGTCGAGGCAAGGACTTATGGAGCTTCAGTTCCAGATCCCATAGGCGATCTCCTCCACCCATTTCTGTTGTTTTAGGCCATATTTCTCTCTGATTTTCTCTTCTCTCCTTGATTCCTCTCTTCTCTCTAACTCTCTCTTCAGTTTGATATCAAAATCAATCAAATCCATTAAGAATTGATAGTCGGTCCATTTTCCTTTTGAAATCCTATTGATTCTATTCTAACTTCCCATATTTGATCCCCTTTGGCCACACACAACGATCGGAGATCATGAGCTTATACACGCCATCCAATAGCTCCCTCATTCACCCCTCATGTTCCTTTTGTGGTCCGAGACTTTGAGCTTGAGATGATTTTCATTTGCAGGATACCAGAGATCTATCTATCTCCGTCATCTGGAGTGATTCGGGCCAAATCGGGTAACCTCAATGTTTGAGCAGTCGTGAATGGAGATCTGATTTAAGTCAATCGAGCATCTAAAGTTACGTAACTGAACAACATTCAGGCATGTTCATTAGTTGGTGTCATTGCCGGGAAGGCATCGCTTGGGTAGTTAGTAGAACCTTAGGAATAGGGGTCTCATTTTTTCTTCTTACTTAGTCATATGTTTGTTTCGATTTCTTTTCTTTGTCGTTTATTTCTTTGTTTCCTTATTACGACTTCAGTGTTTTGCTTAGTGTAGCATGGCATGTTGACCAAGGGTGACTTCTTTGGAAATAGATATACCGAGAGGAGCAGAGGTTAGTGATTTAGCGGAAATTCACAGGGTCTAAATTGCGTCTCACACAAAGCGGAGATACCCGTCGTTGTGGCGACCCTCGATGAATTTCAACCAAAATAACAATTAACCCACAATACAAATACCAAGAAATGACAAGAAAATGCGAAGTTAAAATTTATTTTTAACTCTACAGACAGATATATAGGTGTAAGTATGCAGAGAGTTCGAACACAGGGAGCACACAAGGTAGGACAAGGCAATGATGCACAAAATGTGAATGTGAATAAATGTCTACAAAGATGCAAATTTTTGTGGGTTTTTAAATTTTAAACAAATTTTTCTTTTTTTTTAATTTTTACTTTTGTATTTTGATTTTTAATTTTCTGATTTTTATATTTTATTTTTATATTATATATATATTCAATATTGGAATATATATACAATATAAGAAAGGAGGTGCTATGGTATCTATAAAAATAAGGAAAAATAGTCAAAAATTAGGAAATAAAATATTTTTGGTCTTTTTATAAATTTTTACTGTTTTTGTGATTTTTGGGTATTTTTCAGAATGTTTTTGGTATTTTAAAAAGGTAAAATAAGGAAAACAATGAATTAATTATTGGCCGAAATTAAAATGGGAAGGAAAAATATCAAATAATATCAAAATTTTCCCAAATTAATTTTAAAATAAAGGTAATAAAATGGGTAATCTACAGAACTTGAGTTTGTATTTTTCTGATTTTTCTAGATTTTTTTAGGTTTTTTTGGAAGTTTTTGGGTATTTTCTAATTTTTAAGGTTTTGGTTTTGTAATTTTTAGTGATTTTTGGACTGACACTAGAATACCCTAAAATAGACAGTAAGTAATTTTTTTTGGAATTTTTTAAGGTATTTTAATATTTTTTGGTATTTTCTAAGATAGACAGTACTGAAATGGCATGTTTTTAATTTTTAATAAATATGAAAATGTAATAAAAATGAAAAATAAAAATATGGCGTGCAAGTGCAAGTTAACAGGGACCTATGTGATTTTTTTGGTAATTTTTAGAGTTAATATGATGCGTGAAATAAATAGAGCAAGCACACAAAAATATATGGTCTAGCACGTGTATAAGTGCAAATATCAAAACATCCAAGGGCACAGTTTCAAATTTCACATGAAAATTATAACTAAATGTACAATTTAATGGAATTAATACAAATAACAAAACCCGTCAGGGTTTCCTTGCAATTTGCCCACTAGGGCGCGTGACTAGCACACGTGTGGGAGGGATATAAATGTAATATCCAAAAACCTGGGGGCTTGAATGCAAATAACCCAAAAAGTTTACACTTAATATTAAATTTTTAGGACCAAAACGAAATAAATAAACCCTAGGGGGTCCTTGCAAAATACCCAGCCCCCTCACGTGCACGGGCACGTGAGGTGACGTGGATAGGACCTAAGTGCAAATACCAAAACTATGGGGGTCTCGATGCAAATATCAGAAATATTTAAACTACGACTAAAAGTTTATGGACTGAAATGAAAATACGAAAATGGCGAGGGTGTAGGTGCAAAATACCCATGCCTAATATCCTCATGCGCGATCAGACGGCGGAGGATCGTTCACTTATCCACGTGGCGCGCACACAACGCGCGATGACGGTTCGGCGATGGACAGTGCAGATTAGATCCTCGAATGACAATCTGACGGTTGAGGCGTGACGCAATCCAATGGCGGAGATCAAAACTGGGGCAGCGGCTCGATCGAACGGTAGAGGAGCGAGGTGGAGGAACAGGGAAGAACGCCGGCAAGGCGATCTTCCCTGAGCTCGATCTCGGGTCTCCGGCGGTGGATGTGCTCCAAAATTGAGCTGCGAGCTCCTGGGAGGTCAGGGTACGTGCTGGGGTGCTCAGCTTCGTCGGAGAAGCACTGTGGCGATGGCGCGATGGCGGCGGAGCTCCGAGCTCCAGGAATCTCCGGCGATGCTCCAAAATGAGCCCCAAAGGCTTTGACTGTGCGTTGACCCGCAAAAAGGGTGAGAGGGTCCAGGACAAACTGCCTGGACCCCGCAGAGGCGTAGTGGAGGTCGGAGATGGTCGGTGGAAGGCGAGGGAGCTCAGCCGGAGGTGCGCTCCGACGAGGTGAGCATTGGGTGCGAGATAGTGAGCGACGAATGGATCTAAGGGTGCTAACTAATCCTAGGATGACAGGGAATAAAAAACGTGAAGAAAAAGGGCAAGAGAGGCAAACCTCAAAGGTGGAGAACCTCGACGCCGGAGATGGCGGAGGTGGTGGAGACCACCTTGACGCTTGCTCGACCAATCTGAAGCGCGGAGATGGAAGCTGTCACCTTCCCCTCACTCAAGGGCACGAAAATGGGAGTGAAGCGGGTGCTAAAAGGGGTTCAACCCGAGCTCGAATATGGCGGGGCGCTTAAGTAGAAGATGATGGCGTCTCCTTCAATCTAGATCCACGCGCGAATGATGGAGATATGGCGAGATTGGAGCACATGGCGTGGCTCAGTGAAGATCGGGGGTGAAGTTCCAAGAAGGAATCGAGGCGCGAAGGAGCACGGATCGAGCTCGAAAAATGGGGGAAATCGGGGTAGAATCCAGATGTCAGAGAAAGCCTCGGTCAGGGAGTTGACCGAGGTCAACTCTAGACCGCGCCTGGTTGGTCCACGTGGACCAACCAGAAAATTCCATGCTGAAATTATTTGTAAAATCAGAATAAAATAGTAAATGAATTTATTAATTTTTTGTTATAAAATAAAAAATGTTTATTATTTTCTAAAGAATTTTTTAGTGATTTTTATTTATTTTTATGGGGTATTTAATTACAAGTTTACTTTTATCCCCTTTGTAGGTACATATACCTATATATTTTATTCTTTTATTTTTATTTTGTGTATTTTAATTTTATAATTTTTATTTATCATTTTATAAAATTATAAAATACTTTTATACACATAAATATATTTTTGTTTTATTTTTCTGATGTGTTTTGTATATTAAATAGAATAAAAGTATTAAATATATAGGTATGTGTATAGTTCTTATACCTATGTATTGTATATATACATGTATTTTATTTTGTATTTATTTTATATTTTTATTCTGATTTTAATATACAAATATATTATAAGTAATTTTTACAAAATTGTAAAAATATAAAAATACAAAAATAATGAATAAATAATAAATTGAATATTTTAATCTGTACAAGTATACAATGAGGGTCCACAACTCAACTTCCAAACCGTAGCTCCGCCAAATACAAAACCACCTCCATTAAATAGCTTATTTTATTCTATATACAATTAAAGGTGAGTTTGCTGCATTTGGAGTTTTCATTTGTGAGATACGGGTCTGGGAAGTTAGGATTCTGGATTTTTATTCAGACCATAACTTTTTATCTGTACATTATTTTTCAGTGAAATTAATTTTGTATTTTTCTATATAAAATTATCTACAACTTTCATGTACAAAGTATCTTTATTTGATGCATAAAAAGTGGAACCAAAAATAGGTCCCTAAATGAATAAATAATGAATGAGAAAGTATAGGTATTTGACCCTTATCTCCCCCTACTTTATTCCTTGTCGACCTATTCATCAAGATGCCTAAGTCTCGGGGTTTCGGGTCATAAAATATTTACAATATTTTATTCTTTTTCTTTTCTTTTAGTTATTCTATAATTTTGGATTTAATTGCAGTATTTTATACACTATTTACATGTACCTGTATGAATGCTAAAATGTTGTAAGTAAGGGTATTTACACGCATTTACTAGGGTTTTTGAGGCCAAAATGATAGAATAAAGATGATGAAATGTGGATTCATCAGTTAGTGATTCTTAGATGAACTAGGACTCATAAAATTGATTTCACTAAAAAATAATACACAGTGCACCCGGGACACATAATAAAAAGCAGTGAAGAAAACTTCGCAAGCATGTATCTCCTCCATACTAGCTCAAAATTGACTGAACTCACCTTTATTGCTTATAAAATATAATTATCTATTTAATGAATATGATTTCATTCAATTTGGAGTTAAGATGCAGAAGTTGGCTTTTGGGTCACTATTCTATTGTATACATGTATATAATAATCAATATATTTATTCTTTACATTCTTAGCTTTATTATATTTTTTATATTTGTAAATATTATACAAAACATATTCCAATAATAATTTTAGAATAAAACTATTAAAAATTTGTAAAAATAAATAAAGCTACAGAATATATATGTAATTTATACCTATACAATACCTTTACATATTTAATTTAAGTATATAAATAAAACCAGAAAATTATATAAAAATATGTAAAAGTGAAATTAAATAAGTTATGAACATATAAATCACGTAAAAATGGAATAAAATATAATCTACAAAAGAAAATTAAAATACCCTAAAACACATGTAAATATACCTATGTGTGTGTGTAAATATATATATATGCAAATATGGACACATAATAGAAAAGATTTGCAAAAATAAATAAAAATGCACTAAATATAGTACATAAAATTAAAAATATTGTTTATATTTTAACCTAAAATATAACAAATCATTTATTATTTTAAACATAAATAATTAAGGTTTCCCCATGGATTTTCTGGTTGGTCCAGTGGACCACCCATAGCGTAAGGAATGTTGATCGGTGGGTCAACTGTCCTTGCGCCCTGCCCCCTTCATGTCAGACATGTGACTTACCTCTCTTCTCCCCATTTGTACTCCATCTCCATGTCGCCTTCTCCATCGAGACACCCTCTATCATGTATCCCAATCATCTGTCACCCTCACCACACCTCTAGCCATCACCAACTCCATCTCCATAGCACGTGACATCCCCTCAAAATCCACCCCTTCGTCTGTCTATAAAGAACCGCCTTCACCTCCTTTTGATTTTTTGATCCCCCTTCCAGGTCTGTATTCCCCAACATAACCTTTCTGGTTGAGTTGGTGGTGACAACCCCGATTCCCCAGTCTCTTGGCAAGGATAAAGGTCTGGATTGCAGTCCAAGCTTCGTCGGCCACCTCTGGTGAGCTTCTTCTGCTCTAGGTATCTCGTCTGTTAGAGCTGCTACTTTAGGTGCTTTTTAATTGTATTTTTATTCCTTAGGTTAGAATAGATGTTAATTTAACCTATTAATTTCAATCTTAGCGCAATTTTAGGATTTCAGATCGATGGAGCTTCAAGCTCCAACCCTAATTCACCGTACCTCCAACTGCGACCGACTCCCATTTCACCTCATTCTCACTCCCCATTCGCTGCTCCACCTTTAGACCACATTTCCAGCTTTGATTCAACTCCGAATCAGAGCCTCGAAGCTCCTTCTTCTGCCTTCATCGGAGCTTCTTCATTCCACTCATCCACTAGTGCAACAGCTTCAACAGTGGGATGAGAAGATAGCCCTCGGTCCCTTATCATTTTTGTGCAGGTTCCAATGCCTAGAAACACATGGAGCATGATTTCCACTCCTACTTCAAAGCTCCAGGTGTCCAGAGCTCTAGGGTCCCTCCGATGGATCCCAACCCCTTTGAAGCATCCTGTAGACACGCGTGAGCTCCTGGAAGCAATTTCCACTGTTAGCAAAGGAATTGGTGGGTGGATGTGGGAGAACTTCACGTTGAAGCTCGCCATCTCCGTGTTACACCCTAGGAGTTGTAGGATCTCGATGGATTCCTAGATCATATAAGAGCCGTCCCATCAAGCAACGAACCAGTGTCACATCTTGGCCGCACAAGCATCCACGTGGAACCAGCTCCACTGCCCAATAGCACGCCTTGAGGGGAAAATATATAAGTAACCCCTCCACTTTTTTTATTTTCTATTTAGTCTTGTAAATATTAAGTTTAGTCCAAAAACTTGTGGAGTAATTGCAATGGACCCCTAGTACTTGCTGGATATTACATTTAAGTCCATGCCAGCTCACCTCATGTGGCGATTCTACGTGAGCCGGGCATTTTACAGCCCTCGAGGTGTAATTTATTTCATTTTAGTATATAAAATCTGTAAATATGTGTTAACTTTTGGGTATTTTTGCACATAACACCATTTATCTTATTTTTATTGCATAATTCCCCAGTTAAGGCATGTGATTATTTATTTATCCTTTTTATTTTTGTTTAAATAGCTCATGTGATGTTAAAATCATGGAACGGTTATATTAAATGCTTAATATCATGCTTGTTCATGTCATATTTTTTATTTAAGCATTTTACTTGCATTTTCCTTTTATTAAAATTCATTTAGAAGCTTAGTCCTCATATAGCTTCAAAAATACAAAAAAAATACAAAATTAACTTTAAAATTCCAAAAATATACGTATTATATATTACTATATATTATAACTCCATATCAAAAATAAAAAATATATATATATAAAAGAAAATATTAAAAATTAAAAATCCTTCTAACCCTAAAAAATTATAAAATCCTATAAAATCTAAAAAATATTTTTCTGATATATACATATATATAGAGGATGGGGAGCTTTCTCTAAGGTGGATGTAACTTTACATATACCGGTGCTTATATCTTCCACATTTTTTACTTTTTTGAAAAATACCACCATGTATATTCATCCATATATCCCTCCAATATGTCATTCAAATTTCGTCAGAAACAGAGACTCCTATGACCTCCATCCAGAACAGGTAATTTTAACGGTCTTAGAATTGTTGTAATCGACCTGTTCTAGATGGAGGTCATAGGAGTATCGGTTTCTGACGAAATTTGAATGGCATATTGGAGGGATATATAGATGAATATACATGGTGGTATTTTTCAAAAAAGTAAAAAAATGTGGAAGATATAAGCGCCGGTACATGTAAAGTTACATGCACCTTGGTGCAAGCTCCCCATCCTCATATATATATATATATATATATATATATATATCATATATTATATATTAAAAATAGTTTTGGATATTTTTTAATTTATTATATATTTTTAAAACCTAAAACAATTCAACCTATTTATTATAGTTATTATTTTGTTATATTTAATACATTAAAAATACTTAAAAAATAGCATGAATTATAAGGAAAATAAAAATAGATAAAAATTATAGAAATCACAAAAATATTTTTCTTGAACATTTTGAGTATATATAAGTATACTTTAAAATATAAAACCCTATATAGACTATTTATATTATATATTACTTATATATACATATATTTAATATTATTATAAATACCTTAAATATATTTTTAATCCTTTAAAAAGATAAAAATGAATTGTATATATTTCTTGGAGTTTTACATATTTATCATATATATCTTATATAGTATTTATAATATACATATTGTTATATTAGTATACATATATTATATCCTTAAAAAGAAAAAGAATTTAAAAATCAAAAAAATATAAAAAGAAATAAAATTTTAAAACAAAATATATTGAAAAATCCATAAAAATTAAACATAACTAAAAACCCATAAAAAATAAAAAAACAAAAGGTACAAAAATAGTTGTTGTTTTATTTATAAACAATAATTATACCCTATCCCAATTACTTTATTTGTCTTGACACTCTGAACTTATACATTATGTACATATTTTGTAGAGTTAAAATAAAAATAAATTTGGGCTCATACATTTTCCATTGCATTATCATGCATTGTGGGTTGATTGTTGATTTGATTGATTGGTGATGTGTTGAGTACCGTGAGAGCGGTCGATACAATGATTATCAGGCGTGACTTGTCAGACACCGCAAGCCCTCAAAGAACAAGCATTAAACACCTCACTCTGATCTATCTATCAAATGGCACCGTTCTCCGGGAGCAACGTAGGATAAGATACTTGTATATATTCATTTGCATGTTTATGTCTTTTGTTTTCTTTTTATAGATAACTATTTATTTGTGTTTGACCAATTTCTTTGTTCAATTTCTTGCAAGGGATCGCGGGCAAAGGTGACTTTCCAGGAAGCCGGTGCACCTGAGCTACGAGGAGATTAGCTCCTTCTTCACGAGCCAATTGGAAAGAGCAAGGAAGAGCGATAGAGAGAGGGAGAGATCGGAGTAGAGCTTAGTATAGATTTTTCTTTTATTTTTTTGTGAGAGAGAGACTTTTATTTTTGCAATTTAATTAATTTATATAATACATGTACACTGGATATTTTGGACATTGACACTCTCCGAGGTACATGGCCCGAGTGATTGGTGACCAGGGGGCGTCACCGATATTTCCACATTTTTATTGCCTTCTACCCTTTTATTCTCCCTATTCTTCCACTTGTTTTATTTGTTTTCCATGTTTTGAGTTTTCAGCCTTTATTTCTTTTTTATGTGAATGGGCCCTTAGATTTTTAGGACTTGCTTGGTCGAGTAATTTAGGTCCAAGCACCTAATATCTGCATGCAGCTATAGTCTCTACGTTTGGATCTAGATCAAACTCAATTTGGTTCTTCACAATAATAACAATTCTTGCTTAGGGCGATTTCATCGGCTTGCATTTGCATGTAGTCTAATTTAAATTTCCATCTTTCATCCCGTACGAAGATAGCTGGGAAGCACTGTAAGTCTCCTTACTGAGCATGCATCATTAGATACTAAGGTGAGACTTCCATCTTAGTATCAACTTGCATGACTTTTCCGCTATTTCCCTCTATTTTTGTATCACTTAGGATTTCAAGAAAATAGAAAAAAAAATCGTTAGGTGTATTATTTTGAAAAATACTCAAAAAGGTGAATCAAAAATTAAAACAAGAGGATTGTTTAAAAAAATTTAATTACAATTAAATTTCATAATGGACATCCTTGTTTGGGGTTCGTAAATCCTATATTATTTTCAGGAAAATTCCAGATTGAGTGAGACATGACCCTAAGAAAATAGAGCCAAAAACACAACATGGATATTGCCTTGTTATTGATTGGATTCACGAAGTATTGGCATGTATATTGTACGTGGGCTGACCTAACTTATCGGACACCATAGGCCCTCCAAGACTGGACGTTAGACACTGCTCTCCGATCTATCTATTAAATGGCATCATTGTCGAGGAGCAATGTGAGATAGGATACTTCTGCATATTTATGTCTTTTATTTTATTTTATAAATAATTATTTATTTATGTCAGATCAATTTCTTTGTTTAAATTCTTGCGAGGGACCACGTGGAGAAGGTGACTTTCTAGGAAGTCGGTGCACCCAAGCTACGAGGAGATTGGCTCCTTCTTCGTGAGCCAATTAGAGAGAGCAAGGAAGAGCGATAGACTGAGAGAGAAGAGTAGAGCTTAATATATATATATATATATATATATATATATAGGAAATATTTTCAATGAGGTGCACCTTTCCTGGGTGCATGAAAAGCCCATCATCCTAATCATACGCAATCAATCCAATGGTTGTCATTAATAGCTCGTTATTAATATATTTTTAATATTGTCTCCACAACTATCTCCTCTTTCCTCTCTCTCTCTCTTCTTCTCTCTCTCCCACTGTCTCTCTTGATCCCGATCTCGATTGCCGCACGAGGTTCCTCTCCTCCATCTCTATCTCTCGACGGCGGCCTGAGGGGAGGAGGTTGTTGCTCATCGGTGATGGCGTTCAAGATGATGGATGAAACACGCTGCTCTATGGTGGTCGGTGATGGCATTCTCCAAGGTTGTTTTCTTGCATCTAATAAAGGCGACGTCGTGTGGGGGTGATGGCTACATGTGGAGGAGGTGGATCATGGAGGAGAAGGTTGAAGGAGAGTGTGAATGGAGGTGTGTGGCGGAGGAGGACATGCAGGGAGGAGGTGGGTCGTGGAGAAGAAGGGTGGAGGAGGTGCGGGTAGAGTAAGGATGCTGGAGATGGAGGGCGTGCCTAGTTTTTTACAATAAGAGATCCTTTTTTGCAATCTCGAGTATTTTTTTACAATCTCATATCGTATTTTACAATATCATATCATTTTTTACAAATTTTAGTCTGTTATTTTAAATTTATTTATATTCAGTGATATGGCAAAAACTATTTATGAGACTCGGATATATGTTCGAGAGGGGGATTTTATAATCTCAGACCAGAATTTACAAATACAAAGATATTTTCTACATATATGAAACCTTTTTTTTACAAATACATTACCAAATTTACAATTACAACAATAATTGTATACTAACTACGATCTTATTCTACAATACAGGATGCAAATTTACAATGTGGATTCGAATTTTACAAAGATGCTTGGCATTCTGCAGGACGCGAAAGTACCGTACAATTTTGTGAAAAACGCACATAATTGTTGGTGTGGATTTACAATCTTCATACATATTTACAAAACATGCATGAACTTTTACAATAGTGTTGTCAAAATTACAATTATAATAATATAACTATTACTAATTGTGATTTTATTTTACAATGCATGATATAGTTCTACAATATCAACGGGTATTTTACAAAGAAATCTGCTATTCTGCATTGCGCGAAAATGCTACCACGTTGGCCAAACTTCATTAACTAAAAGGCAACAAAAAATACCAAATCAGACGCATTAAAAATGGAAAAATACAAAGAAGAAATGAATTTCAAATTCAAAATTAAATTCAAATTTAAAACGAAAATGTATGGACTAAAATACCCTTTTGGATGAAGAACCACTAGATCAAGATTTTACGAATCTCATGATGGGCTTTCCATGCACCCAGGAAAGGTACACCTCATTGGAAGGACCCTATATATATATATCTTTCTTTTATTTTTGTGAGAGAGAGATAATTATTTTTGCAATTTAATTAATTTGTAATAACACATGTACACTGGATATTTTGGACATTGACGCTCTCCGAGGTCCATTGTCTGGGTGATTGTTCACCAAGGGGCCTCACCAATTTTTCTGCATTTTTATCGCCTTATACCCTCTTATTCTCCCTATTTTCCACTTGTTTTTATTTGTTTTCCACGTTTTGAGTTTTCTGCCTTTGTTTCTTTTTTATGTGAACGAGCCCTTAGATTTTCAAGACTTGCTTGGTCGAGTAATTTAGGTCCAAAAACCTAATATCTGCGTGTAGCTATAGTCTCCATGTTTGGATCTAGATCAAACTCAATTTGGTTCTTCACAATAATAACAATTCCTGCTTAGGGCAATTTCATTGACTTGCATTTGCATGTAGTGTAATTTAAATTTCTATCTTGCCTCCTGGATGGAGATAGATGGGAAGCACTGTAAATCTCCTTGCTGAGCATGCATCATTAGATAATGAGGTTAGACTTCCATCTTAGTGTCAGCTTGCATGACTTTTTCTCTATCCCCCTCTATTTTCACTTAGTATTTCAAGAAAATAGAAAAAAAATGTTAGACATGTTATTTTTTCTGAAATACCCCAAAAAATATGAAAATCAAAAAATAAAACAAGGGGATTGTTTAATAAACTTTGACCAAAATTAAAATTTATAATGGACACCCTTGTTTGGGGTTTCATAAATCCCACATTATTTTCAAGAAAATTCTAGACTGAGTGAGACACGACCCTAGGAAAATAGAGCCATCCTGAATACTGCCTTGTTATTGATGGGATTCACGAAGTATTGGCGCTTATATCGTACGTGGGCTAGTAGGACCTTGTCGATGATAGTGTTCTTGTCTTTTGTAGAACATTCGACCTAGTCCGAAATATTGAGCTTAGGTCACACCCTCATGGGTGTGTCTGTCTCATCGTTCCATGTACGAGTACCCCGCTAGGGGAAAGTAGTGGTTTCGTCTATCAGCTCATTCTCTATTCTTTAGCTGAGTAGTGGATCCAGACCCAATAATAGGGATTCTCTAGAAAAAGTGCATGCTACACGTTACAAAGGAAGTGGAAAGTACGAGATACTTTTCTGGCATAATTCACTCGCATATAGGACTATCCTCTAAGGAATTATTATAAGTTTGCCTGAAAATAACAATAAAATTGAAAAAGATAAAATAGTCGAAATCTAATGGCTTCACACGTGAGTTGGTGAATCCACTTACTTTGGTGTTTTTTTAATTAGAATTTAGGTCAAAGATCCAGTCCTACACACTTGCATCCTTTTTCATTTTATCTGTTTTCATTCCTTCTTGCCCAACACGTTTTGAGCTTTATGTCATTTTCCTCTTCACTTCATATGTTGTTCATAACCGTATTCCATTCTCGTCTAGTCCGCTCATATCATGGATGGTTTAGTCAGGACCCCGCCGGCACCTACATCGATTCCATGAATACGACATCTTTAATAATTCAAGGCGATTTCCGAAAATTCGGTTTGGACCTTTGTGAACTGATCTCTAAACTCCTCGACTTCTTCCTCTGTTCAAATAAACTAGTATCACTCTTGTCCTGACATTCGCCCTATGTGGATGGAGATCGATTTTAGTTCATATCAAATGCTCCATGCACATACATCTGGAATTGACCTTAATTCCATGGCATCCTTTTCATCTGGTGCTACAGAATGCTAGGCTGATCGGGGTACATTTTCATGTGCAGATCAAGAGACAACACTGGACCCCATTCAGATTAATTCCTCTGAGTCTGAAACAGATATGGCTCCTCAAGGAAAAGTGAAGGGATCGAATCATCCAGATTAGGGACAACTAGATCAGAACACCATGAATGCATAACTGCTCGTATCTATACAATCTATTCTGCAATAGCTGACATATCATACACTTGCCCAGGTTTCCTTTCAAGACATGCAGAATGACCTGAGGAGAGAGAGGAGGAGGAGGAGGAGGAGGTGATGATGATGAACAAGGAGATGGACACCGTGGAGGACCTGGAAGCCAAGGAGAGAGGCTTCTGAGTCTACTCTCAAAGAAACATACAATCCTAGCTCAGGCCTGATGATAGAATGGATACATATCTCGGTAGTCTATGGACATTTTGAGTTAAATAGGCAGTTCTTGGCTCTTCTTTCCTCCTTTCACAGGAACACCAATGAAGAGCCCTAAATCTATCTCCAACAATTCTCTCGCATCTGTCACACCACTCACTACTCTAACATCCTGTTAGGTGTAGTAAAGATGACCGTGTTCCCCTTCAGACTTCAGGACATGGCTCTTTACTAGATTAATCACTTGGGGAAGGTCATCACGATTTGGGAGGAACTTAAATCTGTGTTCCTCCATAAATACTATCCTTTAGATCATCTCAACCATATACGAGCGAGGATCAACAACTTCTCATAGGGATCGCACGAGTCAATCCATGAAGCCTGGGAGAGATTCAGATATTTACATGAGAAATGCCCCCACCATGACATTCCTCAGATCAGTCTAGTCCAACACTTCTTTGGAGACATGACTTCAGAGATCCAGAGGCTAGTAGATATCTCATGTGGCAAATTTCACTTCAACAAGGACGAAGATACCATCCGACAAATATTTGAAGAAATGGCTAAATCCAGTGCATACCAAAGATAGACACAGATCCACCACAAGACAACGAACATGGCGGCATTTAGTAAGGTGGAGAGGGATGAGAGCTCCAACCTAAGTATCATAGGGAGCCACATGTCCAAAGTTGATATAATCGATAAACGATCACAAGATCTCGATAAATTATATGTGATCGAATAAAGAACCTAACTCTGGACGAGTTAGGTTACATTTCCATGTAGTTGGAGTTGCTGGTCAACACCATCAACGCTGTGTAGTCTGCAAGTCCGACAACCACAACTCCTATTGAGCAGAAGGATCTACCATCGTTAAATTAGCCTTAGCCGAGTTCAGGTCAACCTCAGGTCCAGTACGTATATTATGTGCAGGCATCTGACCAGTCACCTCTACAACCATCGCCATAGATCATCACCCACCAGCCCGAGCCCCAATCTTCATCATATATAAATCCATTCTTCCCACCACCAGCCCAGATCCAAGATGTAAATGCCATTTGGAAAAAATGATGCGCAATTAGCCCATCCAGGCATACAGCAATAGGGCCGGTCCTCTGCAATTAGGCTGCACCAACCATATGGTGGGAGGTTTGTCCTGAACCACCATCCTCTACAGCACCAGTCTCTACCTTACTTGAATACCTAGAGACAAAATTAGAATTATCAACACCCCGTGTACCACCAATACCAGTTGCATCACCAATACACTGCTGCTCATCATCAACAATACCTCCCTCTTCCTCAATTTCTTCAGCATCAACTCCCTCCTCATCACAATTCCCAATTTTCCAAGCCTCTGCAGTATCACTCCCAGTGTGCTCAACATGTTGAATCGTCCGAGGCAGCTCCTGTGAACCCCACTCTTGAATTATTGGCCCAACTTGTCAAAGGCCTAATAGAGATGAGTCATGAGGTCGATGACCTCACCGTTGACAAGGCTTTTGTGAGGGTCGAATGTATTCTCATATAACGAGAACGCTGTCGATGTGGAGACTGCTCACAAAAATTGGGCCAAACAATAATTAGCCGACAGATAAAGATTAAGCAATGCAATGTGTGTGTGGAGTTAAAATTTATTATAACTCTACAAAGTGTGTGTAGGTGAAAGTATGTAGAGCGTCGAACTCAGGGAGCAAACATGATAGAATGAGAAATTAATCCAAAAAAATTCCTTCTCGTCTTTTTATCAATGCTAATTTGTGGGTTTTTAATATTTTATTTTTCACTATTTTTAATTAATTACACACATATATATAACGTTTCTAATTTTATAATTTTTATTTTGTTTTAAATTTTTTGAATTTTAATTTACTTTTTAATATATAAAGATATAACATACATATATATAGATATAAAATAAGGGATACAATGTAAGTAAAATATATATGCTAAATAAGTAATAAATATATATACAAATTAATAAAATACAAATAAGAACAATCCTTTTTAAGGGTTTTTAAATATTTAAGGTAATTATAATTTCAATACTAATTATTAGTAATATCAAGAAATATGATATGTATATAGATTATTTAAGATATTATATGTATAAATATATCTATAAATATTCGAAAAATTATAAAATATTTTTTTCATCATTTTTTATTTTTCTTTATTTTTTTGAATTTTCTTATAAAATTTTACCAATTTTTAAGTATTTCTAATTGATTAAAAATGTCAAAACAATGACTTATAATAATAGATCAGATTGTTTTGAAATTTAAAAATAGATAAATATCTCAAAATTTTCCAAAACTATTTTAATATATAATATATAATATAGAAAATTCAAAAAAAGGATGAATACTTTTGAAATTTTAAATAATTTTTAATATTTTTTGTAAGGTTTTGGGATTTTAAAATTTCAGTATTTTTCTTTTATAATTTTTAGTGATTTTTGGTATGCAGTTGTAAAATACAATAATAAATATAATCATTTTGGATTTTTTTCAACAATTATTTTATGTTTTTTGTATTTTTAAATGCAAATAAGGAATAAATGCTCTATTTTTTTGATTTTTATAAATAGAAAAATACAAAAATGTCTTATAAAATTATATATGGTAGAACAATATTTAAGGCATCTAACCTAATTTTTCTAATTTTTTAGAGCACTGGGGACATTTAATAAAAATAAAATCAACAAAAAGAAACTATAATAATAGCAATGGTATTTTTGTAATATACCAAAATATCAGGGTCATAGATGCAATTTTCACAAAAATATAACACTTGAAATTAAAATTACAGGATCTCTACAAAATGCCCACCGCCTCACGTGTATGCGCACATGAGGTGACGTGGTGGAGGACCAAAGTGTGAATAGAATAAAGGAGGGGGTCTTTGTGCAATTACAAATCTTTTTGAACTATGAATGAAAGTTTTAGGATTAAAACTAAAATACACAATACATGGATGGAATATGCAAAATACCCCCTAAGGCGCTTATCGACGGCTACGGATGCTTCACTTGCCACGTGGACGGCTGAGATGTGATGGTACCGGTTCGTGTCGATAGCTAGGATTAGATCACCATTGAAGATGTGATGGTTGGGGGCACTTGGATCCGACAGTTGCTATTACATTTGGAGCCGGTGCTTGATCGGACGATGGAGAGCTCTCCTGGAAGAACGTGGAAGAACTCGAGTCTGGGGGAGCTTCGATTGGTTGTTGCTTGCGACTCCGACCACCTGGGTGCGTCCCAAGGGCTGCAAAACAGAGATCAAGCTCTTCCACGACTGTCGGAGGTGCTAAAAAGGTCTAGGACCCGTTGTTGGAGTCCTGGACGTGCTGCAAAGCTCAGGTACCTGGGATACCTTCCCTTGTTGCTTTTAACCCGCAGATGAGTCCTTCAAAACCTGCAAAGAGTGTAGGAAGAATGGCGAGGCTCGGGATCTCAGTTGTGCCTTTATTTGGTGGAAATCAAAGTGAAAAGGAGGTTAGACAGAGAGGTCCGACGATGTGGCGGAGATGGACCTCGACTTCCAGATATGGAACATATCTAGGTGGTTGGATTGGGGCGTTGGATGGAGAAACAGAAGGGGGAGATAATGGGGTAACCATGCGAGGCGGAACAAGGGCGAAGGATGGTGGAACAATGGTCGAATCTTGAGAGCTCTGA
Source organism: Ottelia alismoides (assembly GCA_037367405.1). Classification (NCBI taxonomy): domain Eukaryota; kingdom Viridiplantae; phylum Streptophyta; class Magnoliopsida; order Alismatales; family Hydrocharitaceae; genus Ottelia; species Ottelia alismoides. Next base: position 488,358 of record JAZKJV010007400.1, read on the forward strand.
TAAACTAAATCTAAATTTTATGCTAAAATAAATCATAAATGCATGAAATAAAGACGGAAATAAAAATAATGGAAAGTCAATCTAGACCTAAAATACAAAGAAAATGAGCTCAAACATGCCTGAAGGCAAGGAGGTCAGATCAAAAATTGAAGTGGATGTGAGGAGGTGTATATGTACCGGCGATACTTTGACCAAGGATGCAACTCGATTCAGTGATTCTCCAATCGAGGCAAGATACACACTTGAAATGACAACGATCGGGGATGAAAAGTCGTGAAGGAATCGAGTTGTTTTTCTTTTATAATTTTTAGTGATTTTTGGTCTGCAGTTGCAAAGTATAATAATAAAGATATCTATTTTCTGGAATTTTTAAAAATGATTTTATGTTTTTTTTTAATTTTTAAAATCAAATAAAGAATAAATGCTTTATTTTTATTTTCAATAAATAGAAAAATAAAGAAAATCATCTTAGTAATATTATATATGGTAGAACAATATTTAAGATATCTAACCTAATTTTTCTAATCTTTTTAGAGCAGCAGGGACATTTAATAAAAATAAAAGCAAAAAAAAGAAACTACAATACTAGCGGGGGTATTTTGTAATATACCAAAATAGTAGGGTCCTAGATGCGATTTCCACAAAAATATAACACTTGAAATTAAAACTACAAAACCAAAAATAAATATCCAAACCTGCAGAGGGTCCTCTACAAAATGCTCGCCGCCTCACGTGTATGCGCACGTGAGGTGACGTGGTGGAGGACCAAAGTGGGAATAAAATAAAGGAGGGGTATTTATGCAATTACAAATATTTTTGAACCACAGATGAAAGTTTTAGGACTAAAACTAAAATAAAAAATACATTGGTGGAATATGCAAAATACCCCCTAAGGCGTTGATCGACGGTTGAGGATGCTTCACTTGCCACATGAACGGCTGAGTTGTGACGATACCGGTTCGTGTTGACAGCTAGGACTAGATCACTAGCAAAGATCTGACGGTTGGGGGCACTTGGATCCGACTGCTGCTGCTACGCATGGAGTCGATGCTTGATCGGACGATGGAGAGCTTTCCTGGAAGAACATGGAAGAACTCGACTCTAGGGGAGCTTCGATCGGCTGTTGCTTGCGACTCCGACCACCTGGGTGCGTCCCAAGGGCCGCAAAACAGAGCCCAAGCTCTTCCATGGTTGTTGGAGGTGCTAAAAAGGTCTGGGACCCGTTGCTGGGGTCCTGGATGCGTTGCAAAGCTCGGGCACCTAAGATACCTTCACTTGCTGCTTTTGACCCGCAACCAGGTCCTTCAAAATATGCAAAGAGTGTATGAAGAATGACGAGGCTCGGGCGATCAATTATGGCCTTTATTTGATGGAAATCAAAGTGAAAATGAGGTTAGGCAGAGAGGTCTGGCAATGTGGTGGAAATGGACCTCGACTTCCAGATCTGGAGCAGATCTGGGTGGCTGGAGTGGGACGTTGGATGGAGAAACGGAAAGGGGGGCTAATGATGTAATCATGCGAGGCAGAACAAGGGCGGGAGATGGTGGAACAATGGTCGAAGCTCGAGAGCTCCGGTCACCTAAGTCTAAATTCTATGCTAAAATAAACAGTAAATGCATGAAATAAAGACAGAAATAGGATATTGGAAAGTAAATCTATCTAAAATGTGAAGAAAAGGAGCTCAAACCTGCCTGGAGGCAAGGAGCTCAGATCAAAAATCGAAGTAGATGTGAGGAGGTGTATATGTACATACGATGCTTTGACCAAGGATGCGACTCGATTCAGTGATTTTCCGATCGAGGCAGATACACATGTGAAATGACAATGATCAATGATGAAAAGTCGTGAAGGGATCGAGCAATTTTGGTGCAAGGATCAGGCTGAGGAAAATGGAAAAGTTGAGGTGGTCTACTTCTGACAGACCACACCTATGAGGGGCAAAATTCCCTTATTAATCAGACCGAGGTCTACTTAGACCCGCTCCTTATTGGTCCACGTCAGCCCAGAAGGAGGCAAAATAGGCAAAATTCCCTTATTAAATCGATTTAATATAACAAATGATTTTATTTTTTTTATCAAAACATGAAATATTTATTATTTTATGTAGTAATTTATTATTATTATTACTTATTTTTACAAGTTAATTTATTAGATGTTAATTTTACACATATAATTATAGGTATATTTACCTATATTTAACATATTCTTATTTTATTGTGTATTTTAGATTTTATTATTTTATTTTTATAGTTTATATATTTATAAATTATATTACACATGCACATATTTTTATTTTTTTGAAGTTATTTATTTATTTAAATAAATATGTATATGTAATATATATGTATATTGTATGTATTATTTACCCATATAATGAAGTATAATATTTATTTTATTTTATTTTAATTAAGTACAATTGTTTTAAATAATATTAGCAAATTAATGAAAATATAAGGAAGTGAAAATATATGGAATCTATATATTGATTATTTTATACATGTATATTGCATTATGAGGGACCAAAAGCCAACCTTTACATCTTAACTCCAAATTGAATAAAATCACCTTCATTAAATAGACAATTTAATTATATGAACAATAAAATGAGTTTTTGAATTTTGAGTTTATATGGAGAAGATACGTGTTTGAGAAGTTTTCTTTACGTCTTTTTATTTTATTTATCCCAGACACATCCCATTATTTTTGAGTGAAATAAAATTTTTTTTTCTTTTTATTTTTATGTACAAGTTTTATGTTCAAAGTTTATTGATTTGAGGTATAAACAATAAAGAATAAAACATATCCCAAAATGTACTTATTTATGGGTTTTAAGTAGTTTTTGACCCTTATCTCCCCTTTATTCCTTATCGATCAAGTCAATTTTTGATTTAGTCTCGGGGTTTAGGGTCATTCAATATGTTCATTATTTCATTCTTTTTCTTTTCTTTATTCTTTTATTTTGTACATCAAATACAATATTTTTAGTGTGTATATAAATTAATAATTGAATGTTATTTGTACAAATAGTGATATTTACATGCATTTAACTAGTGATTTAATGCCAAAATAAGAGAATAAAGGTGATGAGACGGAGACTCATCACCCACCACCTCAAAAACTCACATTCCTGCATAGGTCGAGGCCAATCACAACAATTTCAAAAGGAAAGAGCAGGTACTTTGTGATTTCTCAACCAATCATGAAGAATCATGTATTTTAGATTTTATGTTGTATGGTGTAGTTACTCTCTAGAGCGGTAGAATATTGCAGCCATCAACCACTGCCAAGAGGAAGAATAAAGCGTCTTCTAACGAATAGTCATCTTCTGCATCAGTCAGTCCAACAGAGCCAAATGAGGAAGAAGATGATGGAGGAGCAAAACCGACCATCTACCACTACCAAGAGTAAAAGAATAAAAAATCAGCAAAATAAAAATCGCCAAAAAGAAAAGAAGAGCCAAAGACAAGAAGGACCAAGCATGGAGGAGTCAGCACTAGCACTACTTCCAGCACGGTCTGACGAAGCCAAAGTTCATGATGATACATTTTTGCTTGTTTTGCATGGCGACTTACCTCCTAGCCAACCTTTTGTAAATAATTTCGTAATTAAGAACAATGCATGTGCTTATGTGAATATTCCTTTTTCTGAAGCAATGCAAAATAACAAAAACATTAGAAATTTAAAAAATGCATTGTTTGACCATGACATTGTTGAAATCATCGAAAATCTCAGGTTAAAATGCCATTGATGATGGCCATGGAATAATACCAGCTGTGAAGAAAGGATAAAAACATGCATGCACCTCTAAACGTCAGAGCCGCGAGAACAGACGCAACAAAGGAGAAAAACACATCATAATCATGGCCACTGTGAATGTTATCAGTGATCTCCCACAGAAACAGAAAGACAAGGGAGCACCTCTTATCAGATGTAACATTTTTTATCAGACATTCGAGCGAACTCTACTTGATAGCGGATCTTTCCATAAACATCATGCCCTCCTCAATGCTTGAAGAATTTAGGCTTGGACCGCTTAAACTAACATGCAGTTTGCGGACCGATCCATCAAGCAACGTAGGGGTTTATTAGAAGACATTGTCGTGACTGTGCAAGACGCATGCTTTCCTGTAGATTTTGTCATCCTAGACATGGACTCTCCTACACCGTTACTCAGACTTTAATCATCCTTGGCCGATCATTCCTTCGAACTGTCGAAGTTGTCGCTGACTACAGGTCTGGAAAGATCACATTTCGCTCCTACACTGACATGGTCACTATGGACATGATCAACGAGTCGAAAGCTGCATCTGATGAAGCCAGAGCACAACCAACGACGAAAGACTGTGAAAATGTTGATATCAATGAACAACAAATATCTCTGAATGGCATTCTGATACAGGAAATTCTCTCTTCATAGGAGGATATGGATAGCACAATCGAACTATGCTCCTTTGTCAACTGGGATACATGTACAGAGTCAGAATCACTAATTAGCTTATTTGACGAAGATTCATGCCAGACTGAACATGAAGAATTCATTATAGATATGTTTGATACATTTATATTAGAGATGGAAGTGACAGAGGTGGACATTACCTCATTGAAGACGACAGATCATCCATCTACCAACATAGTTTTTGAAGTGTCCGTGGAGCAGACTCCACAATTACCTTATATCAAATAGCTCTCGACAAGTCTGAAGTATGCTTTCCTTGCAGGTGAAGAGAATATGTATCCGGTCATCATCAACTATAGGCTGACCTCGGATCAAGAATCTCAACTTCTCGAGGTTCTAGAAAAGAATTGCAAGATATTTTGTTGGAAAGCTTTAGATCCCCGAGAGATAAATCCAACATTGTGTTCACACCACATCTATCTATAAGATGATTGCAATCCGTCCTGTGAATTTCAGCGCAGATTAAGCCCTAACCTGCAGGTCGTGGTAATGAAGGAAATCACGAAGCAGTGTGAATCGAGCTTTATTTATCTCATCTCCACTCCAAATGGGCGAGCCTCCAGTATGTCATTCCAAAGAAATCATGGCTCACTGTGGTTAAGAACGACCAAGGTGAGGATATCTCTACCCGAGTACCGACATCTTGACATGTGTGTTGACTACTGCAGCATGAATTCAACGACAAAGAAGGACCTCTTCCCGCTTCTATTCGTTGATCGTGATCTTGAGAGATTAGCTGGGAAAGAATTCTTCTACTTTTTAGATGGGTACTTCGGATACAACTAGGTGACGATCACCCCTGAAGATCACGAGAAAACAACATTCACCTGCCCATTTGACACGTATGCATTTCACGAAATGCCCTTTAGATTGTGTAATGCGCCTGTCACATTCTAAAGATGCATGCTTGCAGTCTTTGCCGATATGGTCGGGAGTTTTCTCGAAGTTTTCATGGACGATTTCTCAGTCTATGGTGACAATTTCGATTCATGTCTTATGCACCTAGACATAGTAATACAGAAGTATTTTGAAGTTAATCTAGTACTATCATGGGAAAAGAGCCGGGCCACGGAAGGAATTGTGCTGGGCCACGCCGTTTCCAAACGATGCATGGAAGTCGGCTCGACTAAGGTGGATGTCATTGCCAAATTAGATCCACCTCTAAATGTGAAGAATGTGAGGTCATTTCCGGGGCACGACGGGTTCTACAGAAGATTCATCAATGACTTCAATAGACTCGTCTGACCTCTAACAGAGCTTCTCTGCAAGGAGACCGAGTTTATTGTTGATGAAAATGTTGTCCAATCATTCTATCAGTTGAAAGAGCTCGTCACTTAAGCTCCTCTCTTCCTCTCCCTCTATTTTGGATTTTTTTATTTTCACCATCTTTCATCATTTTCGATCCTCAAGCAATCAGTTTAGCTATTTTCTTACTTTATTGGTTCATTGTTGTTTCGATTTTCCTCTCCTGTTCATTTACTTGTTTGTTTTTATTCTGCACTGGATACTTATTGATCATGGTATATGTTGCACGATGTTAATAATTATTATATATGTAACCCTACCTTATAACGAATAGAGAATACAACCTTATGCACGGTATGAGAGGGGCTCCACCGTTATCACCGACGCCGTTCACCGACGCCGTCACCCTATCCAACGCCGTTCTCCAACGCCCCAACGCCCACCGTCCTCCTGCCCCCGCTCGCCAGCAGCGCCACCACCCCCGAGCTCTATCCCCGATCTCCAACCACTCGCCCCAATCGCCCCCCTTCCCCAAATCGCTCCCCTGCCCCAATCGCCCCCGCCCCCAATCGCACAGAATCGCCGCCGTCCCTCCCCCACTTCCCAACTCCGATTTCCAGATCGACAGGACCTGCGCATGTAATACAAATGTTATAGATTCATCTTCTGACGGATCACTGCATATCGGCTTACTGAACATTGAAAACGATCATTGTTGCTTGTTATTCTCGATTTCTCCAGATTCCTCCTGCTTGTATAATAGGCTGGTGCTGAACTTCTGCTTGGGAAACGGCATTGTCAAAAAATGCTGCAATGGATGGGAGGATCAAGGCGGAAAGTGGCAACCGTAAGTAGCTTAGATAAAAAAAGAACAGCCTTCTTGCGTGGATTGTCATGCCACGGTTCTCTTCATACCTTGTTGAGGTTTAATACACAATCACACACATTTTATTACCCGGCATTTCTTGCTGTTCATTGTATATAGCGTGTCTCCCACTTATGATTATTGCCCGTTGTAAAGAGCAGCTGTCTAGAATTTCCACTTCTAGTCTGTTAATCAGTATTAGTTACGTCATGTCAGGAGTCGATCACACCTTTGATGTGCAGTTGGAGCCTGAAGCTTGACTGTGAGATCAGTTGTTTCTTTTCTCAAATATTATCAGCATGTCCAGAATTTAGGTGACATCTGTATCCACAGAAGAAGTTACAAAAGGGTGATTAAATCAGATACTGCTTATTAGTTTTTTAGTTGTTTTCTATGCAACTAAGGAAGAAAGATGCAAAGCATGAGATATACCTAAAAAGATTACTTCTATAGAGCCAATCTTATATATGAAGAATTGGTTTGAGATTCACATATTTTACTTCATGATTTGGTCGGAGTTTACCTTAGGCCAGTCATTGATCACTTAGGCATGCTATACTTTTTTATCCTTTCAAGAGCTATTCAGGATATGTTGAATATCACTTAGATTGAAAATATTCCGCTTACATTTTTAAAGTCCTTTACATGCAGTCACTAAGATGAAAAATGTCCTGCTTATCTGAGTAGGCAATTCACTTATATTAGTATCCTTCTATCTCTTTGTTGTCCATAATATAAATTATAATGCTTATTACACAACTTCGCTGCATTGTGATTGTTACATTAATTGATCTTCTAAAAATACATAGACCTCCTTAAATGAGAGTAGTTAGTGTCGAATCATGAGATAACTGAGAGCACCGTTTAAGGCGGTTACGAATTGTGAGAAAATAAAGTGAGAAGGCAAATCTATTGATGTAAAGTTGTATGTTTACGAGTATGAACAAATTGTTTACATGCTAGAGTGTGCTATTGGCAAGTTCCTATATTTTCCTCCTAACGAGAAAGGGGATTGAGATGTATTTGGACTTCTGACGGAGAAAAGGAGAGAAAATGGGAGTCACCGTGGGAGAGAAAGAGAGAGAGAGAGAGAGCCACTTAAGGAAGAGAGAGAGAGGGAGTCGCTGAGAGAGGGACATGGAGGGGCTTTCCAGGGGAAGGAGGGTTGAGAGTGGAAGAGGAGGATTGTTCAGTCATCCGATTAGTCGTTTGGGTCCGCAATGTTTCCACTGTGGTGTACATGGCCACTGTGCGGAGGTTTGCACATCGACAATTTGTTGTTTCACTTGTTGAGAGTGGGTACGTCACCATGCTACATGCTTGGTTTTTTTGGTGCGAGACTTAATCCTGTTATGATTTGTTGGGTGAGGCACCGGAGCCGCGCCCTCGAGTTTTTAACCAGAAGGCCGTGATCGCCAAGTGTGGTCTAACATTTGCTCACATTGTCTCAGGAGTCTCCATCAGTTCATCCGACACGAATGTATTAGAGTCGAAGAAGGATTTTTTTGACTGGCACACCTACTACCGAAGGATAAGACACCTTAGCTGCTACGGAGGAGATCAATAATGTGCTTGGGTTGTTCTTCTCAGGGATCATATTGTCGTTAGATAAGCGTCTATTTTGTGTCAGCGGCTATGGTCTATGGAGCTGGCTAAACTACTCTTTGATGAGATCATCATCATCATCATCATCAACAACAACAAAGCCTTTTACCACAATTAAGTAGGGTCGGCTACATGGATTCTTCGCCTCCATTCAGATCTTTCTTGGGTCAGTCTTGGTCTTATATCCAAAAAACTAAGATCCCTTCGTATAGTATCTTTCCAACACTTTTTGGGTCGTCCTCACCCTCTCTTAGCTGGCTCAACATCCCAACACTTGCATCTCCTAAGTGGTGCTTCAACCGACCTTCTTTGCAAATGACCAAACCATCTTAAGCGGTTTTCTTGCATCTTATCCTCGATCGGAACTACACCAACTTTCTTTCTGATTGCATCATTCCGAATCCGATCTTTACGTGTGTGTCCACACATCCACCTTAGCATTTTCATTTCTGCCACAACCATTCTCGGTACATGTCTATGGTTCACAGGCCAACATTCAGATTCATAGAGCATAGCGGGTCTCACGGCGACTTTGTAAAACTTTCCTTTAATTTTTAAAGGAATTTTCTTATCATAGAGAACAACAGAGGCTCCTCTCCATTTTAGCTAGCCTGCATTTATTCTATTAGTAACATCTCCATCAATTTCCCCTTCATGTTGCAAAATAGATCCCAAATATCTAAAATAATCTCTTCCGAATGTTATCGTCACCCACAAGCTTGCAAAAATCGGCCGACTAGGCCGACTAGTCGGTCCGGCTAGTCGAGTCGGGGGGGTAGCCGACTCGACTGGGCCTAGTCGGCCATTAGTCGGTCAGCTCGACTAGTCGGACCGACTAGTCGGCCTAATCGGCCGACTAATCGGCTGATTTTTACAACAAGCTTTTATTTTTTGTTTTTTTAACAACAAACTTATTCTAATATGCTTAATGTTATATTTAATGTCAATTACTTCTTTTGTTTCATTATGTAAGTATAGAAAATGTACAAATCTATGCTAATACATAAGAAAACTTATTCTAATATGCAATAATGTTATATTTAAAGTCAATTACTTCTTTTATTTCATTATGAAAGTATAGAAAATGTACAAATTTATGTATAAAAATGATTTATATATTTAAAATAATTAAAAAATTCAAAACTGACTAATGGCCGACTAAATCCGACTAGTCGCTCGACTGCCGATTAATCCTTAGTCAGTAACCCTGCCGACCGAGTACCGACTACCGCTTTCTGCAACCTTGGTCACCCATCTTCACCTCGATTCCTTCACCATTGCATCCATCAAAGATGATCTATATATTCCGTCTTAGCTCCACTATACGAAATCCTTTAGCCTCCATGCATGTCTCCGGACCTCAAGCTTCTCATTTACTCCATCTTCAGTCTCGTCAATCAATACAATATCATTAGCAAATAACATACACCAAGGTAACTCATCTTGAATGTGACTTGTCAACTCATCCATAATCAAAGTAAAAAGAAATGGACTCAAGCTGAACCTTGATGTAAACCAATGTTGATGTCAAAATAGTCAGTCTTCCCAGACTGGATCCTTACACAAGATAAAGCCCTGTCATACATATCCTTTATGAGGTTAATGTACATGATAGGTACTTGTCTCTTCTCCGAAACTCTTCACAATATCTCTCGTGGGATAGAATCATAAGCCTTCTTCAAATCAATAAAGATCCTATGGAGGTTCTTCCTTCAAGCTCTATAAATCTCCATTGTTCTCCTCAGCAAATGGATGGCTTCAATAGTTGAGCGACCTGGCATGAATCTGAATTGGTTTTCTTTTACTTTGGAAACTTAGCTCAACATTCTTTCGATTACATGTTCCCAAATTTTCATAGTGTGACTCATCAGCTTGATACCTCCGTAATTTGAACAATTTTGTTCTGGTCGCAGATGCGCCGGGCGTCTTGTTTAGACAGGCAGTGGAGTCGGGGTGGTGTGAAGGTTATTGTAGGGAGGATATCTCCATCCCCATCCTCTAATACGCGGATGACACCGTCCTCTTTCTGGCAGGATCTGAGGAACAAATAACGAATGCGGTGAAGCTTATGGAGATCTTTGGTGGCATGGCCAGTTTAGAGATTAATAACAGCAAGTCGGTAGTGATTACGTTCGGAAAGGTCGAGGCAGAGCGAGACATCATATCAGCGGTAACGGGATGCCCCTTGGGGAATCTCCCGATTAACTATTTGGGCTTGCCACTGACGGCGGGGAAGTTAAAGAAGACAGTCTGGGATGTTGTCATCAAGAAGTTGGAGGGTAGGCTGGCGGGTTGGAAGGCGGTCACCTTGTCCAGAGGGGGCAAGCTCGTTTTGTTGAAGCATGTGCTATCAGCGATACCTATCTTCTTATCCACCCGATTGTTGCCGGTGGGGGTTAGAAGAAAAATTGAGTCGCTCATGACGAGATTCTTCTGGTCGGATGGGAGGCAGTAGGGTCCTAGAGTGCATTTGGTGAAATGGGAGGGCATGACAAGAAGCCGCGAGGATGCTGGGCTGGGAATCCGTGATGTGGAGAGGATGAACAAGATGCTCCTCTCGAAATGGATAATCAACTTGTGGGGGCCTTCAACAGCTCTTGTGTCAAGATTAATGAGGAAAGTATATGGGATCACGAGCCAGTTTGAGGTAAATAGGGTGCAGTTTGAATCCCCACTTTGGGCCGGTATCCGTGAGGTCCTTCCACAGTTAGTCACCTTGGCTAGACCCAGGGTGGGGGATGTGAATCTATTTAGATTCTGGAAAGATGATTGGATGGGCGAGGGAAAGTTTGAAGATAGATTCCATCGATTGTTCGCTCTCGTGGCTTTCAAGGAGTCTACGCTGGCGCAGACTATGGAGGCGGGTGTTTGGGTGCCTACGTTCGTGACATATATTTCAGAGCAGCACTTGGAGGAGTACATAGCTTTGTTGGAGGAGCTGCCTTAGGCAAGTTTGTTCGTCTAGACCAGAGATCACTTCGAGTGGCTTGGTCGGAAGTTCACGGTGAAGAGAGCCTATGCCGAGTTCAACAGGCGAGCGTAGGAGCAAGGGCATGAGCTGAAGGTTGACGTCAAATTAATCTGGGCCGTAAGGGTCCCAAGTAGAATTAAGGTGTTCTTGTGGTGTCTGAGAAGGGGTCGCTTACTGGACAAGGTGCACAGAGGGAGATTGTTGGGCCATACGAATACTCGTTGCGACAGATGTGAAGAGATGGAGGACGCTGATCACCTCTTCCTGAGGTGTCCGGGCTCGGCACAGGTATGGAGGCGGCTAGGGTTCCGTGGCTCGAAATGGTGAGTCTGTCTGCGTTATGGGACTCTATCAGGCGGGTGAGAACTGGCTCTACGGACGTTTACTCGAAGGCTTTCGCAGCGCTTTGGGCCATCTGGAAGGGACGTAACAAAAAGATTTTCAGCAATCGGAGTTTTCAAGAAGAAAATGTGCTCGCTCATTGTAATGCGATTTATAACTTATGGTTAATGCGGCAATGTACCTTTTTTTCTTAATATAATATACATTAGGTGGTGACTCCCACGATGGGGGATCACCCTCTCTCCATTCAAAAAAAATTGAACAATTTTGAATTTTCTCCTTTATTCTTATAAAGAGGCACCACGATACTCCTCCAATCTTCAGACATTTTCTTGCTTCGCCAAATAACATTGAATAGATTCGTAAGCCAAGTCAAACCACGCTCACCTAAAACTCTCCATTATTCTACATGGATGTCATCCGGTCCTACACCTTTCCCAGGACTTATAACCTTCAAAGCCTCCTCTACTTCCTTTCTTTGTATACGTCTATAACTTGCACAATTCAAGTAACTTTCACTACTAGCTAGATCACCCAAAGTGATCTCTCTATTTCCTTCCCCAATGAAAAGTTTATGGAAGTACTGCTCCCATTTAGTCTCTATATCCTTATGAGTAACAAGCACGTGACCTTCCTCGTCCTTAATGCATCTCACTTGAGAAAGGTCTTTGATCTTCCTTTCTCTTGCTTTGGCCAATCTGAATATATCCTTCTGGCCCTCCTTAGAGTCGAGATTTTTTATACAAAACTTCATAAGATTTTGACTTATCTTCGCTTATAGCCTTCTTTGCTTCCTTCTTCGCTATTTTGTAGTTTGTGACAGTTTCCTATGTTTTTTCCTCTGACATAGCTTTAAAGCATGCTCTTTTAATTTTTAGCTTCTCTTGCATCCCTTCACTCCACCACCAAGCCTCCTTTTGACCTGGAACTCCTCATTTTGACTCACCTAGCATCTCTTTGGCTACCTTTCGAATACAAGATACTACTGCTTCCCACATCTCGTTTGCACTTCCACTACAATCCCAAGATAAGTCTTCTAAAACCATCTCCTCTGAAGCTTGATTGCTTCAGTGGAAGATTCCACCATATAGTTCTAGTGATCTTAGGAACCTTCATTTTCTTTACCAACCCTTTTATTTGCACATCCAAGACTAACAAGCGATGTTGGGTTGTCAAACTCTCTCATGGGATTACTTTGCAGTCTTTACAACACAACCAATCTCTTCTCCTCAATGCAAAGTAATCTATCCGTGTTCTAGTTGGGCCACTCTTATAAGTAATTAAATGCTCCCCCCCTTCTTGAAGAGAGTGTTTGCTATGAAAAGATCATATGTCGTTACAAAATCCAGAATGACTTTTCCCTCTTCATTTCTATCCCTAAAACTATGTCCTCCATGAACACTAGCATACCTTGAAGCATCTTTTCCCACATGTCCATTAAGATCTCCACCTATGCAAATCATCTATCTTTGTGGGATTCCTTGTAAAATCTTATCCAGATCCTCCTAAAAAGCTTGTTTAGTCCTTTCATCTAAACCAATTTGCGGTGCATAAACTGAGATGGTATTCATAATTTCTTCTTCAAGTACCAATTTTAGCAAAATAATTCGATCTCTGAATCTTTACACCTCAACCACACAATCGTTCAAATCCTTATGAACAACTACTCCAACACCATTTCTGCCCTTATCTTTACATGAATACCAAAGTTTAAAGCATGTTGATGCAAACGGGTTCCGGCGTCGACGGTAAAAATAATATTTTTGGTGGATTTTTTTGATAGAAGAGATAGAAGGGTTGAGAAGAAGAAATCGGAGGGGTTGAGGAGAAGAACTCGGAGATCGCAGGAGGAGAGAGGAGAAGGAGGGAGATAATGAGATAACTCTCAAATTTTCATAATCATTGACTGCCTCAAAACAATGGGCTACCCTCTCTTTATATAGGAGAGATGAGTTTACAAAAATAGTAAACTAAATTAAATTGACAACTGACTTGCCTAATTGGACTCTAACAACTTTTAATTGACCTCTAATTACTCTAATTAGCTCTAATTAATTAATTGACCAAAATTGCAATTAAAATCTACGAAATAACGTTGAGATCACATGCAATCTCAATTATTCAATTAGACATTTACGACAACTTAAAAACGCAAATAAAATTGACAATTACTAATTTAAATAAATGCGGCCCTATTAGTTGCGATCACGCTGCATCAACTCTCCTCCGCTTTAAAATTCGGCTCCTGACGAATTGCGTGAACTGCAAGCTTGGAGGATGATTCGGCGCATTCCGTCGTCTTTTGGAAGAACTGATGTGGAGCGAACGGCGGAATCCATGTGCGGGCGGGAAAGGTGCGACCGTCGTGGTTGAAGAACATGTGCGGTGCGTACGGCGGCGTCGTCTTGATCGTTGTCTCCTTCCCATGATGCTCAAAAAATAGATGCGGCATGGAGAATATGGTTCTGGGAGAATCCATAATGAAGCAATGGCACAAGGAGAGGAGAAGAGGAGATGCGGCTAAGGAATGAAGCCATGGGATCCTTATATAGGGAAAACCCAAGGCTCTAGTCCTATTTAGATAAGGAGGAACCCTTGATTTCCCAATTACAACCCTTTTTTTTTAATATTTTCGCTGCCAGGGGTGTGGGCGTAATTTTCGCATCCCTTCATTGTCCCTTACTCTCTCATCACTTTGGACCTTTCTGCAAATGAATCTTTTAGGAAATTTTATTTTGTAATTTTTCCATTTCAAATTCCCATCCCACAATCGGTGGGATTGCCATCCCGTACGATTCGGGCCCCAAGTTAGGGCTCCCTTCTTCGACTTCAAAAGGCGGCGGGGTGGGGTTTGACGCCGGCGGTGTTCCAGGTATTCCCGTCGTTCTCGCGCAGGAGGCGCGACCGCAGAAGGAGGGTGCGATCGGGTAGCCGCTGGGAAGAGGGAGGCAGGTAGTGGGGGCGCTGGCGGTACAGGCGGCGCGGGGGTGCTGTGCGAGGCGGCGCGAGGGGGAGTAGAGGTATGCGGGAAGGGGTGGTGCGGTGGGGAGGGCGAGGCGAGATGGGGTAAGAGGCGGGAGGGGGGAGGGTGCGCTGGGCAGCGAGGCGACGCGGGGAGTGGGGGAAAGGCGATGCGGGAATGAGGGGGTCTCGCTGGGCGATGCGGGAATGAGGGGGTCTCGCTGGGGGAAAGGCGATCGCTGGGGGTTGGCGGCAGCAGGGGTGGGGGCGTAGGGAGATGGTTGGTGTGCGTGGGGAGGGGGTATGCGAAGGCGACAGGGGGGAGCGGCTGGGGGTGAGCCGCCTGCGGTGGGGGAATGGCGGAGGGTGCTGGTAGGGTTAGGGGGGCTGAGGAAGGCCTGGGAGATACCTGGGCTAGAGGGGACCGTGTCGGGAAGGCCGGAGGAGGCGGCGGCATCGGTTCCGGTGACGAAATCGGATTTGGAAGGTGCTGGACAGCAGTCGTGTTGTCTTCTTTCGCGATGTTTTCCTCGTCCAAACTCGCGGTAGCGGCTTCAACGGATGGCGGTTTTGATTGGGCATCGCGGTAGGCCTCAAGGTTGGCCGTGAAGTCCCGAAACATTGATGACATGGATCGGAAGTTGTTCTGCAAATCTTGTAACATGCGCTCCGTCTCCTTGTCGTAGCCGTCGTTGGCTCGTCGTTTTTTGTCGGACGAACGATGGTGCCTTGATGTAAGTCGGCGCGAGTATCGGGACGGATCGTCAGATCGTGGGGACGATCTGAAAGCCATGCTCTGATACCAATTGATGCAAAGTGGATTTTTTTGATAGAAGAGATAGAAGGGTTGAGAAGAAGAAATCGGAGGGGTTGAGGAGAAGAACTCGGAGATCGCGGGAGGAGAGAGGAGGAGGGAGATAATGAGATAACTCTCAAATTTTCATAATCATTGACTGCCTCAAAACAATGGGCTACCCTCTCTTTATATAGGAGAG
The DNA here is from genome assembly GCA_037367405.1 of Ottelia alismoides. Classification (NCBI taxonomy): domain Eukaryota; kingdom Viridiplantae; phylum Streptophyta; class Magnoliopsida; order Alismatales; family Hydrocharitaceae; genus Ottelia; species Ottelia alismoides. The sequence continues at coordinate 503,798 of JAZKJV010007400.1, forward strand.
AGGGGTTTACAAAAATAGTAAACTAAATTAAATTGACAACCGACTTGCCTAATTGGACTCTAGCAACTTTTAATTGACCTCTAATTACTCTAATTAGACTCTAATTAATTAATTGACCAAAATTGCAATTAAAATCTACGAAATAATGTTGAGATCACAGGCGATCTCAATTATTCAATTAGACATTTACGACAACTTAAAAACGTAAATAAAATTGACAATTACTAATTTAAATAAATGCGGCCCTATTAGTTGTGATCACGCTGCATCAACGATCTCAATTATTCAATTAGACATTTACGACAACTTAAAAACGTAAATAAAATTGACAATTACTAATTTAAATAAATGCGGCCCTATTAGTTGCTATCACGCTGCATCACATGTCTTCTCGATCTCCCTTGCTTTCTCTCCAACCCATCTAGTCTCTTGAATACATAGTATATGAATCTTCCTTCTTTCCGTCGTATCCACTATCTCCATCAATTTTCCAGTTAAAGTGCTAATATTCCAACTACCAATCCACATCTTCCTTTGCAATCTCTTTTGAACTAACTTCTTTACTGGCATGCATCCATTATGCGAGAACCCTTGCAAATTTTGGATTGCATCCGGGCGGTGATGCAACAGAAGTAGCTTATCTACCCGCATGCATTCCTCATACGAGATCCCTTGCAAATTTTGAACTATATCCAGGCTGCGATGTAGCGGCCCTTGCCAATTTTTCACTGCATTCGGGCGATGCAACGCATCGCAAGTAGGGAACGCCCTAACGAATTCTATATGTTTGCTTAAATCCATGTTGAAAAGATCTGACTGTCATGAGGCAACTTCCTAAATAGTATTTTTTTTGAAATACTACTTAGGAATTTGTCTCCGACTATTTTACGATGGCCGTTGGCTACCTAACGCAACCCTCCTCATTTACTCTTTGATGAGATGAAAGGAGAAAATTTCCAATGGCAAAACAATATTTATGGATGGTGGGGAGAAGAAGGGGAGCTATAGGGTTTTGCGTGTGAGAGGAGTCCCTTTGCTGTCCAGAAACCTGGGGTCTTTAGGACTTTGGAAAGGTGAAGAAGATTCTAGCTTATGGCGTAATGTCGGTCTTGACATCAGCTCCACCATCATCATTGTCGAGGGTTGACGATTGATGCCCCAAGTTGTTGAATGTTTGCTGAAGATTGGTCAGGTTACATTCAAGCTTCTGGTCTCAAAGAGGTTTCCGCCATCGCTGTTGGTGTTGCTGAACATCTCGTAGGATCCACCTTTGTTTTTGCCGAAGACCTTTAAACCGAAGTTGGCGTCTAATGAAGGCTGGAGGAGACAACCCCCCTGATTTCACCATTGTGACAATTACTGCAGATATGAAATCCTTGACAAGGATTGATTCGCGAGTTGGATGCTATGATTTCTAAAGGCCTCGAGGTTATGTTCACGGAAATAGGAGACACGAAAGAATCACCCTTGCTCGCGGTTGCTAGGTCTCCCCCCCAGGAAAGCATGTTACTTCGTATATTGGAAGGAGATCTTCGGGGTTTTCTTCGGATGTGATAATGCCTGGACCAATCAGTTGATGAAGCTGATTACTGAACGAGTTGAGAAATCGCAAGACCCAATTATCGAGCCATTTGGGCTCTGGATATCGATTCTCCTGAAGCACTAAGTTCTAGCCCCACTCCAAACAATGTGTTGTATTAAAATTGTATTTAGGTTTTAATTGGAAAACCTATTAATTATAATTGGCATTAATTTGGTTTCAATTGGGAAACCAAATGGTTTGGAGGAAAAGTTGGGAATTCCCAAATTTGAAACATGGTTGAGTTTGGATGAAAGTTTAGTATCATACCTTAGAGATCTAAACTTTCGGTCGACTTATATATGAGTCCACACCCCAAGCTCTTGTAGCAATAGTAGAGAGGAGGAATGAAGGACCACACACGCGCGCGCGCGCGCTCCGCTCCGTCTCCGGCTCGGGCTCGGGAGAGTCAATTCGGATCTCAGATCTCGATACTTTTGCTGCGGGTTTCATTTGGTTGATCGATTAAATTAATCAGGCAAATTAATTTAATCGCGATCACATTGGGAATCGGACTTGATCCAAACGGCTCGACTTAGCCGTTGTTTTGGAATCCAAAAAGACACGACCGTTGAGGGGTGTTTTCGAAAACCGAAGGGACTGCGCGTTAGGGCACACAAGCCCTTCTTTTTATATCCCCCTTCCGATGCTGTTTTTCTTCACTCGCAAGAAAACTCCATCCGCCGTCACTCTTGTTCTCCTTCTCGCGTCTGCGACCTGTTTCTTCTCGGCTGCAAGTTCTCGGAGGTGCTTTCGAGGACGGTCTCGTCGGTGTGCGCGGACGACGACCGTGAACCGTCGTATCTTGGGAGCGGATCGCCAGTACCCAACGCACCGGTATTGTGGGGGAGAAATCCTCTCTAAGGACAGTCCATTTCATGGACGCTTCGGTGATATCTAACCTTATCTTTCGTGTATTTTGTTTGCCACAATTTATTTATTGCTTGCCCTTTTCTGGATCACGCCCATTTGATTGTTTCCGTCTGATTAATTTGTTCTGGTTTGCTTATTGTAATTGGATAATGGATTGGATTTGCACGTTATTAATATTAATAATATGTAATATTGATCTGTCAATCCATTGGAATCCGTTTGATTACTGTTTAATATATGCCTGATTTATCCTGTTAACAACAATCTTAGAGAGGATTTCCAGAACCGATTATAATTCTATGTCGGAAACAATGTTTAAATCGAGGGTAGATGTGACGGGTATGCCTGAAAAATTCGGTGGACAGAACTTTAAGCGTTGGCAACAACGCATGAAGATCTGGTTAACCACCGTAGGGTTAATCTCGATGCTTGAAACCGACTGTCCCACGGTGGAGATGGAAAACCCCTCACCCGATAGTTAGAAGGCGCAATCTGCGTGGAAGGAACGCGACCGTGTATGTCATGGTTGCATCTTGTTGGCTCTGTCCAACACGTTGTTTGACGTATATTGTTCGTCCACGCAGACTGCGAATGGGCTATGTGAAGATCTGGATTGGAAGTATAATACCGATGACCTCGGTATTGAGAAATACTCCGTAGCTAAGTTTTTGAAGTTTTCCATGGCCGAGGGAAAGTCAGTTTCTGAACAGGCACACGAGTTTTTACTCCTGCTCCATGGTTTAGAAGATGCCGAAATGAAACTTCCAGAGAAGTTTCGGGTCATGTGCATCATAGAAAAATTCCCAAGTCGTGGGAAGACTTCGGTATGACCCTGAAACACAGAAAGGGGAAAATTTCTATGGATGACTTGATGGTGACAATTGCCATAGAGGAGGAACACAGGAAACAAAAACCTGTGCTTCCTGTTGATATTCAGGTAAGGTCAATTTCATGACCTCGAAGGGTAAGGATAAGAAGGGAAAGGGTCCTAATAACAACAAAATAAAACCAAAGGGCAAGATACAGAAAAGGTAAAGAATAAACCCTGCTGGCACTGTAATCAGGTATGCTATTGGAAGAAGGATTGTTCGTCATTGAAGGCTCAACCTAAGGCTACAGACGGGAGTCCACAAGTGAACATGATCACTATGGGACTCGGGGCTAGCGAGGAGTATGTCTCTGTAAAACCTGAACTATACCATATCCATGATCCAAATTAGTGGCTCATGGATACGGGAGCCAATGTAAATATATGTTCTGACAGAACGTTGTTTTCTTCTTATCAGACCTGCAGCAGTGGGACTGTGAAGATGGGGAACGACTCTGCGGCCAGGGTGCTAGGGTCGGGACAAGTCAACTTGAGGTTCTCCTCTGGACGTGTCTGGACGTTGCACAGGGTGTTGTATGTTCCTGACATCAAGAAGAATGTGTTATCTGGCTCTATCTTAGTTAGAAATGGTTCTGAATTAAACTTTAAATGTAATAAAGTTGTTATTCTGAGACATGGCATTTTCTATGGAAAATGCTATTTGGCTGATTTTGATTTGTTATTTAGAATTAGATGTGATTCAGTAAACATAAATGAAATGAATGTTTTGAATTCTGAATGTTCTAGTTCTGTGTCTCATGTTGTGAATAATCTAGAATCTTTTGATCTGTGGCATGGTAGATTGGGACATGTAAACTTAAATTCAATTAAAAGAATGATGAATTTAGAGTTGATCCCTAAACACACTGTTGATAAAACTAAAAAATGTGAAATATGTGTGTAAGCTAAGACACCTAGGAAGTCTTTTCAGTCTGTCTCTAGAAATAGTGAGATTTTGGATCTAGTGCACGCGAATATCTGTTAGTTTAATGGTGTGTTGACCCGAGATAATAAAAAATACTTTATCACCTTTATAGATGATGGCAGTAGATACTGCTATGTATATCTAATGAAAACCAAGGATGAAGCCTTAGAGAAATTTCTTATCTTTAAGAATGAGGCTGAGACACAAACATGAAAAGTGCTTAAACGCCTTAGGTCAGATAGAGGAGGTGAATATACCTCTAACTTATTTGATGAACAATGCAAATCTTTTGGCATAGTTCATGAAGTTACGACCCTATATTCACCGCAATCAAATGGGATAGCAGAACGGAAAAATAGAACCTTAACTGATATGATCAATGCTCTCCTACAAAGTTCTGGACTTCCAACCTATATGTGGGGAGAAGCCTTGAATACGACTTGCCATATTCTGAATAGGGTGCCTCCAAGACATATGGAAAAGTGTCCCTTTGAACTTTGGAGAAATAGGAAACCGAGTTTAAGATATCTCAAAGTGTGGGGCTATCTCGCTAAGGTCTTAGTCCCAGAACACAAGAGAAAGAAACTTGGTCTTAAAACTGTTGATGCGGTCTTCTTAGGTTACCTAGAAAATAACTATGCATATAGGTTCTTGGTAATTCGGTCCGAGATACCAGGCATAGAAGTCAACACCATTGTTGAACTCCGTGATGCTACCTTCTTTGAGGATGTCTTCCCATTGAAGACTGGGATTCCTCAGAATCTGACCATTGTGGACGCCTCTACATCAGGATCTATTCCAGATCAAGTGGAAAGGATAACGAATGTGGGGGTTGAGACTCAACCTGAACCCAATGATCTTTCTGAAGAGATTGAGCCAAGGAGGAGTAAAAGACCTCGGATAGCCAAGGATCTGGGTAGCGACTTCGTTGTCTACCAGATCGAGGGTGATCCACCAAGTTACAAGGAAGCCATGGCTTCATCTGAAGCAAAACAATGGAAGAAAGCCATCAAATCTGAGATGGATTCCATTATGGCAAATGGGACTTGGGAGTTGGTTGATTTACCCAAAGGATGCTCTACCATTGGGTGCTGAGTGGGTGTTTAAGAGAAAGCTTAGACCTGACGGATCAATTGAAAAGTACAAAGCAAGATTAGTTGCCAAGGGCTTTAGGCAAAATGAAGGTATCGATTACTTTGATACCTATTCCCATGTTACTAGGATGACTACAATCCGGATGCTCATAGCATTGGCATCTGTATATGATCTCTCTATCCACCAGATGGATGTGAAGACCGCCTTCTTGCATGGCGATCTTGAGGAAGAGATCTATATGGATCAACCTGATGGACTTGTGACTCCTGGGAATGAGGGAAAGGTTTGCAAGCTTGTCAAATCCCTTTACGGATTGAAACAAGCACCAAAGCAGTGGCATGAAAAATTTGATAAGACTATTTTGTCATGTGGCTTTAAGGTTCATGAATCCGACAAGTGTGTCTATTCCAAAGTGAAAGGTGATGAGTGTATTGTCTTGTGCCTATATGTTGATGACATATTGTTGTTTGGATCACATATGAGGAGTATTAACGAGACTAAGGATTTCTTGAGTAGCAAGTTTGAGATGAAGGACATGGGTGTTGCTGATGTGATCTTGGGTCTCAAACTGACAAGGTCAGTTGATGGGATTGTAATTTCTCAATCTCACTATATTGAGAAGGTACTTGAGAAATTTGGATATCAAGATTGCAAAGCTGTAAGCACTCCTTTTGATTCATCCAAAACGATGTTTAAGAATAAAAGTGGAGTACCTGTAGCCCAGCTAAGGTATTCACAAGTGATAGGAAGTTTAATGTATCTTGCAAATTGCACGAGACCTGATATTTCATTCTCGGTTGCAAAGCTGAGTAGATACACTAGCTGTCTTGACCGTACTCACTAGGAGGCTTTGGATCGGGTACTGAAGTACTTGAAGGGAACTATTTCCCTTAGTTTGCATTATGGTAGACATCCATCTGTACTAGAAGGATACAGTGATGCAAGCTGGATAGGGAAAATAGAGGAGTCTGGGAGTAATGGTGTTACAGGGTATGTATAGGGATGTCAGCGGGTCGGATTTGGGGCGGGTATCATTATTCCCAAACCCATACCCGTTTATAAAATCGCTACCCAAACCCGCCCATTTATTAAATGGGTAGTTCATAGCGGGTACCCATCTACCCAACGGGTACCCACATACCCAACGGGTACCCATGTATCTAGTAAATGCCATAATAAAGACTCATGTCAAGATAGACAAAATAAGCCGTATACAATGACCAACAATATTTAAACTACTAAGACATAAAAATCCATCAATATAATTTATAATGCATAATAATATTAAATGTGAGATGGGAGAAAATTAATTATCTTATCAATTTTTGATAATTTCTTGATTAATAAATTGATAATATACTTGTTAATTAAACTTATGTGATTAATCAATTCTTATATTACATGATTTCTCTAATCAAGCCAAAAAGATATAAACAACTCCTCACATGTTAAAAATAACATCTGCCATGAACAAACTTTATTAAGTAATCATGTAGGATACTGAAGAAAAGAACTTGGCATTACAAGAGTAAATTGCAACTAGTCGAAAATGTTACAATTGTCGTTTGAAAGAAACGTCACAATCTTGTGAACAATTATGATAGATGAGTATATGACTCTCATGTTGTCCGACATTTTTGTGTCTCTTGCCTGCCTGTAAAGGGAAATTACAAAATAAAATACAATATGATTAGATCAAGTAAGTCAAGATAAAAAAAACAAACTTTATAATATTTAAATAACATTACCTTATAATCATAAGAAAATGCTCCAAGAAAACTCTTCACCTAACTTTGAGAATTAATATCCACCTAAAAAGTAGAAAAGTGATCACATCATTATGCCCATATTTGTCGACAAGTATATCACATGTTTCATTATAAAAATTACCTCCATAATGTCATCCACATCATTATTAATAAGTTGACAAAGGTCAATAGTCTTCGATGAACCTATAATCACTCAAGTAGGTTATATATTTTCTTAAATAGAAAATCTTAAATCATTTAAAAATACTTAGAGATTGAAATTTCTCACCTAGTTTGTTGCCCCATAACCAACTTTGTGTGCACATCAAAGCCTCTAAAGTTGAAGGCTTTAGCCTGCTTCTATGAGTGCTTAAAACTCTTCCACTTGTACTAAAAGCAGACTCAGAAGCGACCGTAGATACAGGAATTGCAAGAAAATCTCTAGCAATGGATTGTAAAATTGGAAACTTAATACCATTGGTCTTCCACCATACTAACAAATCAAAGGTACGAGATCTTGGTAAAATTCCATCCTCCAGATAATGATCCAATTCTGACCTCACATTTATAATGGTTGTTTCACTGCTAACAAACTTGTCAAAATTAGAGAGCGGATCTAAGTCATTTTCAAGATCGAAAGATTCATTACTTTGTGATAGCACATCCACATTGTCATTCTTCCTTGATCCTTTATAATATTGGTATCCTAAAACCAAATCATAACACATCTTACGAATCCTTGACAATTCATTAGAAGATTTGGTCCCATAAATTAAAGGAAAATACCATTCCAATAGTTTCATCTTGTATCGAGGGTCAAGTACAACTCCTAATGCCATAACACCGCAAACATTTCTCCAATATTTATTAAATTTCTCCATCATCCGAGGAGCCATTTTTCTAATCTCGTCTCTTGGATCGATGAGCCATTGTTGTAATGCAACCTTTATCTCGCAAATTTTTGGAAATAAAATATTAGTGGTGGGATATTTTGTTCCAGAAAATAACTCTGTCACATTATAAAAGATCTTCAATTTGCTGCATACTACCTTTGCCATCTCCCATTCATCTTCGCTAGGTAAACACTTGTACATAGATTCACGTTGTTTTAATCTATGAAATACATCTTTATATGCAATTGCAGTTTGAAGCATCAGAAATGTGGAATTCCATCTAGTTTTACAATCCAACGATAACTTTTTAGTGCAAGCAGTTTGTAATTGCTTCAATCCTTCCTCAAACTTCTCCTCCCTTTTTGGTGTAGCTGTCCAAAATACAACACTATCTCTGATTTTCTCTATTTCATCTGTAATAGTTTCTAAACCATCCTTTACAATCAAGTTAAGGATATGCGCACAACATCTCATATGGAATAATTCACCACATAATATAAGAGAACTTGAGGAAATTTTTTCCAATAGAATGTTGACTAATGCGTCGTTTGTTGAACAATTATCAAGTGTAATGCAAGATAGATTTCTGTCAATATTAAAGTCCAATAAAGATTCTATTAAGACATTTGATAATGCTTCAGAAGTATGCGGACATGGAACATAAGCAAATCTACAACAAAACATTATAAAAATTAATCACCATCTAAAATAGACATGAGTAGAAAGAGTTTAAGCAATTAAATAATAAGTAATTACCTCAAAATTTTATTCTGTAGTGTCCAAGAGTCATCAATAAAGTGACAAGTAATAACCATATATCCACGCTTTTGGTTACTTGATGTCCACATATCCGAAGTAATTGCAATTCGACTTTTATTATTCTGAATGAAATGCATCACATTATTCTTTTCCTCTGCATATATCTTGAGTATATCACTAGCGATTGTATTTCGAGAGATAAGCTTGAAAAGTGGTTGAAGACCCGCAATATATTTTTTAAATCCCACATGTTCGACAATATTCAAGGGATATTCGTGCATGATGATCATTTCCGCAAGATCTTTTCTTGACTTCTCTTGATCAAAATAATAGTTGTTGATAAGACTGTTTGGCTTCTTTTGATCTGCAACAAGAAGTTGTTGTCTAATATCCTTGTTTTTTCTTTTAGGACAACTAACAAGATGATTGTGTAAATGTTTGGTCCCATTTTTTGATCCAGCCCCTAATCGTGTCTTACAGTAGTTGCATACAGCCTTTTCAACCCCATTCATCTCTATCATAGCAAAATGATTCCATACTTTAGATGTACGTTTCCTTTTCCTTGGTGTAATTGTTGACGATTCAATATGATTTGAACAAAGAGGTGTCTCATTTATCTCTTGTAATGGTGATCCACTATCATTTTCAGGTTGCATAGGCATCTCCATATCGATCAAGACAACAATCTACACAATAAAATAGAAATATTTGCAATGCATTTAAACATTCAAGTGCATAACCACATACAAAGATTATAATATTTGTAAACAAATATAATAAAAATTTTAAATTTCAAAAAATTCCAATCCTAAATGAATCTATGTATCTATTATCTATTGAAATTTTATTTAACAAGCTAAGATCAATGGGATGCTTACATTAGATTCAGAAGGCCGTTGGATGCATGAAAGTTTAGATCGGGATGAGATCGTAAATATATCACCCCAAAACGTTAATTCCCAGCACTCCTCGGACGTAGAGCCGCTTAAAACCTAAAATATATCACAACATTTTCAAACTTCCACAAACAATAGTACAAGCACCACCGACAATTAAGATCGCATTCAACTCGTTATAATCCCAACGTACTCTCAAAAGCGCAAACATTGCCAGATACAAAAGAACAATTGTGCATTAAAATGTAGAGGTGAAATCAAAATCTAAGATAAAAAAGAAGAAATAGCTAAAACAACAAACGTTTACGAGGGAAAAAATAAAAAATTTATGAAATTAAATGAAGAGGCGTGGAACCAAACATCAATATCTTCTTAAACCTTACCTCGGTCGCGGTGCTCGCACGACAAAACCTCAAAACGGAGCCCAAACAGTAGCAAACCACCACTGGAAAGTGATGGAAACTAAGATCGCACCAATCTCGCTATAATCCCACCGCGGACAGCTTCAGCCTCCCGATAGCCCTCTAGGAATCTAAACAGCAGAAACATCGCAAGACTGCATTCGCCAACAGATCACTAGAGACGTGTTTCATCGATTCCAGACTTCCAGTAATGAGAACATCAATAGAAACAGAACTGTTGACATCCTTAATAGTGGGGCGCCCGTTGCAATTGCCAATTGCAATTTGTCATTGATGTGATTCACGTGAATCATGGACATTAAGCACAATCCTTTCTAATTTTATATTCAAAATTACATTACATTATTGCTATTTTTATATTCTATTTATTACAATTAAGAAACGTGATCAGTGATCACCAATGTTTCCTTTTTATATTCTCGTAATATGATTCTTATTTTATTATGTTATCTAATACAATTATCATTTCTTTATCCATATATGTACATGTATATGTATATGTATATGTATATGTATACGCATATGTATATGTATATGTATATGTGTGCGTGTGTGTGTATATATCGGGTTTGGGGCGGGTTCGGGTTCGGATACCCACGAGGAAATCCCAAACCCAAACCCATACCCGCATGGGTACCAAAGTAAAAACCCAAACCCATCCAATAATAATTAGGACGGGTTTCGGATTGTTAAATGGGGCGGATTCGGGTCGGGTACCCAATGGGTAGACCCAGATTGACATCCCTAGGTATGTATTTACCCTTGGAGGCGGTGCAGTCTCCTGGAGGTCTGTGAAGCAGACCATTCTAGCTCGATCCACCTTTGAGACCGAGCTGTGTGCTTTGGACACCACTGGAATTGAGGCTGAATGGCTAAGGGAACTTCTGTCTGAAATTCCCATGGTAGGTCAGCCTGTTCCTGCGATCTCGGTACATTGTGATAATATGACCACAATTGCCAAGATCAAGAGTTCAAAGTTCAATCAGAAAACAAGGAGACACATACAAATCAGACTTAAGACGTTAAGGGATTTGGTGTCTCGAGGAGTGTTGGTTGTAGATTTTGTTGGATCCAAAGACAACACGGTAGATCCGTTGACTAAGGGACTTGATAGATCTTTAGTCCTAAGGTCTAGGCTTGGGATGGGACTGAGACCTATTGGGAGTTCCTCTACAGTAGCAACCCAACCTATCTGAGTGGAGATCCCACAAAGTAGGTTCAATGTGGTAATAACAAGCTGTTTGGAGAACTGGTTGGAACTCTAATTTTAATGCGTAAGCATGAGTGTCTTATCCCTGGAAGCTTGAGTGCATTTAAGCTGCAAGTTTAGGAAGAGCGTAGGCTCTGAATGGGTTCAAGCCTTTGGGCAGGATGTTAGCAGTGCATCCTTAGAGAACGCCACCTATGTGAGTGTTACTGTGGGCCGCAGTTAAAGGAAGAGTGTCTTTCCTGAACACACTCATGAAACATGATAAGGGTGCATGGCCTTTAAGAGCACCAACCCTGAAGATTGCACCAAGAACAACGCTTTGTTGTTTCTACCATATACTTTAACACCAAGGTCTGAAGTTCAAGACGTAGTTCACTTCGTTCCTGTTAAAGTGAAAGTAGTAAACTCAGGTAGAGGTTCAAACCGGAAGGTACCTTTACTGAAAGCAAAGTGTGGGCAGCCGAAAGAAGTCTCTTAAATCCTTTTGAATCTCTTTTTCAAATTGATGAATTCGTGGGGGATTGTTGTATTAAAATTGTATTTAGGTTTTAATTGGAAAACCTATTAATTACAATTGACATTAATTTGGTTTCAATTGGGAAACCAAATTGTTTGGAGGGAAAGTTGGGAATTCCCAAATTTGAAACATGGTTGAGTTTGGATGAAAGTTTAGTACCATACCTTAGAGATCTAAACTTTCGATGGACTTATATATGGGTCCACACCCCAAGCTCTTGTAGCAATAGTAGAGAGGAGGAATGGAGGACCACACACGCGCGCGCGCGCTCCGTTCCGTCTCCGGCTCGGGCTCGGGCTCGGGCTCGGGCTCGGGAGAGTCAATTTGGATCTCGGATCTCGATACCTTTGCTGCGGGTTTCATTTGACTGATCGATTAAATTAATCAGGCAAATTAATTTAATCGCGATCATATTGGGAATCGGACTTGATCAAAACGGCTCGACTTAGCCGCAGTTTTGGAATCCGAAAGGACACGACCGTTGAGGGGCATTTTCGGAAACCGAAGGGACTGCGCGCTAGGGCACGTAAGCCCTTCTTTTTATATCCCCCATTCGACGCCGTTTTTCTTCACTCGCAAGAAAACTCCACCCGCCGTCACTCTTGTTCTCCTTCTCGCGTCTGCGACCTATTTCTTCTCGGCTGCAAGTTCTCGGAGGTGCTTTCGAGGACGGTCTCGTCGGTGTGCGCGGACGACGACCGTGAACCGTCGTATCCTGGGAGCGGATCGCCAGTACCTAACGCACCGGTATTGTGGGGGCGAAATCCTCTCTAAGGACAGTCCATTTCATGGACGCTTCGGTGATATCTAACCTTATCTTTCGTATATTTTGTTTGCCGCAATTTATTTATTGCTTGCCCTTTTCTGGATCACACCCATTTGATTGTTTCCGTCTGATTAATTGATTCTGGTTTGCTTATTGTAATCGGATAATGGATTGGATTTGCACGTTATTAATATTAATAATCTGTAATATTGATCTGTCAATCCATTGGAATCCGTTCGATTACTGTTTAATATATACCTGGTTTATCCTGTTAACAACACAATGTAGGTACTCCTTCAGCTGTTTCTGGTGGATTTTCTCATCATTCGAAAGATGTAGTTCTGTTGGTACGATTTGGGTGCCAGTTGCTCCTTTCTCAGTTTCGTTAAAAAAGTGATCTTTTTATCTCGGTAAAATACACACATGTCCCCGTTTTCTCAAGCTTGTCGGAAAAGGTTGTGATGAATGGGTCCATACCCACACGATGAAGGGTTCTCCCTTCTGTGCGGGAAGGGGTGTTGCCCATCGCCCTCGTTGTGAGATTATTGGAAGAGTCCTTAGGCATCTCCAGGGAGGAATGTAGGCCACATAAAAGATATAGATACAAGAAGTGGAGGGAAAATGAAGCTATTTCTAGGATTTATATCAGAAAAGGCCCTCCTATAGGTCATATCGTGGCCATAGGAGATTTGTTACAAGAGACTATATAGAATGCTTGCAGTGATTCGAAGATGCAATAATGCAATTTCAGATGAATGTGGCACGGGTAGCAGGTGTGGTTCCTACCATGGGAAACACCAAAGTTTCCCAATGAAAGTTATCTTGTGGAATGTTGGGGGGTTTGGGGGACTTGGAGAAGTGTGGGTTCATATGCTTACCATTGAGTCAGTGATACGGTGATGTGGTCTTGTTACATGAGACAAAATTACATGGCTGGTCTGACTTGCTATGACGGTCAGTAGGTGTACCTGTGTTATCTGAGTTCAAGAGCAGTTGATACAATCGGCAGTGCAGGAGGAAAGATGATTTCTTAGAAGGATGAGATTTACTCACTCTTCTCAGAGTTTGTCAGAAGATTTGTGCAAACGTTGTAATGCAACCACAACAATCTTACCCCCTCTCGCTGTATATTGTGTTTATGGTCCCACAGACCCATCTCTAAGACCTTTTATATGGATCGGCTCCTTGAAAACCCAGAGAAAGGTTCTCGGCTATGGCTTGGCTTGTAGGGGGTGATAATAATGTGGCTCTCCTTTTCGTAAATCACTCTCATCTCCATGGGTGACATGGCCTGGATTCTAACGACTTTGCGAAGCTAATAGGAGAACGGTTGTTGGAGACTGTTGATGTAACGGATGTCCAGTATACCTGGCGAAACTCAGGGTCTAAATCCATATTGGATCATTTTCTAGGATCTGTCGAGCTTCTTGAGACTATCCTAATGACGAGCACCACGTCGCGTCGGGTCACGAGATCCTGACCACGCTCCGTTGGCTTGGGATTTGGGAGAGGAGATCATGCCACATTCCTTTTTAGATTTGAAAGATCATAGCTCTTAAAGGATGGTTTCAGAAACCTGGTAGCAGTGGGCTTTATGTGAGTTCACGGGCTCGACGACAACTCGGGTTGGTCCATAAGTTGGTAGCACTTTGTGGATGACTTTGCATTTCTAAAAAAGAGATAAAGGAGCTACGGAAGAACCATTGTCACTGTAGAAATTGAAATATGGAGATTGGAGATGGTCGAAGATGACAAAGATCTCTCTACATGGAAATTGAAGGTGAGGTCATACGTTGAAGGTTATCTTAGAAGAGGATAAGAAGCAGGTGACAAAGTGAAAGCATAGATCCAAACAAAGATCGATCAAGGAAGGAGGTGCAAATACTAATTTTTTATGCAGTTCCCAGTGGTGGGTGTAGACATAACCTGTTACACGTCATTGTTATTGTGGATGACATATGTGAAGGGTGAACGTGAAATAAAGAGAGCAATGGCTAGTTACTTCCATATAATATCTCGCAGGGAGGACAACCGACCTTGGAGATGGGCAAGCGGCAATGCTCCTTGCATCTTTGACGCACATAGATCTCATCTCACGATGTGCTTTGAGCACGAGGAGGTGGAAGCAACTGTGTGGAATCTTAATGCCGATCATGATCTTTGGCAGGATGGCTTCCTGATCTTTTTTTACCTTGAGTACTGGGATGTGGTGGGGAACAATGTCATGATGACAAAGTTGGAGTTTGCGCATGCAATGCTGATTTTAATGGTATCAACAGAGCGCTTATTTTTCTACTTCCAAAAAGGAGGTATGGAAACATGTTAAAGACTTTTTTTAGATTGGAACTTCCCTTAGCCTTCCTGTAATTTCTACGTTCATATATCGAAAATCAATGCTGAATGGAACAATTGGTGCATTCACATACGTGCATGCAAAAATTGAAATTAGAATTCACCAACTGATATCAACTCTTCTCGAAAGTTAGCTTCCTATGTTAATAGTCAAACGGAAAAAAAAACAAGAATTCCATTAAGTAATATGAAAGGTGCAAGATCCAACATGTCACCAAAAGGAGAAACATGCTTAACTAGATCTTAACGATGATTACATGAATCACTAAACCTTAACAAGAATAGGAAATATCTTGGTTATGCGATGCAGCGGGATGCTGTCTGCCAGTGTTCACGAAAACGGTCCATGCGGTTGCATATGCATGCACAACCTCTTCAGGGCACCACATACATGGAGCCCCCCTATGCGATATTTGCGCATATGTAAGCCGTATATGCGGGTTGTGCGGCCGCATATAAGAACTGTGTGCCCGCTTGGAGAGATGGCTTTCATAAATGGGTAATCGGATCCGGATTTTAAGCGGATATGATTGGGTTAGGGGATTCTGATAGGGTTAGGCGAGACCCCCAATTCACTTACAGAACCCCTCGATAGGGTTTAACGAAGCCCTCGAGCCCTTGATTCTTGTCTCAACCGCCTTCTCCAACCTCGCCTCCTCCAATCTCCACCTCCACCAGCACCCCAAAGCACCTTCACCTTTGCCTTCAACCGCTCGAAGCTCCTCCGCCTCCGCCCCAACCATGCAAAGCGCCTCCGCCTCTTGAGCCAACTTAGGTCTGTTTTTTGATGTTTTAGATCCCCGTTTTTGATGTTTGATTTTTTTGAGCCATTCAATTGTATGTTATTGTGCCGTTAATTTGATGGTTTAGGGGTTTTGATGTTTTTTTGAGCCATCCAATTGGTCGCAAAGAACAAATAGTAAATATTGTTACAACTAAGTAAATATATTGTCTGGAACATGAAATCTATTGTAGTCTTTATACAACTAGTTTTTATACGTTTCTTATATTTACTACTCAGTAAATATATTGTAGTTCCTTGTTGTACAACTAAACTGTACATTAACAGACCTTATGACTCGATAAAATGTTAATTGTATATTTTTCTTCTAGATTTGCAAGGGGCCACTGAAAAGAACTCCTCAAAAATCAATGCCCACCAATTTGTCCAATTCCTTTTGCTTGTTTATTTGTCTTTCTTACCACTTGCTTTGCATTTTTCTCTTCTATGCTGTAGGTGTAGGCCTCTTTATAATGACACGAAGAAGGTTTTCAACCATGTTAATACGAAGACTCTAGTGGGAATACTGTACTGCTAAATTGTAAACAACTAATAATAAATACAGGATGATATGTTCTTGATGTTCGCAGTGTATTTGCATCCTTGAACCGCGTATGGAAGTAGATGGATAACGACGAGGACACTTAGTTAATTTGACCCCTTATTTCACAAGAAATTAAAGAATGTTATTGTGCAGTTACAGAAACCTATTTCCATGGTAATAAACTATAGTTATTAATTTTAGTTGGTAAACTTTTAATTTTCTTTATTTTTGAAATTTAGCATCGAATTTTAGTTCAACTATAATCACTTTTGTAGATATTTTTTTATTTTTAAATAGAAAATAGGAAACTACGTAGAACCGCATATACCTTGCATATGCCCCACGCATACTGCTTGATCGCTATTCAGTGACCTGCCCGAATGCATACTTATACCGCTTTCCAGAACCTTGCTATCTTCTTAGTTCTTCAACTCGAGATGATTGAATTCATTACGAGAAAGAGTAATTAATTGAGATCAACCAGTGCCCTTTTCCAGAATCCAATCATTGTTGACGACATGGTATTTAATGAACTTATCCAGTGAGACTCCTTCGATGTTTATAGCCTCTGCAAAAACATGCCTAGGAACTCTTTGATATGTCAAAGAGAACATGAATTGCATAAATTTTGAATTGCTTGCTCAAGACTAGGAACAACTTCAAGCAAGCTACGATTTTTGCAGCTTCGTCCTAGAACTGACGGAATCTTGCGATTTCGAGATAGTGTGAAAGAACAATAAGAGTCTTGATTTGTTCCTTCATTTGATGTTCGTTCACGTAGCTCTTGAGATCGTTGAGGATATTCGGGTTGTAAGGGTTGATGGTGACACGATCTTCCATGGTGTAGGATTGCTACTAGTGATTTTGATCTTTCCCCATTGCTAACGATTTGAAGATATTGAACAATGAGAAGCAAAAGGCGAATGAGGGGGCCATTTCCTTCAATAACAAAATCCCCGGACTTCCAATCAAACACTCTACTTAGGGTCGGGAACAATGTTGAAGACTTTCACCCCATTGCTATGTCAAATGTCATGTACCTTGTTATCGCAAAGGTCTTAGTTAACATGCCTAAATGACATACTAGATGAAACTGTCTCTCCCTTGCAATCCACCTTCATTTCAGGAAGATATATAGGGGACAACCTGGCAATGATTACTTAGATTATTTTTGATGGCAGAGGAGGACAACCAATCTACTATAGAAAGTATACTTCTCTAAAGCCTATGACAATGTTGACGGTTGGTTCATGTGGTCAGTCTTGTCTAGATAGGGCTTCCCATATGTCTGGATTTCATGGATGAAAAGATGCATCACTACCGCATGTTATTCTGTACATGTGAATGGGTAACTCGAGGGGGTTTTTGAAGGATATTGAGAATCCTCAAGCGCATCACGGAAGCGTGACGATCACATCTTATGCGATCGGGGCGACTAGTCGCACTAGTCGCAAGATGCAGCGGAATTTAAAAAATTTAAATCATATGATGAAACCACATGATCCTAAGAACATTTCTTGGATCGTTTCATCAAACCACAAAGTATTAGAAATACCTCTCGAAGCGTGGTTGCGATCACGAGATCTCTAAAGCAAGAGATCCTCCTGGCTCAAGTCCGATCCACGAAGACAGCACTTACGGGCGCGATGATGAGACGCGTGACTCCCGCAATCCTCGACGAAGATCCAAGCTTCGAATCCCCTGATTTCGTCCAACGAAATCCGTCATCTTCCTCTAGAGCAAGCAACCTAAAGAAGATGGAGATCCTCGAGTAGTCGAAGACGAAGGCGAGAAGGTCTCTCTCAACGCATAAGATGGACGACCACCTTAGAGAGAGAGAGAGGACGGCGAGAATGAGAAGAAAGAGAGAGAGTAGGCGTGTACTCTTGATGTACTCCAAAGGGCTAGGGTTGCCCTTCTTATATGTTAGTTTGGGATCCAATGGATCTCAATCCATGGCATATATAGATCCAATGGCTAGATTGATCTATGTATCAATCAACGACCATGATGATTGTTGGTTAAAAACCAACAACATTAATTGATATCAAATCAAATATATGTTGCATTATCATCAACATAATTTAATTTAACAGAAATCAATAATTAAGAGATAACAAGATAACAAAAAGGAGGACAATTAATTATCCCCTAAAAATAGGGGGTGTCACCTATAGGTGACGCCACCTCTTTTTGGTGGTAATTGTTTCCTCTTTATTTTATGCTATTATTTCTTAATAAATCGCAATAACTATTATTGCAAAATTATCCATCAAAGTAATTCCAAATTAATTTGTGTATATTTCAATCATGCCATTGAAAAAATATGTGAATCATATTCACAACCCAAACTAATTTGTAAATTACATTTCCAATAATTATTAATGTGAATCCAATTCACATTAATAATTAACAAGTGTTATATCAAAGCTTCTCTCTCTCTAATATATCATAAATCATATTTATAATATATGCACAGATATTATGGATAGCACTATCCACGATCTGTATTTCCTTGATAATTAAATCTCATTTAATTATCTTGGATAATCATTCTCACAATATGAATCTTATTCATATTATACTTGATAATTAAATCTCATTTAATTATCAAGACCTCGTTGCTTGGATACAAAATTCATCACAGGAATTATTCCTGATCTCCTTCAAGAATAATGTGCTTTCTCCGCAGATACTTGGAGATAAGGACAGGGCGATTGTATTGTTCCACGTATAGTAACTTGGATATTGAGATCTCATCTCAAATCCAGATCTAATGGACCTCCCATAGATGCTTGATTAAATCAAGTCTGTATACTTAATCTTCTCATTGCATTTGAATCTCATTCAGATCAATGTCCAACACTTGGACTAAGATCAAGTTACTTCTCTGCTGAGAGGAGTCACTAAAATCCAGACCTGTTTCATCACTCCCTCGGACTGGAAGTGTCATAGTTATACAATCGTTTATGATCACATCACCCTCAGGTATTCCCAATATCTGCACATCCTGCATACTGGAAGACCTATGATCAACCTGAAGATGAAGATCAATTTTACACTGTCTTCTTCAGGGTTTGATGACCAAGTTTCTCAATCTTGGTCATTGGGAATCGGTATCGATCATATGCTTTCCCAAAGCATATATCATACCTTCAAATTCTTGTCATGCTTACAAAGCACGACGACCATGCATGGAATTTGATCAGTCCAATACCTTATGAGTGAGCTTATGTCTTTCGGTTCATAAGTGAACCTGTATGATCCCTTTGAGAGATCGTATTACTCATATGTCCTTATATGCACACCAGCTCGCTAGTGTATAGACCTTGGTTAGGTCATCAACCTAATGGTCTGCCAAATGTACATACTCAGACATATAGTAACACATCTGTCTCTGGTCAGAGGATGTGTGCCTATGATGTGACAGTATTCAACATAGGACTTAGGTTATCTCGATCTCGCTAAGTCAACCCTTTGACCTAACTAATCTGATACCTCGGAATCACTATTCCCATGCAGAGGACCTGCATCAAGAGGTCGGTCAGATATCAGCCTATGTGAGAAATGATTGCCATCTCCTACTAAGGATGGAGATCATCTCTTAATAATCATTTGACGGTGCTTGATGAGTCCTCTATCTAACTCATTAGATATTCATCCAAACACTAGTGTAGAGAGAGTTGATCGTCTTTTATGTTATTTATTATTTCAGTTTCTTTATGTACCTCTCATGTAATTTACCCAAGGGCTCTCTCCCTATATAAGAGACCCGAGGGCTCTATGGAATGATTATCTCAGTACTCTTTTACCCTAACATGGTATCAGAGCCCTAACCCTAATCTAGGGTTTTTTCTCCACCGCCGCCCCCCCTCCCGCCGACTCTCTCCCACCGCCGCCTCCCCCAGGGCGCCGCCCAGGGCTCCGCCGCCGCTCCCAGGTTTCCGCCCAGCCCCCAGGGCGCCGCCGACCAGTCCCGGGACCCTCTCCTCGTCCTGCACACGCGCCGCCGGAGCCCCCCACCTTCTGCCCCGGCTCCCTCCAGCCGCCGCCGGGGGCTGTCTACACCGCCCAGCCCTCGCCCAGCCTCCGACCAGTCCCCGCCCAGCCACCATCTTCCTTGGTAGAGGCTTCCGGAGCCTCTACTTGTCGCCGGGTGCCGCTCCTTCACTCGGTCTCGGATAGATGATGGATTCAAGTGCATAACGTCTACATATGCACTTGAATCCTTAAAGTCTTGGTAGACAACCTCTTCTTGGTCTATCAATAGTCGTTCTTCTCCGACATTATGTCCGAACAAAAGCTCGATATGACCGCCATAGGTGCGTTCAAAGGTTCAGCACCGATCGTCAAAATGGACGGGACAAACTACGAACTGTGGGCGATGCAGTTCCTCAGTCTCATGAAGTCGTGTGGTAAGAAGCATGTTCTTACCGAGGATGAACCGCCGGAGAAGACAGGAGTCTATGCCTCATGGGAGGCTGATGATGCGTACGCCAAGGTTTGGCTCTCAGGTACGCTCACGACAGAGATAGCGAATGATGTTCTTCACCAGCCCACCGCCAAGGCGATGTGGGATATTTTGGCCATGACGTACTCTCAGGTCCGCAACGAGACGGAGATGCTCCAGCTGCAGCATGATATATTTACCACGACGCAGAATGGGAGGCCTCTTCATTCGCTATACACGTCGCTTCGTGGTATGTTCGAGAAGCTCTATAGCACCATTCCGCTCACAGCCACGCCGGAACAACAGAAGACGTTCCGCAATGCCACTATGGTTGGCGTTTTACTCGCTGCCCTAGACCCGGAGTACGAGGCCGCACGCTCTCAGATCCTAGCAGATGCCACTATCCCGCCGATGGAAGAGGTATACAGGAGGCTCAGTCGTGTACCGGTTCCATCTACTACAGCGACTGCACCTCCGTCTGCAATGGCAGTTTCCAGGGGACGTGGTGGTTCGTCCTCGTTTCGTGGCAGAGGAAGTGGTGGACGTGGACGCGGTGGTCGCATACGTTCCACGTGTTCATTCTGCCGCCGTACTGGTCATTCGGAGGATACTTGCTATTCCAAGCACGGCTTCCCTCCTTCTGCACGTGTCGCGGATCATGTTCAGGGTCCTTCAGCTCCTGCTACAGATCACAGGTTCGAAGAGTTGGTGGCACGACTTTGTGATATCATGCCACAATCGTCGCCAGAGGGTGCTGAAGTTTCTGATGTTGCAGCCTCGGCGTCCGCTAGTACATCCGCCTCTGCCAGTGCCTCAGGTAGTCCTTCAGTCTCACCTCATTGTCATGATCTCACAGGATGGATTGTCGACTCTGGAGCTACCCATCATCTATGCCGTGAGAAAGATATTCTGCAGTCCTACAGAGCTGTACAGCCTGGTCGCTCTGTACTCATAGCTGATGGCACTCATTCTCCTATCATCGGTCAGGGGGAGACGGCTTTGCTACCCTCTATGCACTTTCAGAATGTCCTACATGCTCCAGAATTCTCTATGAACCTCTTATCCATTAGTCAGATTACACGTGATTTGCACTGTCGTGCTATTTTTGATCCATCGTCTGTTATTTTTCAGGACATACTGATGGGCAGGGTGATTGGCTGTGGTTCTGAGCACAATGGCCTCTATCGTCTAGTCCGTAACTCCTACGCTGGTGTCTCACTGCATTCCCAAGGCGCCGTATCTCCGTACACCTGGCATCTTCGGTTCGATCATCTGCCCCTGCAGAAGATGCGTCACCTACTGCCTCAGATCTCTCCGAGTTCCTCCTTTCGTTGTGAAGTATGTCAGTTAGGGAAGCACCATCGATCTAGCTTCCCAGGTCGTCAGAGTCGGAGCAGTCGCTCCTCGTTTGAATTACTTCATGTAGACATTTGGGGTCCAAGTCGTGTCCCAGATCATCAGGGGCACAGGTTCTATTTAGTAGTGGTTGATGATTTCTCTAGAGTGTCCTGGACGTTTCTTCTTAAAAATAAATCTGAAGCAGGAAGTGTTATCCAAAATCTTATTAATGAAATCCAGAATGTTTTCTCTTCTACTGTTAAGTATGTGCGAACTGATAATGCATTGGAGTTCTGCACTCGCTCTCTTGCTACCTTTCTTTCTTCAAAAGGCATTGTTCATCAAACCACATGTGCTTACACCTCACAACAAAATGGGGTTGCGGAACGAAAGCATCGACATTTTCTTGATATTGCTCGCACATTACTCATTCAAAGTTGTGCTCCATTGTCTTTTTGGGGAGATGCTATACTTACAGCATGTTATCTAGTCAACCGCATGCCTACAACTGTTCTTGGGGAAAAGTCCCAAATCTCTGTTCTTTTTCCAGACAGAGATTTGTTTGCACTTACACCTCGGGTCTTCGGCACTGTTGCGTTTGTCCACCGCTTATCTCCAGGACTTGATAAGCTTTCTCCTAGGGCTATCAAGTGTGTTTTTGTGGGTTACTCCAGGACACAGAAAGGATACTGTTGCTATGATCCTGTCCATGACAAGTACTATGTGAGTGCAGATGTTACTTTTTTCGAACCTATCATGTATTTCTCACCTGCGGGTGACAGATTGGCCTCCTCCACTTCTCCAGATTCCAATGTCTTTGTTCCACCACCGCCAAGCCTGAGTCAATCGTCTACTCGACCAACACCACCACCACCACCACCACCTCCTCCAGTTGTCCCTTTCACTAAGTTCTATACGAGGCGGACAGGCCCTGCTCAAACTACAAGTCAACCATCCAACACGCCTCAGGTTTGTTCTGAAATTAACACTAACGATGGCTTAGATAATGCACCTGTGTAGGAACCTTTACTACAGGAGGAGGAGCAACCGGTCAGCACAGTCTTGGATGATTTGGACCGGCCCATTGCTCATAGGAAGCAGCGCAGACAGTGTGCCACATATCCCCTTGCCTCTCAAGTCTCCTTTCATCGACTCACTGGGGATTTCCAGAAGTTTGCAGCTGCTGTCTCGTCAGTTGAGATTCCGCGGACATATCAGGATGCCTTGAAGATTGACTGCTGGCGTCTTGCAATGGAAGAGGAAATGCGTGCTTTGCAATCTAGGGGAACTTGGTCTCTTGTCCCCATTCCTTCAGGTGCCTCAGTAGTAAGTTGCAAGTGGGTTTTTACAGTGAAATATCATGCGGATGACCGTCTAGACAGATACAAGGCCAGGCTCGTTGCACGAGGATTTACTCAGACATATGGTGTAGATTATTTGGATACCTTCTCACCGGTGGCGAGACACTCTACCCTTCGCATCCTTCTTTCGGTTGCAGTGGTACGTGACTGGACCATATTCCAGCTTGATGTTAAGAATGCTTTCTTGTATGGTGATCTACAGGAGGAAGTCTACATGCAGCAGCCACCCGGGTTTGCTGCTGAGGGGGAGACTCAGAAGGTGTGCAGACTTCATAAGGCTATCTATGGCCTTAAACAGAGTCCTCGAGCATGGTTCCAGAAGCTCTCCCAGCTTATTGAACGACAGGGGTTCAAAAGATCAAATGCGGACCACTCACTGTTCGTCCGGAAGACCCCTAGAGGTACCATTGTTGTTATGGTATATGTTGATGATATATTGGTTACTGGAGATGATGCACAGGGGGTTGAGATAACCAAGTCTATGTTGGGCAGCCAGTTCATTACAAAGGATCTAGGCACAGTACGATATTTTCTGGGGATAGAATTTGCAAGAAATGCACAAGGAATGGTGATGACTCAAAGAAAATATGTCACAGATTTGCTAGTTGAAACATGAATGACTGGATGCAGACCTTTAAGTACACCTATGGACCCGAGTATGAAGCTGTACGATGATGATACCGAGGAGGTGGACAAGAGAAGGTACAGAGAAATGGTGGGTAAGCTCTTATACATCACTATAACTCGACCGGATATTGCCCTTGCAGTAAACCGGGTGAGTCAATTCATGGAGCAGCCGAGGCAAGTACATATGGATGCCTTGTACATGATATTGAGATATCTGAAATCTTCCCCAGGCACAGGGTTGCTATTCAAGAAAGGTACAGATCTGTCTATTTCAGCCTGTGCAGATGCAGATTATGCAGGATGTCCAAGGGATCGTAAGTCTACTTCTGGATTTGCTATCTTCATAGGAAGCTCTTTAGTCTCTTGGAAAAGCAAGAAGCAGACTGTTGTGGCGAGATCCAGTGCCGAATCCGAGTACAGAGCCATGGCACAGGCAAACACAGAAATGATGTGGGTTAAAGCAGTCTTAGAAGATCTGAATGTTGATGTTCCCTTGCCTATGAACCTTCAATGTGATAATCAGGCAGCATTATTTATTGCCAACAATCCAGCCTTCCATGAGAGAACCAAACACATAGAGGTGGATTGTCATTACACTAGGGACATGATCCAGAAGGTCTTCATCTCCACGTCTCACGTCAGTTCAGAGGACCAGACAGCGGACATATTCACTAAGCCATTGCTCAGAGGACCTTTCCAGAGATGTTCTTCCAAGCTGAGCATGATAGATATCTATGCTCCATCTTGAGGGGGAGTGTAGAGAGAGTTGATCGTCTTTTATGTTATTTATTATTTCAGTTTCTTTATGTACCTCTCATGTAATTTACCCAAGGGCTCTCTCCCTATATAAGAGACCCGAGGGCTCTATGGAATGATTATCTCAGTACTCTTTTACCCTAACAACTAGCCTCTATGATTCATTTAATGAATCAACAGCTATATGATTATCAAGACGGCCATGGTACATAACCTTAATTGTACGGAGGGACCTTATAGTGCATTCATTCATTTAATTTCAGAAAGGGAGTGAAACATCAATAACTTTTATTGATAAACATATTTATTACAATAACATTTATTGTAAGAATGGTTCACCTCGGGCTCACATGGCTAACAATCTCCCACTAGCCCTCAGAACCATTCAGGAACAGTCCTTAAACCCATGCTCATTATATGCTGGTCGAAAACATTCTGCGTCAGAGGTTTGGTAAGAGGATCAGCTACGTTGTCGGCAGAGGCTACCTTGGTGATGATGATATCACCACGCTTTTGAAACACCCGAATGATGTGGTATTTCCTTTCCACGTGCTTCCTCTTTTGATACCACCTGGGTTCCTTTGTCTGGGCAATGACTCTCGTGTTATTGCAGAGTAACGGGATGGGAGTATCAGAGGAAACTATGCCAAGCTCCAAGATGAACTTGCGCAACCACACCGCCTCCTTTGCAGCATCCGATGCGGCAATGTATTCGGCTTCTGTTGTTGAATCCGCCGTAGTGTCCTGCTTTTTGCTTCTCCAGCTTACATCACCACCGTTCAACAGGAATACAAACCCTGATGCCGACTTTCGATCATCAATATCCGACTGGAAGTCTGAATATGTATATCCCAAGACTTGGAGATCACCATCTCCATGGACCAAGATGTAATCTTGTGTCCGTCTTAGATATTTAAATATGTTCTTTACTGCATTCCAGTGTTGCTCTCCATAGCAGGATTGGTAGCGACTTACCACTCTCATTGTATGGCAGATGTCTGGCCTAGTATATATCATGGCATACATTAAGCTTTCTACAACTGATGCATAGGGGCATCCCGCCATGGCCTTCTTTTCCTCAACACTTTGAGGAGCAATCCCTTTAGTCAGATGGAAACCATGTCTTAAGGGGAGGAATCCTTTCTTGGAACTATCCATGCGGAATCGTTCAAGAATCTTCTTAATGTATCCATGTTGTGACAATCCTAACATCCTCTTTTCTCGGTTTCTGAACAACTTCAGGCCTAAGATGTAAGAGGCTTCTCCAAGATCTTTCATCTCGAAGGTATGAGATAGCCAAATCTTCACACTGGTCATCATTCCTGTATCATTCCTAATGATAAGGATATCATCTACGTAAACCACTATGAACACAATGACACTCTCACTAAGCTTCTTGTACACACAAGGTTCATCAGGATTCTGCACAAAATCATAATTCTTTGTGGTTTCGTCAAATCTTATGTTCCAGCTACGAGAAGCTTGTTTGAGCCCATAGATGGATTTCTTTAGCTTGCATACTTTACCATCCTCAACTATGAAGCCCTGAGGCTGCTTCATATAGATATCCTCCTCGAGGTATCCATTGAGGAAAGCTGTCTTGACGTCCATCTGCCTGATGTCGTAGTCAAGAGATGTAGCTATAGCCAGCAGTGTCCTGATGGACTTAAGCATAGCCACAGGAGAGAACGTCTCATTGTAGTCGATGCCTTCTCTATGTGTGTAGCCCTTGGCTACGAGCTGTGCCTTTAAAGTCTCTACTTTCCCATTAGGTCCCCTTCTTCTCTTGAAGATCCATTTACATCCAATGGCTTTCACCCCTTTAGTGGATCCTCTAGGGTCCATACACCATTCTTATGCATGGAGTCAATCTCTGACTTCATTGCAAGCATCCATCTATCCATGCCATGATCCGCGAGTGCTTCATTAAATGAAGTAGGATCATTGTCAGTCTCACTTGACACATGGAATCCATACCTTTCAGGTGTTGCAACCACCCTCGAACTCCTTCGAAGAGGTATGGGTGTTTCATCTTCATTTATCTCCTTAGTTTATGGTTCAGGAATCTCAGAATCCTCAGGGGATTCAATGAGTTCCTCTACTTCATTTTTATCTTGACCTTTATGGAAATCATCCTCCAGAAATCTCACATCTCTAGTAGACAAAAACCTTTTGGGTCTCAGGGTCATAAAGTTGATATCCAATACCATCTTTAACGTACCCAATGATGTAACACTCACAAGTGCGAGATTCTAGCTTACTTGCGTCCACATTCTTTGCATGGACCAAGCAACCCCAAACCCTCAAGTGTCTAACACTTGGCTTGGTACCATACCAGAGCTCGTGAGGAGTCTTGGGTACAGATTTGCTAGGAATCTTATTCAGGATATATATTGCAGTCTGTACTGCATATCCCCAGAAACTAAGAGGTAAATGTGCTTTGCTCCTCATTGAACGGACCATGTCCATGATGGTCATGTTGCGTCTTTCAGCAACACCATTAAGTTGGGGAGTTCCAGGGGGAGTGAGATTGGAGACAATTCCATTCTCTTTAAGGTATCCCTTGAATTCATCTGAGAGGTACTCGCCACCTCGGTCAGATCGAATCCGTTTAATCTTCCTATCGGTTTGGTTCTCAACCAAAACCTTAAACTCTTTGAACTTTTCAAAGGTTTCAGATTTATGACATAGTAGGAAGATAAACCCGTATCACGAATGGTCATCAATAAACGTCAAATAATATCGATATCCATTTCGGGTCGTGGTACTGAAGGGACCACATACATCAGTATGTATTAGGTCAAGAATACCTTCGCATCTTGTAACCTTGTTACGGAAATGCATCCTGGTCATTTTACCTCGAATGCAATGTTCACAGGTAGGTAAAGAATGGACCTGTAGAAAATCTAGGGTCCATCCTTTATCAATCTATTGATCCTATCAACAGATAAATGATCAAGCCTTTGATGCTAAATCATATTCGAATAATTTCCATTCTTCCTGGATCTTTTAGGGTTTTGATTAGTGGTAGTGATATTCATGACACATTCATCAATGCACAATTCATAGAGTCCTCCAAAAGTCAGAACACCATCCGCATTAAATTTATCATATTGATTAATGACTAACTTATTACGGAATAGGAAGGAATATCCATGTCTAACAAGCTTAGATACAGATATTAAATTCCTCCTGACTTCAGGTACATAAAGACACTCTTTAAGTACTAAGCTCGACCGCTAGATAACGATAGTCGGTAGGTCCCAATGGCGACTGCCGCAACACTTGCATCAGATCCTATTTGGATGACTATCTCCCCTTGCTCTAGATTCCTAGTTTCCTGAAATAAATGCAACGAATTGCATACATGAATAGAAGCACCAGAATCTACAACCCAACTTCCTTCTCGTCCAACGAGAAAGCTAGTTTCAATGATGAAAGTAGATTTCATACCTGCTGAGGCTTTACCTTTGTCAGCAGACTTCAAGTATTCTGGGCAGTTACGCCGCCAGTGCCCCGGCTTCTTGCAGTGGTGACAGACATCGGTCTTCTTTGATGTCATCAACGTGGAAGCACTAGAAGATGAACCAACTCCTTGATTCTTCTTCTTCTTCTTTCTCCTCTGGGGCGGGCCCTTCCGAGAACCTTGCTTCCGACCGCGCTTTCCTTTTACTTGTGCAACCATTGCACTAGCAGAGGGGACGTCCTTCTTCATTACGTCTTCTGCAGACTTTAATGCATCTAACAGCCCAGCGTTAGTGAAATCAACTTTACTCATGTGATATGACACGACAAAGTTGTTGAAAGACTTAGGGAGCGACAGGTGAAATCAGCTTGCATATCAACATCCATGTAGGCTCCTAGGGTTTCCAATTCAGATAGGTACCCAAACACTTTGAGTACGTATTCTCTGACAGAGGTCCCTTCCTGCATCTTGCAGCGAATAAGTTCTTTCATCACATTATAACGCTGTGTGCGGTTTATGTCACCGAACATATCTTTCGGATTCAGCATGATTTCTTAGTAGTGGTTCATTTCCACATGCTGCTTCTGAAACACATTGGACAATGAGCCAAGGATATAACACCTTGCCAAGTTATGATCTTCATCATATTTCTCATTAAAAGATTTATCTTCCGGAGTCTGAGGGTCTGCTATCTTATCCTTGGTTAGCACATATGAGATGCGCTCCGCAGATAGGACAAGATCCAAATTTCGGATCCAATCCGAATAATTTGGTCCGGTCAACTGATTGACCTCCAGGAGTCTGCTCAGTGGGTTCATGGACTTCATTTTCTGAAATTAAGAATGCACTATATTAGAACATATAAATAATTATATATTCATTTTTAAAACATTTGATTAAGGCATTTTAAATCAAATTTGTCTTTGTAGAGAGAGTTTCTATTATTATTATTTGTTTACGTATTGTGTTTCTATTTCATTCTTCTATTTGGACATCCATGTAATTTACCCTTAAGGCTTCTCCCTATATAAGAGAGCCTAGGGTTTTCTTATTCATCATAACAAAGACTCCCTTTCGTCTAACATGGTATCAGAGCCACCCTAGGGCTCTTTCCCTAACCCCCCACCCGCCGCCCACACCTTCTCTCCTCCCGAGCGGCGCCGCCAGCCGCCCCTGCGGCACCGCCAGCCCCTCCCAGCTGCTGCTGCGGCGCCGCCAGCCCTCCCAGCCGCTCCTGCGGCGCCGCTAGCCGCTCCTGCGGCCTCCCCAGCCCTCCTGCGGCACCGCCGGAACCCCCCAGCGCCAGCCAGGCCATCTAGCGGCACCCCCTGCCGCACCTAGAGCCCCAGCGGCAACTCCATCAGCCGCCGTAGGGGTTCCGTGGACTTCATCAGCACTTAGGCGTCGTTCTCGAGGCCGTTCAAGGGCTATTTTGCTTCCTTGGAAGCGTGCCCTAGACCTTTCTTCCTCGGCTTTATGGATTTGAGTGCGTAAAGTCTACACACGCACTCAAATCCGATGCAGTGGGTGTAGACATTCATCACATTGTCTATTCTCCCTTTGTCTTCTTCCGGCAGCAGTATGTCAGAATCGAAAGTCGATTTGCCCTCCACCGGCGCATTCAAAGGTCCGGCGCCGATAGTGAAGATGGACGGGTCTAACTATGAGTTATGGGCCATGCAATTCATGAGCCTCATGAAATCAAGTGGTAAGAAACACATTCTTACCGAGGATGAGCCTGCGGAGAAGACAGGGATCTACGCCTCATGGGAGGCCGATGATGCTTATGCAAAGGTTTGGTTATCGGGTACGCTGACGATGGAGATAGCTAATGATGTCCTCCATCAGCCCACTGCTAAGGCGATGTGGGACATTCTTGCTGCTACATATTCGCAGGTGCGAAATGAGACAAAGATGTTGCAGCTTCAGCATGACATCTTTACGATGAAGCAGGCCGGCAGACCGCTCCACTCTCTATACACATCCCTGAGAGGGATGTTTGAGAAGCTCTACAGTACCATCCCTCTGACTGCTACTCCAGAGCAGCAGAAGACATTCCGGAACGCCACCATGGTGGGTGTTTTACTTGCTGCCCTAGACCCTGAGTATGACGCAGCACGGTCACAGATCTTAGCAGATGCAGTCATTCCTCCCGTGGAGGATGTATACAGGAGGCTCAGCCGTATCCCAGTTTCCTCCAGCTCTTCTACTCCACCCCCATCTGCGATGGCAGCTTCGCGTGGGAGAGGTGGACCATCCTCTTGGCGTGGCCGTGGACGTGGCCGTGGCTCTCAGGGAAGAGGCGGTCGACCTAGTCAGACGTGCTCATATTGTCACAGACCTGGACACTCAGAGGAGACATGCTACTCAAAGCATGGGTTCCCAGCATCGGCACGGGTTGCAGAGCATTCACAGTCTCCATTACCGTCTACTGCAGATCATAGATTTGACGAACTCGTGGCCCGTCTCCGTGATATTATGCCACAGTCTTCTGGTGATTCATCTGGTGGCTCATCTGATATTGCTGCCACAACCTCAGTCAGTTCTTCCGCCGCTGCCAGTTCCTCAGGTAGATCTTCAGCGATCATTCCTTTACATGATATATCTGACTGGGTTATAGATTCAGGAGCTACACATCATCTGTGTCGAGATAAAGGTAGATTACAGGCCTACAGGGCTATTCCTCCAGGTCGCTCAGTGCAGATAGCAGATGGTTCCTATTCGCCCCTTGTTGGTCAGGGGGAGGTTTTCTTAACCTCCGCTATGCAGCTACAGAATGTCTTACATGCTCCTGAATTCTCACTGAATTTGTTGTCTATTAGTCAGATTACAAAGGATTTGAATTGTCGAGCTATATTTGACCCGTCTTCTCTCATTTTTCAGGACATACTCACGGGCAAGGTGATTGGCTGTGGCTCTGAGCAGAACGGTCTATATCGGTTGGTCCGGGAATCTTATGCTGGCATCTTCGCTCACTCTGCTGGTCCAGTCTCACCTTACATTTGGCACCTTCGTTTTGGTCACCTTCCACTCCAGAAAATGCGCCATCTTCTGCCTCAGATCTCGCCAAGTTCGTCGTTTCGTTGTGAAACCTGTCAGTTAGGAAAGCATCACAGGTCGAGCTTTCCAGGTCGTCAGAGTCGGAGCAGTAGCTCCCCTTTCGAGTTGTTACATATAGATATATGGGGTCCGAGTCGTGTTCCCGATCACCAGGGACACAGGTTCTATCTTGTGGTCGTAGATGATTTTTCTCGTGTCTCTTGGGTTTTTCTACTGAAGAATAAGTCTGAAGCAGGAGATGTTATTAAAAATTTGATTAATGAAGTGCAGAATGTTTTTTCTTCTTCAGTCAAATATGTTCGGACGGATAATGCGCTGGAATTTTGTACACGTTCTCTTTCTCAATTTCTATCATCAAAGGGAATTATTCATCAAACCACCTGTGCATATACATCCCAACAAAATGGTGTGGCGGAAAGAAAGCATCGCCATCTCTTGGACATCACTCGTACCTTATTGATTCAAAGTTGTGCTCCTATTTCCTTCTGGGGGGATGATGTTCTTACTGCATGCTATCTGGTCAATCGAATGCCCTCCTCTGTCCTTGGAGAGAAGATACCCATCTCTCTTATCTTTCCTGATAAAGAGCTCTTCTCACTGCCACCTCGTGTCTTTGGTGCTGTGGCGTTTGTTCATCGCCTGTCTCCTGGACTTGACAAGCTCTCTCCAAGAGCAGTCAAGTGCGTCTTTGTTGGGTATTCCAGGACCCAGAAGGGATACCGGTGTTATGATCCTACTACCAACAGGTACTTCGTTAGTGCGGATGTCACCTTCTTCGAGTCGGTCATGTTCTTCTCGCCAGCCGGGGACAGAATGATACCATCCACCACAGCTGATGATATTTTGGTTCCACCACCACCTACCTGTTTTACTCCTGACTCGTCTCCTGTGTCAGTCCCTTTGCCAGCACCAACACCTCCACCTCCACCACCACCTCCACCTCCACCACCACCCATTCCTCGGAAAATTATATCACCATTTCCTATCCACTATACGCGTCGGTCAGGTCCCGCTCAGACAGCAGATCAGCCAATCACTGAGCCTCAGGTATGTTCAGATGATGTTTCTACTGACGGGTCAGGATCAGAACACTTGCAGGATGACTCTTTACAGGTGGGCCAAGGTGATGATCTGGATGTTCCGATTGCTATTCGGAAACAGAGACGACAGTGTGCATCCTATCCCTTTGCTTCACAGGTTTCCTTTCACCGACTCACAGGTGATTTCCAGAGGTTTGCTACTGCCTTATCTTCTGTGGACATACCACGGACATACCAGGAAGCCTTGAAGAGTGAATGCTGGAGACTGGCGATGGAAGAAGAAATGGGGGCCTTGCAGTCCCGTGGCACATGGTCTTTGGTCCCTGCACCTCCTGATGCCTCAGTTGTCAGTTGCAAATGGGTCTTCACAGTCAAATACCATGCAGATGGCACATTGGATAGATACAAAGCACGTCTAGTAGCCCGGGGATTTACACAGACATATGGCGTTGATTACATGGATACATTCTCTCCAGTGGCGAGACACTCTACTCTGCGTATCCTCCTGTCTGTTGCAGTGGTCCGTGACTGGAGCATTTATCAGTTGGATGTCAAGAATGCATTTTTGTACGGAGACTTACAGGAGGAAGTCTACATGCAGCAGCCACCCGGGTTTACTGCTGAGGGGGAGACGCATATGGTATGTAGACTTCACAAGGCTATATATGGACTTAAACAGAGTCCACGAGCATGGTTCCAGAAATTGTCCAACATAATTGAGCAGCAGGGATTCAAGAGGTCCAATGCTGACCATTCGTTGTTTGTCCAGAAGACCTCGGCAGGTACGGTTGTCATAATGGTCTATGTGGATGATATTCTTGTTACAGGGGATAATGTTCAGGGCATAGCAAGGGCGAAGACATTCCTAGGTCGTCAGTTTGTTACAAAGGATCTTGGAACCCTAAGATATTTTCTAGGGTTGGAATTTGCTAGGAATGCGCATGGTTTGGTGATGACACAACGAAAGTACATTACTGACTTCCTGGTTGAGACTGGTATGGATGGGTGCAAACCATCAAGCATCCCCATGGACCCCAGCATGAAGTTATATGATGATGATACTGACGAAGTGGATAAGAGGAGATATAGAGAGATGGTGGGAAAACTCCTCTACATTACTATAACCCGTCCAGACATTGCATTTGCAGTTAGCCGGGTGAGTCAGTTTATGGAGCAGCCCAGACAGGTTCACATGGATGCTATACACATGATACTGAGGTATCTGAAGTCTACTCCTGGATTAGGGCTACTATTCAGAAAGGGTGCAGACTTATCCATCTCAGCGTGTGCAGACGCAGATTATGCAGGATGCCCTAAGGATAGAAAATCAACCTCAGGGTTTGCAGTCTTTGTTGGAGGCTCTCTGGTTTCTTGGAAAAGCAAGAAACAAACGGTGGTGGCAAGATCCAGTGCCGAGTCCGAATACAGGGCAATGGCCCAAGCCAGCACGGAAATGATGTGGGTTCGCTCTGTATTAGAAGATCTACATGTAGCTGTGTCTCTACCTATGACGCTTCAGTGTGACAATCAGGCAGCTTTGTTCATTGCCAACAATCCAGCTTTTCATGAGAGGACCAAACACATTGAAGTTGACTGTCATTACACTAGGGATCTGATCCAGAGAGGATTGATATCCACGGCCCATGTTAGCTCAGGAGATCAGACGGCCGATGTATTCACCAAGCCATTGCTCAGAGGACCTTTCCAGAGATGTTCATCCAAGCTGAGCATGATCGATATCTATGCTCCACCTTGAGGGGGAGTGTAGAGAGAGTTTCTATTATTATTATTTGTTTACGTATTGTGTTTCTATTTCATTCTTCTATTTGGACATCCATGTAATTTACCCTTAAGGCTTCTCCCTATATAAGAGAGCCTAGGGTTTTCTTATTCATCATAACAAAGACTCCCTTTCGTCTAACAGTCTTGCTATGTCAATTTTGAAAGATTATTCCCTTATTGTCTCTCAAAGTAAGAGATATACTTACCGCTATATCTCAGGCAAGATCTGGGATCTCCTCTCTATCTTTATCACATCTCAATAATATGAGAACCTGTAACTTAAATAAAGAGAAGCGGGAACACATTCCGCCTTGCAAGTCCAACTTACATTTCCCAATTCGGTCTTTAACACCCGAGCCCACCACCCCTAAGATGATGTTGACCCATTGCTAATTGAACCAACCGTCAACATGCGTAATACTCGCTATATGCAATCCAATATCGGCCCGATAATATGAGGATCCGATATTGAGGTCACTACGTATACGACCTTACTCTTTCGAGAATCAAAGAACCCGATCTAAATAATTGTATATAGGATCTGTCACTTCGGACATGCGTCTCCTATATACAACTTTTGGCGACGAAATTCTTTGCCTTGACGGGAGACCATGGATGTCACTTATGTGATCCTCCACCTCTTATTCAATTTGAAATAATTAATTATCGTGAATCATATTCGCATAATTAATTCTTCCAAGGGAAATACATATATATTCATAATAGAGTGTTTTAATAGGATATAATTAATTTAATCACATTAAATTAATTGTCAATCCAATTTTCAATCAACAAACTTTGAATTTTACTTGAATAGTAGGTATAATCTTAAAGTACGTATTATTTCGAATTTTAATAATTAGAAAAATACACTTTGATTTCTCTGGCATTATCGAGTCCCTACCCGTTGTCATGGCCAGTACCGACGAGAGTGGGACAGACCACATACGATGCAACCCGCTACCCCAATGCTCTCCGACTAGGCACCATATCCACCTCAGGAAAGGATAATGCAAGATAGATCATCATGTACTTTGAGATGCTCATCGGTCTTTCAACGGAAATTATACCATATAATATACATCAAAACAATTTTGATTATATTATAAGGAGATTTGCTAAACAAATCCCCAATCCTATTCAAACAAGAGGGTTTTGCATGTAAAAGTTGTCCTACAACTATTGTAGGATGACCTAGAGTTTTGTATGCAAACAATGTTTGTTGATGATTTCATATTAACCAATGATCAAGATCAACTATCTTATCATTATGGTTAGTGGGATGTCATTCAAGGAATTGATTATCATCTTTAAATATTTCACAAATATTTATTAATAACCAATTTCAGAAAATTAACAATTAATTTTCATCAATTTATTTGAATGACTATCACAAGGTTCATGATCAAGTTTGTCAATTTCCAGCAGTGACCCCTAATCACTAAAATTAACTTATCTTGATCAATTTAAATCCAAAATTCGCAAAATCAGTTTCCTAAGATTGCCAACTTGATTTACAACAGAACCTAAGTGATATTTCATGTATTTCGAGGCACATCAAAACAGTAATTAACTTATTAATCACGTTCAGATTTGCTGTTCCCGCAACAATGAATACATGCTTATTCAAAAGGTCATATCTTGAGCAAATGAAATCCAAATTTTGTAAACTCAGATCCTTTGGTTTCCTTATTCAATGGGGAACAAAATCCAATTGAATATTTTGTGTTTAAACAATTTAAATAGTGCCGAAAAATCCAATTAGACAGAGCTGCGAAAATTGAAATGCGATAAAAACTTTCGCGACCCTTTCAAACCCAAATCGTCTTAGGTTCATGTATCGTATCCAAAACCTTTTTCGACCTATGGCTCTGATACCACTTGAAGGATATTGAGAATCCTCAAGCGTATCACGGAAGCACGACGATCGCATCTTATGCGATTGGGCGACTAGTCGCAATAGTTGCAAGATGCAGCGGAATTTAAAAAATTTAAATTATATGATGAAACCGCATGATCTCAAGAACATTTCTTGAATCGTTTCATCAAACCACAAAGTATTAGAAATACCTCTCGAAGCGTGGTTGTGATCACGAGATCTCTAAAGAAAGCGATCCTCCTGGCTCAAGTCCGATCCACGAAGACACCACTTGCGGGCGCGATGATGAGACGCGTGACTCCCGCAATCCTCGACGAAGATCCAAGCTTCGAATCCCCTGATTTCGTCCAACGAAATCCGTCATCTTCCTCTAGAGCAAGCAACCCAAAGAAGATGGAGATCCTCGAGTAGTCGAAGACGAAGGCTAGAAGGTCTCTCTCAACGCATAAGATGGACGACCACCTTAGAGAGAGAGAGAGGACAGCGAGAATGAGAATAGAGAGAGAGAGTAGGCGTGTACTCTTGATCTACTCCAAAGGGCTAGGGTTTGCCTCCTTATATATTAGTTTGGGATCCAATGGATCGCAATCCATGGCATACATAGATCCAACGGCTAGATTGATCTATGTATCAATCAACGGCCATGATGATTGTTGGTTAAAAACCAATAACATTAATTCATATCAAATCAAATATATGTTGCATTATCATCAATATAATTTAATTTAACATAAATCAATAATTAAGAGATAGCAAGATAACAAAAAGGAGGACAATCAGTTATCCCCTAAAAATAGGGGGCGTCACCTATCGGTGACGCCACCTCTTTTTGGTGGTAATTGTTTCCGCTTTATTTTATTCTATTATTTCTTAATAAATTGCAATAACTATTATTGCAAAATTATCCACCAAATTAATTCCAAATTAATTTGTTAATATTTCAATCATGCCATTGAAAAAATATTTGAATCATATTCACAACCCAAACTAATTTGTAAATTACATTTCTAATTAATTACTTAATGTGAATCCAATTAACGTTAATATAACAAGTGTTATTTACAGAGCTTCTCTCTCTCTAATATATCATAAGTCATATTTATAATATATACACAGATATTATGGATATCACTATCCACGATCTGTATTTCCTTAATACATAATTCTCATTTAACTATCTTGGATAGTCATTCTCACAATATGAATCTTATTCATATTATACTTGATAATTAAATCTCATTTAATTATCAAGACCTCGTTGCTTGGATACAAAATTCATCACAGGAATTATTCCTGAACTCCTTCAAGAATAGTGTGCTTTCTCCGCAGATACTTGGAGATAAGGACAGAGCGATTGTATTGTTCCACGTATAGTGACTTGGATATTGAGATCTCATCTCAAATCCAGATCTAACGGACCTCCCATAGATGCTTGATTAAATCAAGTCTGTATACTTAATCTTCTCATTGCATCTGAATCTCATTCATATCAATGTCCCGCACTTGGACTAAGATCAAGTTACTTCCCTACTGAGAGGAGTCACTAAAATTCAGACCTGTTTCATCACTCCCTCGGACTGGAAGTGTCATGGTTATACAATCGTTTATGATCACATCACCCTCAGGTATTCCCAATACCTGCACATCCTGCATACTGGAAGACCTATGATCAACCTGAAGATGAAGATCAATTTTACACTGTCTTCTTCAGGGTTTGATGACCAAGTTTCTCAATCTTGGTCATTGGGAATCGGTATAGATCATATGCTTTCCCAAAGCATATATCATACCTTCAAATTCTTGTCATGCTTTTAAAGCACGACGACCATGCATGGAATTTGATCAGTCCCAATACCTCATGAGTGAGTTCATGTCTTCCGGTTCATAAGTGAACCTGTATGATCCCTTTGAGAGATCGTATTACTCATATGCCCTTATATGCACACCAGCTCGTCGGTGTATAGATCTTGGTTAGGTCATCAACCTAATGGTCTGCCAAATGTACATACTCAGACATATAGTAACACATCTATCTCCGGTCAGAGGATGTGTGCCTGTGCTGAGACAATATTCAACATAGGACTTAGGTTATCTCGATCTCGCTAAGTCAACCCTTTGACCTAACTAATCTGACACCTCCGAATCACTATTCCCATGCAGAGGACCTGCATCAAGAGGTCGGTCTGATATCAACCTATGTGAGAAAGGATTGCCATCTCCTACTCAGGATGGAGATCATCTCTTAATAATTATTTGACGGTGCTTGATGAATCCTCAATCTAACTCATTAGATATTCATCCAAACACCAGCCTCTATGATTCATTTAATGAATCAACATCTATATGATTATCAAGACGGCCATGGTACATAACCCTAATTGTACAGAGGGACCTTATAGTGCATTCATTCATTTAATTTCAGAATGGGAGTGAAACATCAATAACTTTTATTGATAAACATATTTATTACAATAACATTTATTGTAAGAATGGTTTGCCTCGGGCTCACATGGCTAACAGTTTTTCCAGTCGCAATGAGGCATTCTTCAGGGTTGCCCTTTGGCAGGGACGAAGCCAGAAATTTCTACTTGGAGGGGCCAAATTATTGAGACTATATATAATTTATCTTTGCTATTATTTCTCATTATAATTATTAAAATGTGTTTACATCGGATAACGATCAGATATGATTATTTCCATATCCATATTTGCTTCATCTCTATTGAATTTATACATATACAAATGCACTTTCATGCCCACATATATTTATGTCTGTATTTGTATATTTGTTTTAATATATATCTATAGATTTATTTTTAGTTACAAATAATATTTTTATACCTTTTTCTAAATATTTTATATTTTTTATGAAATAAATACATATACGGTTTTTATCATAACAAGTCAATAATTCATATATAAAACTTGTCATATTTGTAGATACGTAAAACATAAAAATGTTGATGGTTAGATTATTTCATGTGTGTCATATTATTGAGTTTATGTTGGGAGGTACATGGGATTAGGGATGCAAATAAATGGATACATATATGAATATAGGTCTTTTTATATCCTTATCCATTGATAAATACAAATGCGGATGTGTATACAAGTATTGATGAATGAAAATATTTTATCATATCCGTTAAAAAATGGATATAGATATAAAAAGAATACCAATCACATATGAACAATATTAGAAATACTATACATAATAGCTTAAATATACACGCATTGAGTGGAATACATATGATATAAATATACTAAATGTGCTTATATCATAACAATTATATTAAATATGAAGAAAGAAATTATGTTATCTAATGTTAAAAATAAATGAACAGCTATTTTTATATATAAAAATGGATATACGAAACGGATACAGATGTTTGTTGATATGAAATTAAATTTGCATCCCTATCTATTTGAAAATATATTCGAATACGAATGTCAAAATATGTATGATACGGATACAGTTGTAGATCAGATACGAATATATGCGCATCTATACAATTTGTAAATGGGAGATGGTGGGGCCATTGTATACACCTTATTAATTTTTTATTTATTATTTTGTATATAAATCATATTTTATAATAATAATAATATAATATATAAAGGATTACTTTGGAGACGGGGGGGCCAAGCCCCCTCCCGCCCTCTCTGTCTCCGTCACTGCCCTTTGGCACCCACGATGTTTGTTTTGGTAGCCAATGTTTTTGCATGTATGGTTGAGCGTGTGGTGAGCAAAGGAATCTCTGCGAGCTATTTCATGGGAGACATCTATTTTCATATTTTGCAATACGCGTATAACACTGTCATTTTCCTTGAGGGAGCAAAAGATGAGGCAATGTGAATGATCACATTAATTAACTTTTTTGGTGATCTCTCAAGGATGAGATTCAATAGAAGCAAATTTGTTATGGCTGATGAATCCGTAAGTCATCTACCACATTCCTTGATATTAGCTCAATTCCCAAATAAATTCAATTAATAAACTCTTCTAAACGCACAAATAAACAATCAGTATGCCGTCCATAATTCGTGTTAATTACTACAATAAACAAAACCTATTTTCACTTGTATATATTGTATAGTTATAGATCTTTTTCTCTTTATTTTCAAGTCAAGAAGTAAATATAGAGTTTTTATTAAAAGTACAAAAGCATACACAGACTACAAAATTTGGCATTCAATACACATTAATATCAGTCAAAAAAACGCAAGTATGTACAAATGAGGTCTCTTGCATTTTTATCCTTCATAAAAGTTGTAGATCCCATTGAGATGAACAACTTTCACGTTGAACACTTCTTTCATTTGAGTCCATTTCCTATTTTGTTTTTATTTTTCTTTATTTTTCAACTTTTTGAATTATTTCATGGGTGACGTGGCAGCATCTGGAACAACCACGTAGCCCGACTCTTCTCCATCACCCGCCTTCCGTCTGGACCGTTGGAACTTTTAATACAATGAAATCTCCACCTCAAACGTGCCTCAAAAGGGGCCATTAGATCGCTTGATTTAACAACAGCTGACCTCGCTTCGTTTTGCTAACATAGCTCTATTAGAGCTCTCCGCTTCGTGCCTAATCCAACAACTACCAGGCTGTTTTACACCTTCGACTGTTTCCCCCTCCACGACATCCCCTTCGTTGGCCGTTACTTCTCCATTTTTTTTGAAGCCAAGAAAGGGGGATACACTCAAAGGTGTTCACCCCAAGAATTTATTGATAGAGGGAAAGGAGGGAGAAGGAACAAGAAAACACGCTAAACGCTAACAGCTCCAGGAGCATAGAAAACTTGACATGTGCAGCTTTACATTTTCCAAATAGAATCTTTGCCCGAGAAAAGAAGAGCGTTCCTGGCAAGCCATACAACCCAAAGCGTAGCCTGGACGCAACAAATCCTGCCTCGCTCGTCCGACTGCTGCCACCAAACTGCCGCAAAAAGCTCCCACATCCGATAAGGCGACCCACCGCAGCGACGAGTTGTCCCAAACGGGAGCCACCCTAATGCAGGAGAAGAAAATGTGTTGTACTGATTCAATTCCTGCATCACAGATGAGGCATCTGTTAGAAACCGCTCCAAGCTGCCTGGAGCACCTATCCTGCGTCATCAGCCTATTACGTCAGAACATCCACAAAAAGAAACCATTTTTCTCGGGAAGACGCAATCCCCAAAGGAAAGCACAATCTCGCACTAAAACTAGCGAGATGGAGGGTGGGGGTCTGGTGATCGCCAAATAAGCTCTACGGACCGTGAAATCCTTATCACGCCAAACCCAATGATCACGCCCCGACAAGGGGCTTGTAGCGTCCCTGAGAGCATCCATCAAGCTCATGAAATCCTCCAAGTGCCGATTCGAGAAGTTCGAGCGGAATTGTGGCATCCAGTTACCATTTTCCCAACACGCTGCAACCCGCACATCTGGATCCGACGCGAGAGCGAAAAGACGAGGGAAACGAGATGCAAGGTCTCCCCGATCAGTCCAATTATCCCGACAAAAGGCAAAGCTCTCACCATTCCCCAACACCGGTCTAAAAAAGTCCCAAAAGCAGGGCGTTACCTTGAGAATTCCCTTCCAGAAGAGAGAGGGCCTGGCCATCCTCTCAAACAAACTGATCGTCAGCGCCGCGTTGGTAATCGAATAAATCTGCCTAAGGAGGCGGGTGCAGAGGTCATCACTGCCACCCCAAATCCTCGCCACCCATTTGAGCAAAAGCGCCTCATTAAGAGCGCCCAGACGGCGCACACCCAGACCACCATCACATTTTTGGAGAGTGAGATCCTCCCAGCTGACAAGATGCATGCCCGACCGCCCCTGACCGCTCTTGCACCAAAGAAATCTACGCATCAGCCCTTCAAGCCTCTTCCTGATACCAGATGGGAGCAACCTCGTGGAGGAGTAATAAACAGGAATCGCAGAGAGAACAACCTTGAGGAGCACTGGTCTGCCACCCTTAGAGAGGAGCATCGCCTTCCAACCCGCAAGTCTCCCCTCAACCTTCTCCACCAAGGGAAGCCAGTCGGAAAGTTTCAATCTCCCTGTGGAGAGCGGGAGCCCTAAGTAGTGGATCGGGAGACCATAACGCACCGTCCCCAACATCGTGCAGCACAGCTCAGTCTCAGCGTCATCCATAGAGAAAGGAGCGAGCATCGATTTAGCCAAGTTCAGCCGCAGCCCGGACATCTCGCTGAAAAGCTCGAGCACCACCGCCATTCCTTTGGCCTCCGCAGGCCCCCTCAATAAAGAAAATGGTGTCGTCGGCGTACTGCAGCAGCGGGACCTGTAGATCCCCCTTCGAGAACCCACGCGTGATGCCCTCTCGGAGCACACCACCAACCATGCATGCCAAAACATCCACAACAATGATGAAAAGCAAAGGGGCAAGGGGGCACCCCTGCCGCACCCCTCTTTGTGGCTGGAAAAAACCACCCTCCGGGCGATCGTTCACGAGCACCGTCAAAGAAGATGTCGACACACATCGCCTCATCCAAGTAATCCAGTCCGAAGGGAAGCCCTTCCTATGAAGCGCTGCCCAAAGGAAGCGCCAGTCCAAAGTGTCAAATGCTTTTGAGAAGTCGACCTTCCACAGCAAGGATTTCGTCCCGCATCTTTTCCTGTCCCCCACAATCTCAGCCGCAGTGAGTATAGAATTTGCAATCTGTCTCCCAGGGACGAAGGCCGACTGAAAAGGGGAGATAATGTGCTCCAGAACCCTGCTAAGTCTGCACGCAAAAACTTCGGCAACTATCAAGTAAATGGCGTTGGAGATACCGACGGGCCTAAAGTCCTCCACTCTGGTTGCCCCAACACACTTAGGGAGCAGAACCACCAGAGCCCTATTTACGAGCTCGAACCCAGCGTTACAACGACAACACTCCTGAACGACCTCAAGGACCTCCCTACCGATCAGGTCCCAAAAATCTATGTAGAACGAAACTGGGAAGCCGTCAGGACCCGGTGACCCCTCACTGTTAAGATTCCAAACTGCTGCCTTCAACTCTTCAAGAGTCACTGCTAAAGTCAAACTGAACGCATGAGCATCCGACAAACGAATCGTTCCTTCGCCAGACCAATGCCAGTGCTTGTCTCCACTCCGCTTGGAGAACTCTCTGAAGTGTTTTGCAATAGCATTTCCCAACTCCCTGTTACCATCAACCCGCACATTATCGACGACCAGACCCCTGAGAATATTCGAACGCCGCCTCCTGCTAGCAATCCTGTGAAAGAAGGCAGTGTTAGCATCCCCCTCTTTGAGCCATCTGTGTCTGGAACACTGCTTCCATT
This sequence comes from Ottelia alismoides, assembly GCA_037367405.1. Taxonomy (NCBI): domain Eukaryota; kingdom Viridiplantae; phylum Streptophyta; class Magnoliopsida; order Alismatales; family Hydrocharitaceae; genus Ottelia; species Ottelia alismoides. Next base: position 547,078 of record JAZKJV010007400.1, read on the forward strand.
CAGCCACCCTCTTCCGGTCCTCAGCAGCGAGCTTCCTCTACGCCTCAGACCGCTGAAGCAGCTCATCTGATGTCAAGGGCCTCACATCCTCAAAACCATCCAGACTATCAATCGTAGCCTCTGCCTCCACCCTACCGGCACGTCGAGCCGTCCTCGACTCCTGCTTGAAAACGCAAAGGCGCGCACGCAGGGAATCAAGCTTTTGGACAAATCGAGCGGCCGCCGACCCAATAGCGTCAATCGAGCGCCAATGCGACTCAACCAGGCCACGGAATGAGTCCTCGAGCAGCCAGGCCTTCTCATAGCGAAAAATACCCCGAGGGGGCGAGGTCTCCCGAGAATCCCAGAGGATGGGCGTGTGATCAAACTAGGAGTGTGGCCTGGCCGTGACCAAGGAGAGGGGGAAGGTCTCCAGGAAGACCGCCGACGCCAGGAAGCGGTCCAGACGAGATCTGGAACCTGAGTTCCTCCAAGTATATCTGGCATCCACTGCGTCCAGAATCTCCAACCCCAAAGAATCAACCAGCTCCACGAAGTAGTCAGAATTAGGGTCTTGACCACCCCGCAACCGCGGCCGGTCCGAAGAGAGCAACGTGACATTAAAATCACCACCGACCAACCAGGGAACATCAGGAAAGAAATCTCTGGCCACCCGCAGGTCCGTCCACAACTGATGCTCTGAGTCGAGGAAGAAGGACCATATACACACGAAATGGCGAAAGAAGTCCCCGAACGCTGGCACTCCAGAAGGACCGAGAGCACGTGGGTGCCCTTCAGTTCGACCCGCAAGGAGAAGAAAGAGCCCCTCCAGGCCACAATCAAGCCGCCCGCGGAGCCAAGAGCATCCAAAGAACAGAAGTCCGAGATCGGACCCGCCCCAAAGGACCGCCAGGCAGGAACGGAGAGCGAATCCAGCTTTGTCTCCTGTAAGAGAACCACGTCACAACCCCAATCCAGAAATCGCGACCCCATCACAGCCCTCTTCTCCGGGTCACCCAGACCTCTGACGTTCCAAGAAAGAATCTTCATTGACAACTACTTTGGATCCCCTCTCGATACCAACCACCCCTGCCGCCTTGGCTACCTTGGCCATGAACTCAGAAACCGGTGCAGGGGCGGCAGCAGACTTGGAACGCTGCCGCCTCCGGTAGCGCTTCCTGGACCTCTTATCTGACACCCCCTCCCCCCGACAGGCCATAGGCGGAGGCCGGGGACCCACGTCCAAAGGAAGCTCCTGTGGAGTAGGCACCACGCTCAAAGGAAGCTCGGGAACGCCTCCAGCTGCGGAAGGGATACTGCCACCGGTCCCCACCCATCAAAGACACGCCACCACAGAACTCGAAATGGGGGACTGGATCGAGGATGGAGGCATTTGAGCACCCACCAACCTCCTACTGAGGAGGCGAGCAAGAAGATAGGGGATGTCCTTTAGCTAGACCGAGAGGGCAAAGATCTTTGCAAAGAGAATTAGATAATGATAACTGAGAGGAGAGACCAGCATGATCGTCGCACGAGGCAAGCAAAAGACCAGCCTTGACGAACCGAAATGAAGGTCCGCCCGAGCGACTCGGTAAGGCCACGCCCGACCTGAGAGGTTTATAAAGAGGCGGGTGCGCAAAAGGTCCCGCAAGGTTGGCCGAAAGAAAATCACGTTCCCCCAGGGCCACGTGCCCGAAAGAGAGAGGAGCCAGAAAGGAAACGTCATCAAATCTGCGGGCCAAAGCGTGATCTACGGGATGCATTTCGTCTCCCGAGGAGGGCTCCACGAAAAACGGAGAAGGCGAAACGTCACTCGCTAGAGACGCAGTAGGAGAAGGAGTTCCAATGCACGCTCCCAGAGAAGGCGTAACATCACCCGAAGAGGGCTCCACATCACCCGGAGAAGGCGCTCCGTTCAACGCTCCGCGGAAAGTGAAACGGCCCCCGCGATACCCGCCGCCAAAGCGCTGCCCCCGATAACGCCCGACGCTGCCTCCGCATCTTGCAACACCACGTCAGCCTTAACTGCAGAATGCGTAACATCTCCCGCAGGACCCGTCGCAAGGGCCACCTCCGCCTCTACCTCCCGGTTTGCCGCACAAGGCGGCGGCGACGGAACGGAGAAGAAGATCCGAAGCTGGAAAGAGAATTGCCCAACCTATAAGATTGCTCCTGATTCGTAACCTTCTCTCAGGGAGCTCTCTATAAGAACCAAGGTGAGGTCCGGATCGTACCCCGGGATGCTGCCATCAGCCACGATCCTGATCACTGAGCCTAAGTGCCTTAAAGCCAGGTACATGCACTCAACCGACCGCGAGAGAAAGGGATCACCCCGAACCTACACAAGCTGCACCTCCGAGTGGTCGAAGTGGCCGTCCGCGAACCGAAGGGGCCTCCAGAGAAACGACCCGATCGACCCAGAAGTCGCAAGCGCCGTCCTCTGCTGGAGCGAAAGGCCGCGGGCGCAAACCCGGCCAGGCCCCAGCCAGGCCACATCACCCTTGAATCCCCACCAACACATCGAGAAATCTCTTCCATCGGAGAAAAACCGGAAGGCAGAGCTTCGGCAAGAGCTCCGATTAGAACACCATCAAAAGCGCCCCTGATATGCGGGAGGCCGGGTGTCTAGAGGAGCCCACCGCCACCCCCCGCAGAGCCCCACTCGTGTCTTTCCAGGGGACTGGCTACGCTGACCTTCGAGCAGAATCGACCAGGCTGCCCACCGCACTCGAAGCATCCGCCAAGGTGGGACAATTAAGCCTCCGATGTGCAGGGGAGCCGCAGGCGAAACATCTTGGAGGGAGTGGGCAGAAAGGGGCGAGACGCCCCCTCTCCCCGCAGCGGAAGCATCTCCTCCCCTGCTTCCGATAGGAGACCAGTCTCCAAGCTCTTTCGCCACCCCGCTCAGCGCTCTCCATCAGCTCCTCGGCAACCTGGGTGTCCTCACTAGCTCAGCCCTAGGCCGTTAGACACCCCTTACGTCTCTCTCCTTCGTTGAACGGTTCCCCATCACTCTCCTTACATGTAGCCATCACTGCCCTCACTCAAAACCCCCATCCCATGTACTGCTTTTATATAAAACCACACCCTCACTACCTTCACCGGGCATCCACCATCAGAGCGAGGTTGGGAGAGCCCCATTCTCTTCTCCATTGACAATCGAGAGAGCTTCAAGTCGGGCAAAGACCCCAACCTCGTTGATGAGATCCGGTGGCCATCGCCACCGTTGCAGCAGTTATCCCAGCCGCTACTTGAGCTCTGCCTCGTTGCTGCATAGAGCAAGGACCCCATGAGCCTCTTACCTAAGCTCCAAGCCTAGGCATTCAACCCACTCCGATCGCCTTCTCCGCTAAAGTACCTCTCCGATCTCCGCCCCTTTTTGATTTCTCCAATTTTTCCAGCACACACCGATCACCCTTTGGTCCTCGGGACCATCACCTTAGCACCACCACACACCCATGATCTTTACCGACCCTCCTCGATCACGTTCCCCTTCTACAGATCCTCCTCCACCTCGTTCCGCCTCCAGGTCTTGTGCAGACATGGACCCATCAGGTCCCACCTCCGAACGCGTCGATAGGTGCTCCATTTGCCCCCTCTCGCCTCGATTTTGATTGCTAACCCATGTAGGTACCTGCTTCCTTCATTGATCAGATGGAGCATTAGAGCCCTGGTCTATTTCTCCGCCTCTGACGACCTAGCATCGCCTCACTACTCTGATTATCGCAGGAGCTTCACAACACCTCCCCACCTTCACCTTGGTCTTCCCGAGCTGAGGAACTCAGGAGGGCTTGTTGGAGGTTAGTTATGACGCTATCACATGCGGTGGGGAACGACATACAACTGTAGTTTGATCTGCACTGATCGGACGAGCGAGGCAAAGGCTTTTGAGGACCGTTAGATCAAGCCATTTGATCCAATGATAGTCGTACGTCCTCCTCCATGCGCGGTAGCGTCGTGGCAGAGCTCTGACGAGCCCTCCCGAGCTCCTCTGTGGACCTGCTACTCGGCTGAGGGTCCTTGAGGCTTGGGAAGACCAAGGCGAAGGTGAGTGAGGTGATGTGAAGCTCCTACGATGGTCGGAGACTGAAAGGAAAGGCGATGCTACGTTGTCAGAGGCGAAGGAGATTGGAGCTCTGCTGCTCCATTCGATCAATGAAGGAAGCATGTACCTACATGGGTTAGCGGTCGAAATCTAGGCGAGATGGGGCGAATGGAGGTCTTATCGAGGCAGTCGTAGGTGGAGATTTGATGGATCCAGGTCAGTGCAAGGCCTGGAGGAGGAGTGAAGTAGAGGAGGTTCTAGAGAAGGGGACCATGATTGAGGAAGGGTCGACGAAGATCACAGGTGTGTGGCAATGCTCAGGTGACAGTCTAGAGGACCAGAGGGTGATCGATGTGTGTTGGAAAAATTAGAGAAATCGAAAAGGGGCAGAGATTAGAGAGGTACCTGGGCAGAGAAGGTGATCGAAACGGGTGAATGTCTAGGCTTAGACCCCAGGGAAGAGGCTCCTAGGGTCCTTGCTTTACACTGAGGTGAGGCGGAGCTCAAGCAGTGGTTGAGGTAGCTGCTGCAACAGTGGCAGAGGCTATCGAATCTCACCGGCGAGGTTGGGGTCTTTGCTCGACCTGAAGCTCTCTCGATTGTCACTAGAGAAGAGAAAGGGGCTCGCTCAACCTCGCTCTGATGGTGGATGCTCAATGAAGGCAGTGGAGGGTGTGGTTTTACGGAGGAGCAGTAGTAGCAGTACATGGGACATGTGTTTCAAATGAGGGCAGTGATGGATACATGCAATGAGAGTGATCCGGGACTGTTTAGCGAAGGAGGGATACGTGAGGGGTGTCGAACGACCTAGGGCTGAGTTGGAGAGGACACTTGGGTTGCCGATTACAAAAGGGGATGTCGTGGAGGGGGAAACGATTGGAGGTGGAAGACGGCCTGGTAGCCATTGGATCAGGCGTGAAGCGGAGAGCTTTGATGGAGCCACGTTGGCAAAACGCAGTGGGGTTAGGCACCGTTAGATCAAGCGATCCAACGGCCCCTGATGAGGTGCACTTGAGGTGCATGTGTCGTTGGATCAAAAGATCCAATGGTCCAGATGGAAGGCAGGTGATGGAGAAGGGCTGGCAGTGTGATTGCTCCGGGATGCAACTACGTGGCCCAATGAAATAATTCAAAAAGATGAAAATAAAGAAAAAATAAAATATGAAATGAACTCAAATGAAAAAGTGTTCAACATGAAAGTTGTTCATCTTAGTGAGATCTACAATTTTTATAAAGGACAAAAATGCAAAAGACCTCATTTGTACATACTTGTATTTTTGGATTGATATTCAATGTGTATTGAATGCTAATTTTTACGGTTTTTGTATTTTTTAATAAAAAACACTATAGCTACAAACCGTAAAGATCTTTTTAAACTAATTTTTATAGATTTTTCTTAATTTGAAAATAAAGAGAAAAATGCCTATAATTATACAATATATGCAAGTGAAAATATGGCTTGTTTATTTGTAGTAATTAACTTAAGGTATTTATAAAATATATGCCCAACAAACCCTTGTCCCTGAACACATCATTTTTCCTCCTCGTTTGAAAGGGCATTTGTGTCGTCCTACCCCAGCTACCTCTACTTTCTGTCCAGTACCTGAGGACGTTCACTCTTTTGCTTTTTGTACCGATGATTGGACAGATGGGAAGAAATTGATTGACTGTTTTCCCATTTATACACACTGGCGACAGACCGCTATGCTTCAATTTCAGAGATATGGGTGGATGACTCTTGAATCTTGATGCCAACATTCCATTCAGAATTCTTCGACCAACGCTTGCAAGACTTCATGTGCCTCTTGGAGACCATTAATGGCTTGGAAGGACTCACAGAGGGCAGAGACCATTGGGTTTGGGAATTGATTGTTTATATTCTAGAAATTCCTTTGATTTCTGGAACTCTCTTTATAGCGCAAGACTCCGCTCTAGCAGGGTGCGTCTTCTACCAGCTGCGGCGATCTGGGCTTCTGGTTGTTGCAGAATGAGATTATGTTTTGTTTGGAGCACTTCTATGTAGAAAATGTGACTCATTCAACTAGGAATCTCCTCAAGTCCCAACTTTGTAATATGGTTTTCTCTCTATTTTAATCCATTTGGTGTGGACACTTTTGCGTGTTTCCCCCATTTTTGCCTCAAAAGAACCTTGTAAGAAGTACAAAATATGAGAATGTTTCTAAAAGAAATGTTCACGCATCATTTTTCTTATTGCCTGTAAGTCTGATTTTGACCCTTTGACATATTGGAGTGGCCTAAACAATCCATGTAGTTTACTTTTCTTATCCGATGGAAAAAGTTTAGCTGTGGTTTTGATTGGTAAATCACCCTCAACAAGGTTCCAAGAGAAGGTGTTGAATTATGATTTGGTTTTATAAATTTCTGCCTCATCTTACATGGCAATGCACATTTTCTTGCTTTCACTAGTCGATGAAATGGTGGATAATGGCTTTGATGTGTAATCAACACACTACTTTATTTTCCAATATTTTTTCCTTTGTGTTAAATTTTAATTAATTTACATTTATGTTTGTCTGTATATTTGGTGGATCGACATCATAAGACGAGGAAGTCCACATACAATAGGTATTAAGTTTTCCTTCCTTTTTTTTGTTTAGATACAATCTTCTTTCGATGATTTTTTTGCAAAAGTAAGCATTATTAATTCTAAAAATTTGTTTAGGTTACTTAAATATTTTTTTAATTGTTTAACTTGAGCAATCAAAAGACACTGGTGCTAGTGCAGTGTGCCTACCACTAGGGGTGTCTATCGAGTTCAACGAGCCGAGTTGGCCTCAACTCGGACTCGAACTCGATAAGAAACATACGGCTCGAACTCGGGCTCGATAAGGGTCGAGCCCTAGATCACCAACTCGAACTCGAACTCGTCGAGTTCGAGTTGACTCACGAGTCGCTTATCGAGCCACGAGTTTCTGAGTTGGCTCATAAGCCTCAAAATGAGCTGACTCATGAGCCTCTTATCGAGTTATGAGTTTCTGAACTGGCTCACGAGCCTCAAAATGAGCAGGCTCATGAACCTCTTAATGAGTCATTGTTCCATTTTATACATTAAATTATGCAAATGACATTTGTAATTTTGATTTTTTATACTCTTTTCTATAGCTTTTTAGACAAGAAAAATGTTAATCTCTATTTTATATCAAACTCAATGTGGAAGTTTCGGTATATATGTTTTTAATTTTTTATTAAGATGAAAAACGAGTTATCGAGTCGAGTTTTCGAGTTGAACAATGCCCAACTCGGACTCGACTCGATAAGCTAACGAGTCATAGAATTCAACTCGAGCTCGGACTCGTTAAGGTTTCGAGTCCGACTCGCGAGCCCTTAACGAGTCGAGCCCGAGTTGAGCTCGTCGAGTTCGAGCTTTCCTGACAGCCCTACCTACCACTCAAAAGATCAAGATTCAAATCCTCCCTTATGGGGGTTGCGTAGGTAGTTGACAAAAAAATATGAAAGCCTTCTCCCACTATAATCAGGGCCTGCTACATGGATTCTTGCTCAAATCCATGTTGAAAGATTCGACTATTTTTTATGCTGGCTATCGACTACCAAACGCAACCCCTACAAGGGGGATTTGAACACTGATCTTTTGGGTGATAGGCACACTGCACTACCACCAGAGCATTTAAGTGGGTAGTCGACAACCAGTATAAAAAATAATCGAATGAATTTGAGCAAGAATCCATGTAGCCGACCCTACTTATAGTTGGAGAAAGCTTCGTCATTTTTTTAACTTCAACAATCAATTAATTAGTTATTCTCGCTAGTATCAAGGGTAAATATCTCTTGCTTCTTATCATGAAATGATTCTTCTCCCATTATGTTGCTACTTTTCCTTTTTCTGTAAACATGTTATTTGGACTGTACCTTTTATGGGCTTGATCGTTTTCATATATGAAAGGCAAAAACAGTATTTTGAACAAAGAAAGAGGAAGCGCCAAACAACTCCTTGTTGGGATCACACAGAAAAAGGAATCAACTGCACTCCTTCTGGTGAGGGATTTAGATCCCTGGATATCCTTAGCTTGACAAGCTTGACAGACGCTTCTCATGCTGCTCAAAGAGGCCCTTGTACGGAAAGCTCTGGCAGGCAAAGCACTGGTATCAACACACTGACATGCTGCTTTTTTGTGTTCAATATTTATTGGAATTTTAATCATGAATCACTATGCTTTCTTCATTGAATATACTAGTTTCTTTAACAGCCAATGTTCCTGAAGCGACATCATGTCTTCCCCCCATCTCTTCAGGCAGATGTCTGCCAGAATATGATGCCCACTTACAAGATGAAGCAGGTAAGACAGTTTTATGTAATATTTCATTTGACTCTAAACTTGCAGTATTCCAATATGGCTTAGTTAAATGGTCTTTTCTTCATGTTCTTAAAATTCAACCTATTGCTTCTGGGATCCATCTAATATTCACCTAGCAATAATTTTGTCGTCGGTCGATAATCAAATTGAGGCTGCTAAACCTCTACAGACCGAGAGAGATGGAGCGACGCTCGTGGCGACCGAAGGTGCGTGGAGGGAGTAGCGGGGCTCGCGAGGTTGCCGACAGGCGGGGAGAAGGTGTCTCCATCGAGCAGGGGGTCGGAGAGGGTGCTTGGGAGAAGGTCTCGCATGCTAAGCCGGGGAAGCGGTGCTTCCGTTGTGGCGCGCGAGGTCACATTGCCTCTGCGTGCCAGGCACCACCGTGCTGCTTCCTCTGTGGCAAGATGGGACATCGCATGTCTTCTTGCTGGTCTTCTGCGGCGGTTGGACGCGACGGGAATCGCTTGGACATGCATCGTTTGGGCTCGCAGCGCCCGGTGTCGCGTGGACGTGATGTTGGTTCGCATGGTGTCAGAGATTCTCGCTCTTTTGCGCAAGTTGTTGGTAACGGTGGTGCACCCAAGGGGGAGCTGGGTGGGGCACCCAAGGGGGCGACGGGTGGTGGTCCTGCACCTGTCGGGGGGGTTGAGCTTGTTTTCTGCTCCGGTTTTGACGTGGGAAGTGGGTCGAAGGTTCCGTCGGGCTCGGAGGCACCTGTGCATGGGAACTTGGAGGCGGATGCGGTGATGCGCGAGGAGTGGTTGTATGAGGAGCTCGGAGGCGGGGGTGTCGTTCGAGGGGAGCGATTGCTTGAGGAGCAGGCGGTCGGGGTGGCAAGTCAGGGAGCGGGGATGCATGGAGTTGGGTCTCTGGCGGGCTCGCATGCTGCTCCAGCGGAGCACCTCGCTGCTGTGGGTGTCCTGCTCAGGCCGGGTGTTTCATGGGATGCCATTCGTGCGACAACGTTGACAATCCTGGGCGAAGACTTCGCCGGGGATTTCGTCATCCTGGACGCGTCTCGTTGCTGTGTTCGTGGGCTCTCCCCGGTGCAACGGGAGAACCTCTTTCGTATTTCTGGTGATACGGCTGTCAAGTGGTGGCGCCTGCGGGTGGCGGATGGTGCGGCCTCCCTCTCGGAGGTATGTGTGGCGGAGGTTCGGGGGATGCCATTCCTTTCCCGCACGGTGCATGCTCTGTCGAAGGTGGTCGGTCGATGGGGGCAAGTTCTGGCTGTTCTGGACGATGGCCTTGCGCCAGGTGCCGATTGGACATGTGTGCGGATCCTTATTGAGTGCTTTCCACGGTTTATTGAGTCTATGGCTGGCAAGATGCTCTTCGAGAGGATGTTTCTGGGTTCCTGGTCCTTCAAGGTTGAATTCCTTCTTTTGCCGTCGGCGCCGGCGCCGGATCCTTCACCGTCTTCCTCGGCCGTGCGCGGTGGTGGTTTGGTCTCTCGGCAAGGGGTGGACGGTTGGGCTTCTACTCGCCCCGTGTCATCTTTCAGGGATGCTTTCGAAGCGACGCCAGGGGAGGGCAACGGTTCGGGGGTGTCGTCTGAGGCCCCTGGGGACGCGCGTGCGTGTCATGGCAGCCGAGATTTGGTGGCTTTGGACTTTTTCGAGGTTGATGCGACTCCCTCAACTACTTCCCTTCTGTCGGCGGACTCTTTGCATTCAGATTTCTCACGGCACGTGTCAAGGCTCCCAATGCTTCCATCTCTGGGATCTGGTGCTATCTGTGCTTGGGCCACTTCTCGGGTTGTGCCCGACCCGGGTGTGGTTTCGGAGCCCCTTCTTTGGTCATCCGAATATCTCTGTCCTCAGCCCATCAATTCGGTGGCCTTCAATCCGCTTGCCCGTCTGGATGACTTGTATTCTCCCTCCTTCTTGCTGCCGGCTTCCTCATCTTCTTCCCAGGGCGACCCTTCTGCCTCTATGCCACTTGACGGTGGGGTGTCCTCTCCGCGGGGATCACCGGCTGGTGGCGGGACTCCTGGGGGCACTTTGGCTACCTACTCTGGCGGCGCTCCTGCTGATTTGCTTGCGGGGAACTCGCCTCCCTCTCGATTCGGTCGAAGCTACAGTCGAAGACGGTCTTCTCGCCTTGGAGATTCTTTCATTTCTTCTTCTCTGGTGTTGCAAGAGGTCGCGGCGAAGGCAGCCGGTCTAACCCGATTGGGGGGGCGATCGCTTGGTGATTTATGATGACTTCCTGCTGGGACGTTGTGGTGTCGGGGCCCCTGTTGTTGTTAATGAAGATTTTGTCTTGGAATGTGCGTGGTCTTGGCGACCTCCATCGTCGGCGCGCATTGGGTGCGCGTCTCTTGGAATGGGATTGCGACATTGCCTTTATTCAAGAAACCAAATTGTTGGCGATGGATGTCGACCTGTGGCGGTCCTTCGGTGCTGGACATATGGATGTTTTTCGCTCGTTGGATGCGATTGGCGCGGGCGGCGGAATCATTGTGGCTTGGCGTTCCTCGCGCTTCTCCTTCTCATCTATGCGGGTTGGGCGACACTCCCTCTCCGTGGTGTTGACATTGTCTGATTCAAATGCTTGCGTCGCTTTTACTTGTGTTTACGCGCCTACTTCTCATATCACTCGCCGGGAACTTTGGGAGGATTTGCGGGAGGACGCGCTCGCTTTTGGGGACTTGCCTTGGCTTTTGGGAGGTGACTTCAATGTCACTTTGCTCTCGCAGGACCGCCCTCGTGGTCGCGGGGGTCATGATCCCGGTTCTGGTGATTTTATGGAGCTCATTCGTGACCTGGCGCTGGAGGGGCTCGTGCCCAATGATATCTCGTACACTTGGAGGACTAATACATCCAGATCGCGGATCGGTAGATTCTTGGCGAATATTCGACTGATGGAGGTCTTTCCTTTATGCGCGGTGAGCTCTTGACCGCGGTCTTTCTCTGACCACAGCCCCATTATTTGGGATTCTGGGGTTGACCATCGTCCTCGTGGCCTCTTCCGATATGAGAGGTGTTGGCTTCTTGAGCCGGGTTTCAAGGATCTCGTGCGCAATCACTGGGCACATACCACATATGCGGGCACTGCTGCCCGGCGCTTCGATCATAAACTCTCTTCGCTCAGAAAGATGTTGGCTTCTTTTAAAAGGGACTCTCGTCAGGCACGTATTGCCGCTCGCAAAGAGATGGACGAAGTGATTTTGAGGTTGGACCTCCTTGAGAACGAGAGGGATTTGCTCCCGGGTGAGCTGGCCGCGCGTGCTGCGGCTGCTGAACAGGCAAGGGTGGAGGACCGGAAGAGGTCGATTGAGTGGCGCCCGCGTTCGAGGTTGCGGTGGATTAAGGAGGGGGATGCGAACACTGCTTTTTTCCACAGGGTTGCGAGCGACAGACGACGTGCCAATTCTATTTCTTCTATTATGGTCAATGGAGATCTCATCCAGGGGGAGAAGGAGATGGGTGTGGCTGTGGGGAATTATTTTAGGGGTGCGTTTGGGAACCCTGCTCCGCGGAGGTGGAGATGGTCGGGGCGTGGGGCCTCTACTATTTCGGCGCCTATTGCGGAGGCTCTTACACGTCCACTTTCTATGGAGGACCTCAAGGGGGCCGTTTGGGATCTCAACTCCGATGCTGCCCCGGGTCCTGATGGCTTCCCCGTGTCTTTTTACAGGGACTTCTGGGACGTTGTCGCTAATGATATTTTGGATGTGGCGCGGGATTTCTGTGAGGGTAACCGTGGCTTTGATAAACTCAACAGGTCTCTTATTGTTCTTATTCCAAAGTCGACGCCGGCCACTCGGATTGAGGATTTTCGGCCGATATCCATATCGAATGCCATTTACTTAATCATTGCTAAGGCTCTGGCCAGGCGGCTCGCTCCCCTCTTCGACTCGCTCATCTCGCCTTCACAGGTCGCTTTTGTTCGTGGGAGGCAAATCAGTGATTGCTATGCGGTGGTGTCGGAGATTATTGAGGCGTGGCGCACAAATGGTACGAAGGGGATCTTATGGAAGATTGACTTTGCGAAGGCGTACGATACTCTTGATTGGCGGTTTCTGTGGTCGGTACTTAAGAGGAGGGGGTTCCCTTCGATTTGGATTTCCTGGGTGCGGCAGTGTGTGACCACAGCTTCCCTTTTTGTTCTTCTCAATGGCCGCACGGCTGGGGGCTCCTTCCAACCTCGGAGGGGGGTGCGACATGGGTGTCCCCTTGCGCCCCTATTATTTGTTTTGGCGGTCGACGTCTTGCCACGCATGATTGATGGTGTGGTCGCGGCCGGGCTTACTCACGGGTGCTCCTTTGGCCCCTACCATGTCCCCGTTATAAGTTTGCTGATGACACAATATGCTTCATCGAGGGTGGTACCTCCAACGTCTCGAGTGTGGCTACTACACTTCATTTATTCAGCGAGTTATCGGGCCTCCAAATTAATGGGAATAAGTCCAAGGTCGTTCCTTTCTTCATGTCTCCGGCGGAGGTTGGGGACTGCGCGCGGCTGTTGGGTTCTCCTCCTGGCGATCTCCCTTTCGATTATCTGGGTCTGCCTTTGACGGTGGGCCGCGCTCGCATACGTGATTGGCGGGCGTTTGTGGAGAAGATGGAGGCTCGGTTGGCTGGGTGGCGTGCGGCTCTTCTGTCCCGAGGCGGTCGGTTAGTTTTACTCAAATCCGTATTATCTTCCATCCCAATTTACTTCTTATCCGTGCGTGGAATGCCAAAGGGGATCCGATCAAGATTGGAGAAGTGTATGCAGGGATTCTTGTGGGGGAAGAAGGGGGGTGGGGGAAGGGGTGTGCATCTGGTGGGGTGGGATGAGGTCACGCGGCCTAAGCGGGAGGGGAGGTTGGGAGTGAGGCGGTTGGAGGTGGTGAACGATGCCCTCTTGCTCAAATGGGCGGTGAGGGTTTGGGGTCGAGAGGAGAATTTTATGTTAAATTGTTTGAGGGAGGCGGCGGGGGTTGACATCGGTTCTGCTTCCCGGGGGGGTGCCCAGGACCGGTTTTCATCTTTTTGGCGTAGGGTGGTTGACGCCCTTAACCGTAACAGATTATTATTTACTCCTAAACTCGGTGATGGAAATTCGTTTCGCTTCTGGGCGGATGATTGGATTGGGAGGGGTGCCTTACGGGTCTTATACCCTCGGTTGTTCGCGTTGGTGATTGACAAAGACGCCACCGTGGCTTCTTGCTGGGGTGGTGGCTATTGGTGCCCTTCAATTACAGATAACTTATCGGACCAGCGGTTGGAAGATTTCATCTCTCTCATGGCTACTCTCACAGACGCTCCCAGGCCTTCTATTGGTCGTGATCATTTGGTTTGGAAGGATGACTCGTTCTCTACTCGAAAGGCGTACCAGGCTCTTATCCCCCATTCTCTCGGGGAGGACGCTACCTTCTTGTGGGATTGTAGATTCTTTTGGGGTCTCAAGCTCCCTGAGCGCATTGGTATATTCCTCTGGCTATTGCGGCGTGGTAGACTCTTAACTCGTGACCGCTGTGCAATTATGTTTCCTAATGCCTCGCATAACTATGGCCTTTGTGACTTGGAGACGGAAACTATTGAGCACCTTTTCTTTCACTGTGGCTGTGTTTGTGCCCTTTGGGACGACTTGGGCTGGCTTAACCTCTCCACCTTTGCCTCGTTCCGCGATAGCTTGGTCAACTCTACGGGCCGCCCTCGGATGGATCTGCTGGAACCCATTGCACGGCTCTGGAGCATCTGGCTGGGAAGAAACGAAGCTCTTTTCGCTAGGCAGAGGTTCTACACGGAGAATATACGTATTTCGGCATCGGGATTCCTTCTTGACTGGTCCTCTGGGTAGGATGATACTTTTGTAACGGGGGTATCTCATCTTGGATACCATCCGATCTTTGTTTTTTGGACTGCTGATCGTCCTTTTTCTCTTGTAAGTATTTCTCTAACTTCTACATTAATGGATTGGGGCGAGCACCGATGAGTGCCTCCCCCTTTTTTGAGCGTCAAAAAAAAATTTTGTCGTCCATCATTCCGATTTTGATGTTCTGAGATGCACACTTCAATCCAAATCCAGTCGTGATTTTATTTTGAGAGTAGTATCGACGGGAGTGAAATTTTCTTCTACGAGTCTGTATTATATGCATTGTTAATGTGTATGCTTTTATTGTTCTCTATCTAATAAAGATTTTGTCGCTTGAACAGGAAAACAACTGAATTTTAAATGCGACTCTCTAGCTGATGAGAAGTAGGTCTAGTTTGTGCATCAAGCAGTTTTTTATGATATTTCAGCCAGTTTCCAAAGCTGGTAATGTGTATTTTTTAGCAGGTTACCTCTTGCTGCTAGTTCTGATGGAAACACTTGGAAATGCTATGGAAAAAATGGCAATGAACTGGCTGAGAGTGAGATGCATACATTTGGCATCAATAGAAAAGACAAAAAAGTGGCCGAACATCCAAATATATTTAAAAATAGTAAATATTTCCTTTGAGTCTGGTTCCTTTTTCACATTTTAAATTATCATGATCTGCTGAGGGAAATAATATCCTCTTCAATGATGGTCAAAAGCTTGAGATGATGAATTCTTTTACAAGTTTCCAAAAGTTTATATTTTGAGTGACATGCAATCTTCTGTTTGCAGATCTATCTGTTCTTGATGTACTAAATGATGATGGCCCTAACTGCTCGCATGCGGGAAGACCAGCACTCGAAGATCATGCTGCATTTTCCGTACAAGGTGCAACAACTTTTTGCTGTGCCAGGTTGTGTATTTCACCAAATAACTTCAAAATCCATTTTTGCCAATGAAATTTTTATAGCATTAATATCTAATGTGCTAAGAGTTTTCTCTGTCTTGTCTCCAGCTTGAACAAGATATTCTCATTCTTCTACATCAAAATCCTTACTAAACAACCATTTCATGGCTTGATTGCTTGAATTCATATTATTCTATTGGACACGTCTATAATAGGCAGCATACCCACATTTAAGATGTTCATATTTGTTCAACTTATTTTTGGCAGAACCATCATTTATAAATTATTTTAAGACTGCACAGCTTTAATTTGTGAAGAGAGATGCCTTAAACTAGTTGTTTCATCTATGTTTAGATCCATGTATACCAATTTTTTTAAAGCATGCCCGTATTACGTTTTCTAAAATACAACGGCCTTCCTTTGGCAGGTCTTGGGAAAATTGGAACCGAAACCCCCACTAAAACACCAAGAAAAGAAGTCAGGTGCCATTTCATTTTTCATTTTCTTGGAAGCAATTGATCTACAAGGGTACTCTATTTGATGATAATGTTTTTATGCAAATGATTTGTACTTTAAAGGCTTATGTAATATTCGACAAACAATTCTTTAGAAACAAGTCCTAGGATGCATATCTAATCATCTGTATAGGATTGTTTTCACATGTTGTCCGTTATAGGACGGATAAATATCTATGCTCTAGCTTGAGAGGGGAGTATTGTAACCCCTCAGGGGCTATTATTGCCTTTTGTCTATGAGTGCGACTCTCCGGTGTAACTTCAACCCTAGTTTATCCCTATAAAGGAGGGTTGGGGTATCAATGACGTTTGATGCAAAATGCCATAAATCAACCCTGGCATATTTGACGTTGTAGAGAATGTGTTCTTTATTTCTAACATTGAGTGTTTCATAACATCCCCAACTTCAGATTTATTCTTTAACAAAAACACCCTTGAAACACGAAAAAATCATCCCCAACAACAAAGATAGAATCAATGACCTTGAAGATCACATACATGATTAGGACCCCATAACACCAAAATGAATCAACACAAAACATAATCTACTGGTGCGAACAAGTCAACTTGAGATACTGGAATGATGGTGCTTCCCTATTTGACAAGCCTCACACCGAAACTCGGACTAAGGAGAAACTTGAGGAGGACATGAAATATCTTTTGAAGATTGGGATGTTTAGCATAAGCATGTGCAATGGGTATACAAGAAATGCATGCAAAAGGGGACCGCTCCAAAATATAGATACCACCTTTCTTACGACCCCATTTAATCACCTCACAAATAAGTACGTTATGAGACACAAAAGAGTTGGATTCAAGATGGCTTGAGAATTAAATCCTTTGTAATTTGATTGATAGAATGCGGGGTGATAGGTAAATCTGGAGCATGTAGAACATGATATAACTGCATCTTGAGAGTGTTATCTGAACCTCCCCTATCATGTAACATGTGAATTATGTCTATTGGGAACTTAACCAATTGACTCGGAGAGGATGTGTTATATATAGTAAGTCTCTTGTTTCTGAAGAGATGGTGGGAAACACATAAAGCAACCATCCATTTTGTATTATTTTTATAAGTAGTAGGAGAAAGGCTAATACCCAAGGCCTTAAATTTTGGATTTTGACTTCGTTTTGCCAAAGTCTGGAAAAAGAAATTTCGGAGAATTTCGATGAAATTTCGAAGAATTTCGTTGAAATTTTGATGAAATGTCGGAAGTCATGGAAATGACTATGAACATATTTTTTTAAAATAAATTTTTTAATATTTCTAAATCAATAATAGAATAGATACACACACCGATTTGTAAAATAGGGGTGTAGATATAAGTTTTGAAGTGCTATTATCATTATAATCACTGCATATGTCAATAAAAATAGTTACGTATTGCCTGGAGTCAGAATTGGTTTCTGAACTGGAAGAAAAAACTATGATTTTTCTCTCTTCAACAAGAATGAGGTGACACTTGTAATAACTACCAAACAAAAATATGCATGTCAAAATAAAGCTCTTTAGCTCTAAACCTTGAATTTAATTCTTAAGGCTTGTTTTTTATTGATTTTTTGGGATTACCTAAAGTTTCGGACCTAGCTAAAGGAACTTCTTAGAAAAATATAAATCTCTCTAAGAACTCAATATGCCGAAGGAGAAACGGGTGAAAATTCATTGATATAGGTAAATTTTGATGAAAGCAAAAGTTATATTCCCTTATTTTTGACATTTCGTCGAATGTAATTTCGATGCTGCAAAAAGAAATGAGGTAGCATTTCGATTTCACTTGCATGGAGAAATGGAAATTTCGAGGAAATTCAAAAGAATTTCACTAAAATTGGAGCCCATGCTAATACCTGATGGGCCAGTAACAACAAAGAAGTTAGATGATGTAGAGGGTGGGGTAGGGGAAGGAGAAATAACCATCTCCCTTAGCTAGGACAACAAGTTCTCAAATTCTGATCTTGTGTGAGAGTCATGTCTTTTAGATCTATTTTACCATACACTGAGGCTGGTCTACTATGCTTCTGCTAGCATGTGTCTTATTTGTGTTCAAGTCTCTAACAATACATGCAGTGACGATGAGCCCTCCACAACCTTCTCTTATTCATATGCCTCCACATCGTCAGCCTGCTGAGAATCCTCCTCTATCTCGAGATGCAGCTTTAGCAGAGGAGGGTTGTGAAATAATAGTAGGATTGACATTCCTATTAGGTTCGCTGTAAGCTTCCTCCACCCGAGGGATAGTTGCATTAGTAAGCAACTGATTACGGGTTGAATCATAGACCGACAAATCTCACTAGGAAAAATTCTACCATAAGCATGTCTGTGTATGTCTTCTGATCTTCACATTAGCTTGGAGGAAGCTAAGTATGCAGATTTGCGAACATGCCTTTTATGGTAGTATAATATGTATGCAGAGGACGATCATCTTGCTTGGTGAGGTGAGTATCATGGTAGAGCTATAGTATCCTAGTTTCTTTCTTGGCCTGAGAACATGTAGTGGCCGAGATATCCCACATAGCTTTTGCTAAGTACTGATTCAGAACATCAGTCACAATTTTTAGGATGAGAAAACCTCTCAACCATATAGTTGCACACACATTGTCTTACTTCAATAACTCATTTCCTCGGGTTTTCTCGGCCAGTTCATGTTGTGTTTTCATGCACATTTTCCATGTTGAAGATTTACAACATGCTCATGAATTGCATGAACCATAGATCATAGTTAGTTCCATCCATCTTGACAATATGACCCATATTTTTTGTGGATTTAAAAGATGAAACAATATTTTTTTATGATCTCCCATTGCTAAGTAGTGAAATTAAGCCAAAACAGAATGGAGACGAAACGACATAGTTGGAAAAGAAACTGAAATTCAACTTAGATTATTAATTCACGGTCTATGGAATGGTCAAATGATGATGATTGAACCTTCGGATGACTAACGATAGACTAGGATAGTTGCATGTTGTCATTTAGGCACAACTGCTTGGTGGGATTGCTGCAGTCTTGTAGAAGTCGATGTTTGGTATTCAGGAGGAGTGATCACTGAATAAAGAATATTCAGTATTTGGAAGAATATTCAGAATTATTCGGTTGTATATTTTTTAATTATTTTAAGTATAAAGATTATGTCTTATATACATTCTTATATATTTATACATATATGGTTATCAATTAATAAGAGTCCAAGATAAAAGTACCAATTAACAAGTTACATATATGGAGCTTTAAAATTTGTGGTGATATCGAGAAAAATGAGAACCTTAAGAAATAAAAAAAATCAGCAGTTTGTTGCAATAGTTGGTCGAATACTCGAATATTTGCGCCGAATATTGGGGTCGAATATTCGGGAATATTTGGATTGGGCCAAATATTGATCGAATAACAACATTCTATTCTTATAAAACAATCACCACCCGAATAAGAATATTCGGATCATTCGGTCGAATATTGCTATAGTGGATTATTGGGCTGCTGTTGCGATGAGGTTGGGCGGCACTTAGAGGTTGGGAAGCATCAAAAGATTGGTGGTTGGGCGACATACAGAGATAGGAAAGGCGACGAACATTACATTCTTAAATATTTATTGATAGGGACTCATTAGTGGAGGGTGATGCCACCCCTTGTTGAATTAGATACGGTATGTTGAAAAATTGGTATGGAGGCTTGGGGACCCGTGACATGAGGACGACGAACACCATACACTTACAAATGACTAGTTAGATTGATTGGCGAGTAGAGGATTATAATGTGGGAAATATGGTCCTCATTGGTTGTTTTAATAGTCTTGATAGTATATAGACACTTCAACCCCACAACATGAGCATATCTCACCACATCCCTTCAATCTTTGCATCACTCTTTCATTATATAAATCAACCATCTGGGATGGGTATGATTTCAAAGTTTGATAAGGAGAGTTGGGAGAATTGAGGGTAAAAGGAAATTGATTTGTCAAGTTTTGGCTTGCACCATACCCAAGGGTTTAACTATCAATTCCGGTTTCCATATTGACACCATGTTGATATGATATTTGTAGAGGTTTATATATGTTGCGATGTACTGTTTCGTATTTTCTATTTATATATTGTACGTCTATGTAATTTACCCAAGGGTTTTCTCTCTATATAAGAGACCCGAGGGCTCTATGGAATAACACATCAGAGTATCGATTACTCTAACATGGTATCAGAGCCAAAACCCTAACCCTAGGGTTTTTTTTCTCCACCCGCCGCCCCCCCACCCCCCCGCCCGCCGCCGGCCCCTCCAGCCGCCCCAGCCGTCCCCGCCGGCCAGTCCAGCCCTCCAGCGGGCCCCCGCGCTACCCCAGCCAAGCTTCCAACCTCGTCGGGCCCCCTCCCCTGCCGTTCCCGGCCCCGCCAGCCCTCCAGCCCCGTCGCCGAGACCCCCCCAGCCGCCGGGACCCCCCCCCCCCCCAGCCGCCGGGACCCTCCTCCAGCTGCCGCCTCTCTCTTCCGTAGAGGCTTCCACAACCTCTACTCGTCCCCGGGGCGCCTCTCCTTCAGTCGGTCTCGGATAGATGATGGGTTCAAGTGCATAACGTCTACATATGCACTTGAATCCTCACAGGTCTTGGTAGACACCAGTTTCTTGGTCTATCATCCCTAGTTGTTCTTCTCTGGCAGTATGTCAGATCAAAAGGTCGATATGCCCGCCATCGGTGCCTTTAAAGTTTCGGCACCAATCGTCAAAATGGACGGGACGAACTACGAGCTGTGGGCTATGCAGTTCCTCAGTCTTATGAAGTCGTGTGGTAAGAAGCATATTCTTACCGAAGATGAACCGCCGGAGAAGACGGGAATATATGCCTCATGGGAGGCTGATGACGCGTATGCCAAAGTTTGGCTGTCAGGAATGCTCACGACAGAGATAGCAAATGATGTCCTCCATCAGCCCACCGCCAGGGCGATGTGGGATATTCTGGCCACGACGTACTCTCAGGTACGGAACAAGACCAAGATGCTACAGTTGCAGCATGATATCTTTACCACGAAGCAAAATGAGAGGCCTCTTCATTCCCTGTACACGTCTCTTCGTGGAATGTTCGAGAAACTCTATAGCACCATCCCACTCACAGCCACACCGGAACAGCAGAAGACGTTCCGCAACGCCACTATGGTTGGTGTCACACCCCCAAATTCCGTGATCGAGAATGATCGTGCAGACACGGTAGCGGATGCTCGAGAATGATCGATGGAGGTAGGACTTCAGGAGGAGTCCAAAATGCATGGATATCAGGGAGGTTATCCATGAGAGTCTGGAGGCTCTACCGTACGTGATGGAGAAGCGTCACAGGACACTAGCTGGGTAGCAGAGTGTCGTGGTGCTAATAGCAGTGCGAGCAACGAGTACAGACAGCAGTGCAAGACATGACGGTGGATGCACGCAGCAGTACGTACGCGAGCGCAGACGGGCGGTACGTAGTGAAGCAGTACACATCGAGGAGCAATGCGGTACGGTCACATAGGCGTACGCACGAAGGCGCACGGTATCGGTATTGATGCGTGGTGATCCAAGGAGGCATGGAGCGTTGCAGGTGCTGAGTACGAGCATTGTCGAGCATGCTCGGTAGTACGCGTACGAGAGTGGTCTGGAGGCCACGATAGCGAAGTTCTGGAGTACTTCCCCTTAGCATGCAGAACGCTAAGGAAGGGTTTACCGCACGAGGGTCTGGAGGCCGCGGGTTCCCTTATGGCACAAGACCAAGTGTTCGGTGGCACTTGGTGAATTATGGCAAAGCTGCATCAGCAGGGCGTTGGAGCGCATGCGTGCTGGTGACTGGGCGGTTGACTAGGCGTCGACCGTGCGGGAAGACGAAAGGACAACAAGGGAGTCGAAGAGACGAGCAGACGAAAAGTTGCTGAGGAACGCGAAGGGTTGCCAAAGAACTCGAAGGGTCTCTTGTGTCTTTATGTGTCATTATTGTAAGTGTAATAATGAGTGTCCCTTGGGTTGCCTTGAGTCTTGTATAAAAGGAGAGGTGGTGGCTCATTTGTAAACACACAATACAACACAAGTGTAGAGTGTCACCCACTCCAGAGAGAGAGTTCCCCTTCTAATAAGAGAAGAGCTTTGTGCCCGTGCTTGTGTGATCGTGTGGTCGTGTTCTTGAGCGTTCTTGAGCGTGTTCTTGAGAGTGTTCTTGAGCAATCCGGAGTTCGTGCTCGTGTTTGTGTTGGAGGCGTCGGTGCGCTAGCAAGCAGGAGTATCGAGAAGAGTTGGGGCGCGTCCGTGACCGCTCTACTCGGGAAGGCTGGTTAGCTACGGGTTAGCTAATGCCGCACAGGATCGGTCGAAATCGGTAGCGGGATTTTGACCCTGTGACAAGTGGTATCAGAGCTGAAGGCGATACCATTCGTTGGCACGAATTGGTATCAGAGCTTGGTTGGTGCCAAGAAGCGGGCAAAGCTACGAGCGGCTGTTGGTGCAGACGATCGCGGGGACAGAGGATACTTGTTGGTGCAAGTACATCTTCAACCAGCGGAGCGAAGATGGTTGGCGTTACCGATCGCGTAGCAGCATTGGAGTAGGCGATGGCAGAAGTGGAGTCCACCATTGGGACTCATGCCCATCGCATCGCCGTCTTGGAGGATCGCTTTTCAGAAGGATCGGATGTTGGGGACGAGACCCAACGCTTAGCGGAGCAAATCAAGTCCTTGGAGGACAAACTGGAGGCGTTCAACACGATGATGGAGGATCTACGCAGCGAGATCTCCCTCATCAAGAAGGCGTTGGCGAACAGCGGGAGCTCCACGGAGGTGCAGCGACGCAAGGTACCGGAACCCAAACCCTTTACAGGTACGCGGAGTGCCAAGGATTTGGAGAACTTCCTATGGGATATAGAAGTTTACTTCGAGGCGACCAAGACGAGGGAAGCCGAGAAGGTCGGCTTGGCATCGATGTACATGTCGAGCGATGCAAAGCTATGGTGGAGGAGCCGTGCAGCAGATGAGGCAAGATCGAAGATATCTAGATGGGATGATCTAGTCACGGAACTGAAGGCGCAGTTCCTGCCGAAGAACACTGCGTGGATTGCACGGGAGGCTCTTCGACGCCTGAAGCAGACAGGCACTGTTCGTGAATACGTCAAGCAGTTCACGTCCTTGTTGCTGGACATCAAGGGAATGTCAGAGGAGGACAAGCTGTTCAACTTCACGATCGGGTTGCAAAGCTGGGCGCAAGCCGAACTGCGGAGGCAGGGCGTGAAGGACCTGAATTCAGCGATCGTGGTGGCAGATGCGTTAGTCGATTATGGGGCGGTCCAACCAGGCTACAACGCTGAAGAGAGGGAGTTCACCGGCAAGCAGAAGGCACGGTCGAAGGATAAGGGCAAAGGCGTTGCCCACGATCCACCAAGGGAGGAACAGGAGTACCCCAAGAAGAAGGAGCAAACCAGGAGCAAGGGATGCTTCATATGCGATGGTCCGCATCGGGCGCGGGAGTGCCCAAAGAAGGAGAAGCTGAACTCTCTTCGTACAGACGAGGAGGATGAAGAAGAAGGTGAGGTACGCTTGGGAGCAATCGGTGCTATGCGCAAGGTACGCCTCACAACACTTCGGGTTGGAGCTTCGACTTCGGTGGAGCGAGGGAACTCCACAACAAAGAGCTTTGGAGGCGCCAAGGCTCGATCGAGGATGCACAGAAGTGCGCAGGTGCGTGCGGAGCACCAAGGTGTGCAATGGAGGCACACAACCAAAGCCGCGGATAGGAGAACATCCGTGCACGAGAAGGCGATGCAGAGCTCTGGAGGGCGATGCAGTATGGACAAGGTGCTACACGTCCATGAGAGTGGAGTGGTGACGAACCACACCACCAACGAATTTGCAGGAGGCAAGATATCGAAGATGCTCGGAGCGCAGGAGGTGCTCACTTCCCAGGACACGGGTACGTCTACAGGGAACGATAGAGATCGTCAACGAGCAAGCGTGGAGGTGAGTACTCCACAGGTGGAGCTGGAGCTGCCACACAACAGCGATGGAGCTGCTGTATCCAGGAGGGATACATTGAGAACAGGAGCTGATGAGGAAGCTCCATTTCTCACGACGAAGACCAAGTCTTGGAGGGACGCGGTTCGTGGGAAGGACAAGTGCGGGAAGGGAGGCGGTGCACGCTTGCACCACCCTTCCAATTGAGCAGCATCAGGAGGTGCATAGCGGATGGAGGATCGTGACGGGACGCCAGCTGAAGTGGGAATGCTCGGTTGAGGACAACCGATTCTTCAGGTGGGGGAGGCTTGTCACACCCTCAAATTCCGTGATCGAGAATGATCGTGCAGACACGGTAGCGGATGCTCGAGAATGATCGATGGAGCTAGGACTTCAGGAGGAGTCCAAAATGCATGGATATCAGGGAGGTTATCCATGAGAGTCTGGAGGCTCTACCGTACGTGATGGAGAAGCGTCACAGGACACTAGCTGGGTAGCAGAGTGTCGTGGTGCTAATAACAGTGCGAGCAACGAGTACAGACAGCAGTGCAAGACATGACGGTGGATGCACGCAGCGGTACGTACGCGAGCGCAGACGGGCGGTACGTAGTGAAGCAGTACGCATCGAGGAGCACTGCGGTACGGTCACATAGGCGTACGCACGAAGGTGCACGGTATCGGTATTGATGCGTGGTGATCCAAGGAGGCATGGAGCGTTGCAGGTGCTGAGTACGAGCATTGTCGAGCATGCTCGGTAGTACGCGTACGAGAGTGGTCTGGAGGCCACGATAGCGAAGTTCTGGAGTACTTCCCCTTAGCATGCAGAACGCTAAGGAAGGGTTTACCGCACTAGGGTCTGGAGGCCGCGGGTTCCCTTATGGCACAAGACCAAGTGTTCGGTGGCACTTGGTGAATTATGGCAAAGCTGCATCAGCAGGGCGTTGGAGCGCATGCGTGCTGGTGACTGGGCGGTTGACTGGGCGTCGACCGTGCGGGAAGACGAAAGGACAACAAGGGAGTCGAAGAGACGAGCAGACGAAGAGTTGCTGAGGAACGCGAAGGGTTGCCAAAGAACTTGAAGGGTCTCTTGTGTCTTTATGTGTCATTATTGTAAGTGTAATAATGAGTGTCCCTTGGGTTGCCTTGAGTCTTGTATAAAAGGAGAGGTGGTGGCTCATTTATAAACACACAACACAACACAAGTGTAGAGTGTCACCCACTCCAGAGAGAGAGTTCCCCTTCTAATAAGAGAAGAGCTTTGTGCCCGTGCTTGTGTGATCGTGTGGTCGTGTTCTTGAGCGTTCTTGAGCGTGTTCTTGAGAGTGTTCTTGAGTAATCCGGAGTTCGTGCTCGTGTTTGTGTTGGAGGCGTCGGTGCGCTAGCAAGCAGGAGTATCGAGAAGAGTTGGGGCGCGTCCGTGACCGCTCTACTCGGGAAGGCTGGTTAGCTACGGGTTAGCTAATGCCGCACAGGATCGGTCGAAATCGGTAGCGGGATTTTGACCCTGTGACAGTTGGCGTCTTACTTGCTGCCCTTGATCCTGAATATGAGGCAGCACGCTCTCAGATCCTTGCCGATGCCACCATTCCACCGATGGAAGAAGTCTACAGACGACTCAGTCGTGTACCAGTTCCATCGAATATAGCGACTACACCTCCCTCGGCAATAGCAGTCTCCAGAGGACGAGGTAGTTCGTCCTCATTTCGTGGCAGAGGAAGTGGTGGACGTGGCCGCGGAGGTCGCATACGCTCTACGTGCTCATTCTGTCGTCGTACTGGTCACTCGGAGGATACATGCTATTCCAAGCATGGCTTCCCTCCTTCTGCACGTGTCGCTGATCATGTTCAGGGTCCACCAGCATCTACTCCAGATAACGAGTTCGAGGAGCTAGTGGCACGGCTTCGTGATATCATGCCACAGTCATCGTCAGAGGGTGCTGATGCTTCTGATGTTGCGGCTTCGGCGTCAGCTAGTACATCTGCTTCAGCCAGTGCCTCAGGTAGTCCTTCAGTCTCATATCATAACCATGATCTCACAGGATGGATTGTTGATTCTGGAGCCACCCATCATCTTTGTCGTGAGAGAGATATTCTGCAGTCCTATAGAGCTGTTCAGCCTGGTCGCTTTGTACTCATTGCTGATGGCACTCATTCAACTATCATCGGTCAGGGGGAGACGGCTTTGCTGCCCGCCATGCACTTACAGAATGTTCTACATGCAACAGAATTCTCAATGAATCTCTTATCCATTAGTCAGATTACACGAGATTTACACTGTCGTGCTATTTTTGACCCATCGTCTGTTATTTTCAGGACATACTAATGGGCAAGGTGATTGGCTGCGGTTCTGAGCACAATGGCCTATATCGTCTCGTACGGAACTCTTATGCTGGTGTCTCACTACATTCCCAGGGCTCCGTATCTCCATATACCTGGCATCTTCGCTTTGGTCACCTGCCGCTACAGAAAATGTGTCACCTCCTGCCTCATATCTCTCCGAGTTCGTCGTTTCGTTGTGAAGCATGTCAGTTAGGGAAGCACCATCGGTCCAGCTTCCCCAGTCGTCAGAGTCAGAGCAGTCGCTCCCCATTTGAGTTATTCCACATATATATTTGTGGTCCCAGTAGTGTCCCAGATCATCAGGGGCACAAGTTCTATCTAGTTGTTGTTGATGATTTTTCTCGAGTGTCCTGGACTTTTCTTCTTAAAAATAAATCAGAAGCAGGAAGTGTTATTCAAAATCTTATCAATGAAGTTCAGAATGTTTTTTCATCTACTGTTAAGTATGTGCGTACTGACAATGCATTGGAATTCTGCACTCGTTCCCTTGCTCGCTTTCTTTCGTCTAAAGGCATTATCCACCAAACCACATGTGCATACACATCTCAACAAAATAGGGTTGCAGAACGGAAACATCGACATTTCCTTGATATTGCTCGCACATTACTTATTCAGAGTTGTGCCCCATTATCCTTTTGGGGGGATGCTATACTTACAGCGTGCTATCTGGTCAACCGCATGCCTACAACTGTTCTTGGGGAAAAGTCTCCTATTTCTGTTCTCTTTCCTGACAAAGATTTGTTTACACTTACACCTCGAGTCTTTGGCACTGTTGCGTTTGTCCACCGCTTATCTCCAGGACTTGATAAGCTCTCTCCTAGGGCTATCAAGTGTGTTTTTGTGGGCTACTCCAGGACACAGAAAGGATATCGTTGCTATGACCCCGTTCATGACAAATACTATGTGAGCGCTGATGTTACATTTTTCGAACCAGTCATGTACTTCTCACCTGCAGGTGACAGATTGGTCACATCCACATCCACTGATTCTAATGTCTATGTGCCTCCACCTCCAAGCCTGGGTCAATCCTCTACTCCAGCACCACCACCTCCACCACCACCACCACCACCACCTCCTCCAATTGTACCTTTTCCTAAGTTCTATACAAGGCGGACAAGCCCTGCTCAAGCTATATGCCAACCATCCAACACGCCTCAGGTATGTTCTGATGTTATCACTAATGATGGGTTAGACAATGCACCAGTGCAGGAGCCGTTACTACAGGAGGAAGATCAACCAATCAACACAGTGATAGATGATCTGGATCGACCCATTGCTCATAGGAAGCAGCAAAGAAAATGTGCTTCATATCCTCTTGCCTCTCAAGTCTCATTTCATCGTCTCAATGGGGATTTCCAGAAATTTGCAGCTGCTGTCTCGTCAGTTGAGATTCCACGGACCTATCAAGATGCCATGAAGATTGATTGCTGGCGTCTAGCCATGGAAGAGGAGACGCGTGCCTTGCAGTCTAGAGGGACTTGGTCTCTTGTCCCCATTGCTCCAGGTGCCTCCGTGGTGAGTTGCGAGTGGGTGTTTACGGTGAAATATCATGCGGATGGACGTCTCGACAGATACAAGGCCAGACTTGTAGCACGGGGATTTACCCAGACATATGGGGTAGATTATTTGGATACTTTTTCACCAGTGGCTAGACACTCCACTCTTCGCATCCTCCTATCTGTTGCTGTGGTATGTAACTGGACCATTTTTCAGCTTGACGTCAAGAATGCTTTCTTGTATGGTGACCTACAGAAGGAAGTCTATATGCAGCAGCCACCAGGGTTTGCTGCTGAGGGGGAGACTCAGATGGTGTGCAGACTTCATAAGGCTATTTATGGCCTCAAACAGAGTCCCCGAGCATGGTTCCAGAAGCCTTCCCAGATAATTGAAAGGCAGGGGTTCAGGAGATCAAATGCGGACCATTCACTGTTCATCCAGAAGACCCCTAGAGGTACAGTTGTTCATGATATATGTTGATGACATCTTGGTTACAGGAGATGATGCTCAGGGAATTGAGACAACCAAGTCCCTGTTGGGAAGCCAGTTCATTACGAAGGACCTGTGCACGATACGATATTTTCTGGGGATAGAGTTTGCTAGAAATGCACAAGGAATGGTAATGACTCAAAGAAAATATGTCACAGACTTGCTAGTTGAAACAAGAATGACTGGATGCAGACCTTCAAGTACACCTATGGACCCAAGCATGAAGCTGTACGACGATGATACCGAGGAGGTGGACAAAAGAAGGTACAGAGAGATGGTTGGGAATCTCTTATACATTACTATAACTCGACCGGATATTGCCTTTGCAGTAAACAGGGTGAGTCAATTTATGGAGCAGCCGAGGCAAGTGCATATGGATGCCTTGTATATGATATTGAGATATCTGAAGTCTTCTCCAGGCACAGGATTGCTATTCAGGAAAGATACAGATCTGTCTATTTCAGCTTGTGCAGATGCAGATTATGCAGGATGTCCAAGGGATCGTAAATCTACTTCTGGATTCGCTATCTTCATAGGAAGCTCTTTAGTTTCTTGGAAAAGCAAGAAACAGACTGTTGTGGCGAGATCCAGTGCCGAATCCGAGTACAGAGCCATGGCACAAGCAAGCGCAGAAATGATGTGGGTTAGAGCAGTCTTAGAAGATTTGAATGTAGATGTCTCCTTGCCTATGAATCTCCAATGTGACAATCAGGCAGCATTATTTATTGCTAATAATCCAGCTTTTCATGAGAGAACAAAGCACATCGAGGTGGATTGTCATTATACTAGAGACATGATTCAGAAGGGCTTCATTTCCACCTCTCATGTCAGTTCAGAGGATCAGACTGCTGATATATTCACCAAGCCATTGCTCAGAGGACCTTTCCAGAGATGTTCTTCCAAGCTGAGCATGATAGATATCTATGCTCCATCTTGAGGGGGAGTGTAGAGGTTTATATATGTTGCGATGTACTGTTTCGTATTTTCTATTTATATATTGTACGTCTATGTAATTTACCCAAGGGTTTTCTCTCTATATAAGAGACCCGAGGGCTCTATGGAATAACACATCAGAGTATCGATTACTCTAACAATATTTTGTTGAAATTTCGGTGAAATTTCATGCCGGCCAACATTTGTGAATGAATGACATGAAAAGGCCTCCATATCACCATATTGCTCGATATTTCGATCCCATGTTGAAAACGTGAAATTTCACCGGAATTTCACGAATCTGAAACCCTGCCCATACCCTAATTCAGTTCTTTCAATTTATTTTGCTATCCCTTGTGCAAGTTATCATGAAAAATGTCCATATTACCGTAAAAGGCGGTGTCACCATGCAACTTACTATGCTCACTAACATCAATATATAGAGTTGTTTGCATCACTAAACATGGTGTGGCCCCTGCAGTTACTAGATAGATACTACCTTCTATGGAAATATGAAATAAAACAAGCGGAATCAAAGAAAAGAACAAAACTTGAGTTATGTGGAACTTTACTTGCTAAAGAGCATGATGAAACAATGGGAGATAGTTCCAATGACTAGGTTTTTTATTTAGTTTTCTCAATGAGTACTTGTAATATTGCGATAGTCGTCCCACTAGACCAATTAGTCATCTGACCATGCTATTTGGTAAGGTGTCCGAATAGAATAAATCTGGTTGATGCGTAGGTCGACTAATGAAGACATTATATTTTACTATTATTATTTTGGTTACTACCCTACTTAATGTGGGAAAAGGCTTTTGTTGTGTATTTTGGTTACTCATGCTTTTTTATAATGTAAAGTAAAAGTCAGATGTATGCATGTTAATTGTAATTCAATTGGTACTTTTATCTTGTTAGTTAATGACCATATGTGTATAAAATTATATTATGTAAGAATATGTGTATTAGAATAATAATTAAAATACTTAACAGAATAATTCTGTCACCCGAATACCAATTCTTTATAATTCATTGACTCTTTTGTCTGAATACTGAATATTGACTTTTGCAATACACAGTAAAAGGGGGGCATATTGATCTTTCTATAGCCCCACCTTTACAATCTCATCACTTAGCAATATTAGACTAAGCATCTCCCACACAATCAACCCAATTACTCTATTCTCTCAACGCTCGCCCTCAAGTTGGAATGCTCAACAAATGCAACATGAGTACATAATCTCAAATACAACTCAATCTCAATTGTAGTTTGTCGTGCCCATATACAACTCAATCTCAATTGTAGTTTGTCGTGCCCATGATGTGGGGAATCTGCAACTGTTGCTGGGCTTCTTGAGTGCTTTGGATACATAAGACTGAAGTGAGCTTCTCCAACGAACACCTCTGTGAGTGCTACCACCATATAATGGTATGAATAACGAGCCTCCATCATAAAGTAATTGCAATGGGTCTCTCTTGAAAAGATCCTTGAACCGAGCCTCTCCCAAACATTGACTAAGAGAATGAAATCTCTATTGTGTAGTCCTTACGGATATCTCCTCACCGAGCCTCTTTCTAGGTCTCTATCATACCCATACATAGTTCATATTTAAACTCTAAGCCCACATACATGTATATGAGGACCTCTTCAACAAAAATTCTCATATGTAAGCTTGATACAAAAACATGAAGTTCTCTAATATTCCCATCTCCCATATCCATGTACGATATACAAACAAAGAATTTATTCTCAACCTTTTCTTCATTCATTTTTTTCAATCAATTTTTTAACCTTATCTTTTTTATTTCTTCATATTCCCGCTCTCCCTTTTTCCCCATTGATTTTTTGTCATTCATTCATTTGAATAGAATCTTTTCCTTTTTCAGTCCCCGCAATTTGTTTTTTTACCGGCTTCTCCTTTTCTTGGATGGGCAGAACACACCCCTTCTCTTTTTTTTGCTTGGCTGCTTTTATTTCCTACATTTTTTTCATATATTTTTCCTGATTGCCTTAATTATTTTCCAACCATAGATTTTTTGATTGCATGTTCTGCCGCCCTATGTTTTTTTACAAGCTTCATTTTTTGGGCCACAGTAGCCCCTATTGGAATTACACAAGAGAGATACAACTGAAATGTTCCCAATGCCCAAATCATAACGTCGAAACAAAGAATGAAATACGTTTCCCTCTTTCCTTCATTCTCTCTGGAGATAAGAATCCCCGACGTTAAACCCATCGTCGCCAACATTAGTTTGGGAAGGTTCTCCTTAGGAGATCCTATCTAACTAGATTGGGGTGGTACCCTCCATGTCGAACCAATGTACAACACCACCATCTCATCATCACTGTTATCTCAAAGGTATATTCTGGGCATCATCGCCATTGCCTCAGAGGGGGAACACTAATTGTGTGTGGACCATCATCACCAATTTTAATCGTCCATAATCATTTAGAGTAGTTGAATCCTCTTGCACATCAACATCACTATCCAGATTAGTTGTTGATCATCTCTTGTTGATGCAACACAAGATGCTCTCCTCGTGTGCCATCAAACCATGCAACTACTGTTGTCGCTCATGTTCTTTATGCAACGTGAACGGAGCTATCACCATTGTAAAAGGCTGCTGCCAGAGACCTAGGTTTCCCCATCTAGGAATCCATCGAAGATCGCTTCTCCTTCCATATCTCCTTTACCGTCCATCTCCTTGATACCGATACATAGAGACATCGACAATTGCACGCCTTTGTCCCTCACATAGGGCAAGACCCCTAGGTCGCAACCTTTGAGAAATAAGAAAACATAATAATCGAAGTGAAAAACGAACATTAATGATGATAAATGGCTCCAAGATATTCAAACAGCTTAGCAGAAGTTGTTACACGTTCAATTACAATTGTCAGTATATGACGAGTCATGTGTATGAAGGAGGGGGTTTAATTCTACGGTAGGTAAATAAACTCGTCCTGTTGGTCCTTTGCTGGTCTTGGTGGCTCTTCCCGGCCTGGCCTGCATGCTCGGTCGGAGGAGCATGGGTCGGGGGAGCATGGGTGCTTCTTGACGACGGAGAAGGTTCGCTTGGGCCCTCTTGGTGATAGGGGGCTCGCTCTTATGCGCAGGTGGTGGGTGATGAGGGAGGCGGGGTAAATGTTGGTGGTGCCACGACGATGGTGAATGCTGTGGGGGAGACGTCGCCCTCGGTTCTTGGTTTGCATGGGAAGATGGTGTTTGGGGAGACCGTGCATGGGAAGGCGGTGCATGGAAAGGCGGTGCGTGAGGTGGGGGTGCACGATGATGCTGGCTTCATTGCGGCTGTGGGGCTTGCACGACGGCCTGGTGTGGTTTGGGATGCTGTAAGGTCCCACCTTCTTGGTTGTCTGGGCCCTCGATTCATGGGGGATTTCTAAGTTCTTGATTCATCGCGTTGCTGCGTTCGTGGCCTTTCCCCGGAGCAACGGGAAAGGCTTATTTGTAATGGCGATTCTGAAGATGTTGTGTGGAGAATGTTGCGGGTGGCTGATGGTGCCTCCTCAGATACTGAGGTCTGTGTGGCGGAGGTGCGTGGTATGCCATTTCTCTCTCGAACTATCCCCTCTTTGTCCAAGGTGCTTAGACCTTGGGGGGAAGTTCTGGCAATCGTGGATGATGGACTCTCGCCGGGGACGGATTGGAAGATCACTCGGATTCTCCTGGAATGTTCAAAGGGTTTTCTTAGAGATGCGGATGGTAAGGTCTTCTTCGGAACTTTGAAAATTGACCGGTGGCGATTCAAGGTGGAGCTTTCCGTCATCGCCCCTTCGCCGGCGCCGGCGGCTTGCCCTTCGCGTCCGGCTATTCTCGCCGATTGTGATGGCTTGGGACTTGGGGATGTAGCCTCGTCTTCCAATTGCCAGGCAGCATGCGTTGGGGGATATTCCGAAGCGTCTCCGTCTGGGTTCAACTTCTCTGGTCCCTTCGAATTGCATCCTCGGGTGCTGTGTATGGCGTCTGAAAGGGCCGGTTTCTTGGATTTGGCCACGGTCGAGGACGATTTGCCTTCTCATCATCGTCCGTTTTTGTCAGCGAACGCCGTGCAGTTGGGTTTCTCGGAGCCTGTGCCCGCTACTGGTGCGATGGGCTTTAACGGATCCCTTAACTTCGGGTCTTAGCCAACGAAATGGCAGCCCTGTGACCCATTTATGGTGCCCGACTCTTCTCTATTGCTGCCCGACTATTCTCTTTCGAGGCCCGACTCTTCTTCGGGTTTGGCCCATTGGATCCAGTTGGAGGAACTTGGGGCGCCCTCGGACGTCGAATTGGTTCCTTCGCCCGCTATTCATCCGATTGTGCTCCGCTCCCCCTCCCCCCCCTCTCCGGTGGGTCGGGAGGCTTCTTCGGTGATGACTCCTTCCGGTGCAGCATTCTTGTCCGACGTTGGGGATGGTTCCATCGGGCTTTCTTCTGGTGGGGATGCTCCTTCCGCGATGGGGAACCTTTCAGACAAGCGCTCAGGGAAGCGCTATCGGAGGCGTAACCGCTCTCGCCTTGGCTCGTCGATGCAACATTCTTGTCCGACATTGCGGGCACCTGTGGCGGGGGCGGCTGGCCTCAGTGTGGTCGGGGGGAGCTCTGCTGGTCCTTAATGAAGGTTCTCTCTTGGAACGTTAGAGGACTTGGGGAGCCTGATAAGCGACGATCTTTGGGGTTGCGGTTCTCAGAATGGGGCTGTGATATTTCTTTTATCCAAGAAACGAGATTGACGGGGGTGGATGATACTTTGTGGAGGCCTTTCGGTGCGGGCGCTATGGATGAGTTTAGGACGGTGGACGCGATTGGGGCGGTGGGTGGCGTCTTGCTGGCGTGGCGCTCTGCAGCTTTCTCCTTCTCCTCATTGCAGGTGGGAAGGCATGTAATGTCGGTGGTGTTGAATCGGGCTGATTCCCTTGGTCCTATTGCTTTCTCATGTATATATGCGCCAACGTGCCACGTCCTCAGGAGGGAGCTGTGGGACGATCTTCGGGACGCGGCCTCCGCTTTTGAGGGCCTTCCTTGGCTTCTGGGGGGGGATTTCAACGTGACTGTTCACTCTTCGGATCGTCCTCGGGGCCGGGGGGGCCAGGATCTGGGCTCACGCGAATTTGTTGAGCTTTTGGATGAGTTAGCTCTGGAGGGGTTGGTCCCCGATGATATTTCTTACACCTGGAGGAATAATGCGTCTCGATCTAGGATTGATCGATTCTTGGCTAATGGCAAACTTATGGAGGCTTTCCCTCTGTGTTCGGTGTCTTCTCGTCCACGCTCCTTCTCTGTTCACAATCCTATTATGTGGGACTCTGGGGAGGACCTTCGGCCGAGGGGTCTTTTTCGCTATGAGAAATGCTGGCTTTTGGAGCCTAACTTCAAAGATATGGTTAAAAATCACTGGAACCAGGCCTCTTTTGCGGGGTCAGCTGCTCATAGACTTGATCAGAAGCTCGCCTCTTTGCGGAAACTTCTTGCGTTGTTTAAGGAGTCGCGGTTGGCTCGTGTGGCTGCTAGGGCGGCGGCGGAGGATGTCATTGCTCGCCTAGACCGGACGGAGATCGATAGGGATTTGATGTCGGAGGAGCTTTGTGAGCGCGCTGTTGCGCAAAACACCGTCACCGCAGAGGACAAGAGGCAGAAACTGGAGTGGCGTCAGCGTTCGCGTCTTAAGTGGCTCAAGGAGGGCGATGCTAATACTGCTTTCTTTCACCGCGTGGCTAGCGGTAGAAGGCGCTACAACTCAATTCGCTCTCTTTATGTTAATGGTGCCCTGGTTAGTGGCGAGAAGGAGTTGGGGATTGCCATTGCGGATCACTTCAAACGTGCCTATGGGAGTCGCTCGCAGCGCCAGTGGCGTTGGTTGGGCCGTGGGGCCCTTTCTTTAGCGCCCTTGGATTCTGTGGCACTGACTAGGCCGATCTCCCTGGTTGAGATTAAGGAGGCCGTGTGGGAATTAAATGCTGATGGTTCACCGGGCCCTGACGGGTTCCGTGTGGCTTTCTACCGTGATTTTTGGGATGTAGTGGATAATGATGTTGTGGAGGTTGTTAGCGAATTTTGTGATGGGAACAATGGTTTTGATAGAATTAATAGGGCCATCATTGTTATGATCCCTAAGTCTGCAGCGGCTAATCGCATCGAGGACTTTAGGCCTATCTCTATCTCGAATGGGATCTATCTTATCATTGCTAAGGCCTTAGCGAGGAGGCTTGCTCGTGTTCTTGACACGCAGGTTTCGCCGGCCCAGGCCGCCTTCATTCGGGGAAGGCAGATCTCGGATTGCATCGCGGTGGCTTCCGAGTTGGTTGCGGATTGGAAGAGCTCTAACAAGATGGGGGTTCTTGGAAGATTGATTTCGCCAAGGCTTATGATTGTCTTGATTGGCGGTTCTTGTGGTCTGTTTTCAGAAGGAGGGGATTCCCTGAGGTTTGGATTTCTTGGATGCGTCGCTGTGTGACCACGGCCTCCCTCTCGGTCTTGATTAATGGCCGTCTGGTTAGGGGCTTCTTCCAACCGCGTAGGGGGTGCGGCAGGGGTGTCCCCTCGCCCCCCTTCTCTTTGTGATGGCGTTGGACGTGTTGGCTCGTATGGTGGACTGCGTGATCGAGGCGAAGCTGACCAAGGGCTTCACTGTGGGGACCTTGCGCGTGCCCTTAATTCAATTTGCAGACGACACTATCTGCTTCATCGAGGGTGGCACTTCTGAGATCTCCGGTATGGCGACTACTCTGGAGCTTTTCAGTGAATTATCGGGGCTCTTGATTAATGGGGCTAAGTCTAAGGTGATCCCTTTTGGGATGTCGCAGGCGGAGGCGCTGGAGTGTGGGCGGCTGCTGGGCTCTCCTCCGAGTGGTCTCCCATTTGATTACCTTGGCTTGACTTTGGTCGTGGGTCGTGTCAGGCTCCGGGATTGACGTTTGGTTGTGGAGAAGATGGAGACTCGCCTTGTTTGTTGGCGTGCAGCATTGTTATCTAGAGGGGGTCGTATTGTTCTTCTTAAGGTGGTGCTTTCCTCTATTCCTATTTTCTTTCTCTCGGCTCGTCGAATGCCTAAGGGGATTCGTCTGCGTCTTGAGCGTTGTATGCAAGGCTTCTTGTGGGGTAAGAAGGGGGAGGGGGGGTTCATCTGGTGGCTTGGGAAGAGGTTACTCAGGCCAAGCGGGCTGGTGGCTTGGGGGTGCGGAGGTTGGAGGTTGTTAATGAGGCTCTCTTGCTAAAATGGGCGAGTAAAATCTGGGGTCAGGAGAACAACTTCTTTATTACTGTTCTGCGAGAGTTCCTGGCGGAGGCGATGATGGGCTTGATGCGGGGGGATGCTTACGGGCACCTCTCTCCGTTTTGGCGTGGTGTTCTGGATGTTTTTATTCGTAACCTCTCCCTCTTTAGGCCGGTGTTGGGAAAGGGGGATTCCTTCCGGTTTTGGATCGACGATTGGTCGGGAAGGGGTACTCTAAAGGAACGCTTTCCCCGTTTGTTTGCTTTGGCGGATGACAAGGAGGCCTCGGTGGCCTCGTGCTGGGTGGATGGATGCTGGTGTCCACGCTTTATCGCCAATTTCTCGGATCAGCGTCTGGATGATTTTCTCTCTTTATTGAACATGCTTGTCGACGTTGCTCAACCTAATGATGGCCGGGACCACTGGACATGGAAGGACGGTCTTTTTTCCACGCGTAAGGCGTATCTGGCTCTAGCTCCCCGTCCTCAGGTTGGGGACGATCTTCTCTTGCGTGATTGCTGGTTCCTCTGGGGGTTGAAGCTTCCTGAGCGCATTTGAGTCTTCCTGTGGCTTCTTCGTAGGGGGAGGCTCTTAACGCGTGACCGATGCGCCTGATTTTTTGCTAACGTTGGGCCTAATTGCGAGCTTTGTGATGAGGAGACGGAAACCATTGATCACTTGTTCTTTGGCTGTAACATGGTTCGGGGACTTTGGGTTGATCTCGAATGGGTCAGCTCGGATGGTCTGATTGCCTTTTGCAAGAGCTTGGTTTGCAACTGGAGCAGGGAAAGGAAGGAGTTTTTGGTTCCGCTTGCAAGATTGTGGTTTATCTGGCTGGGGAGGAATGAGGCCCTCTTCGCTGGCCAACGGTTCTACCGGGAGAATGTTCTTTTCCTTTCCTCGCATCTTCTGGATGATTGGTGTGCAGGGTAACCCTATCGTGGCTTTTTGGGGGTGATCTTTGGGTGGTGATTTCTCGGACTCCCTCTATGGGTCTTGTTTGTTTGGTTTTTGTAACCTTCTTGTTACATTCTTTGTTTCTTTTCCTTTTAATATATTGGGGCGAACATCATAGAGTGTCTCCCCCTTTTTGAGCCTAAAAAAAAGATAAATAAACTCGTAGAATTACGATTGATAAGGCACTTTGAATCCTAACTTGTTAGCTCAATGTAGTTGTAGCTGGGGTTCAGTGTTGCAATAGTCACCCGAATGGACTGATTATTCGGATCAGTGGGGTAACTGAATAGAATAACTCAGACTGACTAATCGACTTACTAATAAAAAATAATATTTACTATTATATAGTTTTAGTTTGTTATACCATTTTCTAATGTAAAGTGAAAGTTCGATGTGAATAGTTTGATTGTATTTCAATGAGTATTTTTTCTTGTTAATTAATGCCATATATGTGTAAATATATAAAATTATAAGTATTAAACATATTTTTTCTATTTAAATTAAGTAAAAAGATCTAACCGAATATTTCTATTTTAATCATATGAATATCATTTATTCTTTATTCTGTGACCCTTCCAATTGAATGCCAAATACCAACTTTTACAACAATAGCCAGATTTATGTCCACGACATCCTTCAATGGGGGAGTGGGAACCCCATCCCAAACATAGATCTTGTTGTAATTTGAGTCAGGTTTTAATAAGATTTATACATCATGATATGTTTATATAGGGATGTGTTGTATAAGCTTTAAGATTATTTCGAAAAGACGATTGATACGTGGATCTCGAACTTATTATAAGAGGAAGAGGACTTATCACAGAAATGACAGGGAAATATATCTTTTAAAACAATGTAGCAAAGATAAGGTGAAGTTAGGAGAATTCTTGGCTAAAATAGGTAAAATCCAGGGAATTTTTAATTTCTTCCAGATTGGATAATCTTTGGACAAATATGGGAGAAATTTGGCGAAACATCCCTGACATCACGATGAGATCCTGGATATCAGAAGCATACATGGTTTTATAATCTGTAGGCTACCAAATTTGAAATATCGCTGATGTTCGATGGAATTTAATGCTACGACATGAAGCACATTTTTGGTGGTCGTTTTGCAACACCATTCTATCATGAAGTATGGTCATGAGAGTTTTAATGAATAATCCCTAAAGAAATATATAAATACCGGGGTTATGTAGAGCAAAATTGTCGACCATTATCAGATGGCACCATTTTGATAGTTGTATCAAGTTGCATCTTTATTTCATTTGTAGTTTGAAAAATTCTTAAGCATACATGTGACTTATCCTTCACAAGTAACACCCATGACCAGGATCATCCACCATTGTTCGGCAGTCGTAGTAATCAAGATAGTCCAAAATCCAATATTTAGCAGTTGAAAATAATCAAATGTTTGAGTATGGGCTATGTGAAGTAGAATAAAGTTCAATGATGCTTCCCAAGTTACAAACATCATCATACTATAATATGGTAATGGGAGTCAACTATTGTAGTATACACTGATGTTTGCTGATAGATGATCATACATATGCAGATGCTATTAAGAAGCAAAGCGGCGGAAGATTGATAAACACTAGCATGCATAACTGTTAGAGTATTTGGTTGTGCGCCCATTGAGTTATAAGGGTAAATGGATCCTGGAGGAGATCCATTTACCCCATCCAGTGTTTAGTCCCACATCGTCCAACGGTGGGACTTGGAGGCTCTGGAGAGGCTATATAAGGAGCCCCAGACCTCCTGTATCCATTGAGAAAAAGGAATGCAATATCCGCCCCTTTGAGGGCTTCTCCCGTGGTTTCATCCTGCTCTTCACGGAGTAGGGTTCCACGTAAAATCCCGCCGTTCTTCTTATTATTTATCTTTTCCATGTTATCGCTTCCGCTTCCGATTTTCTAACATGGTATCAGAGCGGGTTCGATTCTCGCGGTTTTATGGTCTTGATTTATTCGAGATTTGATGTTATGTAAATTATTCGAGATCTGTTGAAGAGTTGTTTTTGTTTGGGTTTCATGAAACCCTATTTTCTGGAATTTTATGCCGTCTTCTTGGCCGGCCCTCCTGTGGAGACGCTAGCCCATCGTGCCAGAAGCATCATAACAGGGCCCTCCAGATCGGCAGAGGACCTCATTCATCACGGCATATCCATCAGCCCTCCAGGCTCTCCAGCCCTTTGAGCATCCATGCGCATATCATCTTGCGACCTGTTGCAGATTCAGAACAAGAGGAGTCTTCTTCCAGCCTGCTCTCAGATCGAGTAGGGCCACTTCGATTCCTCACAGCCAAGTGGCGGCGCACCTCGTGACTTCCAGGAGGAACACCTCCAAGCGGCAGCCCTAACGCGCATGCGATCAAGGAGGCGCTCCAGCATCTCCTGATGCTCGCGAGACCAGGCGACAGAAGGGAATCCCCAGGCAGGCAGCGCGCAAGACCAGAAACCCCGATCGGGGGTGCTTGGCGATGGAAAAGGGTTCCAACAATCGGGAACCCTAGTGCGTTGGGAGAAATAAGGGCCCGATGGGCCGTTCTTTATTAAAAAAATGATGAGGGGTTCTTCGGTCCAGTTAGGCCGAATATTTTTTTAAAGGAGGGGGGGCAGAAAGGAGCCGGAAAAAAAACAAAGGAAAATTTGAGAGAAAAAAACAGCCGGAAAGAAAAAAATGATGATGCGGCTAAAAAAAGGGGTTTTCAAAAAAAATGTTGAAAAAAAGGACGCGTACAATAAAAAGTCGTACGCAAAAATGAAAAGCCGATAAAAAAATGTCTACGGCTTATAAAAAAATTGATGAATGTTTTGAAAAGCTGACAATTGTGTGGTCGGCTTATTTTCATGTCTCCTCATCATTGTTGTCTTCTCCTAACTTGGTCGACATCCATATTTTCCGACAAGTATGGGAGAAAGGAGGAGTATATATGTAGAGTCACATGTCTTCTCCAGATATCAGAGATTCAGATGCCAAATGCAGATTATCCAGACCGGTCAGATTTTTTCAGACTCTACAAGTTTTTCAGATGAAGATTCTTCATGCACAAGTTTTAGACTCGATGTTCAGATTCCGAGTCCCAGTTTGATGCGCAGATTCAGACTCGATTGATCGGTTCGAGTCCATGATCGAGGCACTCCATGATGAGGCCCATTTTCGAGATCTCCAGAGAGAGACTCATTTTCTGACACGCACATAGTTGCGGTCATTTTCAGATGAGCACATAGATGCCATCAATTGTTCGTGGTCCCCATCATTATTCTTGTTTTGTAGGCCAGAGTTTTCATGTGAGCCATAGGGACTCCAGAGTAGAGGACCATTCCCTATGCCATGTTGGCAAAGGGTTTCATATGGTATCATAGATACACCAGAGCAGTGTACCATTCTCTGAGCCAGATAGGAGAGACCCAGTTCTCCGAAGAGGAGACTATTTTCGTACTCCATTCTCCAACGACTGTGGACTCCGAAGAGGATTGCACAGCCACGGCCCTTATTCAGTTCGACCCTTTTCAGAGATGGAGCAGTTGTCCACATTGTTGCGGCGGGCCAGAGTACTCCGACGAGGAGACTCATTTCAGTTGCAGTGACTCTGACAGGCGCAGTTCAGAGCACATGCTCTCCGAAGAGGAGATTCAGAAGACTCACACTCCAGCCCGTTCGTCCTCCTCACCTGCACGGCATGAGAAGCAACGTCCTCGACTGCAGCAATGTGCGCGTTGGGTTGATATTGTCCATAGTGTCTTGTTGCGTTGAGTTGAGTTTATTTCTGTTTGTCCAAGCTGAGCATTGCATGCTCCAGCTTGAGGGGGAGTGTTAGAGTATTTGGTTGTGCGCCCATTGAGTTGTAACAGGGTAAATAGATCCTGGAGGAGATCCATTTACCCCATCCAGTGTTTAGTCCCACATCGTCCAACGGTGGGACTTGGAGGCCTTGGAGAGGCTATATAAGGAGCCCCAGACCTCCTGTATCCATTGAGAAAAAGGAATGCAATATCCGCTCCTTTGAGGGCTTCTCCCGTGGTTTCATCCCGCTCCTCACGGAGTAGGGTTCCACGTAAAATCCCGCCGTTCTTCTTATTATTTATCTTTTCCATGTTATCGCTTCCGCTTCCGATTTTCTAACACAGTAGGATACTTAAGAAGATGGTATACTCCCGATTCTTCATTCCTCGACCGACCGTTCCCTTGTTATATTATCTTGAAAAGTTAAATACATAGCGCGAATAACTCTACATTGCATAGCCCTACAAAATCGACTAACATATAACAAGCTAATCGAGAAATCTAGAACAAGAATCACATCTGATAGGCTGAGAGTGGGTGTAAAATTGGTGATGGGAGACCATCGACAACCTGGATAGTCCTACCAGGGGTGGATCTGTCTGACCATGTCAAACTGCTTCTTGTCTCACAAAGGTGGCGAGGTACCAGAGTCTGCTAATAAATCAAACTCATTCAAATGGATAGAGAGAGCATGCATGCTTGAAGAAACTGTGAAAGGTGATGTGGATGCAGTAGCTACGACCGCCAACTGAGGTGGCAGGTCAGTAAAGGTGGACGGAGTTAAAGTGAAACATCAGAACATCTCGTATAGATCAGTATGAGAAAGTGTCATAATGTTCTATCCTGTACCTGACTGAGCACTATTTGGCCTCCATTGCTTGGTTAAATTTGTGTCCTCAATACAACCTCTCCTTCTACATAATGTACATTGGGTTTCTACCTTTATCTTTAGAGCCATTGGGACCACTCTGAGTACTGAGAGTTTCAGTAAGTACGTCATGGTTCAGCTTCATTATTACGTAACAGGGACACGTTTCTAATAGGGATAGCATGGAGAAGTTCTTGGATGATCTTAAGACATTGGTTCTACTCAATGGAAAGTACTTGAGTAGAAATGTTGACCTTAGCTGGTACCAAGTTGATACTACTTTTTTGAGATGTTTAAGCTAGTATGCGTATTTATTCATTAGTGAAAAGGGCACGGGCTTAAGCTTTATGACTTCTTCTTTTATATATCGGCATAGCTTGCAATATCACATAATATATCGAATTGTTGGAGGTCTATGATAGATTCTTTAGCTGGCAAATTGCAGAACTTGGGGAGTAACTAAATGAAAAAAGATTTCAACCCAAAATTGCCTTATAATGCATGGTCTTGAATGTTGATTTCAATCTTGTTTTGCCAACCCTGAAAATCGGCATGCCGTCAGAATCATCAAATATCATGAAAATGGCTATAAACTTTGATTTTTTTTCTGAAAATTAAGCTTTTTATTTTTTTTTCTGAAAATCAAAGTAAAAATCTTTTTACTTTGATTATGGACGAGTTGACAAGTCACATTCAGGATGAGTTACCTTGGTGTATGTTATTTGCTGATGATATTGTGTTGATTGACAAGCCTAGAGATAGAGTAAATGAGAAGCTTGAGGTTTGGAGACATGCATTGGAGACTAAAGGTTTTCGTATAAGTAGGGCTAAGACGGAATATATGGAATGCACCTTTGATGGAAGCAATGGTGAAGGAATCGAGGTGAAGATTGGTGACGATAACATTCAGAAGAGAGATTCTTTTAGATATCTTGGATGTCTTTTGCAACATGATGGGGAAATTGATGGAGATGTTATTAATAGAATAAATGCAGGCTGGCTAAAGTGGAGAGGAGCCTCCGCTGTTCTCTGTGATAAGAAAATTCCTTTAAAAATTAAAGGAAAGTTTTACAAAGCAGCCGTGAGACCTGCTATGCTTTATGGTTCTGAATGTTGGCCTGTGAACCATAGACATGTGCAGAGAATGGTTGTAGCAGAAATGAAAATGCTAAGATGGATGTGTGGACATACACGTAAAGATCGGATTCGAAATGATGCAATCAGAAAGAAAGTTGGTGTAGCTCCGATCGAGGATAATATGCGAGAAAACCGCTTAAGATGGTTTGGTCATTTGCAAAGAATGTCAACTGATGCACCGGTTAGGAGATGTGAGTGTTGGGATGTTGAGCCGGCTAAGAGAGGGCGAGGACGGCCCAAGAAGTGTTGGAAAGAGACTATACGAAGGGATCTTAGTTTTTTTGGATATAAGTCCGAGATTGACCCAAGATAGATCTGAATGGAGGCGAAGAATCCATGTGGCCGACCCTACTTAATTGTGGGAAAAGGCTTTGTTGTTGTTGTTGTAGTAATTAAAAAAGAGACACATTTATTGCTAATTTAGAGGACTAAATACAAACTTTGTAGTAGTATTGTCATCATAATCACCACACATGTTGATATTGTGGCATGTAATTCAAAGTTTAGTGATGTGTAGTGCGTAGATAAGTTGATATAAATAAATAATAGAATCTCATAAACTCAAAATCCATAATATACCAATAAAGTATTAAGAATACTTACCACTTAAAAAGGCTAAAGAAAATTCATCACTCATAAACTACAATTAAAATAACTATGAAAAAAATCTAAAATAAAAATGCATATTGATCACGTGCACACTATCAGTTATATTAACCATATTTTTTTGATAAAATTAAATATTAACCATATATGTGATGAACTTGTTATTGAGAATCTTGAGATGTCTTTGAACTTGTTATTGAGAATTTTGAGTTGCCTTTAATAACCTGTTTGTTCAATCAGACACATGGTAGAGCTTGTTGCACAACCTCGAATGTTGGCAGATTAACCCAAGCTTTTGTTGCCTTGTAGTATATTCTGAATTAATTTCATATAATTATTTGCATGTTGTGAGCTTGCATTGGTTGTGGATAGAAGTTGCCAGAAGACTTCATTGTGATGTCTCAAGGAAGTGGAGGGAGTGGAATACTTCCCTCATTTGGTTCGATACCGAAGTTGGGTGATGCGAATACCATATGGGACAAAGACAATGGTATGTTCTTAGATGATGGTGAGTATAATTTTAAAGATTGGAGATGAACTGAATTACTATGAGAATCCATATGATATATGGATCTCTATGAAGGAGATGTATTGATAGGATCAGAATTCAAGCCTGTATTGTAGGCTTATAATGATATGATGAACCTAAAGCAAGCTAGTCGCCTACTAGTTGAACATTTCTCGCAATTGAAGTCCTCGTTTGAAATGTAAAATGCATGTATTCCATCCAAGATGCAAACAACTAAGATAAAATGAATATAGCGAACATACTGCGGTTATGGCACTTCTTGTAGGGATTGACCCCATCTATGCTGCTCTCAGAGATCAAATGGTTAAGGCCTCCACACTGGCCAAATTTGAGGAAGCGTATGACAGTGTAAGTCGCATAATTGTCTCGCACAATAATGCGATTTGGGGGCCAGGCCACTGCTTTTGTGGCTCTTTAAACCAATGACAACACATATCAAGGATGTAACATCCGAAATCTTCACAAACCCGAACTCGACCCGAATTGGGTCCGATAAACCCAATAAAGTAGTTGGTCAATACCAAACAACTTAAAACGATCAATTGATCATGAATCAAAAGTCGTTCGGGCGAAATCGACCAAAAATCGGTCGCATCATAATGCGTGTCCCAAAAAGCCGTGACGCAAATTCGGAAACCGCGAAACAAACCGAGACCGTCATTAGTTCCGATTCAACGACACAAGGACATGTCCATACTGTCATCGATCGGGTCATTTAGAGGACACATACTACTCCAAGCATGGATTTCCTCCATCAGCCCATGCTGCAG
The DNA here is from genome assembly GCA_037367405.1 of Ottelia alismoides. NCBI lineage: Eukaryota > Viridiplantae > Streptophyta > Magnoliopsida > Alismatales > Hydrocharitaceae > Ottelia > Ottelia alismoides. Next base: position 591,725 of record JAZKJV010007400.1, read on the forward strand.
AGTAGAGCCATATTGCTCCTGATCTCACTGACCATCCCTATGATGATTTTGTTGCTCGTCTGAGAGAGATCATGCCTCCAATGGCTGGATCTTCCAACATCGGTCCATCAGACACTGCAGCCGCTGCCTCTACTAGTAGCTCATGCATTACTCATGCTTTTACTGATCATTCTCGACCAGATCCTTCAGAGTGGATAATGGATTCTGAAGCATCACATCATCTTTGCGGAGATAGATTGCAGTTTGATACATACAGTTCAGCACAACCGGGGAGATCAGCAACGATTGCTGATGGGACTCAGTCCCCAATTATTGGACAGGGGGAGGTTCATTTGACACCCTCCCTACACCTACAGAATGTTCTTCATGCACCTTCCTTTTCTATGAACTTACTGTCTATTAGCCATATTACAAAGGATTTACACTGTCATGCTATATTTGACCCTAGTTCCCTTGTTTTTCAGGATATACTCACGACCGAAGTAATTGGATGTGATCGTGAACATGGAGGGCTATACATGTTGTCTCAATCTCCGTATGCTGGTGTCACTCCTCTTTCCTAGGATCTGTTTTTCCATACCCATGACATCTCAGATTCGGACACATACTATTGCAGAAAATCTGTCATTTTATTTCTGACGTCTCTATCAAGTCTAGTTTTCAGTGTGAGTCTTGTGAACTTGGAAAGCATTACAGGTTTAGCTTTCCAAGTCGTCAAGGTCATAGTAGTAATGGTTTGTTTGATTTATTTCATCTTGATATGTGGGGCCCGAGTCGTGTACCTGTTACCTGATCATCGGTGGCACATGTACTATCTTGTTTGTGTTGATGATTTTTTCAGACTGTCCTTGGTCTTTCTTTTAGAGCATAAGTCTGAGGCTAGTACAATAATTCAAAATTTTGTGATTGAAATAAAGAATATCTTCTCTGACTCAAATAAAATATATTCGTTCGGATAATGTGCTTGAGTTCTGTACTACACACTTGTCTCATTTTTTCAGCTCAATGGGTATTATTCATTAGACTTCTTGTCCCTATACATCTAAACAGAACGGTGTGACTGAATGCAAACACCTACATTTTCTAGATAACACCAGGACTCCTCTCATACAGAGTCGGGCTCTACATTCTTTTTGGGGTGATGCTGTGATGACAACTTGCTATCTTATAAATCAGATGCCCTATACTATCTTGGGTGAAAATGCACCCTTTGCTCTTACTTTTCCTGACAAGAACCTCTTTTCTCTTACCCCACGAGTGTATGAGTCTGTGGCATTTGTCCATATACTACGTTTTGGTCATGACAAGCTCGCTCCTTGAGCTATCAAATGTATGTTTGTTGGTTACTTCCACACCCAGAAGGGTTATCGGTGTTTTGATCCTGTACAAAGACAATACTATGTCAGTGCTGACATCACATTCTTTGAGTCCATCATGTACTACTCTCCTACAGGTGATAGGATGAGTCCCTTTGAGTCTGAGGATGCTATTATTCTCCCACCTCCACATACACATATACCTCAACCTACATTCCATGTTTCAATGCCTTCCCCAGCATCCAGTATGCCCCAGGTAAATTTTGAAAACTTGATTTTGACTGATGAAACTAGTGGTGTGCATGGTGTACAGGATGAGCATGCAGATATACAGGTTGAGCCAGAACCACTGACAGGGAGTGATTTAGGGTGGTCCATTGCCTTGCGGAAAGGCAAGCGTTCTTGTGCACGATACCCCATGGCAGGTCAAGTGTCTCTAGAGAGGCTCTCAGTAGATTTCCGGAAGTTTATTGTGGGATTATCTGTTGTTGTAATCCCACATACATATCAGGAGGCACTCAAGCTGAGCGAATGATGTCTGGCCATAGAAGTAGAGATGGCTGCTCTACAGTCTCGTGGCGCGTGGAGTACTGTTACAGCTCCCGCAAACATGTCTATTGTAGGATGCAAGTGGGTGTTCACTGTGAAGCATCGAGTAGATGGTAGAGTTGATCGCTGCAAGGCACGACTCGTAGCTCGTGGGTTCACCCAAACTTATGGGGTGGACTATCAGGACACTTTCTCTTTAGTAGATCGGCGCTCCACACTTTGGGTTCTCTCTGTCACTGTCACACAAGACCGGCCTTTGTATCGGCTTGACAAATGCTTTCTGCTATGGTGATCTTCAGGAGGAATTCTACATGCAACAACCACCTGGGTTCGCTGCTGAGGGTGGGTCTCACAAGGTGTGCATACTTCATAAGACGATCTATGGCCTTAAGCAAAGTCCAAGAGCATGGTTTCAGAAGCTCTCAGATGTGATAAAATAGAAGTGGTTCATGAGATCCGTTGCGATTACTCCTTGTATGTTCAGAGGTCGCAGAAGGGCACCGTTGCTATATTAGTATATGTCGATGACATCATCATTACATGGGATAATGCACATGGTATTCAAGCAGCTAAGGCTTTCCTGGGTCAACAGTTTGTGACCAAGGATCTTGGCAGTCTACGCTACTTCCTTAGACTGGAGTTTGCCAGGAACCAACAAGGTCTTGTGATGACCCAGAGGAAGTATGTTACAGATCTCCTATCAGAAACCTGTACGAAGTTGGTTAAATAAATAGAGTTTTTTTAATAATATATATATATTTATTAAGTTCTGAAATTACACAGCAGTGACGTTAATTTTTTTTATTGAAATTAATTTCAGCCACATGGCTATTTATTCCAAATCCCACTTGGCCCTTGTGGCCCTCACGTGGCATATTTCTTTTCCCCACTCGTCATCACCAAATTTACCCTCTTCTATTATAAATAGCAACCAAATATTTCCAGCCAACACTTTCTTCCCTTTCTTCGTTTTTCTTAATTTTTCTTCCCAAATCGGTTGAAGTTGCTCCTTGCTCTTGGAACAAAAGGGTTGCTGCTCCATTTTGTTAGTCTAACTTGCAGCCCATAACAGTAAAGATCTCTCTATTGAAGCCTCCAAATTCAACCCCAATCTGAAGTGCTGTCCTGCAACTTAGGAGTGTTGCATGCAAGATCTCCACCAACCTGGAACCATCCAAATAGGTACTATCCTCATTCCTATCTTTTGTTGCCATGCATGTGTTTTACACACATTTCACATCAGGTGTGAATGGAGCTTTTCCACATTCTTTAAGGATGTTGTGGGATCGTGTATAATCATATTATTTATACTGATACACTGATTTAGATCTGAAGTAAATTCTTCTCATGTACTGCTGTACAGGAGAATTTTTGTAAATAACTTCTCTATTGGAATTTTAAAATATATATATATATATATAAATGATTAGATTAAGGTCTGTTTCTGTATATTTATTACTTACTGTAATCATTTGTAAAAATATTTAAAAAAAAAGAAGAAGCAGAGAGACTAGACTGGAAGGGAAATACATATTTAATGAATTCTGTACAGTTGAATCGGAGATTCATCGTCAACAATGATCGTCATTAGATCTCCATATCTGCATATAATACAGACCTTTTTGCAAATGCAATGACCTGTGCAGGGTTTACCTTTGTTATTACCTTTGTGATCACTCACTGAAAAATGGTCAACTATTACAATAACATAACTTAGTTGCCTATAAGAGTTGGACTAAATAATTACTAGTAAAAGATATGATAGCGGTTGAGTGTTTCATAGATTTTGGGTTGTTGTGGAGATGATATTGTGTTTGACTCGATGGTTTTTCATATAATCATATATCATGTACCATTGCTAACTATATATATGGCGATCTTTTAACTTAAATTTGGACTCTCTTCTGATTAGCGTGAACTCTCGAATATAAGTCCTCAATGGGAGGAGATTGGAATTTCAAAAAAAATAATATATCTCTTTGTAACACTAAAGTGAAATGCCTTTCTTAAGACATCACTCTTTCTCAAAGATCCTTTTTCATCCCTCTTGCCATTTTCCCCCCTTTGAAATATTTTTTCTCTACATTTTAATTATAAGGTTTTTTGATGTCTTGCAAACCTTTTGAATAACCTGTATACTTTGCCTTGAAAATAGTTTCCTTGAGATAGACAGTTCTCTAAAATTTCCCATAGAAGATGCTAGCCTTGCATAAGCACACATTTTATGATTTTGGGTTCTGGATAAGGGAAGTTGAAGGATAAGAAAGAATGAATTTCATATGATCTTCATAATTTGACAAAAACCTTTGATATCATATCACGAGAAATTATGCGGAGGTTTGTAGAAGAGAGGGGTGGGCATTTTAAACACATAGGCAGTAAACAGCTATTACAATAAATATGACCCTTGATCTAGCGAATAACATATGACCTTTAAAGTTGTTATATAATAATATGCTATAAACAAAACCTTCTGTAACCATTGTATGATTACATCTGATGATCTACGACCACAAAGGACTGATTATATTCATTGATAAGAGTTCTTGCCAAAGATACCTAGGTCTATTAATTTGATCACATAAAAAGATTAGGAAAGGATTGAGAAATCAAATAAGTTAAAATATGAGGAGTCAAAGACACTAATGATTATCAGTGCCGGTCATGGTGACCTTTACACCTGACCGTGCGAGGGTGCGGTGACCCTCAACTGGGCGGGAGAATAGGAAGCCCAGTTTGGGAAGCGGCCGCCAAGTGCATGGGTCTAGGATCTCAATCTCTTTCACGGTTTTTACGCGAGCTCGCAGTATTTTTACGCCTCGTTGGGATCCCGACTTTAGACCATTCCGCTGACCATTTGTTTTAGGATACCCCGGTGGGGGATTCTCGGTTTTTCAGTTTTACGTACGAGCTCGGTTGCCCGTACTAGTCAGGTCGTTTTTTAGAGCGACTTTTACGGGAAGTTTCTCTCACCCGTCTCAGTGGCGTAGTTTAGGAGTAGACCTATCCCTCTATTGGACCGTCCTTCCAACCAGAGGGCGAGACAGAAGAGTCATTTGTAGGCTTCTTCACCGCTTGAGTTTACTTTCACCAACAGACTTGACGATTCTACATCCAGATCATCCATATCTATATCTACATCATGTAAAGTTACATTTGAGTCAATGAAAGTTTGATTTGGAGAGGTTAAAATCAAAAGTTGTATTGATAGGAAATGCCTACCTATTGAACTTGAGAATCAAGTAATCTATAAACATTTTCAATTCCATCTTTCACATCGACAAATCCACAGATTTGATATCTCGTCAATATAATAATAGAGATATATACATATATGCATACTCCTATAATTATCAACATTTGATTACAAAATAAATATGTTAAATATGAAGAATGTTGGAATGATGGGTGCTTATGAGAAATGCTTACAAGTCTGACAACCTTTTTAATTACGCAAGTAGATGTAAATTTTACTTGTTCCTCCTTTCTACTTGCTCTCTTTTGTACATAATAAGTTACTTGTTATTTATTTTTTTTAAACTGCGGATTAGTATTCACAATTGTGACTCATCTTCTTCCTTGCACGCATGGCAGGCAAGGAGCCTGCTGTTTAGTAGCCGTTCATGCTTCCAGGAGACAGGGTATACATCAGACGGTATGATTTATTTTGTCTCAGTTTTTGATTCACATTATAATGTAAATGCTATCTCTTTTGTACTACATTTTGGGATATGTGGTGTATACTGGAAGATTCTTGTACATGATGTAAAATGATATGGAAATTAATGCAATGAGATTTTGATGTCATTTGCCTCTTCTAGATTGTGGTTATGAATGTGAATGTCATATGTAGCTTCAAATGCAAAAAAAAATTCCCCATAAATTATGCTTTTAATGCGATGTCAAATATATGGAATTTCTGCGAAATGTGTCGTAAACAGGTACCCGGATCCTCGGGGGTTCACATTTTTGGTATCAGAGCAGTGGTACCCCGATACACACATTCGCGGTATTACAATTCCGATCGTATTAAGTTCTCGGATAGCGACAACCTTCTGACTTGCCGTAATTCCGAGAAGGGAAATATAACATTCATAGTCAATCACCACAGATTCCACCGATTTCATTAATTTTCTTATGATATCCCAAGAAGAGAAAAAACATATATCATAATATCTGCGAACAATAAATTTTATGACTAATAGATAGTTCTTAAGCAGAGCTATGGCATCCCGACCAGGCCAGGAGACGGCTGATCAGTTGGCACGCATACTGACTGCCCTCACCGACCTCCAGCAGCAGCAGGCTGCCATGCGAGGTCAGCAGGAGTAGATTTTGGCCCAGCAGACTGAGATTGCAGACAGGCAGACAGATATCGTGTAGCATCCGGTTTCCAATCAATCCCGAACTCGTCCGATTTTGGGTCTAATGAACCCAAAAACGTTGTCGGTCAATACTAAACAACCTAAAATGACCAATTGATCATGAATCAAAAGTCGTTCGGGCGAAATCGACCGAAAATCGGTCACACCGTAACGCGCGCCGTGAAAAAGCCGCGACGCAAATTCGGAAACCGCGAAACGAACCGAGACCGTCATTAGATCCGATTTGACGACACGAGACCAACGGAATCGACCGTTCGTCAATCGGAGGTAATATGATATTTTTAAATTACAAAATTTAATCTTAAACAAAATCCGTATCCGAAAATTTCGGGTATTCAAAACTCGATCGAAAGTATATTAATATGGTACTCATATTGACCGTCGTTCAGAGACGATCGAAACAAGATATTTCGCGCCAAAATCCGAGACCCGAAGAGCGAATACGGTCAACTTTAAATTTATCAAGTATGTTTAAAAAAAATAATATTAAATAATTTCTGCTTCAGACCGCTGTCTGCATGGTTAAAGGAAAAAAAAATTAATTTTTTTTCAGATTATCAGAAGAAGCAGAAAGAGAGCCGGCCATTTTTTTTCTTTTCCAACACTTGGGAATATTCTTACTCCACATGGGTGGGTTCATTCTCTTCCACTTGGCATTAAAAGAGCCCCTTTTCTTTGGTTATATAACACCAATTAAACCCCCTTCCTATTTACTCCAAAACTTTTCTCCGTACTCCAACGTAGAGCTGCTCTCTTCTCCAAGCAACAATAGCTCCTGCTCTCTCTCTCTTCTCTTGCTGAGCTGCTGTCCAAGCCATGAAGAGATTCTTTAAAGCTGTTGCATACCCTCTTACATATTTTTGGATCTCAATATTTATGAGATCTAGAGAGGTACCATCCCATTCTCCTTAATTACTGCCATTCCCATTTTTGCTATTTCTGATTCCTTCACAATTGTTGAAAAATCCAGCAATTACTCTGCTATTCTGGCTACAATTGCAGCATCCATTGGTTGTAATTCAAGCAATTGTTAGCTACAGTTGGAGTTTCTGATTGAATCCCCAAACCAGCTGCTACAACTCCTTCAAGAGCTGCTGCTGGCCCCTCCAGATCAATCCCCAACTGCATGCTTGTGATCTCCATTTTGGAGATCTAAAATAAGGGTACAATCCCTCAATCCCATCTTTTGCTGCCATGCATGCCTTATACTCTAAAATCCATGTTATTGTGAACTATTTGAGTCTCATTGAATGATCTGTACAATCCTAATTCCCTTCCTACCTTGATGCCTTGCATGCATAACCTCTAACACTTTCTTGCTGCTATACTGGTCAATTATGTCACCAGCCTTTTATTGTGGGGTAAATACTCTATATTGAGATTGAAAATGCAGAAATTTCTCTCATATATATATATTTTAAATCTGATTGTTGCATATTGGAGATATTAATTACGAATGGTTAGGGAATAATGTGATCTGGTGTTGACTACTGGATTTTAAAATGGTTATGCTCCAGAAATTGATTTAAGGGGTACTGCCTTGAGGTTATAGTGGGTAGCAAATTATTCCATGTAGCAAATTATTCCAGGATCAACCAAGTATATATCTTAAGACTCCATAGTTCATACGAGTATGGTATGCAATGTGACTGGTTTTGGTCTTTCTCTAAGACTAGTGGTTGTGGTAGTTCGTGTAGATTTTTTTTTTTAAAAAAATGACCATGTGAATTCCTGGTGCACAACGATGGTTAATGATGAAGAATGTTGTGGAATTTATGGAGTTCATCATATAATTTTGCTGGATTCTTTATCTTCTGTAATCTCACATTTTGGAAGAAAAATATTAGAGCATTTAAAAGCTTGATCTAATATGCAGTGCAAAATTTATCTTAGATGTACTCTTGAAGTAAATCAACATATAGGACCAATGCGAAGAGTCTATAGGGATTTATATTTCCGATTACCTGCATTTGGGCAATTAAATGTTTTTCTGTTAACTATGATATGGGCTTGGTGGTACATGTAGGGAAGATACTCAAAAAGATCCCTCTTCATTTCAAGAGAATAGTTTTATTGGAAGATATATGGTGGCAGATTCTAATATAGGTCTTGTATTCTTATTAATTAGTAAAGTTTGACTTTGAGAAGAGTAGTAGAGCATGAATAAGCTAAAAAGGAGCTGTGAAATATCCCCTTTAATATGGTCATGCTTATAAAAATAACTTACACATTGAGTAGCTCAAAATCTCCTAAGCCAAAGAAAAGAATAATCGGGAGTTTGACATAGAATTGAGTTAGATCATATATATCATAAGTAGCTTTTAATCTCATAAGTTACGAAAATAATAACTTGTGACCATAAAAACCGAACATAGTTATAAATTCTTAAAGAAATATCTCGGATATGATCGAACCAGTCTATGGATTTCTGTACTAATCTCATCAATTGACCCTTGAGTATAATTATATGATCAATGAACCTAGGTAGTTAATAAGAATCCGTGGCGGGAATGGATTTGTAAAAATCATCTTTTAGATACACTCTGTTATCTATGGACCACTATCAATAAGGTAGTTGATCAAGAGATCTACATCTGTATGTTTAACCACATAAAGAATTGGGAAAGAGTTGAGCTGACAAGCAAGTGATGATAATTATGAATCAGTAATGACTTATGAATTTGAGTGCGGTCACGGTAAATCTTACACCTGACCGTGCGAGGGCGCGGTGACCCTCAACTGAGCGGAAGAAAGGAAGCTCAGTTAGGGCAGCGGCCGCCAAGTGCGCGGGTCTAGGATTCCAGTCTTTTACACGGTTTTACGCGAGCTCGCAGTGTTTTTACGCCTCGTTGGGATCCCGACTTTAGACCAGTTCCGCTGACCCTGTTTTAGGATACCCAGGCGGGGGATCCTTGGTTTTCAGTTTTACGTACGAGCTCGGTTGCCCGTTACCGGTCGGGCTGTTTTTCTAGAGCGACTTCCCGGGAAGTCCCTCTCACCCGTCTCAGTGGCGTAGTTGGGGAGTAGACCTATCCCTCTATTGGACCGTCCTTCCAACTAGAGGGCGAGACGGAAGAGCCATTTGTAGGCTTCTTCACCGCTTGAGTTTACCTTCGCCAAACAGACTTGGCGATTCTACATCCAGATCATCCATATCTACATCTATATCTACATCTAAATCATCAAGAGTTGCATCTGAGAGAGTTAGAGTGAAGGTTTGGAGGAAATTACAATTAAAATTGAGTTGATTAGAAGTGACTTTAATCCAATTCGAAAACCCTATAAGTTAGTGGACGTGTTGGGAACTTAGTTAGGATGCATTATACAACACCGCATGCCTACGGAGGCACCCCAACCCTAAGGTACTTTTAAATACCTTAGAGTCATAGTGTGAGGTTACACACAGACCAAGACCACAGACTATCCACTAACTTAGAAGGAGTAAATAGAATTAAGGATCAAATTCATCATCATCATATCAGTCCATTATCGAAAACCATGACTTGATCTCAATGACAAGAAAGTAGCCATCAAGTTCCATAACATGATCTTCAAGACCCAGAATCATGATCTTTAAGACGCAGAAAATCATTATATGTTTGGGGTCTATTGTCTAAACTTTAAATATATATATATATATATATATGGGAAAATGGGAAAAAGGGGAGAACAAATGAACTTAATACCAAACAGTTGAAAACCCTTTTACTTACGCAAGTAGATGTAAATTGTAGTTATTCCACCTTTCTACTTGCTCTCTTTTGCACATTATAAATAATTGTTGTTTATTTTTAAACTACGGGTTTGTATTCACAATTGTGACTCCTTTTCTTCCTTGCACGCATGGCAGGAAAGGAGTCTGTTGTTCAGTAGCTATACAGGGTTCCAAGAGACAAGGTCTGTACCAGACGGTATATAGTTTTGTTAAAAATTTTTAGTTTAATTGATATTGTAAATTGCTTCTTCTCTTCAGTCAAATTTTTGGGATGTTATATGTACTGTCAGACGTTGTACATGTTGTAAAAAAATTATATGGAAATTAATGAAAAGAATTTCTGGTGCCATTGTTCTCTATTAACTTGTGGTTATGAATATGAATGTCGAATGTCACTTGCAAATATATTCATTGCGAAAAATTTCCCCATAAAATTATGCTTTCAATGCGATGTCATAAATGGAATATTGCGAATTGTGTCGTAAACGGGTACCCGGATCCTGAGGGGTTAACATATCGAGATGAGGTTTGAGGACTTATCAGATTTCACGTACCATCCCTCACAGGATGGAACACGGCAGGATCAGCACCTGTCCGTTGAGGTAGAGCAGTCTCATCCTGATGACCCACTTGAGGAGGTACCTGAGCATGGAGCAGATGATGCGGACTTAGACAGGGAGCAGGACCCTGTTGACTTTGTTGACAAGGGTGCACACGACTACTCAGCTATTCACAGGCACCAGTTCGTTTTCATGTCCTACCAGCGGGCCAACATACCCTTGTTCGAGGGCACAGGTTCACCAGATGTTGAGCAGTGGCTGAAGCAAGTGATGAAGGTCCTCAGGATGATTCGCGCGCCACGAGACACGTGGCTATCTTTCATGGAGTACTCACTTACAGACTTTGCTGAGAGATGGTGGGATGTCGTAGTGTCTGAGTTAGGCCGAGAGCCTACATGGGATGATTTCGAGACGAAGTTCAGAGCCCACTTCTTTTCTACAAAGTGGAAGGAGTCCCAGCGCCGAATTTTTGCACAGCTTCGTCAGGGGCAGATGACAGCCAGAGATTACTTTATCCGATATACAGAGCTGTCACGACATACTCGAGCAGCTGGTGCATTTCCAGAGGAGAATCTGAAAAAGTTCATTGACGGCATGCGAGAGGAGGTACAGGAGAAGCTGGCTGGACTACACATCACATCCATCTCCGAGGTTATCGATGCTGCGGAGAAGTTTGAGGACATCAGAGGGAGACGTTTCGGGAGCTCGTCTGGAGCAACGCCTAAACCGCGACGATCTTTTGGACCGATACATCGACTGTTTCAGCAGCAGAGGTCAGACAGACGGTTCTGACCTGCAGGTTCGTCCTTCAGAGACAGTGCTCGCTCTTCTCCATCGACTACTTTAGGAGGAGCGCTTGCCGGACGTGGCTCAGTTTCCGCTCGACCATCTGCGTCGCAGCGAGTAGACCGACCACCAGCCGGACCAGCTCGGAGCACAGACACAGCTACTCCACCTACCAGACCAGTCCGGTGTTACCGATGTCACGAGTGGGGACACTATCGATCACAATGCCCACAGGTTTCTGGTAAGCCTCAGTCACAACCTTCACAGTCGCAGCATCAGGCACAACGTTCAGGGAGTTTCCGTGGCAGGAACTCCAACTTCAGGCGACCGCAGCAGAGACAGACGCAGAGTGTGGCAGGATCCAGTGCCGCACCAGCCAGGCAGGGGCAGATACATGCGGTTATTGAGGAGCAAGCACGTTCAGCGGCTACTGTAGTGAAAGGTATGGTCTCAGTCTTGGGCCGACCTTTCCATGTTTTATTTGATTCTGGTGCAATACTCTTTTCTTGCTTCGAGGCTACTTGCTTCTTTAGGTAGAGTCGCAGAGACTCTCTCTTCTCCATATCACATCCGAGGGCCAGGTGGCCAGTTGTTCATTCTTTCACTGATAGTCAGGCACTTGCCCATACTGATTGGCGGTCACGAGATGATCGCAGATTGTCTATTTCTGCAGCTTGATGAGTTCGACTTGATTTTGGTCATGGATTGGTTATCCGCTTATCATGCATGGTTGATTGCCTTAGGAAGGCGGTTGTCTTCAGGATTCCTGATCTACCCGAGTTCACTTTTGAGGGTACTTTGCATGACTCCACCATGGAGTACGTTTCAGTGTTGCGGGCTCAGCGACTTGTTGATCAGGGTTGTGATTCATACCTTGCATTTGTGCGGGAGGTATCTGATCAGGATCCGATGACACAGGACATCCGAGTAGTATCAGAATACCCTGACGTGTTTCCTGATGAGCTACCAGGATTACCTCCTGAGAGAGATCGAGTTCGAGATCACATTGCTGCCAGATACACAACCGATTTCTATGGCACCATATTGCATGGCACCAGCTGAGTTGAGGGAGCTGAAGGTGCAGTTGCAGAAGTTACTTGATTTGGGATTAATGAGACCGAGCACTTCACCTTGGGGTGCTCCGGTTCTATTTATCAAAAAGAAGGATGGATCCATGAGACTGTGCATCGATTACAGGCAACTGAACAAGAGAACGGTGAAGAACAGTTATCCCTTGCCACGTATCGATGATTTGTTTGACCAGCTCCAAGGTCTTCGGTTTTCTCGAAGATCGATCTTCGTATCGATGATTTTCCGAAGACAGCTTTCAGGACTCGCTATGGGGATTACGAGTTTGTGGTGATGCCGTTTGAGCTCACCAATGCACCTGCGACTTTCATGGATATGATGAACCGTATCTTCCGTCCATACTTCGACAAGTTTGTAGTGGTGTTCATCGATGATGTGCTCATCTATTCACGGAAGGAATGGGATCATGTGAATGATCTACGGATTGTTTTGGACACATTGCGAGAGCACAAGCTATATGCCAAGTTGAACAAGTATGAGTTTTGGTTATCCCAGGTCTCATTTTTGGGGCACATCATTTCTGGAGCAGGTATCGCGGTTGATCATGCGAAGATAGATGCAGTTATGTCTTGGGAGCAACCCAAGACAGTCACTCAGATTCGGAGCTTTCTCGGATTAGCGGGCTATTACAGACGCTTTGTCAGCGGATTTTCACGCATTGTTCACCCTCTGACACGGTTGACGCAGAAGGGAGTTCCATTCATTTGGGACGATTCATGTGAGCAGGCGTTCCACACACTGAAGGAGAGGTTGACTACAACGCCTATTCTTGCTCTTCCTTGAGGCACTCGGGACTATGCAGTCTATACAGATGCATCTAGGGAAGGTATAGGAGCAGTGTTGATGCAGAGAGGACAGGTGATTGCTTACGCATCACGACAGTTGAGATCGCATGAGCGGAACTACCCCATACATGACTTGGAGTTGGCGGCAGTTGTCTTCGCCTTGAAGATCTGGCGTCACTACCTATATGGGGTGAATTTCGAGATCTTTACAGACCACAAGAGTCTAAAGTACATCTTTGATCAGAAGGAGCTGAACATGAGGCAGCGCAGATGGCTTGAGCTGCTGAAGGATTATGATTGCACGATCTCTTACCATCTCGGTAAGGGAAATGTGGTGGCTAATGTACTTAGCAGGAGCGCGCATGCAGAGGGTACAACGAACTGGCTATACACGTGGGATACGCTTGCAGCTTTGAGCGATTGGCATCCTCAGGAGAGCGCATCCATTTCTACCGCCGTGCCTCCACGATACAGTAGTCTTTGGGATCATATTGTAGAGGGCCAGAAGACCGATCCTTGGATTCATGATAGATACATGCGCATTGTCAAGGACGAAGTTGATAATTTTGTCGTAGCAGAGTCTATTTTATGGAAGGCAGGATGGGTCGTTGTACCCAATGACGAGCAGTTTCGCAGAGACATTCTCGATGAGGCACACAGTTCACGGTTATCTATCCATCCAGGCAGTACGGAGATGTACCATGGCCTGCGTCGACATTTCTGGTGAGATGGAATGAAGCCCGATGTGGCGCTACATGTTAGCAGATGTACGACCTGTTAGATGGTCAAGGCCGAGCACAGGAGACCACCAAGATTACTGCAGTCTCTCCCTATTCCTGAGTGGAAATGGGAGAGCAATTTCTATGGATTTTGTCACAGGATTGGCGAAGACACCAGGTGGTCATGATTCCATTTGGATCATTGTTGATAGGTTGACCAAGTCAGCCCATTTCATACCTATCAACATGACTTACACTCCATCCAGATTGGCCAAGCTGTATGTGCAGAACATCATCAGATTACATGGTATACCACGAGAGGTGGTGTCTGACAAGGATTCGAGGTTTACTTCACATTATTGGCATCAGTTCATGTCAGCACTACAGACAGAGCTGAAGATGAGTTCTGCTTATCATCCGCAGACAGACGGGCAGAGTGAGTGCACCATTCAGACACTAGAGGATTTACTCCGCGCTTGCACTTTAGAATGGAAAGGGTCCTGGATAGACCATCTGCCATTAGTAGAATTCACGTACAACAACAACTATCACTCTAGTATTGGCATGGCACCATTCGAAGCCCTATACGGGCGGAGATGCCTCACACCTCTCAATTGGCGTGAGGTAAGCAATCATGCTTTATATTCCATAGATCTCTTGGAGGAGACTGCGAGAGCTATTGATCTTGTGAGACGAAGGCTTCTGACGGCATAGAGCTGCCAGAAGAGCTATGCGGATCGTCAAAGGAGAAACATAGAGTTTCAGGTAATCTAAATATTTCCTCTTCACTTATTCAATTATATCTCATATATAATCAATTTAATCACATACTAAGGACATTCCTGTAAATTACAGGTGGGAGATTGGGTATTTCTCCGTGTATCTCCCATGAAGGGAGTACAGAGATTTGGTGTTCGTGGCAAATTGGCGCCGTGATATGTTGGACCTTTTGAGATTCTGGCTTGTGTGGGGAAGGTTGCATATCGAGTAGCACTTCCTCCACATCTTTCTGGTATTCATGACGTTTTCCACATATGCAACCTGAGGAAATATGTGCATGACCCTCGGCACATCATCAGTTATGAGAATCTAGTCGTCGAGCCTGATTTGACATACGAGGAGAAGCCAGTCCAGATACTTGATCGTGCTTTGAAGAAGCTTCGCAGCAAAGAGATTCCATTGGTTAAGGTTTTGTGGCACCGTCACGGCGTCGAAGAAGCGACGTGGGAGACCGAAGCCGACATGCGGGCACGATACCCGCAACTTTTCTGAGGTGTTGATCGTGAATCAAAAGTCGTTCGGGCGAAATCGACCAAAAATCGGTCGCATCGTAATGCGTGTCCGAAAAAGCCGCGACGTAAATTCGGAAACCGCGAAACAAACCGAGACCGTCATTAGTTCCGATTCAACGACACGAGACCAACGGAATCGACCGTTCGTCAATCGGAGGTCGTTTGATATTTTTAATTTGTAAAATTTAACCTTAAACAAAAATCGTATCCGAAAATTTCGGGTATTTCAAACCCGATTGGAAGTATATCAACATTATACTCATTTTGATCGTCATTTTGAGACAATCAAATCGAGATATTATGCGTCAAAATCCGAGGTTCAAGGCGCATATGGGGTCAACTTTAAGTTGGTTAAATAAATAGAGTTTTTTTATAATATATATATATATATATTTATTAAGTTCTGAAATTACACAGCAGTGACGTTAAATTTTTTATTGAAATTTATTTCAGCCACATGGCTATTTATTCCAAATCCCACTTGGCCCTTGTGGCCCTCACGTGGCATATTTCTTTTCCCTACTCGTCATCACCAAATTTACCCTCTTCTATTGTAAATAGCAACAAAAAAATCCAATCTGCTTCTCTATTTCCAGCCGAGACTTTCTTCCCTTTCTTCGTTTTTCTTAATTTTTCTTCCCAAATCGGTTGAAGTTGCTCCTTGCTCTTGGAACAAAAGGGTTGCTGCTCCATTTTGTTTGTCTAACTTGCAGCCCATAACAGTAAAGATCTCTCTATTGAAGCCTCCAAATTCAACCCCAATCTGGAGTGCTGTCCTGCAACTTAGGAGTGTTGCATGCAAGATCTCCACCAACCTGGAACCATCCAAATAAGTACTATCCTCATTCCTATCTTTTGCTGCCATGCATGTGTTTTACACACATTTCACATCAGGTGTGAATGGAGCTTTTCCACATTCTTTAAGGATGTTGTGGGATCATGTATAATCATATTATTTATACTGATACACTGATTTAGATCTAAAGTAAATTCTTCTCATGTACTGCTGTACAGGAGAATTTTTGTAAATAACTTCTCTATTGGAATATATATATATATAAATGATTAGATTAAGGTCTGCTTCTGTATATTTATTACTTACTGTAATCATTCGTAAAAATATTTTTTTAAAAAATGAAGAAGCAGAGAGACTAGACTGGAAGGGAAATACATATTTAATGAATTCTGTACAGTTGAATCGGAGATTCATCGTCAACAATGATCGTTATTAGATCTCCATATCTGCATATAATACAGACCTTTTTGCAAATGCAATGACCTGTGCAGGGTTTGCCTTTGTTATTACCTTTGTGATCACTCACTGAAAAATGGTCAACTATTACAATAACATAACTTAGTTGCCTATAAGAGTTGGACGCAATAATTACTAGTAAAAGATATGATAGTGGTTGAGTGTTTCATAGATTTTGGGTTGCTGTGGAGATGATATTGTGTTTTTGACTCGATGGTTTTTCATAAAATCATATATCATGTACCATTGCTAACTATATATATGATGATTTTTAACTTAAATTTGGACTCTCTTCTGATTAGCGTGAACTCTGGAATATAAGTCCTCCATGGGAGGAGTTTGGAACTTCAAAAAAAATAATATATATCTTTGTAACACTAAAGTGAAATGTCTTTCTTAAGACATCACTCTTTCTCAAAGATCCTTTTTCATCCCTCTTGCCATTTTCCCCCCTTTGAAATATTTTTTCTCTACGTTTTAATTATATGATTTTTTGATGTCTTGCAAACCTTTTGAATAACTTGTATACTTTGCCTTGAAAATAGTTTCCTTGAGATAGACAGTTCTCTAAAATTTCCCATGGAAGATGCTAGCCTTGCATAAGCACACATTTTATGGTTTTGGGTTCTGGATAAGGGAAGTTGAAGGATAAGAAAGAATGAATTTCATATGATCTTCATAATTTGACAAAAACCTTTGATATCATATCACGAGAAATTATGCGGAGGTTTGTAGAAGAGAGGGGTGGGTATTTTAAACACATAGGCAGTGAACAACTATTACAATAAATATGACCCTTGATCTAGCGAATAACATGTGACCTTTAAAGTTGTTATATAATAATATGCTGTAAACAAAACCTTCTGTAACCATTGTATGATTACATCTGATGATCTACGACCACAAAGGACTGATCATATTCATTGATAAGAGTTCTTGCCAAAGATACCTAGGTCTATTAAGTTGATCACATAAAAAGATTAGGAAAGGATTGAGAAATTATATAAGTAAAAATATGGAGTCAAAGACACTAATGATTATCAGTGCCGGTCATGGTGACCTTTACACCTGACCGTGCGAGGGCGTGGTGACCCTCAACTGGGTAGGAGAATAGGAAGCCCAGTTTGGGCAGCGACCGCCAAGTGCGCGGGTCTAGGATCCCAATCTCTTTCACGATTTTTACGTGAGCTCGCAGTGTTTTTACGCCTCGTTGGGATCCCGACTTTAGACCATTCCGCTGACCCTTTGTTTTAGGATACCCAGGCGGGGGATCCTCGGTTTTTCAGTTTTACGTACGAGCTCGGTTGCCCGTACTAGTCGGGCCGTTTTCTAGAAACTTTTTTGGAAAGTCTCTCTCACTCGTCTCAGTGGCGTAGTTTAGGAGTAGACCTATCCCTCTATTGGACCGTCCTTCCAACTAGAGGGCGAGACGGAAGAGCCATTTGTAGGCTTCTTCACCGCTTGAGTTTACTTTCGCCAACAGACTTGGCAATTCTACATCCAGATCATCCATATCTATATCTACATCATCTAAAGTTACATTTGAGTCAATGGAAGTGAGATTTGGAGAGGTTAAAATCAAAAGTTGTATTGATAGGAAATGCCTACCTATTGAACTTGAGAATCAAGTAATCTATAAACATTTTAAATTCCATCTTTCACATCGACAAATCCACAGATTTGATATTTGGTCAATATAATAATAGAGATATATGCATATATGCATACTCCTATAATTATCAACACTTGATTACAAAATATATATGTTAAATATGAAGAATGTTGGAATGATGGGTGCTTATGAGAAATGCTTACAAGTCTGACAACCTTTTTACTTACGCAAGTAGATGTAAATTTTACTTGTTCCATCTTTCTACTTGCTCTCTTTTGTACATAACAAGTTACTTGTTATTTATTTTTTTTAAAACTGTGGATTAGTATTCACAATTGTGACTCCTCTTCTTCCTTGCACGCATGGCAGGAAAGGAGCCTGCTGTTTAGTAGCCGTTCATGCTTCCAGGAGACAGGGTATACACCAGACGGTATGGTTTATTTTGTCTCAGTTTTTGATTCATATTATAATGTAAATGCTATCTCTTCTGTACTACATTTTGGGATATGTGGTGTATACTGGAAGATTCTTGTACATGATGTAAAATGATATGGAAATTAATGCAATGAGATTTTGGCGTCATTTGCCTCTTTTAGATAGTGGTTATGAATGTGAATGTCATATGTAGCTTCAAATGAAAAAAATCCCCATAAATTTTGCTTTAATGCGATGTCAAATATATGAAATTTCTGTGAAATGTGTCGTAAACAGGCATATACCACGACCTCTGAGGATATGGTTATACCTACTGCAATTTTTATGGGAAACTCGACCATCCTGAGTAAGGATGCATACGGTTATGGATATATCCGTATACGATCCGTCACCATATCCGTTTTGTACCAACTTTGACATCAGTATCCGTATCCCTTTTAAAATGGATACGGATATGGATATCATTTTGATATCCGCAAACATCCAAATCCTCATGCCTAGATCATTGGATTTGGAAGAATACGCCCTTCTCGGTTAGCAAGGCCTACGACGCTATCTGTAGACCTCCGCCATCCCTTACGGATAGTATGATTTGTGATTGCAAGATCATCTAGGCGCTTTGTCTTTTGGAGAGGATTGGGTTCTTCCTTTGGCTTTTTAGACAGAAGCGTATCATGACCTGCAACCGTTGTGCTAGACTGTTTGAGGTGGTATCGGATATATGTCCCATGTACGGAGTTGATATTGAGACTCTGGAGCTCCTGTTTTTCCAATATCGTGTTTCTTTGCCTGTATGGAATGAGGTGAGGCTGGATTGGTTATGCACTCTTGACTTCGACTCCTTTTGGTCCTCTCTTTATGGGGCGCGGGATCGCCAACGAAAAGAGGTCATTACTTTAGTGGCGGTGTTGTGAGCCATCTGGTTGGCTCGTAATGATGTTCTTTTTTCTGGGCACAGCTTCTATTACGAGAATGCATGTTTTCATCACAAGCAATTGCTTGCTTATTGGGGCGGGTAATCTCTAATTTCTTTTAATTCAATAATATATTGGGTCGAACACCACTGTGTGATTCCCCCTTTTTTGAGTCAAAAGAAAAAGAACTTCGATTGTCAAAGCGAATATACTTAATGGTAGTAGAAAAAATGTTCTTTATTTCATTAATAAAAGTTTGGAAGACATACCCAACCTCAGACTTGTTTTTCAAACGAAAAACCTAAGAAAGTTTAGAATAATCATCTACTGCCACAAGATAGAACATGTACCCCTTATGGTCAGGTAAATGATAGGACCTCAAATATCAAAATGAACAAACTAAAATAAGGTTTTGCTACTACGACACTGATGACCAGGAAAACTAAAGCAATGATGCTTCCCAAGCTGGAAAGACTCGCATTGAAATGTGTGGAATATGGAGGAGGACTCTACACACTTCAACAGAGGAAGGTGATCGAATCGAAGGTGCCGCATCTACGGAGAGACTCACCCAATGGGAATGAAAGAAGCATCAGTATAAGGAGACTGGACCAGTATGTATAGATCCACTTGCTCACGACCACATCTAGTTACCCTGCCTGTGGTATATCCCGAAGCATAAGAGATAAGGAGTCAAGCACGATTGTGCAAATCCTTGATGATATATGACTAATAGATAATAAATTTATAGAAAAATTAGGTGCATGGAGCTCATTCTACATGCGAATAGATGGTGCCAAACTAATCTCCCCTATTTTATAACACGAGACTGTGTCCCATATGCAATGACAATAGATTTAGTAGGATGTATTGATCTAAGGAAGTGAACCGAGCACTGTCTTCGTAGAGATGATGAGATGCACTAGATTCCATAATCCACTTTGAAATGTTTGCCCTATGACAACCAGTAAGGCATAAGCTATACTTGAGGTACCAGCAGAGGCATGGCAGCGACGTCGAAGGGTTCGAAGGAGCACTTGTAGAAGCAACGACATGAGTCACAATCTCCCTCTGACACGAGACGACATCATCGAACTTCTCATCAACAGAATTGGTTGGAGGCTTGCTCTACAACACGAGCAGAAATGGGGTAACCATGCTTCAAGTAGCATGTATCATCAGGGTGGTTAGAACAATGACAGTAGGTGCACCGCTGACACAGGCGTTCGCTTCCTCGGTCACGGACACCGCACCCTCTGAAGTGTGCGGGGCCTCCCCTGCTGTGAGTTGTGGCCCTCATAGAGGTCTGAGTAGTGGTTGTAAGTGGCATCGTGATCCTTCTCAGTCTGTTGTAGGCCTCCTCCACATGAGGTATAGATGCACCCGTAAGAAGTTGGGTTCGTGCGACATCATACCGTGAGTCAAGTGCTGCCAGAAACATGCCAACCATAATGCTGTTTTGTATGCCTACTGTTGCTTTACGAAATCTGTTAGAGACTTAAAACTATGAAGCTTCTCAAACATGCCCATGAGCCATGAGTTAAAAACATGAATAGGAGGACGTCCTGATTGGCTGTGAAAATGCCATACTGAAGTTGTTGGATCTTTGTCTCATTCCTCGCCTAAGAGTAAGTGGTTGCGAGGATGTCTCACATTGCCTTGGAGTGGTCTAGTGAAGGATGTCATTGGCTATCTCTATGGTCAGAGTACCAGATAGCCAAATACGCTTATACGCATTATCTTGCTTCCATGAAGCATTCGTCCCAGTCTTGTCAGCCGGCTCTAGCTGCATCAGAATGTGCTTCTCATCGTCGCATTGCATAATTGTCATAAACTGCATGGACCATAACTCATTGTTGGTCCCATCCATCTTCACGATGGGTGTCGGACCCTTGAAGGCACTGAAGGAGGATAAGTCGCCCTTGCTTTCTGACATGATGGTGGTGCCAGGAAAGGATACGATTGGGGCCGTAGAAGTGTATGAACCGGTTGTATGTGTAGATTCATGCCACAACCGCTCCCATCAACTTTTGCGGTGCTCTAAGGCACATAGATGGGTTTAGAGGTTTGAATTCACCGCAGACAACCCAAAATTAGACCGTTCGGTGACCTTTATAAGCGCAACGATGAGATGGCATCACCTAGAGGTCTTGGTAGAACCTACGATAGCAAACGGAGGCCCCACATGGTACGGCAAAGGTATTGGAACATCACGAAGTCGTCGCTAGGGTAGCAACACTTGCGGCTCAGTGATATCGGTAGTAATTCCACTGTCGGAGGCCGCCAAGGCCTTAAATGTCGGTTTCGGTCACCATTTCGGTATCGACCAAAACAGAATTTCGATGGAATTTCGGTGGAATTTCGACCGAAATTTCGGTCATTTCGGTCATTTTTTGTACTCCCATATTTCGGTCATTTCGGTCATTTCGGTCGAATTTCGATTTCGACTGGATATCGATATTCGACAGAAATTCGACCGAATTTCGCTGAAATTTGAGGCCATGGAGGCCGCTAAGGAAGCATTAGTGTGGTCTCTGGGGTTGCATCGGACTACAAGGGGGTAGCTGCGATGGGAAATAGCCTTGGGTGGCGGTGAGAAAGGGCCTCAACACGGGTGGTGGTGGCGCGCCACGAAGGAGGGAGGTCTAACAGGTGGGGATGGGAGCAAGGGTTTCAGAGCACCGGTCTAGGACCGCCGCTCTGATACAATGTGGAGAGAAACTAATGACTTTATAATCAAAGGGGGCCATGGGGCTCTCTTATATAGAGAGGAGGAACCCTAGAGGGCAAATTACATAATAGAGAGAAAATAGAGAAATACATAAGAAATAGAAAAAAAATACAAAGATAAACTCTCAACACCATTCACTGCAAATCTGGCCATGATTATCAGAAAATTAGCCACAATGATGAAGAAAAGTGGAGCAAGCATGCAACCCTACTTGATTCCCCCTTTGAGGCTGAAAAACGCCTCCTTCAAGCCTACCATTCACCAAAATCAATGCAGAGGATGTAGTAACACGTCTCTCTTCATCCACTTGATCCAAAGGATCGAGAAGCCCCTTTGGTGCATTGATGTCCAAATAAATTTCCAGTCCAGCGATCATATGCTTTTGAGAAGTCGACCTTCCAGACCAACCCCTTCATCTTCCTCCGCCTCCAATCTTTGATGATCTCCGAAGCTATCACACCACTATCCCTCAGCTGCCTGCCTAGGATAAAAGCCGATAATTGGAGAAACAAAGTAATTCAAAACAAACCTGAGCTCGTTAGCCAAAACCTTTGCCACAATAAGATACAACGCATTGGACAATGCTAATGACCGGAAGTCCTCTCCATTAAGTCTTTATACATGATAATTCCTGCACCATTCCGAACTTTCACTGTTCGTGAATACCGAAACTTAAAAGCAGCTCTTTCAATTTCTTCACATTTTCCCACACTTTTTGTCTCATGCAAACATGCCATAATTACTTCTAATCATGGTGTCCACTGCCTTGAATGTGAGCATACTAATATTCAAGCTCCAAACCATCAATTGTTTTCTTAGTCTACTAACATGTGGAGATTCCTCGCCTTAGCTTGAAAGATGCAGTTTTTACATGCCAAAGATAAAAGATATTTCACATATTCTTAAATCTGGCCTATAGATATCTCACATAGTCGGTTTAGAATGAATAATTTCCAACGAAGCACGATGAAGGGGTTTGGTAAAATTGCTGATTCGCCCAAGGAATATAGGGTCAAGAATGTCTCCCGAGCTTAACGCTTTATTTCGAACTTTCACCCTTCATGAATACCATAACTTAAAAACCGTTCTTTTTAGTTCTTTAGCTTTTTTCCCACACTCTTTGTCTCATGCAAACATAGGATGCTTATTACTTCCAATCATGGTGCCCACTGCCTCCATTTATTAACTGTGAGCATACTAATATTCAAGCCCCAATCCATCAATTGCTTTCCTAGACTAGCTTCCATACCCTTAGATCCATCTACTAAGATGTGGAGATCCTTGTCTTAGCTTGAAGATGCAGTTTTTACATGCCAAAGATAAAAAAATTTAACATACTCTTAAAAGCTGGGACATAGATATTTCACGTAGTCGGTTTAAAATGAAAACTTTCTAACCAAGACGATGAAGGGGTTTGGTAAAAATGAGCCCGCCCGAGGAATAAATGGTCAAGAATGTTTGCGAAGATTAATGCTAGTTCAGAATGCGCTTTGATCGAATCATGAAGAGATTTTTTCATTTGATTTTGCAGATAAATCTGCTTTGATGATAATGGTGGTTGCGTGGAAAAATAATCGACATTTTATCTTACTTTAAAACCTTTAATATGACTGACTGGCCTTAAATTGGTTATATAATATTTGGGAGTTGTACCTGCTGTTTTTTTACTGTGGCTGTTTTAAAGGATATTTTATAATTTGTTTTGCGTAAGCGTCGTAGCTGGTTTTGCACTTTACATGACTTCTTTTCATATTTAGCTAATGATTGATCACATTACGTGTGTAAAAACAATTCATCAAAGTCTGTAGAAAAAAAACACGGCAAATTGGGTCATACAGAATGAAAAATAACACAGGGTGATTGCTTTGGGTTTGGGGACCTTTCGACCTGTCAGCACTTGACTTAACTGTCAATTCGAATTATAATTGAAAATGGAGTCAGATTGTGCAGTTTGACCCTATTCTGGAACTGAATTCGATGAAAATCTTGTTCTTCTATTAGAACACAACGCACTTGTTCGACGTCAAGGGTCAAATTCTGCAACATTTCAATGTCAAAATATGGATCCATCTTGGATGACTTTGGACTTGAGGTACGAAATCTTCACAAATGCACTTTTCCAGCATGCTTAGTATATTGAAGTGAATTTACATTGTGCTAGGTTCCTTAGTTTATTAAAGCATTTTTTTTAATCTAAAGTTGTAAGGTTGTCAAGTTTCGTACTTTTTCTTTCTTTTTTCTGCAATTTTGATGTAATATTTACATTTTCGTTGGTTGACATCAAAAAAAAGAAATCTGACATTGCTAAAATTATGTGCTTGTTTCTTTTATACTGAAACTCACTCCGTTTCTTCTGCACTCTTACCTATCATTCTGTTTAAGCTTTAACTATCAATGTTGACACCAATTTTATACATCAAAGGTAAAACTAATGCTAGGCTGGAATTCAAATCGAAGCTTCTAAATCTCGACCTGAAATTTCAGTATTTGCAGGTGTTTTAGCTGAAAATCCAAATCGTGATGATTTGTGGTTGCATTGACTACAAATATTGAATTTTCTTTTGAAACTGTATATATGAAAAAGAGACAAACTTGATATCATTTATGGGAAGAGTTATAATCTTGATAACATGCCAATGCCCAATCACTATTATATTTCTGTCGGGGTTTTGGTGTTTGCCGTCAGTTCAGAGATTGTGCTTCCTTTGATGAATAGTATTTCTATACGGGACATATAGATTTTGTTAAATTTCTCAATCTTCAACATCATCTTTCATTTGCAAGTTGAAGCTTTGTCCTTGTGTTCGAATTTATACATGTAGCAGCATATCTTCATTCATCAAAAAGGGATAGGATTGAGATAAGTGCATTTTATAATTGGAGCAGCTCATCTTTTTCATTTGTTTGGAGTCTATTCTTTAGATTCCTAAAGCTTTTGACTGCATCAACGCACTAGTAGAATCATATAGTTAAGAAAAGCAATTTGCCTCTTTCCTCCTGAGAGACGTTGAATGCGATCTAACACTAATAACCGTGTGAGAAAAAACCATTGTGATAGAATAAGGCACTTTCATTTAAAGGGTAGAGTTTCTTATATAGAGGGAAACCCTAAAACCCTAATTATACAAAAGCAGAAAATATAGGAGTCCTTAACAGGACTACTAGAAATATAAAGCACAAAAACAAAAAATAGAAATGTCTAAATATGGAGAACAATACTCTCCCTCAAATTGGAGTAAATATATTTGACCATACCCAACTTGGAGGTCCACAATGAAATACTCTTCTTCGTACAGGCTTTGGTGAAAATATATTCAAATTGTAGCTCTGTAGAAATATGATGTGATAATCTTTCCTTCATGCACTGCATCTCTGATAAAACGACAGCTATTTCAATATGCTTGGTGTGTTCATGAGAGAGGACTAATGGCGACATAAGTGACCGACTTGTTGTCTCAGTAGAGAGGAACTAGAGTTCCAATGTACAACCTGAGTTACAAGCTTGGCTTTGTTGGGAATAAAGAAATTGGTGGAATTAGTTTGGTAATTAGATCTTTGAAACATCTAATTGCACTATTATTGTTGTTTAGTCCAACCATTTCTAGTGGTGCAGCTTGGGTGTGTTGGTGAGGATATATATAGAGTCACACACCTCTTGTGTTTCTTGAGAAAGCTAATAGCAAAATCCAACCCCATAGGTCCTTTCATGGAGTTTGGCGGTCCTTTGGGACTTGTGTTGAGCTAAATAAATTCATGTTTGGTTTTGTTCTTTAGTTTGGCACATTCTATTTTATATATTTACATGATAATATAGCAAGTTGATCCATAGATTATTTTTTATTCATGGTTATATTTTATGTTTTATTAAAGCCTTAGCAGCATCTTGACGTAGCATCGCCCATCAGGGTTGTAGCAAGCCTTAGTGAAGTTGCAGTGGTCTGAAGTTTGGTATTTGATGGAGAACAATCACGATATTTTTTGGAGAGAGATTGAGAATGAAGACAATGACTTGTGTCAAGATTATCGAGCTAAAGATGATACCAACTTGAGAAGAAATGATTTTGCTACTCTTCAAAGAGCCCTAGTTTTTCCTATTACATAGAAGCCGAAAAGAAATGAAACTTTCAACAAAATTAATCAGGCTTTTACTAAAATATTTATCAAGTATATCTCCTCTTTTTTTAAAGAAAGCATGCTCTTATTTTTTGAATTTAAAGGGAGCAACACCCTTCTGATTTTTTAACATCAACATAGGTCTGGGAAGACTGGCTATTTTAACATTAGCATCGGTCTGCATCAAGGTTTAGCTTTGAGTCCATTCCTTTTTGCTTTGATTGTGGACAAGTTGACTAGTCACATTCAGAGTGATATACCTTGTATATGTTGTTTGCCGATGATATTGTGTTAAATAATGAGACAAGAGATGGAGTAAATGAGAAGCTGGAGATTTGGAGACATGCCTTAGAGACCGTGGATAAGAATACTTTGTTGTTTATTCATAGAGCCCAAGGGTTCTCTTGTATAGAAGAGAGAAACCTTGATGGGTAAATTACATATTACAGACAAAGGAAATAAATAACTGTAAAACAATGGCATAACTTAAAACTCTTCAACACTCCCTCTCAAGCTGGAGCATAGACGTTGATCAGGCTCAGTTTGGAACATCATCTCTGAAAGGGTCCTTTGGTTAGAGCCTTGGTGAGCACGTCTGCCATCTGCTCACTAGAACTGACATGGGATGTATAAATGAGACCCTTGTGGATCATGTCTCGAGTGTAGTGGAAGTCTACCTTGATATGCTTGGTTCGCTCATAGAAGGCTGGATTGTTGAATATGAACAATACGGCTTGGTTGTCACATTGGAGGTGCATAGGAAGAGGCACCTCAATGGCTAGGTTAGTCAGAACTGATATAACCCACATCATCTTTGTGTTGCATTGTGCCATAGCTATGTACTCTAATTCAACACTCGATCGGACGACAATTGTATGTTTCTTGCTCTTCCATGATACTAATGAATTCCCTACAAATACTGTAAATCCGGAAGTTTCCTATCCCTGGGACATCCTGCATAGTCTGCATCTGCACAAGCTGTAACAACAAGGGATGTGCCTCTACTAAACAAAAGACCAGGTGCGATCTTCAGATACCTCAAAATCATATGGACCGCGTCCATATGGGTCTGTCTTGGCTGCTCCATGAATTGACTCACTTTGCTTACTGCAAAGGATATGCCTGTCCTGGTGATGGTCACATATAGCAGCTTCCCAACTAGCTCCATGTATCTCCTCTTGTCGACTTCATCAGTGTCGTCATCATAGAACTTCATGCTCGGGTCCCATAAGAGTAGTGGTTGGCTTGCAATCTGCCATACATGTCTCTGATAGGAGATTTGTAACATACTTCCTCTGGGTCATCACAAGACCTCGCTGGTTCCTGAGCTCCAGTCCAAGTAGCACAGGATGTCAAGGTCCTTGGTCACAAACTGCTGACCCAGGAAAGTCTTAGCTGCTTGAATCCCTTGTGCATTGTCCCATGTAATGATGATGTCATGGATGCATAACGATATAGCAACGGTGCCCTTTTGAGACTTCTGAGCAAATAAGGAGTGATGTATAATGGATCTCACAAACCCCTTATGTTCAATCACATCTGAGAGCTTTTGAAACCATGCTCTCGGACTCTGCTTAAGGCCATATATTGCCTTATGAAGTCTGCACACCTTCTTAGACTCCCTCTCAACAGTGAACCCAAGTGGTTGCTGCATGTGGACTTCCTCCTGAAGATCAACATAGAGAAAGGCATTTGTCACATCAAGCTGGTACATAGGCCAATCCTATGTGAAGGCGATAGAGAGAAGAATCCGAAGAATGGAGTACTGAGCTACGGGAGAGAAAGTGTTCTGATAGTCCACCCCATAGGTTTGGGTGAACCCACGAGCTACAAGTCGTGTCTTGTAGTTATCAATGCTTCCATCTACTCAATGCTTCACAATGAACACCCATTTGTATCCTACAACAGACACATCTTCGAGAGCTGTAACAGTACTCCACATGCCACGAGTCTCTAAAGCAACCATCTCTGCTTCCAAGGCCAGACACCATTCACTCACTTTGAGTGCCTCCTAATATGTGTGTGGGATTTCAACATCAGATAATCCTACAATAAATTTCTGGAAGTCCGGCGAGAGCCGTTCTAGAGACACCCGACCTACCATTGGATATTGTGTACAAGAACATTTACCTTTTCGCAAGGCAATGTACCATCCTATATCATTTTCTGCTGGTGGTTTTGGCTCAACCTGTATATCCGCATGCTCATCCTATATATCATGCACACCACTAGTTCCATCAGTTAAAATCAAAGTTTTCAGAAAGTACATGGGGCGTGCTGGATGCTGGGGAAGGTGTTGGAACATGGAGTGCAGGCTAAGGTATATGTGTAGGTGGAGGTGGGAGAATAACAACATCCTCAGACTCAGAAGGACTCATCCTATCACCTATAGGAGAGTAGTACATGATGGACTCAAAGAAGATGACATCAACATTGACACAGTATTGTCCCTGTACAGAATCAAAATATCGATAACCCTTCTGAGTACGGGAGTAACAAACAAACATACATTTGACATCTTGAGGAGCGAGCTTGTCATGACCAGGACGTAGGATATGAACAAATGCCATTATGCCACATACCCAAACACTCGTGGGGTAATAGAGAAGAAGTCTTTATCATGAAAGGCAAGACCAAATGGTGCTTTTTCTCCCAAGATTGTTGAGGGCATATAGTTTATGAGATAACAAGCTGTCATCACATCAACACCCCAAAAAGAATGTGGAGCCTGACTCTGTATGAGGAGAGTCCTGGTGATATCTAGAAAATGTCGGTGTTTGCGTTCTGTCATACCGTTCTGTTGAGATGTATAAGGACAAGATGTTTGATGAATGATGCCACGCAGGCTAAAAAAATTGTGACGAATGTGTAGTACAAAACTCAAACGCATTATCCGAACGAATGTATTTTATTGAGGCAAAGAAAATATTTTTGATTTCAACCACAAAATTTTTGCTTCAAAAGAAAGATCCAGGACAGTCTAGAAAAATCATCAACACAAACAAGATAATACATGTGTCCCTGATGATCATGCACACGACTTAGACCCACATATCCATATGAAATAAATCGAGTTGAACATGACTACTCTGACCTTGATGACTTGGAAAGTTGGACCGATGATGCTTTCCAAGTTCACACGACTCACATTGGAAACTGGACTTGATAGAGACGCCATGTATGAGACAACAAATTTTTTACAGCATTAGGTGACTGAATCTGAGATGCCACGTTTAGAGGGAAATAGATCCTGTAGAAAGGGAAGTGGCACTGACATACAGAGACTGATACAACCTGTATAGCCCTCCATATCACAGCCACATACAATCACCCAACGTGTGAGTATATCCTGAAAAATAAGGGAACTAGGGTTAAATATAGCATGACCATGTAAGTCTTTTGTAATCTAGCTAATAGATAGTAAATTCATGGAAAAGGCAAGTGCATGAAAAACATTTTGCAGGTGTAGGGAGGGAGTCAGATGAACCTCCCCCTGTTAATTGGGGACTGAATCCCATCAACAGTCACTACCGATCTACCTGGTTTTGTCGGACTGTATATACCAAACTGCAATCTATCTCCACAGAGATAGTGTGATGCTCCGGAATCCATTATCCACTCTGAAGGATCTGGTCGAGAGCGACTGGTAAATGCATGAGTAATACCCGAGCTACTAGTAGAGGCAGAGGCTGTAGTGTCTGATGGGCCGGTGCTGGAAGATCTAGTGGCTGGAGGCATGATCTCTCTCAGACGAGCAACAAAATCATCGTATCGATGATCAATGAGATCAGGAGCAGTCTAACTCTGCTCTGCGGCACGAGCTGATGGTGGGAATCCGTGCTTAGAGTAGCATGTATCCTCTGAATGACATGTACGATGGCAGTATGAACATGTCTGACGTGGGCGTGAAGCGCCTCTACCGTATGTGCATCATCCTCTGAAAGGAGTAGATCCACCTTACCACGTGATGCAAACATAGCCGACGAAGTCTGAGAAGGTATGGTAGATGAGATACTCAATTGGCTTAGCCTACGGTATGCTTCCTCCATAGAAGGTATGGTGGCATCGGTAAGAAGCTGAGAGCGAGCCGAGTCATATTCTGGGCGAGGGCAGCCGGAAAGACACCAGTCATGACAAAGTTTTTGTAGACCTTATGCTACTTTGGAGAGGCTGTCGGGGGTATGTAGCTGTGAAGTCACTTAAGCATACCCCTCAGAGATGTATACATGGCGTGAAGGGGACGGTCACCTTGTTTGGTCGTGAAGATATCGTGCTGAGCTGTAGTATCTTCTACTCATTCTTTGCCTGAGAGTATGTCCCTGCGAGAATGTCCCACATTGCCTTTGCCGTGGATTAACTAAGGATATGCTATCTCCACAGAAATGGTACCAGATAGCCACACCTTGGCATATGCATCACCGGCTTCCGATGAGTCGTTGATCACAATCTTGTCCACTGGCCCATCCTGCATTGGAATATGTTTCTTGCCATGGCACTGCATCATATTCATGAATTGCATTGCCCACAGCTCGTAGTTGGAACCATCCATCTTGACAATAGGTGTAGGACCCTTGAAGGCACATGTAGATGGTGTATCACCTCTGCTTTCTGACATTGTGAACAACCATTAGGACCTTAGACCGATCATAAGATGTCTAAACGGATATGAGAAGAGATGGTTGCGGACTTAGACTCATACCACAACCATCTTTAGACAAAATGTGGTCTGATTTTGATCTTAAATAAGGTAAATCAGACCTAAACCTCTGAAATCAGACAAAAAATACTAAAGACTGCAGGAGCACCTAGACCGTGTTTGCGGGGCCACGAATCGTCTTCGGGAGGCCAAAAACCCCTAGGGTGGCGCCGCCAGGCTGCTGCTGCAAGACAGAGCAGCAGAGAAGCCGTTACGGGGAGTCGCACGAGGAAGCAACAACCGCGATGGGGTGGCACACGAGGTGGCAGCTGCTGACTACTACTGCTGGCGGTGCACGAGGCGGCAACAACCGCAAGGGGCAACACACAAGGAGTAAACTGATGCTGGGCAGCGGCGCTACCGCGTGTGTGGGAGATGGGGGGCTTCAAGGGCTCCATGCGGAGGAGGAGGAGGAGGCATATGGAGGAGGCGGTACACGAAGGAGTCTAGAAGGTAGGGTTAGGGTTTTGGCTTAGGGCTCTAGTCTAGGACTGCCGCTCTGATACCATGTGGATAAGAATACTTTGTTGTTTATTCATAGAGCATAAGGGTTCTCTTATATAGAAGAGAGAAACCCTAATGGGTAAATTACATATTACGGACAGATGAAATAAATAACTGTAAAACAATGACAACACAAAACTCTTCAAGAGAGACTAAAGGATTTCGTACGAGTAGGGCTATGACTAAATATATGGAGTGCACGTTTGATGAAAACAACGATGAGGGATTCGGGGTGAAAACTAGAAACGATAACATTCAGAAGAAAAATTCTTTTAGATACTTGGGATCTATTTTGCAACAAGATGTGGAAATTGATGGGCATGTTACTCAGAGTAAATGCAAGTTGGTTAAAGGGGAGAGGAGCCTCTATTGTTCTTTGTGATAAGAAAATCCCTTTGAAAGTCAAAGGAAAGTATTACAAAGCAGTCATGAGACCTGTTATGCTCTATGGATCAAAATGTTGGCTTATGAACCATAGATATGTGCTGAGAATGACAGTAGCAGAAATAAAACGCTAAGGCGGATGCGTTGGTCATGCATGAAAAGATCGGATTCAGAATAATATGATCGGAAGGAAAGTTAGTGTAGCTCCGATAGAGGATAAGATGAGAGAAAACCGCTTAAGATGGTTTGACCATTAGCAAAGGAGGTTGGTTGATGCACCCGTTAGAAGATGCGAAATTTGGATGTTGAGCCGGTTAAGAGAGGGCGAGGAAGGCCCAAGAAGTGTTGGAATGAGACTATATGACGGGATCTTAGTTATTTGGATTTAAGCTCGAGAATGACCCAAAATAGATCTGAATGGAGGCAGAAAATCCATGTAGCCGACCTTACTTAATTGTGGGAAAAGATTTTGTTGTTATTGTGAAAAGGGGAAAACACCCATGGTGATGTCCACCCCAAAATATTATTAAAGATGTTAAATTACAAAAGCCGGAACTTGAGAAGAGATCTAGCTAAGTGGATTATGTTCTCCATATAAAACCGTTATGCTCTAAAAATGGCATTGTTGTTAGTTGTGTGTTAACAGATAGTCCATAATGTTGCTATTGGTCTCCACACTTCAGCAGTAGTTCTGAATTGATTTGCGGTTATGCTGTCCCAAAAAATCAGATGTGAAGAGATATTTATCCAAGCAATGTCAGTCGAATCCCAAACATGGTCAGTGCATGTGCAAGAGTAGAATAAATGATTGAGATCTTCATAGGCCACACCACATAAGGGACATGTGGTGTCTTCTCCTAGGTGAAAAATGGCCGTGCACATCCTAGTCAACGTTCTCTCCAATGCTGGATCCGAGGGCAAAACTTTATCTTCATAGGGATGCGCAAAGCTCAAATAAACTTACAATCGTGTTCCTTAGCCCCCTGTTGGGGGCTGCGCGAAGCGTGAGTGCGCAATATTCCTTCTTGACGGAGAAGTGGCCACTGTGCCAGATCCAGTCCCTGTAGAAGTGTCGTAACCGAAAGGCAGAACAACCCCCAACTCTTGTAGAAAAGCCGCAACCTGATTGGTAAAAGAAGTCGAAAAGCTAGGCTGAAGGGCCGATAACATGCCATGGTGTACGCGCGTGGCAGAATCATGTATATGAATCCAAAGTAACACTCTAGACCGGGTCTGGTTTGCAACCGGATCCAAAAAGCAATGACAAACGAACTCGCTTTGACAAGTCCATCAAAACCCTAAGCTTCTCCCACAGCACCTCCATAGAAACCCTCATCAAATCCCGCAAAAAGCGGCTTTGGCTGCAATGTGCCTTCATTGTTTTCACCTAAACAACAAGCATGCTCTTATTTAAATTTTTGAATTTTGCCGAGGAACGTATTGAGTATGATATGTCCATTTTTGGGGTTCGATCAAAAATTAATCTTTTGGTTTCATCGTTGTTAAATCTTTGGATTAAGTACTCCTTTTGGGATACCTTTGTAGGGAAGAAAGAATTTTGTCCCCGATGAGGTGAGAAAATGGTTGAGTTTCTGCATGTTTTCTTTGGTAGATATGTTGTGTTTTGATCAAAATGAAATTTCACGTAATACGAATTCTTCATCTTTCAAAACTGCTTCAAAGGTTGAAGGAAAGGTTTGCTTTACATCTAAGATTGGGAAATAACTATCAGACTTTTGCCTTTTTCAGCATATTTGATCTATATAAAATTGTGTTGTTCTATAATTTCTGATGGATTTGTGATTTTTTTGTCATTCAGTTGTTTATTCAGAGGGTAATAAATTCTGAGAAGGTGGTCCTTTTCATATAAGCATGTTTGCATCTTACTGTTCATCTTATTTCACTTGCGAGTAGGGTTGCAAACGGTTACGGATATATCCGTATCCGATCCGTCACCGTATCCGTTTTATACCGATTTCGGCATCCGTATCCGTTTTAAAATGGATACGGATACAGATATCATTTCGATATCCGCAAACATCCGTTTCCGTATCCGTATATCCGTTTTCGTATATAAATATAGTCATAGATGTATTTTTAACCATATATAACATAATTTTATAATTTCTTTTATCATATTTGTATAGTTTTATGATACAAAGACATTTAATAAATGTATATCAAGTGTTTTCCATCTAATTCGTATATATTTAAGCCGATTCTATAGAGTGTTTCTAACATTACTCGTATGCGATCAATATCCGTTTTTACATCCGTATCCGTTTTTTAAGGATATGGTAAGATAGTTTTAATATCCGTTAATATCCATATCCGCATCCGTATTCGTATTCAAAAACGGATAAGGATACGGTAATACCTA
This sequence comes from Ottelia alismoides, assembly GCA_037367405.1. Lineage (NCBI taxonomy): Eukaryota > Viridiplantae > Streptophyta > Magnoliopsida > Alismatales > Hydrocharitaceae > Ottelia > Ottelia alismoides. The sequence continues at coordinate 625,942 of JAZKJV010007400.1, forward strand.
TATCTGTATCCGTATCCGTCCGTTTGCATCCCTACTTGCGAGATCAGCATTTTCTTCGATAGAAATCCTAGAGAAAACCCAACCAGGATTCGTGCAAATAGGTCATTCTGCATATCTAATAAAAAATAGTTCATTTCTCGGAAGTCAATAATGCCTGCATGGCTTATGCCAGCCTTAACAGAAACATATATTAATCCATGTGCACAGATGTTAACACCCAGAAGTTGTCCTAGCAATCAAACTGGACCAGAGGGATATTGCACAGATTCTTACAAGGGATGAAAGCTATTTTTTTTAAAAAAATGTACTCGATCCAAACACAATCTATACCACTACCTCCTTTTCTAAGAACTTCCCTCACTGTGCCATCCTCCTTGCGTGAGCACATCCACAAAAGCAAAGTTCAAACAATCTCCAATCATGTTGTGGAATGCCCTTCACATTCTTAGCTTGGAGCTCCTCTACCTGCTGTTTGGACGACATGACTTTAACTCACTTTTCATGAACGAGTTCTGAAGACTGACCTTGCCATGTGCAGCACGGATAACCTGATCATGACAATCCCAGCTCCTGTGATGTCTTCCCCACATATTATAGATTGTGCCACCGACCTTCACTTCAGCTGTTTCACCTTCTCTACCTCATGAATTCCCTCTTCATAAGCTATCATCTGCGAACTCCACGTCTTCATGTATCCTCTATCATGGTCAAATCTAGGGTATTGGGTAGGGATTTAAGGTGGGAGAACACGAGTGCCACCTTTGATTGTCGACGATCTTGGTTGTATTTTTTCAAACTGTCAACTTTTTTTTATTCTTGAGATTGTAAATGCATTTAAATTTCATTAGGAAAGAGGATTAGTTCTATGCAACAAACTGTATGGCTTCATTTACTGGGATTTTTGCAAGTAGCTACTTGTGCAATCAGGAAGTTCTCATGCCAGGAAAGATGCTATTTTGAGATGTAATTTAGATTTCAGGAGAACTGTTGCGTAATTGGTAAATGCTTGCAATATATTGTCCTTGATGCACTTAGAATGTATGTATGCAGGATAAGGATACTTTTTTGGGGGCTGATGGTTCTGAGTTTGTGAGTAATTCTTATGGGTACGAAAGTCATTCGGATATCGGCAGCAAAAGTTCATGTCCTTTTGACGTTGATGGTTTCCTGCATGATGGAAAGTGTGTAGAGAGAGATTACATGGGCAGACCCGTACCGCTTGCAAAGAGGAGATCATGGATCAGTAATGTTTCTTCCGAATACCTTTATTTTCAGCTGAATGTCAAACTTTTCAAGCTGTTTTTCTTTCCTTCCATAGATGGCCATCTCTGCTTAATTTGGCATCATCATGCCATAAAGTTTTGTCAGCTGGTTCCTTGTGCGACTGTGAATTTTGTATCATTAGGTTTTTTGTGATTGGACTTGTACATTTCTATTCTGGTTAGTTCTACAGTCTTATCCTAAGATTTATATTACATGTGACAAATGGAAAAATTACTCTTCAAATTGCTTGTATTATAGATGATTGGCGATTATAGGACCTCGGCCTTAAGATGAGGAATAAAAAGTGATGAAAGAAAATTACAAAAAACACCGACTTTTTGTGAAAGGAAAAAGTGTGTTCACCGCAAGGGTGCGTGTGCAAAAACTTCTTTATATAAACTCAAGGTTATAATACAAAGCTACACATGCAAGTAGCCATTAGCAATTACATGTAGTATGATATCCGGAAAAAAACGCATGCTGTGCAGCAAGCCCCATAGATTGTATCTCCTGCAAGAACACTACATACCACTATGTTGACCAGCGAGGCCAACATACATTACCCAACCAAGTGTCCAGCTTCCTTTCGCTTCGAGTAGGTAAGACCTGTCAACTTTACAACACACATGACCATCTTACGCCTAAGGGCTAGTGTGTGAGATTGACTCCTTTTTACCGCAATCGGGGAGCCCACTATCCCCGCGAGATCATCTGTACGATCAGAGTCTGGCTGGGCAAAGGGAGTCGGACCAACACCATCATCAAATATATCCTGACTGGACACACTTGGTTTCTCCTTGGAACCCTTCACGCGATCATCTGTATGATCAGAGTTTGGCTGGGCAAAGGGAGTCGGACCAAAACCATCATCAAATCTATCATGACTGGGACAGACTTGGTTCCTCCCCGGAACCCTTTTCTTAGACATGAGTTTCCTATCTCAAGGCATCCATTCTCTGTTTATTGTGAGAGAAAAAAACCACCATGTCTCTGTGTGGTGTATTTTTATTGCTTCCAATTGCCATTGAGATCAGCTTCTTGGTCACCAGAACTCCGGGCCCACCTTGAAAGCAATTGTAGAGATAATTATGTAGTCGGTGTATCTTTTATGCTATTTTTATCTTCTTTTTTCCATCTTATGTAATTTACCCATGGGTTGTCTCTATATAAGAGAGCCTAGGGTTCTTTGGAATAATAGAATAACCCTTTCCACCAACATGGTATCAGAGCCAAAACCCTAAACCCCTTCTCTCACCCTTCCTCGGCGCCGCCGCCTCTCTCTCTTCCCTCTCGGCACCACCGCCTGGCCCCTTCTTGCCGCTCGGCCCACTCGCCGCCCCTCTTCGCTCCTCTTCGCGGCCCCTCCCGCCGCCCCTCCCGTCGGCCCCTCCCGTCGGCTCTCACTCACCGGCCCACACCTGTCGGCCTCTCCATAGCCATCCCACTCGTCATCCATATGGATTTGAGTGCGTAAAGTCTACATATGCACTCAAATCCTATGAAGTTTATGTAGACACTTGTCTTTTGGTCTACAAATCCTAGTTCTTCATCTCCGACGATATGTCAGAAAACAAGGTCGATATGCCCTCCATAGGTGCGTTCAAAGGTCCTGCGCCAATCGTCAAAATGGATGGGACGGACTATGAGCTCTGGGCGATGCAGTTCATGAGCCTCATGAAGTCGAATGGTAAGAAGCACATTCTTACCGAGGAAGATCCGGCAGTGAAAACTGGGATTTATGCCTCATGGGAGGCTGATGACTCGTACACGAAGGTCTGGCTATCAGACACGTTGTCGATGGAGATTGCTAATGATGTTCTCCATTAACCCACCGCTAAGGCGATATGGGACATATTGACAGCGACATATTCATAAGTGCGAAATGAGACCAAGATCTTACAGCTCTAGCACGACATATTCACAATGAAGCAGAATGGGCAGCCACTTCACTCCTTGTATACATCCCTACGGGGGATGTTTGACAAACTATACAGTATTATTCCTCTCATGACCGCGCCCGAGCAGCAGAAGACATTTAGGAATGCTACAATGGTGGGTGTCCTACTTGTTGCCATTGATTCTGAATATGAAGCTGCTCGATCACAGATTCTTGCCGATGCTACCATTCCTCCTATGGATGAAGTCTACTGGAGACTTAGCCGCATCTCTGTCTCGTCCAGTGCTTCTACTCCACCACCCTCAGCGATGGCTGCTTCCAAAGGGAGAGGTGGTTCTTCTTCATTCCGTGATCATGGACCTCGTGGTCTAGGTGGTCGTTTTCGTCAGCCATGCACCTTTTGTCATCGTACATGCCATACTGAGGATACATGTTATTCTAAGCATGGATTTCCAGCCTCGGTGCGAGTTGTCGAGCTTGTTGTATCTCCGTCGTCATCTACTTCGGATCAGAGGTTCGAGGAGCTTGTTGTGAGATTGCGAGATATTATGCCTCCCATCTCTACAGATTCTCCAGGAGGCCCTTCGGATATTGCTGCTTCAGCCTCTGCCAGTACTTCTGCCACTGCTAGCACCTCAGGTAGTGCTTGTGCTTTCCCATCATGTTATAGTTCTGATGTCTCAGATTGGATCATGGACTCTGGTGCAACACACCATCTTTGCCGCGACAGAGACAGACTTATGTCATACAGAGAGATTCCACCAGGGCGGTCAGTGGTAATAGCTGATGGGACTCATTCACCCTTTATTGGACATGGGGAGATTACTTTGTCGCCTTCCATGCATCTACAAAATGTCTTATATGCCCCTGATTTTTCGATGAACTTACTTTCTATTAGTCAGATTACAAAGGATTTGCATTGCCGCGCTATATTTGACCCATCTTCTCTTATATTTCAGGACATTCTAACGAGCAGGGTGATTGGATGTAGTTCTGAGCAGGATGGTCTTTATTGTATGGTCCGGAGTTCATATGCTGGCGTCTCCTCTCATGCAGTTGGATCTTCTCTCCGTATACATGGCATCTACGCTTTGGTCACCTTCCCCTTCAGAAGATGTGTCATCTCTTGCCTCAGATTTCTTCGAGTTCTTCCTTCCGGTGTGAAGCCTGTCAATTGGGAAAGCACCATAGAGCTAGCTTCCCTAGTCGTAAGTGTTGGAGCAGTAGCTCTGCTTTTAAATTACTTCATGTCGATATTTGGGGTACGAATCGTGTCCCTGATCACCAGGGACACATGTTTTGTCTTATAGTCGTTGATGATTTCTCTCGTTTGTCGTGGGTTTTTCTATTAAAGAATGAAGCAGATGTTATCAGAAATCTTGTAAATGAAGTGCAAAATATTTTTTCCTCTCATGTAAAATATGTTCGTACTGATAATGCTTTGGAGTTTTGCACTCGTTCTCTCTCACATTTTTTTCATCAAGAGGTATTATTCATCAAACTACATGTGCATATAACTCCCAACAAAATGGAGTCACTGAGAGAAAACATCGTCACCTTCTTGATATTACTCGAACCCTACTTATCCCGAGTTGTGCATCTATTTCTTTTTAGGGAGATGCAGTCCTTACAGCTTGTTATCTTGTCAATCGTATGCCGTCCTCGGTACTTGGTGAGAAAATTCCCCTTTATGTTGTTTTTTCAGACAAGGAATTATTCTCACTTACTCCTCGTGTTTTTGGTGTTGTTGCTTTTGTTCATCAGTTGTCTCCTAGTCTTGACAAGCTCTCGCCTAGGGCTGTCAAATATATCTTTGTGGGTTACTCTCGGACTCAGAAGGGATACCGTTGCTATGATCATGTAAACAGGAAATACTTTGTCAGTGCTGATGTTACATTCTTTGAGTCTGTTATGTACTTCTCTCCTACAGGTGACAGGTTGGCCTCATCCACATCTAAGGACGAGGTCTATCTTCCTCCTATTTTGAGTCCACCAACATCCATTCCTCCTCCTGTGGTCACACCGCCACCACCGCCACCACCAAAACCACCTGTCTCGCCATTACCAAAATATTATACACGTCGGTCGGGTCCTGCTCATGCTACACGTCAATCATCCAGCACGCCTCAGGTATGTCCAGATGTTATTACTAATGATGGGTCTGATAGTGTGCATGTGCAGGGTTCATCATTGCAGGTGGAATGTGAACCGGCAAGTACTGTGGTTGATGATCTGGATGTCCCTATTTCTATACGGAAACATAAACACACTTGTGCTTCATATCCTCTTGCCTTCTAGGTTTCCTTTCATCGTCTTAAAGGGAATTTTCAAATGTTTGCAGTGGCTTTGTCTTCCGTGGAGATACCACGGAATTATCAGGATGCCATGAAGATTGATTGCTGGCGTTCTGCTATGGAGGAGAAAATGGCTACTCTACAATCACGGGGTACATGGAGCTTGGTCCCCGCTCCCTCAGAAACATCTGTCATTAGCTGCAAATGGGTATTCACTATCAAGTATCATGTAGATGGTAGTCTTGATCGTTACAAGGCAAGGCTAGTGGCTTGAGGTTTTACTCAGACATATGGCGTGGATTATATGGATACCTTCTCTCCAGTTGCCCGTCATTCCACTCTTCGTATTCTTCTGTCAGTTGTTGTGGTACGTGATTGGACCTTGATTCAACTTGATGTTAAGAATGCATTTTTCTATGGTGATTTGCAGGAAGAAGTCTACATGCAGCAGCCTCCGGGGTTCGCTGCTGAGGGGGAGAGTCATATGGTGCGTAGACTTCATAAGGCAATATATGACCTTAAACAAAGCCCAAGGGCATGGTTTCAGAAGCTTTCCCATCTAATTGAACAACAAGGATTCAAGAGATCAAAAGCGGATCACTCGTTGTTCATTCAGAAGACTCCTAGAGGTATAGTTGCCATCATGGTGTATTTTGATGATATTTTGGTTACAAGAGATGATACTCGGGGGATACAGATGACAAAAGCATTTTTGGGCCGTCATTTTGTTACGAAAGATCTTGGTACTCTATAATACTTTCTGGGGTTGGAGTTTGCCAGGAATGCACAAGGTCTTGTGATGACCCAAAGGAAATATATTACAGATATGCTTGTCGAGACGGGCATGGTTGGGTGTAAACTCTCAACTACTCCTATGGACCCCAACATGAAATTATATGATAATGATACAGAGGAAGTTGACAGGAGAAAGTATAGAGAAATGGTGGGTAAGCTTCTCTACATCACTATAACTCGACCCGATATTGCCTTTGCAGTCAGTCGGGTGAGTCAGTTCATGGAACAACCGAGACAGGTACATATGGATGCCATATATATGATACTTAGGTATCTAAAGTCGTCTCCAAGCACAGGGTTGTTGTTTGGAAAGGAAACAAATTTATCTATCACGACATGTGCGGATGCTGATTATACAGGATGTCCTAAGGATCGGAGTCTACTCCGGGCTTTGCACTGTTTGTGGGCAGCTCTCTAGTTTCTTGGACAAGCAAGAAACAAACAGTTGTGGCTAGATCGAGTGCTGAATTTGAATATAGGGCCATGACACAAGCAAGTACGGAGATGATGTAGGTTCGAGCTATACTAGAAGACTTGCATATAGATGTACCTCTACCCATGCAGCTACAGTGTGATAATCAAGCCGCATTGTTCATTGCCAGTAATCCTGCCTTTCATGAAAGAACTAAACATATTGAAGTAGATTACCACTACACTAGAGATATGATCCAGAAGGGCTTGATTTCTACTTCACATGTTAGTTCAATGGAGCAGACTGCCGACATCTTCACCAAGCCATTGCTCAGAGGACCATTCCAGAAGTGTGCTTCCAAGCTGAGCATGACTGATATCTATGCTCCATCTTGAGGGGGAGTGTAGAGATAATTATGTAGTCGGTGTATCTTTTATGCTATTTCTATCTTCTCTGTTCCATCTTATGTAATTTACCCATGGGTTGTCTCTATATAAGAGAGCCTAGGGTTCTTTGGAATAATGAATAATCTTTTCCACCAACAACAATTGCCACGAGTACCCTCTACAACCCCCTTGCCTTCATCTTGGCTAGTTGGGGTGTCTAGGGAGAAAGATGACCTAGCACAATCCGGGACATAGAAGTTAGGAACCATATTATATCCAGACGAGCTATATGCCATGTTGGAGTAGTCTCCTAAAAGAGCTTGAAGGTTCGGCTTCGAAAGAATATGATCACTCTGACAAGCCGCAAGTACATCCAAAGCCGAATCTATTGACTTGCCTAAATCATCATTATCTTGAGGAACAATCCAAAGCATTACCACCGTGTGCTCGATTCAGATTTCTAGTTGTTTCGACGTTGCCATAAATTGACTTTCAACCACTACCACCAAACCGAGATCCTCCTCGGATTCTGGCCACTGCTCACAATTTCCACCATTGACCTAATAGGGTTCATTGTCTCCTTTACCACTGCCAACGACCTACTGCACAAAGGTAAACCCGGTACCCTAGCTTTTCAACATGGAGGGTGAGATGAAACCCCATCAAGGTACTTAGGCTGATGCCACCAGATTGACGACGGAGCACCGTCCAATCCTCTGGCCAATAAAGTAATCGCACCACTACTCGTGAGCCCACACAAACCAATCATATTGCTTGGCAACCATACAACCTCCACGTCGACTCCATCTGCTCGAGCCCAACTGACAATCATCTTCATGTTATTAACATCCACCTTTGGGACTTCACCAATCACCATGCTATCCGACGAGGATTCCATACCCCTCTGCATAGCAAGAAGACACACAACGTTAGAGATATCTCCACTTCGGACGACAACCTCCTTGGGTTGGGTTGCGAGCTTCTTCCATTCACGATGCACCGAGCAGGAGCGATGCTTATGGACCACCAAAGCACATCTGAAATAGATATGCTCCTCGATAAAACAATTTCTAGCCATGTGCTACATCTTCCCACAATGGAAGCAGAAAAATCCCCTTTTCACCTTGGGGCTTCGTGTGCCATAGTTCATGGGACGTTTCCAATCCATCTGCTCTAAAACCTCCCCCACAACCACCGTCGGTTCACGCCCTGCACCATTAACCTCTTCCACCAGAAGATCATTGCCTCTTGCTTCAAGGGACCTTGTTGGAGCGACCACCGAGGCCCCAACCACGCCTCCAGGGGTATGCATGAGGGAAGCAGGGCCCTATCGCCCACACTGACACCCGGGCGCATCAATTTTGAGCATTGTTCGCCTATAGCTCTCGCCCCAGTCCTCCTGCATGTGTGGAGAAATACCTCCGCCCTTAGCGCCCTTGCCAAGAACACACATACTTAACTTAGAAAACAATCCAAAGTGGATGGAAAAATAACGAGACAACATAATTCATGTCGACTCTTGAGGTTAATGGTAGGGGATAATAGAATCCTCAACCACACATTTGCACGAATAGAAAGAGAAATAAAACTTAAAGCTCCGTCCCTAGTTTACCATAGAGATCAATCAAGCATGTCCGCTTGCTCACATTTTTCTCAAAGTCGTAAATAGATTTTTAATGAAAATATGTCACATACTCCTTTGTCTTTATATATGGCAACATGATCTCCTTGGAGTTGATTTTTTCTCTATTTAACTAACTAGTAATCTCTATATGCTTTGTTAAACCATAGAGGGAAATGATTATTTGAAAGGTTTTGTTGGAGCCTTGTTATCAGTATAGAACTTCATGGAAAGTTTAATAGAACCCCAATGTCAATTGTTAGAGCATGTAATAGTTGGGTATTTAGATCTCTCCAAGATCCAATTACCCCATCTCATGTTTAGTCCAACATCATCTATAAATGGGACCATCCCACTTATAGATGATGAGGGACTAAACATGAGAGGGAGTACTTGGATCTTGGAGAGATCCAATTACACAATTATTACATACTCTAACATCAATGATGATGATCTTCAGTCAAATTTTTAAGCGATATACATAGCCATGTTTCTATATTGCTTCATCACTAAATCAGACATAACTAAATCATTGCTCCTTTTCACGAGGTTCGCACCAGACGTGTGCAATAACCAACAATAGATCTTTGAGTATTCATTAAACTGACTTTAATCAACACATAGTCACCATCATTTCCACCTCGATGAATGTAAGTTTGTGTCCTTTGACTTTCTTTAACCATCATAATACTTACTCTTCAACATGGAAGTGAATAAATTAAGGCTTATGAATTTAACTTACAACATTTCACAACATAGTTAATATCAGGTCTAGTCATGAAATATTAATAGCTACTCAATGATTCATCATTATCATCTGTTGAAATCCTTATCAAGTTGATCGGTCTTTGATACTCTATTTGTTGCTAATCTTGTCTAGTGTAAAATCACTCGAGTTTCCTGGCCTCATTTAAACAATCGAGGATACATTCTCTCGAAAAAAAGTAGAACTTTCCTTTTCAAGTCAAAGTTAATTATGGTTTTTTCAAGTAATTTCCACTTGATTATCTCTTGTAGGAATAACATGATCCATGTATATCAAAATTAATTTAACCCTTACCTTGTTAAGAATAGTGAAAAGTGAAATCAATCAGATAAATTGAAAGTTGTGGAAAAATCAATCAATTATTGTATGAGATCATCTTTATAGTCCTCTATCTCTAATTCTGAGAGTTTTGGGTGTGAATAGGCCTACATGCATACAACATTATGTTACATGTTTCAGTGAGAAGAATAAAGTGAAGCAATTATGTCATTAGGCCGCTTCTACCCTACAACAACAACAACAACAAAGCCTTTTCCCACAATTAAGTAGGGTCGGCTACGTGGATTCTTCGCCTCCATTCAGATCTATCTTGGGTCAATCTCGGACTTATATCCAAAAAACTAAAATCCCTTCGTATAGTCTCTTTCCAACACTTTTTGGGCCGTCCTCGCCCTCTCTTAGACGGCTCAACATCCCAACACTCGCATCTCCTAACCGGTGCACCAGTTGACCTTTTTTGCAAATGACCAAACCATCTTAAGCGGTTTTCTCGAATCTTATCCTCGATCAGAGTTACACCAACTTTCTTTCAGATTGCATCATTTCGAATCCGATCTTTACGTGTATGTCCACACATCCATCTTAGCATTTTCATTTCTGCTACAGCCATTCTCTACACATGTCTATGGTTCACAGGCCAACATTCAGAACCTTAAAGCATAGCAGGTCTCACGGCTGCTTTGTAAAACTTTCCTTTAATTTTTAAAGGAATTTTCTTATCACAGAGAACAGCGGAGGCTCCTCTTCACTTTAACCAGCCTGCATTTATTCTATTAGTAACATCTCCATCAATTTCCCCATCATGTTGCAAAATAGATTTCAGATATCTAAAAGAATCTCTCTTCTGAATGTTATCGTCACCAATCTTCACCTCGATTCCTTCACCATTGCTTCCATCAAAGGTGCATTCCATATATTCCGTCTTAGCCCTACTTATACGAAAACCTTTAGTCTCCAATGCATGTCTCCAAACCTCAAACTTCTCATTTACTCCATCTCTAGTCTCGTCAATCAACACAATATCATCAGCAAATAACATACACCAAGGTAACTCATCCTGAATGTGACTTGTCAACTCGTTCATAATCAAAGTAAAAAGAAATGGACTCAAAGCTGAACCTTGATGTAAACCAATGTTGATATCAAAATAGTCAGTCTTCCCTGTCGGGGTCCTTACACAAGATAAAGCCCTATCATACATATCCTTTATGAGATTAATGTATAGGACAGGTACTTGTCTCTTCTCCAAAACTCTCCACAGTATCTTTCGTGGGACGGAATCATAAGCCTTCTCCAAATCAATAAAGATCATATGGAGATTCTTCCTTTTAGCTCTATAAATCTCCATTGTTCTCCTCAGCAAATGGATGGCTTCAATAGTTGAGCGACCTGGCATGAATCCGAATTGGTTTTCTTTTACTTGGGAAACTTGCCTCAACCTTCTTTCGATCACACGTTCCCAAATTTTCATAGTGTGACTCATCAGCTTGATACCTCTGTAATTTGAACAATTTTGAATGTCTCCTTTGTTCTTATACAGAGGCACCACGATACTCCTCCAATCTTCAGGCATTTTCTTGCTTCGCCAAATAACATTGAATAGATTCGTAAGCCAAGTCAATCCACGCTCACCTAAAACTTTCCATACTTTTACAGGGATGTCATCCGGTCCAACCATTTCCCAGGTCTCATAACCTTCAAAGCCTCCTCTACTTCTTTTCTTTGTATTCGTCTATAGCATGCACGATTCAAGTAACTTTCACTACTAGCTAGATCACCCAAAGTGATCTCTCTATTTCCTTCTCCAATGAAAAGTTTATGGAAGTACTGCTCCCATCTAGTCTCTATATCCTTCTGAGTAACAAGCACGTGACCTTCCTCGTCCTTAATGCATCTCACTTGAGAAAGGTCTTTGGTCTTTCTTTCTCTTGCTTTGGCCAACCTGAATATATCCTTTTGGCCCTCCTTAGAGTTGAGATTTTTATACAAAACCTCATAAGCTTTTGACTTAGCTTCGCTTACAGCCTTCTTTGCTTCCTTCTTTGCTATTTTATAGTCTATGACAGTTTCCTCTGTTCTATCCTTAGACATAGCTTTAAAGCAAGCCCTTTTAATTTTTAGCTTCTCTTGCACCCCTTCACTCCACCACCAAGCCTCCTTTTGACCCGGAGCTCCTCCTTTTGACTCGCCTAGCATCTCTTTGGCTACCTTTCGGATACAAGATGCTACTGCCTCCCACATCTCGTTTGCACTACCGCTACAATCCCAAGATAAGTCTTCTAAAACCTTCTCCTTGAAGCTTGATTGCTTCAGCGGAAGATTCCACCACCTAGTTCTAGTGATCTTAGGAACCTTCCTTTTCTTTACCAGCCCTTTTATTTGTAAATCCAAGACTAATAAGCGATGTTGGGTTGTCAAACTCTCTCCAGGGATTACTTTGCAATCTTTGCAACACAACCGATCTCTTCTCCTCAACGCAAAGTAATCTATCTGTGTTCTAGTTGAGCCACTCTTATAAGTAATTAAATACTCCTCCCTCTTCTTGAAAAGAGTATTTGCTATGAAAAGATCATATGCAGTTACAAAATCCAGAATGACTTTTCCCTCTTCGTTTCTATCCCCAAAACCATGACCTCCATGCACAGTTGCATACCCTGAAACATCTTTTCCCACATGTCCATTAAGATCTCCACCTATGCAAACCATCTCTCTTTGTGGGATTCCTTGTAAAATCTTATCCAGATCCTCCCAAAAAGCTGAGATGATATTCAGAATTTCTTCTTCAAGCACCAACTTTAGCAAAATAATCCGATCCCCAAATCTTTGCACCTCAACCACACAATCCTTCAAATCTTTATGAACAACCACTCCAACACCGTTTCTGCCCTTATCTTTACCTGAATACCAAAGTTTAAAGCTTGTCTTCTCGATCTCCCTTGCTTTCTCTCCAACTCATTTAGTGTCTTGAAGACATAATATATGAATCTTCCTTCTTTCCATTGTATCCACTATCTCCATCAATTTTCCAGTTAAAGTACCGATATTCCAACTACCAATCCGTAACTTCCTTTGCAAACTCTTTTGGACTAACTTCTTTACTCGCATGCATCCATTATGCGAGAGCCCTTGCAAATTTTGGACTGCATCCGGGCGGTGATGCAACGGAACTAGCTTATTTACCCGCATGCGTTCCTCATGCGAGAACCCTTGTAAATTTTGAACTACATCCAGGCTGCGATGTAGCGACCCTTGCCAATTTTTCATTGCATTCGGGCGATGCAACGCGTCGCAAGTAGGGAACGCCCCATTGCCCCAACGAAATCTGTATGTTTGCTTAAATCCATGTTTAAAAGATCCGAACGGTTTCGAGATAAATTCATAAATAGTGTTCTTAGAAGAATTTTAAGAACACTATTTACAAATTTATCTCTCCTGCACTGGCTGTCGGCTACCTAACGCGCAACCCTCCTCATTTACCCGGGCTTGGGACCAGCCATGGCTGAGTTAATTTTTTTTTTCAAAGATGGTTGTGTGTTTGGGATTCAACCTCTTGGAGTATTGGGTCCGGAGAGCACAAGCTCGTTGTCCTTCCACCGTTAAGAGCGGGAGGTAATCGCTGCTCTGTGAAACCAGCCTCACGCATTGCCCTCCGCTTTAGGAGCAACGGGATCCGAACTTTCATCCAGAAGCCGGAACCTAACAGTTAACTTGGAATGGGCGAGCCAAGAGAGAGCCCCGCACAGACCCGCCGAAGAAATCAAGATCCAACATCCAACCAGCTTATTGCCCCCACATGGGTTACAAGCTCTTGTTACCAAGCTCGGCGAACCATCTTGATTGTCTTGATTGTCTGAACCACATAAATCAATGTTTTGATGTTTTACCTCATTTTTATGTACAAATCCTCATTCTCGATATGGTGTCAACGCAAGACATTTTAGGGACTTTGTTTTAAGATTTATTTTTTTGTTCTGATGATATTTTCTAGAACTTCATGATGTTCGCTAAATTTTATGGAAGATCGTGCTATTTCTTGAAGATTATCGCCTACAAAAGAGTAAGAAATCAAACTAGGTCATTGATCGGAGGTGTCATTCGATGCACTTCAGTGGCTCTAGGCGATTACATCCATACATGACGTATGGCACCAAATCAAGGGGTCGACTTTCGAAGCCGTTGTGCATGCTCGGGCTACTGGGAGTAGTGGTGTAAGAAAATTCTCAAGTTCGATATTCGCTCAGGTTCGGCTCACTAAAAGTCCGATTCAAATTCGGTTCGGAAATAAACGAACCGAACCTGAATACAAGTTTAGGCTCGATTAAATAAACGAACCGAACCTAAAAATCATAGGTTCGCTCAGGTTCGATTCGTTAAAAGATCGATAAACATACACGTATACATATTTACAAATCCTTATATGTAGAAGTGGACTTATTTTGAGATGAGTCGTTTTTATCCCAAGGTAAGTGAATTTTATCTAGAGATAACTAGATATTTACGGCATAACTAGGCTTTATCTCGGTATAAACTATCCAAAAATAAATAGTCACATCGTGTGTACAACAACTATCATCTATGGTCTAGTACTTTTCTCTTCTTTATCTTCAAATCAACAGAACAAGTACAAACATTACTTATCAAATATCTTTGCATTATTCTTATTCCTTATCCCCATCTGAATAGATATAAAATATATTAGAATTGAACTTTTTTCAAAGAGACAAATCCTTATTAATTTAGTTTTATCAAAAGATGAAGATGAGTCTAGATAAAGAAAAAACTAAATGAATATTTATTCTAACTATAAATACACATATAAATATATATTTAATCAAAGGTGTGGGGCGCGTCGAAAAAGCGGATGAGTTTGTTATTTCATTTCTCTTCTTTTCACTCCCTCTTATTAGAGAATTCTTAAGTTCGATATTCGCTTAGGTTTGATTCGTTTAAAAAGAGGTTCGATTTGGATTCGGTTCGAAAATAAACAAACTGAACCTGAACACAAGTTTAGGCTCGATTAAATAAACGAACCAAACCTAAAAAATATAGATTCGCTCAGGTTCGGTCCGTTTACACCCCTAACTGGGAGTTGGTAACAAGAGTCGTAGATTTCTTTAGGGAGGCATACAATCAAGAGCATGAAGAAGCGATGTGCTGATCTAAGAAGCTTAAGGGCTAAGTCGGTGCATGTGGGTCATGAACAACCTTTGGCCCAAAGAATTTCGTACAAGTGGTTATAGAGTTTACTTCAGTTCGTCAATGAGATGAAGATGTGGATGTCGGCTCCAGGCGTATTGCACGACACGGGACTCATGGATACATAAGAACTGCATCATTGCCATTTTAGATATAGCCAAGAAGGTCATTGTCATAACATTAATTACAAGCATGGTTTTACGTGTCGATGTCGTCGTTTTGCCAAATCTGGAAAATATGTTAGGGGCATGTCGTCGGTATGTCCTTAAAATCATAGAATGTTCTTGAAACAAATCAAAATTAAATTAATTAAAACATGAAGTTCTATTTATTATTAAATGCATAAATATCACAAAGTTATTATACTTTCATATTCGAGGTTGTTGGAATGCGAAAATATATACAACACTTAACATCCCTTAGTCAAATGAAACAATTGAATCTTAAATTTTCGACGTTGAAGAATTCATTGATATGATCTACAATAATACTTAAATCTATCTAAGTTTATACTCTTGGAAAAAATAAATATTATGCATCTACAAGGTGTTTAGTGTTGATTACGAAGTAGTCAATTTCATTCCTTATAAGATGACTAACTAGTGAAATTAAGATCATATTATATATTTTTCTTATCTATAATAAGATTCAATTAATTTAATTCCCATCATCATCATCATCAAATCTCTGTTGGGATCAGAGGACTAAACCAACTGGAGCTCTGATACCACTTTGTAGGGAAAATATGATCCCTTTATATTGCAGAAGCGTGGAAAAAAGAAACCTCAAGCGAAATAACAAAGACGAACAACCTACATGAGCAAATGAGCAAGTAAATCATAAATAGCAAGCACAACCACAAATGCACATAGATTTTAATGTGGAAACCCCTCAAAAATGGCATAGGAGAAAACCGCAGGGCTGACACGACCCAAAACTACTCCACTATAATGATGATATAGCCTTTCTCCACAAAGGCTACGCGAGACAAGACCTTGTTGGTCTATAAACCAAAATGGACACCACCAACCAAGATAAAAGTGGAGATGAAAGACATCACCAAACCGTATCCGCTGCTCTCCTCCAAAAGTGATCTCGCCTTTGCACATTGCACGAGTTGAGAACCATGAGAGAAAGAGGAAAGGGGGCGAAGAACTCCTTCGCAACACATGAATACAAAGAGTGGGGTTGAAGAGGGACCACCAATATGGAGAACCAAGTCCACAACTTCTCCAAAAGGAACCTTGTTGTTGCACCTTGTAGTGTCTTCTACGCTCTTGCACATGATGAGAACAATCATAGCAAGAGGAAAGGATGAAGAAATTCTTCGCCAACACACAAGGACGAGTGGAGATAGGGTACAAAGATTGCAGCCCTAACTCTCTCTCTCTCTCAAATTTTCTCCCCCAAGAGATGTTCCTGCTACATTTTTCCTTAAGTGATGTGTTCTCTCTCTCTCACACACACCCATATCACCGTAAAAGGTGAGATATTTATTGGGTCTTGTCCCACAAAGAACACAATATAACTTGGAGTGTCCTCCATGACGTGTGAGACCCTCCCACTTGCTGTGGAGATATGAACAAAGCATCGTGTCACATTATGAGTGAGGGAAATCTAAAATCCACCACTTGCTATGCCCTGATCACCATAACAGGTCACCTACTACAGCTCCGGTGACCCACATGCTGCAGTTTCTATTACTGTCAGCCCGACCTGCTACAAAATCAGTTTCTGTCCAGCCCCACCTGCTATGACCTGAGTGTCATAGCAAGTCACATTTTGTGCATCACTTGATGCCAACAGTTCCACCTGCTGTAGCACCTCCTATAGCCTCACCTGCTATAGTTTCAAATGAAATTAGTGCCACCTATTGTAGTACAAATACACATGGGCTAGACCCCATAGTAGGTGCTTCTTGCGGGTGCCACCTACTACCAACAATCTCAACCTAAATAGACGATCCTTACTTCTAGATTCTCATCTAACTTAAATAAGTCATGCATATAATAAATAAAAAATAGAAATTCATAATGTTGACATTATAATACAAAGATTATAGACTCGTCTTCACTGATCTGATTAAAGGACTAACAAAGATACAAACAAAAAGGGGTTATGTTATGCGTTGAAGCTTCAAATTAATCTAGCTAGTAATATATTAAAAGTTTACAATATACAAAATTAGTAATATAGTTATATAACCTATAGTTTGACGGGAGGAAGAGTGGAGGGTAGGTAAGGATGGAATATTGTCTGTTGAAAGAAACATATGCAACTTGTCGGATACCGTAAAGGTCTCTACAATTGTCCTTGAACTTGCCCTATGGTGCCTCCTCCTTTACCTCACATATAATACATTATCTATTGTATGGCGCCTAATGACGTATTGTGCACAATTGTAGAGTCCCTTTTGTTTTTTTTAAGTATGTAGGAGTCACTCACTGGTGGTAGGACTGCAAGCAAGATGTTCATTGGAGGAAGAAGGCTTTTGCAAGGGAGGGTTTGGTCATATTATCGACAACATCCTCATAGGGGAGGTGGCTTGAGAGAGATCTCTATTGGATTCTATTATGGGGGGCATTAAGGAGGTTTTGGAGAATTTTGCAGGGAACGTTATCTTACTTGGCCCATCGACGATCTTGACCAAGGGCCTTCTGTCAAAGGTCCCGAAGTGGCTTGTGGGTATTAGTTACTTAATCTTAATGATGTCTAGGGGAATGGATAAAAGTTTATCAATAGGGCTCTTCATATTTGTTGGTGCCAATGAGTAGTCATCAAGGGTGTACTTATGATGCGTCGAGATATTGAGATGGTGACAATTTTTCTTGTGACCAATGGATAACTCACAAACATCGGCTCCATCTGTCTACTACTAGGATCTCTACTCGAAGTGATTATTGGTTGTCAATTCACAAGCCAACATGATCCTTCTGTCAAGGGTAATTGTAAGTTTGATGACTTGAAGCTTCCTGATCTCACTAGCAAGGTGTTGCTAGATATGGTACATGAGGAGCGGTGGGGAAACCCCCCATAATACATGATATGTTATGCATGGTTATTGAAGGTGATTGAACGTTAGTGAAAGACACATGAAAAGAAAGAACTTCAAAGGTATTTATGGGGTATTCAAAAAGTAAGCCTTTAGATGGATTGACCAATGTTATGGTATCAGACAATTGGCATGCAAGGATATATTCACCATTATTTTTCATCATGAGTACAAAGCCTTTAATATGATCTTATAATGGAGTCATATTCAAAGCTCTTTAGATGTGCTAAAGTTTGCAAAGGAAGTGAATTCCACCCCTAATGTAGGTCCCTCTTTTGCCTTTTTTCTAGAAAAGAAAAATACAATGATGTCCTCTACCAGTACAAAACACGATGCTTTTACTTAGAATGCACTCTCAGTCATTGTTTTCTTGGGGGATTAAGACTCTCAGGCCCTTCGTTCGTTATCAGCTGGAGTTGATAATGTACGACACCATCCAACCTTCAACAAGGCTATTAGAGCATTATGAAGTAGTTGTAAATATTTTTCCATCCAAAAATGGAGACATTTATTGTTGCATGATCATGATGTATTTGATAGTGACACAGACGGTACTATTATGTTGATTCTGAGGACTTCTCGTTTGGTGGGAAAAGGTGCCGATTTTTGTTTGCAGGAGGTATCTACTCACTCAAAGGTAGGATACCATATATTGACCAATGAAGATATATACGTGGAATTTGAAAGGATTGGGGCTTGCGCAAAAAAGACACATCCTTAGCATGGCCTTAAATTTCAGCGAAATTCCACTAAAATTTACATTTCTCTACGTCACTGATATCGAAATGCCATCTTATTTCTTTTTCCAGAATTTCAGCGACATATAAGTGCAATGCCATTGAAGTTTCATCGAAATTGCATGTTGTTTCGGCAAAATGGGAAATTAAAGGAATATACTCTTCGGTTTCATCGACATTTACCTGATTTTTACCCCTTTCTTCGTTGATATATTGAGTTCTCAGATAGCTTTATATTATTTGAAGAAGTTTCCTTATTTATAAAATTTTAGGTGTACATCCAAACCAAATCAGTTAAGAGCTTTATATTTTTTATTCTTTCTTTATTTGCATATATGTTTGATTAGTAGTTGTTGCAAGTGTCACCTCATTTTTGTTGAAAAGGTGAGTATCATGGCTTTTCCTTCCAGTTCAGAATCCACTTCTAGCTCAGGTAGCATGTTGCTACTATATATAAGCATTTTTTGTGATTATGATGATATTGATACTTCAAAACTAATGTTTACACTTTTATTTTACAAATAAGTATGTATTTCTATTTATTAATTTAGGAACATTAGAAACCTTAGTTATTGGAAAAATCGAGTTTAGAGTCATTTCCAAGAATTTTTACGATTTCAGCGAAATTCTCCAGAATTTCTCTTTCCGAACTCTTTCTGAAGAGAAATTGGAATTCAAAATTTAAGACCTTCATCCTTAGAGATACCTTTAGGAATGGAATATGGATATTATTATGTTTTAGGAGACGACGATAGGGACTTTTGAGGAAGTGGAGTTGAGGCATTTATAGCGAGTGGAGTTCGATTTCCATGTTCTGGATATAGTTGGGAGATGTGGCGATCATGAGACCACTGATTTTGGCTTGGAGGGATCTTGGATTGGTTGGGGGGCAATATTGTTGCGGTGCTTTCAAGGATTCCGGCTTTGTGTGTTCTATCATGTATGTGGTAATGGATCCAATGTTGAGGCCAAGTTATGGTCTAATATGCAAGATATTTTGGGATCCTTAAGGTAGGATAACCATGTTTGATGGAGATTTTAACATCAAACGTTTAGTTCTTTATAGGACCATGCATGTAACTTAGGATTTTTCCATATTTAAATTTTCTGATGTTGTGAAGGAGTTGGATATGATGGATTACCTTGCGCCACACTTGTGCCAAACTGCAAATTTACTTGGCAGAGCACTGTGACTTGCACTTTTTAATGTTGTGATCATTTTTCTGATAAAAATCACTTTGATTGAGGCCATCTTGATAATGGCAGGTTGCAAGGCTATGCTAGGATGGAGCAAGAGTGTAGGATCAACCAACACTAGGGTTAAAAGTATATGCATAATGGGGTTTGAGTTGCCTTTTCTTGATAAGGTAGCTAGGTGTATGGAGGTGGCGTTGGTAGGGGAGCACCCTTGGTAATCCAATGAAATCCATTTCTTATAATGTAAGCTGCTTGGGGCAAGTGGTTAGAAGAGTGATGTAGCAATGCTCTTACGCTCTTGTCAGGTGGACAACGAACAGACAATATCGATCACTCATTCTCGTACCAAATATATTAATGTCAAATCCTGGTCCTAGCTTTCGCGTTAGCCAAACTGGATATATTTTTAAGGATGGGACCGCATACTAATGGTTTACATGCATAGAGATCAAGAAGTCCGTCTTACATACTTATTCCCTGGGTTCGTTGCTCCCTGAAGCATCTCCCAAAATGATTCCTCACGAAAAAATTTATTAGCTCTGGTAGTCAGACTTGCTTTCTCGCAGTCTGAGAAAGAGGGACTCCTCTGATCTTGTTCTTGTTGTTTCTTCTCATTCCCTTGAAACAATGAGACTTATTTCACAATGGAAACCACTTCCGATCCTAATTCCTCTTCCTGCCTCTCAATCCAGAATTCTTGCTTACATGAAACGAAGATTTAGGCTTGGATTCTCCTCTTTGGAAGTCGGGGTCGATTTCATGGCTCATAGCATGACCATGAACTTCATAGGATTGTTAGGTGGGATCTTAATGGGTTGGAATGGAGACAACTGTAGCTTGAGGACTTGGTCACACTAGGCACTCGCTTTCTGCTCTTTTAGTACGGAAGGTAGATAGTGTTTCTCTTGGTATCTTTAGCCCGGTGGGAGCTCCCATAAGAATGGACTTGGTGGATGAGCATCAGATAGCATGCGTGGTTTTTGGTCCTTCTATGGATTGTGGGTGGTGACTTCAACATCACACTGCATGTTGATAATCCGTCAGCTTGAGGACTTGGTCACGGCTAGACACTCACTTTCTGCTCTTTTAATGTGGAAGGTAGATTGTGTTTGTCTTTTTATCTACAATCTATGTCATGATGGGAACTCCCATAAACATGGAGTTGCCGGATGAACTTCAAATAGCATGTTTGATTTTCGATCCTTCCGTGGATTGTGGGTGGTGACTTCAACGTCACACTGTGTGATGATGATTTGTCGAGGGTGAGGGACATCTTGGACATGGGATTTGCTAATTTTACTGACTTTGTTGGTGATTTTTCATTGGAGATGTTGGATGCAACAAATTCTATATTCACTCAAAGGAACTCTTCATCATGCTCCCACCTTAACCACTTTCTGGTTTCTCTCGAGTTCATGTCGATGTTATATCTAGTGTTGGCCCAACCCCTATCACATTTCACTCAGACCACACTCTCATTTGTTAGAACTCTAGAAATGGTTGCCGTACGGGTAGTGTTTTTCACTTTGAGGGCTTGTGGCTCCTGGATGGCTGCTTTCGTGATCGTGTGGGGTTTTGCTGGCAGAATCATCATGTTGCGGATTCGGTTGCTAGGAGAATGTCCTCGAGACTTGTCGCTCTGTGAAATTTGCTTATGCATATACAAGGGCGGTTCATGCTCAGAGAGAGGGGAAAAGCCTGGCTCATGTTGAGGTAGTCGGATTGGATGAACGGGAAATTACTCGGGAGTTACTTGAGGATGGATTGATATCCAGGTGGGAGCATTATAAGATCATTCTTAACTATGGATTTCAAAAATGTACATCGAGGCACTGAGGTGTGTGCCTTGAGGCGGTTTTCCATGAAAAGTACCTTGAGGCTATAACCTTGGTCAACAAAGGTGAGGCGTATCCCTCAAACATCTGAGGCGCTCATTGAGGCGCTGAGGTGTTCATGAGGTGGCACCTTTGTTCTATTAACTAGTAAGTATGTCTTCTGTTTGTTCTTCTTAGTTATGCTAACACGTGTAGTATATCCATTATCAAATTTGGAGTGTAGCTAGCTTTACCTGGTGTTTGATCTAAATTCACTTGTAGTATATCGTTTTCCAAATTATTGTATATTAGTTTTAAGGGTTGTAATTTATCAATTATTTTTCATCTAGTACATTAATATCTTACTTGTATATTAGTGTGCTCCGCTGATTATTTTTCATTTTATTGATATATATGATACCTATAAATTCTATTTAAACTTCTGGTGGTATTTGCAACATAGACTATGTTATAGTACAAATGCGATTGATATACCATTTGGTATGTTATAACTAGCTCTATATGCCTCAATTGATTTGAACATCATATTATTCTGATAGTGCTTGTTCTAGTGCTAATGATTTTATTTCTCAGGTTTTTCCTTTGTTCTGCTATTGTTAGCTCTATGTAGTCATCTATATTTTCTTATCCCTTTTTCTAGTTTTCATATTATATATATATATAAGTTTTGAGAAGTTTTATACACGTATATATTTTGCTAGTAATTTATTATATATACTATATTACCACATATATTTAGTTGTCACTTGTTTATTTTTTTGGAGTTGCTTATTTCTATAATTTTATTACATATTGTAATGTCATATTATATATTAATCGCATAATATATAATGTCATCTACATATATTTAATACTAGCTTTTATGCATACTCATCTCTATAAATCACGGCTTATGCCTCGAGGCTCACGCCTTGCTGCAGTGATGGAAAACCGTCTCGATCTGCCTCACATTTTTTAAAACCTTATTCATAAAGAAGACAAGAAGAAAGAGGTGGAGTGGAAGCAACGATCGTGATAAACATGATTGAAAGAGGGTGATGTGAATACCCATTTCTTTATGTTGTTGCTAGTAGGAGGTGTCACAACATGATTCATTCCATCACACGGGAGATGTGTGGGTGCAATATTATCAGGCGATAGGTGTTGTCTTGGTTGGACATTCCACGTAGTTAGCAAAGGAGGTTTCTTAGCGGATCGATGACTTTCATCCTATTTCTTTGTA
Source organism: Ottelia alismoides (assembly GCA_037367405.1). Taxonomy (NCBI): domain Eukaryota; kingdom Viridiplantae; phylum Streptophyta; class Magnoliopsida; order Alismatales; family Hydrocharitaceae; genus Ottelia; species Ottelia alismoides. The sequence continues at coordinate 648,894 of JAZKJV010007400.1, forward strand.
CAATGACATCTACCTTATTCTGATGAAGGATTTTTGCTAATCACATTTGCGTTTTGATTGACTTAGTCATTGTGCCTATGCAGTCGGCTTCATCCCAAAGCATCACATGATGGACAACTTGGTTATGGTATCAGAAATTTGCTGAGTGAAAGCACGAGAAAGTCGAGTGGATCTTATTGAAGGTTGACTTCTCCAATGATTATGACTACGTTAATTGGAGATTTGTTTTCCTGGCATGAATTTTCGAATAATTGGATTATTTAGATGAAGAGGAAGAAATGCATGATGATGACATCGTGTTTGGTCTTAGTCAATTGAAGGCAAGGAGGATGTTTCTTTCAACCCTAGAGGGGTGTTAGTAGGGATGCAACCACCGATCGGATACAGATACTTCCGTATCTGATCATCATTGCATCCGTTTTTTAGAGGACATGGATATATAATTTTGATTTTGGCGGATACTGATATGGATTTTTATTTTTATTTTTCAAACATGGTTATGGTACGAATATCGTTTTCGATTTCCTTGTGGAAATGGATACTGATATGGTTAGAAATTTTTCTGAAGGAAACATATATCCAAAGTACTAATAATCTGTGTGTATGTATGTGTACATCATAGGCATAATTATCAATGTAGGTATAAACAAATATCTGAATATGTTGTAGGGTTACAAATAATATAATATGTTTTAGAGTCATTTCAAATGCATGAAGAAAATGAATAAAGTAAACTACAAAAGACTCAAACTATGTATTGATTCCCATGCAGGGCCTTATTTTGGAAACGTAACAATAAGGGGTTTGATCTTATTTTTTGTCTTAAATTCATGCATCCATAAGCTTCTATAACCCTTTCATGTCGATGTTAAAGATAAATTTGAAATTTTAGTACTCTCTTTATATTATTTCAAAAATGAGGCCCCTAATTGGGAAGTGAGTTGGGGCCCTTTTTCGTGGTAATTTACCCAAGTATATATTTAATGGTATTTAACTATTTGTTATAAAAGTTAGTTTGATACGTTACTTTATTTTCTTTTTTATTTTGTTGTATTTGTATTTTTGTAATTTTGACATTGAATTAGGATAATCCATATATATTTTACAAATATCCGTATCTAAATGATGATTATATGTTTCCATAACCATATCCATATTTAAGGATATGGTTTACGATTGCTAATATCCACAACCGTATCCAGATTTTAAAAAAGATAAGGATATGGTAACACCTATGTCCATATCCGTCTATTTGCTAGGTGTTAAGCAAGGGTGAACATTGGTGCCCCTTCTTTTTGTTCTGGTTGCTGAGGTATTGTCCCGAATGGTCTCCCGGGTGGTTTAGGGGAAGATTTACTCCGACTTCAGGCTTGGTGATATCTTACTATTTATCTTGCAAGAGAGTCAAAGGGCATTGCTATGGTGATGGATCTTTAGTAATGTTTCGTGCCTTAGGGTTAATGGGGAGAAGTCCACCTTGTCCCTTCCAGCATAGAGGAGGCGGAGATATTGAGGCTTGCGCAATGTGAATGCGCACTCCTCAATGGAAGCTCTTGAATCGATTACCTTTGTCTTCCTTTGATATATGGGTACCTTCGCCAGTCTGACTGGCTGCCTTTGGTGGAGAAGATGGAGTTGAAGCTTGTCGAATGTAGAGCCACTTCTTTGCCCTAGGGTGGACAGCTCTTGCTTCTGAAGATGACGCTCTCAAATATTACGATCTCTTTCATGCCCTTATGCATGGAGTCCTTAATGTGGAGGTTCTTTTGGTTTGCAATTGGAGAGACATCGAGTTTACCTGCAGTGAGTTGGAGGCTGGTGACAATCTATGGAGGATAGTGGGCTTAGGCTCCTTAGTATGAAGGAGGTGAACAAAGCTTCGCTTGCCATGTGGATCTATCGTATCTATGGTTGGTGTTCAAATCTTCTTTGCAGTCTGATTCACGATATCTATGAGGCCGTATGTAGTATATCTGCTACATTGGGCAGGTTAGCTTGTCGTTCCCTTGTGGAATGGGATTTGCGTTGTTCTTTTGGAGTTCATGTTGCTCTTTGTTGAACCCCTCAGGATCCGGGTACCCGTTAATCACACACTCGCACAATTATTCACATGAGATCGCATGAAGTTGTAGAAAAGCAGGGAAAATTTTTCGCGCGGCTAATTATTCACATGACATTCACATCCACAACATAACCACAAGATCACAGAGAGACAAATGGCACCAAAGTTCCTATTCATTAATATTCATTTTCATTTACAACTTGCACAAGCATCTTTCATATTACAACATATATCCCAAGTGATACAAAAGAGATAGCATTTACATCATCATCTGAACAAAAACTGAGACAAGTAATTCATACCGTCTAGTGTATACTCTGTCTCCTGGAAGCATGTAGCTACTGAGCTGCTACTAAACCGCAGGTTGTTTTCCTGCCAAACACATTAGGAAAGAAGAGGCGCCAGCCATTGCTGGTACCTCCCAAAAACATATAAAAATAACTAGACATTTAATATGTGCAAAAGCAGGCAAGTAGAAAGGTGGTACCTGTAAAATCTACATCTACTTGCGTAAGTAAAAAGGGGTTTCAGGTTGTTTGTAATGCATTTCTAATGATTTCCCCAGAACCCAACATTTTCCCACATATGACACATTTATTTTGTAGTTGAATATTCATGAGTATAAGAGTATAAACATATATATTATTTTCTAGAAATCTTAACTTTTGATCATAACCTCTCCAAATCTTTACTTCAATTGATTCAGATATATTCCAGATGATGTAGATATAGATATGGATGATCTAGATGTAGAATCGCCAAGTCTGTTGGCGATGTAAACTCAAGCGGTGAAGAAGCCTACAAATGGCTCTTCCGTCTCGCCCTCTAATTGGAAGCTCGGTCCAATAGAGGGATAGGTCTATTCTCCAACTACGCCACTGAGACGGGTGAGAGAGACTCCCTAGAAAAGTCGCTCTAGAAACATGCCTGACTAGTACAGGCGAATGAGCTCGTACGAAAAACTGAAAAACAAGGATCCCCCGCATGGGTATCCTAAAAGACAGGGTCAGCGGAACTGGTCTAAAGTTAGGATCCCAACGAGGCGTAAAAACACTGCGAGCTCGCGAAAAAATCGTGTAAAAGACTGGGATCCTAGACCCGTGCACTTGACGGCCGCTGCCCTAACTGGGCTTCCTTTCCTCCGCCCAGGTGAGAGTCACCGCGCCCTCGCACGATCAGGTATAAGGATCACCATGATCGGCAATCTAGATTGTAAGTCATCACTGATTTATCAACATCTTTCCCCCTCCTTAACCACTCATCTCTTTTCAAAGTTTTCTATGGTCTCTTGATAATAGTGATCCATAATTAATAGTTTATATTTCAGGGATTCTTTCATTTGAAGATTATAATTTCGTGAATATTGATACTTTTATAAATGTTGATCTTGGATAATAACTTCGCATAGATCGACTATTTGTTGGCTTCTAATGTGAAGGTATCCGCACCTATACATATATTTTAATTCACTTATTTATCTCATAGTTTAGTTGCATGTTTGTTGGTCTAGCTTGTTTAAGTCACTTGTATTAAAACCCCAATGTTCTAAATTTTCAATGGATGAGATTAGTAGCTGATGATCATCAGACTTTGGTATATGTCAATTTATTGAAATCATTAAAATATAATCATCAAAGTATAATCAGAGAAATGGATTTTTCTTAACATTCAACCCATTCGATTCTGTATGGAATCTACATGGCTCAAGGCTCCAAATAACTCTTCAATAACTCTATTGGATCATTGTCAACGATCAAACCACAAGTCCTTGGTTCTCTTAACTCGTTATACGCTCTTGCCCTACGACCATCTTGTGCCATCTCTATTGTTTCACTTGAATGCGGCAACGTCTTAGCATTTGCTATAATAAATTACCAACTTTATCTGATATCCCCCAACAGCGACTCCAAAATACAAAAGCTCATAAGAGAGATCATTCATTTTAAGAAAAATATTTGTGTTCCTCACAACGTAAAAAGTTGGAGATTCTGGATAATAATAAAAAAAACTTTAAAACCCAATCTAAGATATGTCCCATTTCAATTGTGGGGAGGAAACCCTTTGGTTGGATATTCCATTATTTTTCTTACAAGTGGGCATGCCATGCGAGCTCATACGTGCAAATCTCATACACCACACAATCTCACTCTTAAGCAATAACTGATTCACACAGAAGTGCATGGTTTAAATTCGGAGATATTATCAAAATTATGCAGTTACCTATTTAAAACTTAAAACTAATTAATAAGATTTATCAAAGAAATAAGATTAAGTTGACCCATTTGCCTAGATGCAAGGTGTAAATGGAATCATAACTACTAATAAAGTTTCTTAAGAAGGCAGTCTTCTTCTATGTGCTGAGACAGAGTTACTGAGAAGGTCGGAATCTCAAGACAAGCAAGCAAATTAGAGTGTAATCACGACATTTGGTAAAAAAAAATTTTATAGTGGCAGTATGGATATATATACTATTTCAACCTTTCTAAAGAACACCACATGACACAACACGGTAAACATCTCCTGAAGGAATAACTAGTCAAACTTCAATTTAACCAATATGTTTCTTCAAAATAATAAAAGCAGATTGATATGATTTTTTTTCTTGCATGCAATTTCTCAATCACTCAACAAGAAATTTGCCTGTGATCTAATAATCAAATTTTCAGCCCAATCGATCCAGTTATGAGATTAAAACTCAGCCCATAAAAACTTAAAATGTAAAAGAAATTTATAAAGGAAATTGTACCTAATTAGGTCCAAAACATGTCAAAATAACATGCAAGGCAGCAAAGAAGAGGGGAAGAGGATGGTACCTTGCATTCTTAGCATATAGATCAAAGTAGAATGCAGAAATTCCCCAAATTTGACAGCAATACAGCTTGGGTTTCAGCCCAATAGTTGCAGGAGGAGAAAGAAGATCGGGCTGGAGGCTGGAATTTCCTGAGAATTGGGGATCTAGAAATCCCACGGCTGCAATTTGATAGGGGAGAGGGAATATGGTTTCGTTGGATTTGGGAATGAGGGTGTGTTTATATAGGCAAGAGAAAGGTATTCATATGTTGCCAAGTGGAACAAGGAATTAAGACAAATGGCTAAGAAAAGGAGGGGAAAAAACCAACGGCTGAACCCATTTTTTTTTAAAACAGTAGCTGTCTGCTACTGTAGCTTAAAAATAAAAATTTTATTTTTTATTTTGGCCAATTTCTCCTACTTATATAAGATACAAAAACCGTCCGCATTCGCGCCTCGGACCTCGGATTTCGATACGCAATATCTCGATTTGACTGTCTCAAAATGACGGTCAATATGAGTATAATATTGATATACTTTCGGTTGGGTTTTGAATAGCCGAAATTTCCGGATACGATTTTTGTTTAAGGTTAAATTTTACGAATTAAAAATATCAAACGACCTCCGATTGACGAACGGTCGATTCCGCTGGTCTTGTATCGTCGAATCGGATCTAATGACGGTCTCGGTTCGTTTCGCGGTTTCCGAATTTGCGTCGCGGCTTTTCACGGCTCGCATTACGGTGTGACCGTTTTTCGGTCGATTTCGCCCGAACGACTTTTGATTCATGATCAATTGGTCATTTTAGGTTGTTTAGTATTGACCGACAACGTTTTTGGTTTCATTAGACCCAAAATCGGATGAGTTCGGGTTTGTTAGAATATGGATGTTACAAATATAAAAACCTCAAAGGGAGTCTCGTCCTCGAGACTCGAGTCAAGGTCATTAAGTATCTTGTTGGGATTTTATATGTCCATAAAAACCTCAAAGGGTTTTGAACCCATAAAAACCTCAAAGAGAAAAACAAGCCATATATTTGAACATATATCTAGTTACAAAAGCTTGTTTTGATGATTACCTCAGAAAAGTTGCGGGTATCGTGCCCGCGTGTCCGTTTCGGTTTCCCACATAGCCTCCTCGATGCCGTGTCGGTGCCACAACACCTTGACTAATGGAATCTCCTTGCTGCGAAGCTTCTTCGCAGCACGGTCAAGAATCTGCACGGTTCTCTCTTCATATGTCAAGTTAGGCTCCACGTCTAGATTCTCGTAGCTGATGATGTGTCGAGGATCGTGTACATACTTTCTCAGGTTGGATACATGGAAGACATCATGTATAGCTAAAAGATGTGGAGGAAGGGCTACTCGGTAGGCCACTTTCCCCACCTTCGCAAGAATCTCAAACGGACCCACATATCGCGGTGCGAGTTTACCACGAACACCGAATCTCTGCACTCCCCTCATGGGAGATACACGGAGAAATACCCAATCTCCCACCTGTAATTGTACAGGAATGTCATTATTATGTGATTAAGTTGATTATATACGAGTTATAATTGAATAAGTGAAGAGGAAATAATTAGACTACCTGAAACTCTAAGTCTCTTCTCCGATGGTCTGCATAACTCTTCTGGCGACTCTGTGCCGTCAGAAGCCTCCGTATCACAAGATCAACATCTCTCGCGGTCTCCTCCAAGAGATCCATGGAGTAAAGAGCATGATCGCCTACCTCACGCCAACTGAGAGGTGTGAGGCATCTCCGCCCGTATAGGGCTTCGAATGGTGCCATGCCGATACTGGAGTGATGGCTGTTGTTGTACGTGATTTCCACCAAGGGCAAATGGTCCTTCCAGGACCCTTTCCACTCCAAAGTGCATGCGCGAAGTAGATCCTCAAGCGTCTGAATGATGCGCTCACTCTGCCCGTCTGTCTGCGGATGATAAGCAGAACTCATCTTCAGCTCTGTCTGTAGTGCTGACATGAACTGATGCCAATAATGAGATGTAAATCTCGAATCCCTGTCAGACACCACCTCTCGTGGTATACCATGCAACCTGATAATGTTCTGCACATAGAGCTTGGCCAACCTGGATGGAGTGTAAGTCGTGTTGACAGGTATGAAATGGGCTGACTTGGTCAACCTATCAACAACGACCCAAATGGAATCATGGCCACCTGGTGTCTTCGGCAATCCTGTGACAAAATTCATAGAAATGCTCTCCCATTTCCACTCAGGAATGGGGAGAGACTGCAGTAATCCTGGTGGTCTCCTGTGCTCTGCCTTGACCATCTGACAGGTCATGCATCTGCTAACATGTAGCGCCACATCGCGCTTCATTCCATCCCACCAGAAATGTCGACGCAGATCACGGTACATCTTCGTACTGCCTGGATGGATAGACAACCGTGAACTGTGTGCCTCATCGAGAATGTCTCTGCGAAGCTGCTCATCATTGGGTACAACGACCCGTCCTGCTTTCCATAAAATAGGCTCTGTCACGACAAAATCATCAAATTCATCCTTGATGGCACGCATGTATCTATCTCGGATCCAAGGATCTGTCTTCTGTCCATCTACAATACGATCCCAAAGACTGCTGTATCGTGGAGGCACGGCGGTAGAAATGGATGCGCTTTCCTGAGGATGCCAATCGGTCAAAGCTGCAAGCGTATCCCACGTGTATAGCCAGTTCGCCGTACCATCAGCATGCGCTCTCCTGCTAAGTGCATCAGCCACCACGTTTCCCTTACCGGGATGGTAAGAGATCGTGCAATCATAATCCTTCAGCAGCTCGAGCCATCTGCGTTGTCTCATGTTCAACTCCTTCTGATCAAAGATGTACTTTAGGCTCTTGTGATCTGTGAAAATCTCGAAGTTCACCCCATATAGATAGTGGCGCCAGATCTTCAAGGCGAAGACAACTGCCGCCAACTCCAAGTCATGTGTGGGGTAATTCCGCTCATGTGGTCTCAACTGCCGTGATGCGTAAGCAATCACCTGTCCTCTCTGCATCAACACTGCTCCCAGACCTTCCCTAGATACATCTGTGTAGACTGCATAGTCCTGAGTGCCTGAAGGAAGAGCAAGAATAGGCGTTGTAGTCACTCTCTCCTTCAGTGTCTGGAAGGCCTGCTCACATGAATCGTCCCAAATGAATGGAACTCCCTTCTGCGTCAACCGTGTCAGAGGGCGAATATGCGTGAAAATCCGCTGACAAAGCGTCTGTAATAACCTGCTAGCCCAAGGAAGCTCCGAATCTGCGTGACAGTCTTGGGCTGCTCCCAAGACATAACTGCATCTATCTCCGCAGGATCAACTGCAATGCCTGCTCCAGAAATGACATGCTCGAGAAATGAGACCTGGGATAACCAGAACTCTCACTTGCTTAACTTGGCATATAGCTTGTGCTCCCGCAATGTATCCAGAACAATCCGTAGATCTTTCGCATGATCCTATTCATTTCGTGAATAGATGAGCACATCATCAATGAACACTACTACAAACTTGTCCAAGTATGGACGGAAGATCCTGTTCATCATATCCATGAAAGCCGCAGGTGCATTGGTGAGCCCAAACGGCATCACCACAAACTCGTAGTGTCCATAGCGAGTCCTGAAGGCTGTCTCGGATTTCGATGCGCAATATCTCGATTTGACTGTCTCAAAATGACGGTCGATATGAGTATAATATTGATATACTTTCGGTTGGGTTTTGAATAGTCGAAATTTCCGGATACGATTTTTGTTTAAGGTTAAATTTTACGAATTAAAAATATCAAACGACCTCCGATTGACGAACGGTCGATTTCGTTGGTCTTGTATCGTCGAATCGGATCTAATGACGGTCTCGGTTCGTTTCGCGATTTCCGAATTTGCGTCGCGGCTTTTCACGGCGCGCGTTACGGTGTGACCGATTTTCGGTCGATTTCGCCCGAACGACTTTTGATTCATGATCAATTGGTCATTTTAGGTTGTTTAGTATTGACCGACAACGTTTTTGATTTCATTAGACCCAAAATCGGACGAGTTCGGGTTTGTTAGAATATGGATGTTACACTCTTTTCATCTGGTTTTAGCCAATAGTTCTGATTTCAGTTTCTGAAAGGATGAATAGATCGGTGTCGGGGCCCTTGGTGATAGGTTCATGTGTTTGTTTATAATGGCTGCAGATTAGGGGATATGTGGTGATACGTGGATGGATGGGGCTTGGTCCCCCCTTTTCCATTATGATCTCTTTGACCAAAGGGTGATGGAGTTTACGGTTATGTCTAAGTCTCTATCCTCTGTTGGGGTCTCATCCGGCAGGGATGACCATTGGACTTGGCGTATGGAAAGTTCTCGGTGAAGAAGGCTTGTACTGTGCTTTATGCATTGATCATTTTTATTCTGTGATTGCTAACACAGAGTGCAGGTGGATCAGGGGATGGAAGGCCCCTCTTATGGTCAAGATTCCTTTGTTACTGTGGTTGGAGCCTGTTATGTTTGATTCTTGGCTTGCCAGATTGGAACAGGGGGTGGATGCCAGTTATAATCGGTGCACTGAGGGGTTGGAGGATAGTGGTCATTTCTTCTTTACATGTGTTACCTCGGAAAATTTCTGGAAGAGGTCTTCCATCAGCGGGTGACCTATGACCATCCTTTTGCTTTATGGGAGTCCATTGGCTCGTTGTGGCATTGCCTTGATGACAATATGATCCACCCTCTTTCATTATTGTGGGTGATGTAGGTTGCGAGGAATGGAGTGCTCTTTCGGAGCGAAATATTGTGCATGATCTTTGTAATCATGATAATTAAACTTCTGAATAAACAAAGTTATTGGTTGCTGGCCTCCTCGGCGTGCACCTTTTTTGCATTTAAGTTATAGTCTCATGTTTAGTCTCCCATTGCATAGTGGTGAAACTTGGCCCCTTGGTGTTGTAGGGGCTTTATAAAGAACCCCACATTTGTGATATTCTTTGAGAAGCTTAATATGAAGTTCTGACCCCATTGTTTCTAATTTTCCATCAAGTAGGATGATCATCACCAAGACTGACTCCAACCACATAAATATTAGCGTGCTTGTTCATGACGCTGCATTTATTTTATATTTCGACCATGCATACATATAACAATTGCATCTTGTTCACCAATTGCCTGTTTTTTTCTGATGAACTCATGGCTGTTAAGACATTTCATTTTATCCCCAGTATGCAATGATAGAACACATGCAGCGATTAAAGCATACATAAAAAAATGCATTGTTTCCATGTAAATATCTAATATCGATGCTGCTATTACATCTTCCTCAGGTGACTGGGAGTCAGAATTGTCTACCGGGTGGGATGATCAGGCAACACCTAAAACGAGCGACACTCCTTTTTGCTTTGTTCAAGAGAGGTGCTGGGAGAATGAATATATGCTATCATCGTTGAAAATGTTGCAATGATTTATTTCTTAATTCCAGGAAGCCTTTGAATAACTGGGCCTCACCTTATGAGGACATTATCCATCAACCGTTACTGCCCTTGCAAGAGTCTGGCAATATGGTCAGCTTATCATGCTCACTTGGGTAACTTGGAATCTTCATTCCATCATATGCCCCCTTTCATTTGCTTCACTGTAACATTATCTACATTTTTTTCTGCAGCATTGGGTCAAATTCTTTCCTCCAAGGCATGTAAATATAATATCTGTCAGTATTATACATCATTCACTGTCTTCAAGTGGGAACTTTTTTGTAATATGCGATGCTAAGAAATGCTTTTTGCAGGGGAGGAAAGAACTAACTCTTCATGGCTAATGTCAGCTAATCTGGGCACAAATGAAACTAAACATCATGAACATCTTAAGAACTTTGATAGGACATTCAATCCGATGATTACTGTCTGCGACCCACTATCTGTAGATGTTGACGAAGTCTTTCATGATAATAATTTGAGTGAGCTACGACGCTCCATGCCCGGGAGATACAAGTGGAAATCTGGTGCAGAACAGTGCTTTGAAAAGCCATTGGCATTTAAGGAAATCTCAAAGACCAATTATTTGTTTCCAAATGATCACGTGTATTCCTCGTTTGGTGTACCTTCACTGGATCATTCTTCATTGAAGAATTCCGGCGAAGATATTGCATTTGTTAGCAGCAGTTCCTCCTTTGAAGATACTAATATTAATATATTTGAAGATTCTTTTCTCCATTCTGGAAAAGGCTGGATGGATAAAAGGCCCATGAGCAAAATTACAATCGACGATGACCCTTTTAGTAAAGCATGTTTTCCCACTGGGAAAACAAATCCTTTATTATCATTGACGGAAGAACATAAATGTCCCACATTATCTTGTTGTGTGGATGTACCAAGATCTGCTCGACCTGCAGAAATGACCATGGGAGTCGATGTTGCCAGGGCTAGCAGTAATGATTCAAACTTCTTGCCTACTAACTGCAAAGAAACTACAATTGTATCTGATAACAAATCCTCTGTCGAAGATCAAGCATCTTCGTCAAAACTTGTATCCATTGCAGTCCCGGATAGTGATGACAGTAAACAGGAAGTAGCATCAGCAGAAACCCCAGAGCCGCTTGACTATAGAAGGCCAGAAGATTCAGCCACGAATGCCGAGATTCCAATTTCCAATGGACTAGTTTCTTTGAAACCGGAGCATTCCATCGGCAATAACTTGTGAGGATCTCTCCATTTGTTGCTTATATTCTGTCATGCTCGTCTTCCAATGATCATTTGATCAAACTTAAGAATTGGTTTAACCAACAATATTTTTGCAGGCAGAATGTCTCTGACGCTGGTGCTGTTGTTCCATCAAAATGTGGTATGGTTTTCACTCTTGGGAATCTTGACTGTATATCTTTGTTTCTTGTCTATTCCTGGGATTTTCACTTCTTAGCACATTTGATGGCCTGTCCTTTTAATGACTAAGATGCAGTGATTGTGTTATGACTGCAGAATCCGCAACTGAGATTTTCAGTGCCGAGGGGATAAACACCACAAGCAATTCTGGAGATCCAACAAACCATGTGATGCTTCAGAGCTATGTTCTTCAGCTGCTATGCGTGCAGAAGGTACTTATGAGTTCGTCCATAAAGGAGCCACCCCAGGATGGCGGTTGAAGCGCAGGTATTATGTGAGATTCAATTGCTGGAGTTTATTCTCCCTTTTTCTCTTACAGGAGACTTTAATTCTTGTTCTCCTCCATCCTTTTCGGTGGATTTAATTCACATCGTAAATTCTTGAATATTTCTACATGCCCATTTCCAATGGATTTAAACGGAACTTGATCAGACCAATAAAGAAGATTTAAACGGAACATGTCTACTGCAATGTACTTTCAAATTTTCAAATTTGATCATCACGGGTTTGAGCATTCTAACTTTTATTGCTATTCTTTTTTCATATTTTGATTAACATATTCCATAACATATATAATCCATGCGCTCGCCAAAAGGAATTTTTTATCTCATTTCTTTTTCTCTTGTATTGTTGTACTAGAACTTCCTATGTGATCCAAGTTGAGAAAAGACTTTGATATGTGATTCAAAACACTTGTAATGTTGTAAGAATACTTAGATGTGTGATCCAAGTTGTGAAAAGACTTGTGTGTTTCATATGAAACCCTTACAAATAGTTGAGTTATCTATGGTAAATAACTCAATTTAGTGATTGGTTGATTGATTCGGTTGATAGAGAATCTTGAGCTAGGAGATTTGGATCGTGATTCTTACCTAAGAGAAATTTCCACATTGACATAACTATGTGAATGGTGGTTGTTGTTCTTGTGATTGATTACCTGTGCTTGGAAATTATCTATAATATTTTTATTTGACAGTCATTTGAAGTTAGTTACTATTCACCCTTCCCTAGTTGTATCACGATGTTACATGTATTTTCATTTGGTATCAAAGTAGAGTTTGCGCAGAGAATGCGACTGAAAACATCTGAAGTGGTCATAATATTGAACACCGTCAAAGGACAATCAACTATAAGACCTCCTTTTGATGGTACCAACATGGTTTCTAGAAAGTCAGGATGTAGGTATTTCAAGAAATATATTGATTTATAAGTGTGGGATGTAATCTACTTAAAATACCACCCTGAAAAGAAAGTAGGTAAAGTATTGACTGGCACTAGCAAGAAGGAAACACAATTCAAGTCCAACGCTATGAATGCTCTCTTTTTGTAAATCGACAAAGAAGCATATTGGCATGCGAGACAACTTTTAAGATATGGAACATGTTGATCATCACATGTGAAGGTACAAGGTCAAAATTACTCTTATTAGTCTTTTGCAACAACATTATAAACTATTCAAGAGGCAAGATGGAGATACTATTCTAGAAACATACACCAAGTTTCGAAAACATTGTAAATAGACTTCAAAGCAAGGAAGGAAATATCGATATCGTTTCGATATAATGTCGATACCGATATATCGCCGATATATCGACGCATATCGCCGAAACCCGGTATCCATTAGGCATTTTCTCCTGTCGATACCCGATATCGTCCATATCGGCGATATATCGGTGACCTGTCGATACCGATATATCGCCGATATATCGACGATATATCGCGATATGGCGATCCCTGCTTCAGAGTCTAGATAAGGATGTTAAGAAACTTAGGTAGCTAAAGAAAGTTCAGATATCACTCATCACGGAAGCGAGATCTATTGCAACTGTTATTAAGGAAGTAACGAGTCAAAAATACATAATGAGCGATCTGATTTGTAAGCTTCTCTCATATGAAGTTGAAAATCAACAAAAGAAAGAAGCATGAGATGAAGTCAAGGAGAAGAAGAACATCAAGAGTCTCAGACTACGAGAAGAATCACTCTCTCCAGATGATTATATGTATGAAGAAGACATTTCCCTCGTGGCTCGTAAATTCAAACAATCCATGAGAAATCAGAGCGATGCAAAGAAAAGAAGGTGAAGTTGTATGCTACACTGCATGATAAAGGATCACTTCCAGAAGGAATGCCCATTAAAAACATTGGAAACAAAATGACTTATGTAAAAGAAAAGAGGATTAATCAAAAGAAGAGAATTATCAAGACGAGAAAAGAAATAACCTAGGAGGAAGGTTGTGCAAGCTACTTGGTATAGTTTAGACACAAGCAAATGTGGTGAATATAATTTAAAAAATGAATAAGTTCTTCGGCATTGTAGATCAAAAGCAAGGAGGCAAATGAATCATGGACATTAGAGATTCATACATGCTTAACAAGGTACATTGCAAGGTGGACCTATCACATTCAATAACAACCATACATGTATAGTTATTTGTGATTGTATGATTGACAATTCCATTATTCTTTTAATAATGTAAGTTTAGTTAAAGGATTAAAATACAACATTTTAAATATATTGCAACTTGTTAATTAAGAGTTTACATTAACTTTCACTAAAAGTTCTCTTGAAGAACTAAAAGAAAATTCGGAAAGTATTTATAAAAAATTACAGGAACTATTTATACACATACTGAAATTCAATAACTACATTTATCTAAACTGCCTAATATATTCATAAGATAAAACTCTACTATTGCACAAAAGTTTAGATTACATCCACATGCAATAAGTCAACATTCTAAGTAAATGTATCCTACTAAAAGGTCAACCTGAGCTAACCTATAAAAAGAAAGGCACATATACAACATGTGGATAGACATAAATGCAAATACACTTTCAAGCCCAAAAGCTAGTAAGCATGACCAAACATATAGACCCCTTACACTTGGACCTACGAAACGCGGATTCTTAAGTGGAAGTTATTGCTTTCTTATAATAACATTTTCTCACTTTTATTTGGGTTTTGTTTCTTATAAGCAATAATTCAACTTTTTCAGAAGTTTCAAAGCTAGTTAAGGGTATTCAGAACCGACAAGGATCCACAATTACTATGTCGAGAAGTAATCACGGTGGAGAGTTAGAAAACAAAACTTTTTCGATTGTGTACGAGGCAGGGATCAACCATGAATTTGCATTACCCAAAACAACATCTCATAATGATGCAGTCAAAATCAAAATAATATACTGCAAGAATACACCATAATATGTTACATGAATCCAAACTACCATGTTATTTTTTGGTAGAACATGTAAGTATATAATGTTATTTCCTAAATCGTACTTGGATCCATCTTGGACTGAATAAGACTCCCTTTAAGCTTCACTTTAATCTCTCTGCAAAAATAAGTTACTTTCAAATTTATAGTTAAAAATATTGTATTCTTAACAAGAGGACAATCTTGATGACTCAAAATGTGATGAAAGAATCTTCCTTGGATATTCATTACAAATCAAAGCATATTGAGTATAAAAAAGAAGACAATGGCGATCTGAGAACAATTAATGTCATGTTTGACAAGATTCTCAATATCATTCATTTACTTCAAATCAAAGATAATGATGAAGATTCTAAATTCTAGATCCATATAAAATACTAGAGAATCAAGATTCTCATATTTGCCAAAGGATTTTAGCTCTGTGATGGACTATTCCAATGATCTTGTCATTGGTGATGCACCTCAACATATTCAGTCACAACCACTTATGCTATGTTAACGTTTGTATCCACCATTGAGCCAGTGATGAATTATGTGACAATGCAAGAGGAGCTCATTCGACTATTAAGAAATAAAGTATGTGATTTATTGTCTAAACTTAAAGATCATTCTCGTATTAGAATAGAATGGGAATTAGAAACAAGTTGGATTAATCAAGCAATATTGTTAGGGATAAGCTAGACTTGTTGCAAAAAGCTATAATAAAGAAAGAAGGCATCAATGTCATTGAAACCTTGATGAATGGATGATTTATCATGTCTTTTATACCTTTTTGAGCAAACTTTTCCGTATTTAATCTATTCTCAATTTCACATTTAGGTTTTATTTCATTTTTTGTTCATTGCATTCAAAATCGTATAAAAATTGCATTAAATTACTTGCAAAAAGAGATCTATATTTGCATTCATATTTTTAATTTGTTTTGTAAATAAATATGGGCTCAAGACCGTACTGAAGTCTCTAACATTTTTTCTTTCTTATTTTTTAGGCATGCTTGAGGAAGCCCAAGAGTACTCTTATAATCCCTCTTCTCTTCCAAAAAATAAAATAAAATAAATTCGCTACACAACAAAATAACTGATGTCAGCCTGACGTCAACATTTCAAAAAACGAAAAAAATAATAATAAGGGTGCCACCATCAACACCCTTGGGGTTGACGCCAGCCCCCTTCTTCCTCGGCCCATGCACGGGCGTCGCCCGCACCGCCCCTTCTTCTTCCTCTTTGACTGCCAACAACAACCCTCCTACTCGTTCTCGCACAATTGTCCGTGGAGGCGGTTGGCCTCCTTCCCAGCACCGACACCTCTTCCCTTCCATCTCCTCCTCTCCTTCGAGCTCTATAAGATGGAGGAGGAGGAAGCCAACGAAGGGGAACCCATCACCAAAGCTTTAAGTTCCAGCCCAAGGAACCAAATTAGGGAGCTTTGGTTCCAACCCCACCTCTGCCTCTTTATCGATATGCCGCCTTGCTCTCCCCTCTCCAGATCCACCCACTGTGACATTCTAGCAACTCCTCCACCACGAGTTCCTCCGCCGCACATATGGAGGAGCGTCAGCCCATCCAACTCCACTGCCAGCGCATCGCGTTCTTCGCCCGCTTCCGTCGACGTTGGTGATAGTTGTGTCCTCCCACGACCTCACCCACCATGTCACCGTGCTTTACCGTGAGAGGCTGATCACAACCATCATCTTCCATCATTGGTCTAAAAGACAAAGGACCTTTTTCGCAATTATTTTATTTTCAATATTATTTTAGACCTAAACGCAATTTTATAAAACATTTGATATTCTCAGCAATTTATCCAATTTCGTATTTTATACTCTATAACATTTGTAATTATTTTATTTAAATTCTAATTATTTATATTTCAGTCCTTCAGGAACGTTCTGCGATTGCTTAAAGTTTCTTATTTTTCTCTACATTTTACCTACTTTTTTTGTAAATTTGGTAAAGTTTACTTCTATCCGATCACTTTTATAATTGCAATTCTGCCATTTGATTTAGTTTTCATATACATGCATGCCCTTAGCTTTTTGAAAAATTACACTCATGTTCCTGACAATTCATAAACTCACCAAAATAACAAAAAATCCAGAAAATTCATGTGCGATCCTTATGATGTTTAGAATTTAATTACATAGATTTCTATATATTCTATTGTCTAAAAATAAAATTAGAGTTTAATTTGAAGCAATAAAGTGAAAATATCTTTGTAAAATAGAATAAAAATTTGTGCAGCTAGTCTAAGTCCATGTGGACCGATCATCTACTTGTTGCATACTTTATTTGATATCTCTTGATTTGTATTTGATTAAAAAATTATCTGAAATCTCTTGATTTTCACGTGTGCACATGATGAAGATCGCTTTTTTAGCACACGTAAAATCATAGTTCCAAACATATGTTCTTACCGTTACACTATAAGAAAAAAATAGTTGTGACCACAACATAGCTGCCATGACCGTGTATTGCAACTACATGTAGCCTAATGTGATAGGTAATCTAGATCACTAAACAAAAATGTTATGGCCAATAAGAAACTATCACATATAATAATCACCACATATATAAGCAATTAATTTGCAAAATAAAAGCAACCACAATATACAAGTATTTTAGCGTGGAAATCCAAACAGGTAAAAATCACGACCTAATCACCTGACTCTGAATTACCCGGTTAGTCGAACCAACCATCTCAGGATCGGAACATGGCTATACCATTTTTGGATCGAGGTGCGTCGCCCCTGGCCTTCATCGCTGAGAATGAGAGAGAGAGGGAATGAGATATTGAGTATGCATTAGAAGGGGGCTCCCACGGAGTGAGGTTCAGTTGATGATTTCTTTCCCACTTGTGTGGGAGGTTTTTTATAAGGCGTAAGCCCTCACAACATCTGTCCCCTTCCTTCATGACCTTGCGATTAGGGTCTCCACGAGACCCGATCTTGCATAACCGCCACTAGCGGTTTGACCACTCGATTATTCCGTGAGACTTGATCTAACATTTCACTATCTTGAGTTATTTCCCTACATATAACTCAAACGTTTACATGTGTTTTGGATCACATACCAAAGTATTTCCCACAACTTGGATCAAAACATCAAATTTTTTGTACACCTTGAATTAAACACCAAATGTTATAGTATGATTATAATGTAAAGATTACAACAACCTTATAAAGACTCAAATATAATTATGCAATGAGAATATTGGTGCTAAGAAAACAAACATTGTATTAAATAGTTGAATTGCAAATCGAGTGTGTATATGATTGGTTCTCAAGATGTGATCTTGAAGTAGAGAGCGAGAGAGATGACCTTGAATAGAGCTTTGAGAGAGAAAGGATTTGCCTTGAATGTATGTTATCAAAAATGGGTTTAGGGTCCAATTTATAGCAGTGGCATATGTCCATTCGAGAATATAACTGTAGGAAACAAATATGGAAAGAAATAAATAGGATTTTGCAAATACGATCGATCATAGAAAGAAGGTAATCGATCACCTTAAGTTGATCGATCATGCATGTCAATGTGATCGATCATCTCATAGTCGTTAGGAGGCTGAATTCAAATTATGGTCATCATGGAAGTGACTCATCGATTAAGAGTGATTGATCATATCAAGGTGTGTTGATTGGTCATTGATGGCCGACCAGGTTAATTAGGTTGATCGATCATATCCAGATGATTGATCATATCAATAAGGTTGATCGATCACTATGGCCCGGACCTAATATGCCTACATGAAATGCATATTTATATTTGAGACTTTTTACATGTGCCTATTACAAAAGTCTTTTTTCTTCTTTTTTACTTTGTCCACTGCTTTGAAGTTGTCTATTGAGGAGGGCTTTATCATCCTTGATAAATTATCCTTTAAGTTGCTTATTTGTGCTTCTTACTTTGAGTGAACTTGTCATGAAATCTGTAGTAAGGTTTGTTATCATCAAAATATTATAATTAGTATGCAACCAAGGTACTAACGTTCTTTTCCTTTTTGATGGTGATAAATAAATAAAACTTGGAGATTAACATCTCCACGTCTTCTCCCCTTTTGACATATCAAAAAGATTTTATTAAAAAAGTTTTTCTTTGAAAATAATTCTTCTTTCTCTTTCAAAAGTACAAATGTTCCTTCTATATTATTCTTACAATACATTTCCCCTTTACATGTTTTTCCTTCGAAATAATATCTTAATTTCGAAAATCGATGCTCTCATTGTTTAAAGTACTATATGATGCATAATTAGTTATAAAACTCATAACGTGGAAAGATTGCACAATATGACCAAGAAGTCCATCTGTTGACACCTTTCTAAGATCCATGGATATCTCTTTCTATCGACGGGAATGTGTGTCCTTGAACCTTGAGTTCATGTTTCGCATGGGCTTCTTCTATACTACCATGCATGATTCAGAGTTCTTGGGAAGCATTTTCTTGGTGGCATTTCTTGTTTTGATCTCTGTCCACCTATATAAAAATT
This sequence comes from Ottelia alismoides, assembly GCA_037367405.1. Classification (NCBI taxonomy): domain Eukaryota; kingdom Viridiplantae; phylum Streptophyta; class Magnoliopsida; order Alismatales; family Hydrocharitaceae; genus Ottelia; species Ottelia alismoides. The sequence continues at coordinate 668,283 of JAZKJV010007400.1, forward strand.
GTTTGTATATGTTTTTATTTTGGATCTAACAAGGTTAGTTTTGTAGTTTTCAACCAAAATTCTAGGAATCCATACCTTTCCTTGTTTTGGAATAAAGGAGCTAGATGCATGATGATAGTTGGTGGATTTATATCATATTTAAAATTTAGTGGATTTTTGTGTTGGAGTGATTTTTCCATTAGTAAACATAACAAGATCATCCTTTAATTTTTTGTTATTATTTTCTAGCATATTAATGTGATCTTTTAAAGAACTATTTTCTTTGTGGTGAGAGTCTTTTTCTTATTTTTACTATATTTCTATATAACTTTATTCTTGTTAATAATTTTTCTAAAATGCAATGAAATTTTGGAAAAGATTTAAATAATTCATCATAAGATAAAATTTACCTCAGTTGTAGCTTCTTCATCTTCGCTTGAATCTGAATCACGATTGACAATGAATATGACAAGAGCTTTGTCTTCTTGTCGCTTGTCTCGAAGTCCTCCTGAGGTAGTGTGGGAGACTTCTTCTTTCTTTCTCTGAAGTGTGATGACTTAGTAGGCACTTCTTTCTTTGTATGAACTTCCCTTTTTGTTGCTTGATAAGAGGAAACTCTCATCTGATGTGTCCTTTTTCTTTGCAATTGTAACAAATAATTATCTTTGCATCCTTCCCCTTTCTCTTCAATTCTCGTTGCCCTTTCAAATAATTCTAATTGATGAGTAATGAAAGCTATTTCTTCCTCCTTATTTTCACTAGAGGTTGTAGTTGTTAGATCCTTTGAATATGCATTGACTTCCATTTTATGTTCATTCTCAACTTCGCAGGCAAGACGCTTTCAAATTACCTCATCCAAAAGAAAAGTATCGGTATCATTTGCTTCCTTGATCACCTGGTTGTTGTCCTCTAGTCATTAGTAAGAGATCTAAGTAGCTTTTTGACGAGTATTGCTTCTGTTATCAACACATCTCCTAGATACTTGCTTCTTCTTTTATTCTGAAAAGCCCGTATATTTTTTATAATAAACTAATTCTATTTTCTTTCTTCTTTAACATACCTTCATATATCACAGTAAGTCTGTTCCAGATTTCATAGGCGTATCTACACACTGATACTATGTAGAATGCTTCCATGCTCAATCTGCAGACTAAATTTTTCATCGCCTTGGAGTTAGTTTTTTAGTATTTTTGAATTTTTAATATTTTTCTTTTGAGATTTTTAGTGGTTTTTGTACTGAAAATAAAGTAGGTCAAAATACACAGCAGAGAATATTTTTGGAATTTTTTAAGACCTTTTAATATTTTTTGGTATTTTCTAAGCTAGACAGTGCTGAAACAACATGTTTTTGATTTTTAATAATTATAAAAATACAATAAAATTAAAAACTAAAAATATGGCGTGAAAGTAGAAGCAAACAGGAGCTTAAACCTATTTTTTGAGAATTTTTAGGATTAAAAAGATGCGTGAAATAAATAGATTAAGCACACAAAAATCCTAAGCCTGACAGGGGTATAAATGCCATTTTACAAACATCCAGGGGCTGAGGTGCAATCTTCACCAAAAAGACATGCGCGAAACACGTGATATACCATTCACAGGGGCATATTTGCAAATATCAAAAGCCGGCAGGGCATACATGCAATTTTCCTAAAACATATTTAATTAACTACGCACAGGGATATAATTGCAAATAATGAAGAGTTCAGGGCCAAAAATGCAAAATACCCAAAAATCACGTGCCCCAGTCACGTGAGGTGACGTGGCGTGGACCTAAGTGCAAATAGTGAAAATGTGAGGGCCTAAGTGCAAATATTACAAAACTTTTTAAACTTCAGACGAAAGTTTGTAGACTAAAACGTAAAAACAAAAATGCTTGGGCTGAAGATGCAAAATACCCAAGCTCCTGATCGTGCGACCGAGGGAGATTCACTTAGACACGTGGCGAGCATCGAGCGGCTGGTACCCCTTCGTCCTGGATGGCTGAGATTAGATCTTGGGCTGCTGATCCAACGGCGGGGAGCACCGGGCGATCGGACGGCTAGCGTAGCGTCTGGAGATGGCGTCTGATCCAACGACAGGGGGAGGTTCACGAAGAACACCTCCCCGGCGAGCTTCGATCGGCGATTGCGGCCGACACACGGCCGCTCCGACCCCCGGATCAAGGGCAAAAGGATCATGGGGCCCTTCCGCGTCTGTTGGTGGTCTCCGGTGAAGCAGAGGCGGCGTGAAGTGGTCGGACGGGGAAGGCGACCTGGGCGGCTGCTCCTGGAGCTATCGATGGTCGAGGGAGCCTTCTCTGGGGCTCGGACCTGCAAGGTTAAGTGCACAAAATCCAGGCGAACAAAACGGTGGGATCTGATGGGTCAAATGAGGCGAGAGGTGGTATGGGCGAAGAGCTCCGACGAGCGGCGGAGAGGGAAGCTCGGTCGACTCGATCTGGGCAAGATCGAGGTGAATGGAGGGGTGTTGCGTGATGACTGAGCGGCGGGGAAAAGAATGGAGGTGGTCTGTGGTCGAGTCGAAGTGTTGAGTGATCGGAAATGATGGGCGGAGCTCAGCTCCGCCGTGGCTTTGATCAACGATTCACGGCGATTGGGGGAAACGAAAAGCAAAACTGCTATTGATCTAAACTAATCTAAGCTAAGGCTACAAGAAAAAGGAAAAAGAAGAGGGAGAAGCTCACCGGAGACGGAAGTGGATGGCTTCGGGCGGAGCTCTGGCGAGGGTCGAATCACTTCGATTCTACACCAAACACCTCGAACCCAGGCTCGATTCGACGCCTGCTGTCACCAGGAACACGAAGGGCTAGGGGTTTGAGGGTGAAAATGGCGGAAGAAGGATTGAAATTCGAATTGAAGTCGGGGGTCTTCTTTTGTAGGGTTGACGGGCTGCGTGGAAGACGAGGGTTGAAACGCCTCGATCAGTGGTCTTCAGCCCCAGATTTCACTAGGGCGTGAATCACCATTGATCGAGGAGCAAAAAATGCAGAAGGCATCATCATGGATTGGTGCAAAATGGATCCTAGGAAACGGCGAGAAGAAGAGACAAAACGTCTCTGACAAGTCTTGAGGAGAAGGTCAGACAGTTGACCTAGGTCAACTGTCAGACCAACCTGGTTGGTCCACGTGGACCAACCAGGAAAAATCCTCAAAAAATGTTTTCAAAAATCGAAATAAAATAGTAAATGGATGTAATTCATTTTGGTTAAAAAATAAAAAATGTTTATTAATTTATGAAGTATTTTATTATGAATTTTAATTACTTTTATGAGATTTATTTTAAAAGTTACTTATTATAGCCTATATAGGTATTATATCTACATACTTTGTTCTTTTATTTTTATTTTGTGTATTTTAATTTTATTATTTTTATTTCTTATTTTCTAAAATTATAAAATACTTTTGTACATGTAAATATATTTTTATTTTATTTTTTTGAATTGTTTAGTGTATTAAATAAAATAAACATAGGTATTGTATAGGTATGGGTCTGGGGTATTGTATCTATGTATCTATTATTCAAATATTTTTATTTTGTATTTTCTTTGCATTTTTATTCTAATTTTAATGTACGTAATTATTATAAGTAATATTTACAACATTATAAAAATATAAAAATGAAAAATAATTAATAAAGAATAAATTGAATATTTTATTCTGTACACTTATACAATGAGGGTCCAAAACTCAACTTTCAAATTGTAGCTCCGTGGAAACCACCACCATTGGATAGGTTATTTTATTCTATATAACAATTTAAAGGGTGAGGTATTGCTGCATTTGGAGTTTGTCAATTGTGAGATACGGGGTCCTGGGAAGTTGGGATTTTGGATTCTTATTCAGACCATAACTTTTATCTGTACATTCTTTTTTCTGTGAAATCAATTTTGTATTTTTCCTTGTAAGAATATCTACAACTTTCATGTACAAAGTTTCTTTATTTGATGTATAAAAAGTGGAACCAAAAATAGGTTCCAAAATGAATAAAGAATGAATTAATAACTGTAGGTATTTGGCCCTTATCTCCCCTACTTTATTCCTTATCGACCTAGTCATCAAGATGCCTAGGTCTCGGGGTTTCGGGTCATAAAATATTTACAATATTTTATTCTTTTTCTTTTCTTTTCTTTATTCTATAATTTTGGCTTTAAAAACCACATTTTATACACTATTTACACATATATATGCATGAATGCTAAAATGCAAGAATTAAGACTATTTACAGGCATTTGCTAGGGTTTTTGAGGCCAAAATGATAGAATAAAGATGACGAAATGTGGATTCATCACCTCACCGACGACTCTTCCCCGTTCTTCCGGACCCCTTCTCCGCCATCCGATCAGGGTCTCGCTCCAGATCACACCACGACCGTCAGATCTTGGCCGGCCTCAGTCGTCGATCGCCTTCGCCAGATCTGATCTCAGCCGCTCATCCTCGAACCGACATCGCGCATTCCTGAGCTGCCACGTGGATAAGTGGCGACGTTCTTGCTGTTCGATCTTTTAGGCGTGGGTATTTTGCACCTACACCCCCGCCATTTTCGTATTTTATTTTTAGTCCAGAAACTTTTATTTGTAGTTTAAATATTTTGTAATATTTACATCCAGACCCCCATAGTTTCCATATTTGCATTTAGGTCCAGTCCACGTTACCTCACGTGACCCGTTCACGTGGGGTGGTGGACATTTTGCAGGGACCCCCTTGGGGGTTTGCCTATTTTGTTTCAGTAAATGAACTTTTTAATTAAGTTGTAATATTTTGGTTAAATTGCATCTGAGCCCCTGGAACTTTGTAAAATTGCAAAAATACCCTTGCCAGGTCACGTGCCCTGTGCGCGTGAGTTGGACATTTTGCATCGAACCCCCTCCAGGTTTGGGTATTTTATTTTAGTCAAGAAAATTGTCTTTAACGTTACATATTTTAGAAAAATTGCAAGTAGGCCCTTGGACTTCTGTGTATTTTACATTTATGCCCTTGCCAGCCTTGTATTTTTGCTTAGATGTTTGCATTTATTTCATGCATCATTTTAACTCGAAAAATTACCCAAAAATACCATAGGCCTTCTGTTGCATTGTAGTTTAACGCCATATTTTTAGTTTGCATTTTTATTGCATTTTCATATTTATTAAACATAAAAAAACATACATTTTCAACACTGTTTACAATTAGAAAAATACATAAAAATTATAAGAAGTCTTTGAAAAAATTCCAAAAAAAATTATATTTTTGCGTGTTTTAACTATTTTTATTTTTTTGATCAAAAATCCCTAAAAATTACAAAAGAAAACTCTTAAAATAGCAAAATTCTCAAAATATTCATAAAAATCTAAAAAATTCATAAAAACTCAAAAATTGTGTTTCCTATCTCTGAATTTCCTTTATCCTATTATCTATCTATAAAAAGTAATTTGAAAATTTTCACCCCCGTTTGCTACTTTATTTCTATATTTTTTGTCTCGCATATATATTGTATTCACTGTTTTCAGTATTTTTGCTTTTAAAAATTACCAAAAAAATTAGAAAAAACATAGAAAAAATCATAAAAACATTAGAAAAATATAAAAATACCAAAAATATGTTATTTCCTGAATTTTGGTTATTTTTACATATTTTTATAAATACTTGATTCCCTCTCTTTCTTACTTTGTATATATATTCTATTTAAAGAAAAAAGAAAAATATAAAAAGTATAAAATAATAAAAGCAAAGATAAAAATCAGAAATTAAAAATCCAAATACAAAAATAGAAAATTAAAAATAAAATACAAAAGAATATAAAATTGAAACCCACAAATTGCATATTTTTTAGGCAATTGCTCACTCTCACATTGATCCTTGTGCACTCATGCCTTGTTCTATCTTGCTTGCTCCCCTGAGTTTGACCTCTACACATACTTGCACCTATACACACTTATTGTAGAGTTAATAATAAATTTTAACTCCACCTTGCTTCTCATTGTTTGATTGATACTGTGGGTTAATTGTTGATTTAATCGGGATTATCGAGGGTCATCGCAGCAACTTTGTCTCCGCCTTGTGTGATACATTTAGACCCTCGTAATTCTCGGTCAATCATGGGCCGTTCAAAACAAGAAGAAATAAAAATATCATATGAATTCATATCTATAAAAAGAAGATATTGTTACATTGACCATGTTTGTTCTTATAGATATCACCTTATTGAAGAATATGCACTACCGGATATAAAAGGTTTTGTGTATAAGGATTATGCGAACAAGTAGGTGGAATGATTAATATATATACCTCCTATCATCTCTACATACAAAACATTAGAAATGTGCATTAGGGGCCATTCTGTTGGAGGATACCATCTAGGATAAGGATTTTATCTCACCATCCTGCAATCCTGAGATGGCATTGTCGGGGAGCACGCCCTTTACTCTAATCCTATGGGATTTTATCCCTCCCCTCTCCCTCATCGTTGACGTGAAACCAGCAAGAGCACCCAAACCCATACATGTAGCCTTTCAAGGCAGGCATCCTCGAGCTCGTCTCTTCTCTTCTCCAGGAGAGCATCCTCAAGCCCATCAATCTCCCTCCTCCTATGCATGAACTGGAAGCATTGTCTTCAAAGGAAGCAGTTGGTATATCGACGCCGCTCATGGTTGCGATAATGGATGTTAGTGGCCTCCTCCATGATGTAGGGGAGGCAGCATGGGTTGATGGCGACCTTACGGCTGCAGTGGAAGGAGAGCTTGTTGATATTTGAGGCGATGGAAGAAGAGCTTGGAGTATGGATGCACACAGATGGAAACATATACGGATGTATGTGTTATGATGAATACCCATTCATCACTCTTTTATTCTTATATTTTAGCTACAAAAACCTTTGCAAATGCATGTAGATATGTGTAAATAGGAATAATTACCAAAAGCATGCATTGTGTAAAAACCTATAATTAGCATGTTTTTGTGCAAAAATAAAAGAATAAAGATTAAAAAGAAAAAGAGGGAAATATTTAGAATAAAATATTGAGCAACCTAACCCCAAGGGAGGGCTCAGCATGGGCCTGACCGCATAAAAGCCAAAGTAGAGGGAGATAGGGGGCTCATGTGTAAATATTTGTGTAAATAAATAAAAATGTTTTCCTTACTAAAAATACACTTGTAAATACTTGTATATATCTATATATTTATATAAAAACAAAAGAAAAAATTAAAAATCAAAAAAGATTAAAAAATACCCTTTCACCATGTACATAAACCATACCTATATATATATTTATTTAACCTTGTAAATAAATAAAGTTATTTTCTAAACTTTATGTAAATATTCTATGCTATATATTGTAAATAAATAAAATAAAAAGAATCAAAACAAAAATCAAAATAAAAATAACAAAATTAAAAATACAAAAATACATTGTACACATACCTTGTATATAGTTGTACATAACTATTTATTTTACCTATGTAAATAAATAATAAAAATCATATAAAAACATCCCTTTTTATTCCCTATTTTATACTATAAATAACTAAAATATAAAATAGGAATAAAATTGTACAAAAATAATAATTAAAAATCAAAAATCAAAAGTCTACATATTGTATATATACCTATATATAGCTATATAATGTAAATACCTTATTTTTATTTCCAAAAATTATTAAAAATCACAAAAAATAGAAAAAATAAATAAAAATATTTCATGTTTTAAGTTTTGAAATTCGGTCACTTCTAACTCAAAATAATTAAATAAAAATTCAATGCTTGGCGGCCTCTGATTGGTCCACGGGGATTGTTGACCCCCGGTCAACTCCCCCCCCAGGACCACCAGAGCCGGGTTCGTCCTGGCCCCAACCCGTTCTTCTCCTATTTTTACCTGACTGACCCGACCGCCATTAACCCCAAACCCCGGGTCCGAATTATCCTCCTTGCATCCGGCATCCTCGCCGGAGCCGCTCCCTCGGGATCCGCGCGCTCCTGAGCCTGCCCGGACCCCTTTTCTCGGACCCCTAGCCATGTAAAGCCTGGAGCTCAGCCACCTTCCCCACGCTATCTTTGGCCATTTGGCGTAGTCCTCCAGTGAGCTCCAGAGAGAGAGCGAGGTGACAGCTCGCATCCCCGACCTGTTGCAGCGAGGAGAACCGGCGAATCCACTGAATCCGGCGATACACCCGGCGGGAGCTCTGCCACCTGGAGGCGAGCTTCGAGCCTCGGGCAGAGACGTCCCCTCGAGGCGACGACCGGGAGCTTCCCCAGCTCCGCCACAGTCTATTCCTTCACCCAGGTAGTCCCTTAGCTTAGCTATTTCATCTAATTTCCGTTTATCCCCAATCTTCGCTGTCGTCATCTTTCTTCGATTCACCCCGGTTCCGACCACCGTTCGACCATCGGACCCGACCCACATCTTCGCCTTCCTCCGCCGCACGTTCTCCACCCACTCACGCAACCCAGCTCGCACAGGAGCTGGGAACCGGGCTCCACCGTCTTCCACCTTCGCCGGAGCCCGCCGCCCCGACGCACCAGTCACCTTCACATCGCCTAACTGGGTCAAGGCAGTTTGCCCTCGACCCGCGAGTCTTCTGAGCCCTTTTGCAGGTCCTACCGAGCCCACCTGAGGGCTTGGTCATTCAGGCCAGGAGACCCAGCTCCGCCGACCGTGCCTGAGCTCCTCCGAGCTTGGGTTGATCATCGGAGCATCGCAGCAGACGCAGGAGCGCACCGGCTTGCTTCTCCGATCATCAGAGCGCTCCGAGGAGGAGGCCAGCATCCGCACGAGCCCGGCGAAGTTTGCCGGGGATCAGTTCTTCCAGCACCCTCCAGCGTCGTCGGATTAGCCTCCAGCTCCAGATGCCATCCTGACCGTTGGTTGCTGGAGCCCTTTTTGACGTCAGATCCGAGGCGACAGATTCGGACTGTTAGATCCACACGTGTCCTGGCCTGGACCGTTGGATCGACCAGAGCAGCACCTGCGTTGAGAGCTGCCCCCATTTGGACCGTCCGATCTCCACGTGGCAGCCATCCAACAGCTCCGGTTAATAAAGGGTAATTTACCCTTAGGCCCTTATCTTTGTTTTATTTCGCATTAGTCCTGTAAATATTCAAATACGTTGTTTAGTTTTAGGTTTATTTGCATAGAGGACCCTGAGCTTTAGATATTTGCACTTATACCCCTGCCTGTTGTGAGCCACGTGCTTCGTCACGTGTTTTGTTGGTGTATTTGCAATCTATGCCCTTGTAGTTCTGGATGTTTATGAATGAATGAAACTTTTTAGTTAATTGCATTTATACCCCTGTGCGTGGTTGTTTTGCACATGTGCGTTTTATTTTGGGTTATTTGCAACTGAGCCCCCTGGACTTTTGATACGTGTTACCAATAGGTCCTCGGGACTTATTTTCCTTACATATAGGTCCCTGAGTGCCCCAGGCACGCGCTTGGTGCGTGTTTTGCTGGGTATTTTGCACTGGGACCCCCAGAACTTTGGGTATTTGCATTTCAGTCCCTGTGCACAGTACCCTTTTGTTATTTTTGAATAAAATATCAAATCACCTCCAAATTCGATGAAAATTTGACGCATGGCTCCTGCCATGGTGTAGGATTTTTGTGAATTTTTGAGGACATTTTTTATTGTGTTTGCTATTTTTAAAAATTCAAAAACCTTAGTTTTTGCTACTGTCCCGATTAGAAAATCACAAAAAATATAAAAACTCCTCTAAAAATTCTATAAAAATTAGCTACTGTTTAGTTTGTGTTCTTTGATTTTCTAGCCAATTTTGGCTATTTTTCATTGCTTACAAACCTTAAAAACTTAAAAACACCAAAAAACCCATAAAAATTCTAGTAAATACATTAAAAAACCAAAAACAATAAAATTGGTACCTAAATTTTCCTTATTTTATCTATTATACAGGAAAATTACCTCCAGGCCATTTTGAGGTCCTTAGGTATTTTATCTAGGGCTTCTTGGCTCGGCTGGACAGTACCCCTTGCTTTTAGCACTGTTTGATTTTTAGAAAATAAAATACACATCAGAAAATTGTCAAAAATTCACCAAAAACACTAAAAAACATAAAAAAACACAAAAATATTTTTGTTTGAATTTTTGCTTGATTTTTGATACCTTAAATAAATTGTCAAAGTGTGATTGTTTTTGTTTTTCTTATTTTCTTTACATATTGAAAATCCAAGAAAAATATAAAAATACTTAAAAACCACTAAAAATATTTTGTCTTTTATTTTATTTGTTTTTACTACTTCGTAGGCCTTCGGCCAATCCGTGCTCCTCGAGTTCGACCCTGGGTGCTATACCAGGTTAAACATCTAGCAGGACCGCTTCTTTGTTCTGATTGATTTTATTTGTATCGAGTGGTTCGATTTTTCTTGATCGACCTAGTCTGAGTGATTGAGGTCACAACGACCATTTCTGTACCTTTACCTTAGTCATTCAGACGGTCATCATGTTATCATATCCTTATCCTTATTTTTTAAAATACGAATACAGATGTGGATATGAATATTGACGGATATTAAAACTATATTACCATATCCTTAAAAATAGATATGGATGTAAAATGAGTACTAACCGCATACAAGTAATACTAGAAATCCTATATATATAAGCTTAAATATAAATGTGTTGGATGGAAATCACATAGTACAAGTACACTAAATACATCTATATCATAAAAATTATATCAAATATGATGAAAAAGTATAAATTAAGTTACATATAACTAAAAATAAATCTTTAACTATATTCATATACGAAAACATACATAATGGTATGGATATGGATGTTTGCGGATATCAAAGTGATATCTATATCCATATCTATTTTAAAATAGATACGGATACATATGTCAAACTATGTATAAAACGAGTATGTTGGCGAATCAAATATGGCTTTATATGTATATGTTTGCTTCCCTCGCTTGGAGGGCTTAACGTCAAGGCGGTGGGAGGAGTCCTCATCGAGGTAGTGGAAGGAGAACTCGAGGGGATCATCATCAAGTTGGTAGAAGAACACCGCGAGCTCTTCATCAAGGGGGGTGGGAGGAATTGTCATCAAGGTGGTGGAAGGAGAGCTCAAGGACATCGAGGTGGTGGAAGGAGAGCTCATGGATGTCAAGGCAATGGAAAAAGAGCTCGTAGGGTTTGTCGTCCAGGTAGTAGAATGAGTCATCATCGAGGGGGTGGAACGATAACTGTAGGGGTTGTCATCAAGGCAGTGGAAGGAGGGATTGAGGCAGTGGCGGAAGTAGAGCTCGAATGTGGTGGAAGAAGAGCTTGTACGCAACAATGGAAGGAGAACACTCTTGATGGAGTTAAAGGACAAACATATGAGAGTTACATGGTAGGACTTGTTGTTGAGGCGTTGTGTGGCTTCCATTGTGAAGGTAAGGGAGCATGAGTTGTTAAGCTTGAAAATGGTAGTGGATGATGGTGAGGAAGGGTGTGGAGGTGGGGGAGAAAAATGGTGGTTCTATAGATTTAAAGAATATGATTTACTTATTTTATTACCTTTTTATTATTTTCCCCTTTTTTTTGGAGTAAAGAATTTTTTACATTTGTGTATATAATAAATAAATCTTTAAGTTTAAGCAAAAACATCTAACTTAACTAACATATATCCCTTAACCTTTCTTTTTACACCTGAATGTAGAATAACAAATACTATCATTTATTCCACATTATTCCTCACAATCATATCCTCTCAACTTAGAGACGCAAATATCATGAGAGCTATTTTCTAATATTTGTCACAGTAGTTAGGATATGTTAAGGGTTCCAAAAAAATGCATGTCTGCATGACTCTTCTTCTTCTCACCTCCATTCATGCCAAGGTTCCATCACTTCTCTTCCCCCACAATAGCTCCAAGCATCCGAATATCACCTCCCTCATCCTTTACTTCTTCGAGCTTAATCACTAAGATAACGTTTGATATGTTTTAATGGCCATGGTGGTAAAGTGTGTGACAAGCACATTTTTCATTAGCAATAGCTTGGCTGAAGAATGTATGCTTTGTTAATAGTAGTTGTTATTGTTGTGATGGTGGTGGGGGTCTAGAATGAGAGTTGCAGTTGAGTATGGCGGGTGTTTTGGTGGTGGTAGTGGTGATGGTTGGCTTTGGTGCTTTCAATGCTTGTGCTCTTTTTTATATGATGATTTTATTGTTTATTTTTTTTCCATTTTTTTGATAATTTTAACATCATTAACTTTATTCCGCATGCAATACTACAAAGTGAGAGAGAGAGAGGGTGTTAAGAGCTGGGGATCAATGCTTGACAACATCTGCTTATACATTTTGATTGGATTGGACCACTTAATTTTGTCAGCTAATAGATGAAATCAACTCCTTTGCGTACATAATACTAATTGTATAAAGAAAAAACCTAAAAGATATTACCTTGTAAATATTGTAAAGACCGATTCCTCGGTCGTATAGTCTCATATGAAACCTACTCATCTTTGACTTAATTTACATCCGATTATTTACAAAATTAATTCAAACTCAAAGGAATCAGAGTTCATTTGTAAAACCTGGATTTTGGAACGTAATTATTATTGTGCAATTGGTCTAACTTAACACTGTCACTTTTTGTACACATTTTTAGTTTTTTTGGTTCTTTTTCATTTTCTTTCATTGAGTTGTGTTTTAACAAATTACATAAACGTTAAAATCTAAAAATATTAGAAAAGCAATAACAAATAACCAAAGTGACTATGCATATATTGACTTAAAATCATACATATAGAACCTTTTTTTGTTTCTGCCTATTTATTAATTACTAAAAAATCAAAAAATTATTAATGTTCAAATATTTAAACAATTTATTATTAGAATAGTTTTGTATATATTATTAAAAGAAAGGTAAAGTAAAAAATACAAAACACTAAAATATAGTTATTTTATACCTATAAAATATCTCAAAATATGTATTTTTTGGTACAAGTTTTGTTGATTTTAAGATTTTCATGAACTTTGTAACAACTTTCACGTTGATAATTTTTAATTAAAAAGCATTTTCTATTTTATTTTCTATTTTATTCATTCAACTTTCTTGGCCAACAATCCACATGGCCGCTGGGCTCTTCCCTCTCCACCTAAATTCTGGTTTGAACCATTACCAAACCCCTCAGGACCATTCATGCTTGGTCTTCTTCTAATCACTCACACCTCTCTCAAAAACACCTATCTCAAAAGAAGGATCCATTGGCGGTGGCATGGTAGAGGAAAAAAGTGATAATGGCGTCAGTCTGCGATGACGAAGCGTGGGGGAGGAGGAGCCACTGGTGGTGGAGATTAATATAGAGGGGGATGCCACAATGGTGGAGAAGATGAAGGGACATGGAGGATGTGATACTAATAATGGAGATGACGGGGGGGAAGGATGCAACATTATCGGCCAAGATGGGAGGAGGCAGTGGTAGTCAATGGCGATAAAGGAAGTAGGGGATGCCAACAATGTTGGAGGTTGAGGAGTGATGAATCTGTGAGTCATCACTCTAATTCGCTGAAAATAGAGCTTTGTCCCGAGTAATTAGATGCATTCATGTATTTTTATCTCATAATTACCATTCATGCACTTGTAAATAATCTACATCAATTAGCATTTACATTTTGTGTTCTTATTCACTTATAAATGCTTTACCTAAATTCAATCATTTTTAATTGATTCATACTAACTCCAATTGACATGAAACTAATTCCAATATGTACATATCGTTAATATTAATAAAAAAATAATTTAAAAAAAACTAACTTGCATATATGTGAAATGAACCCAAACCCTAGTTATAGGATAAAAAGCCATAAATGCCAATATTTCTCACATACAATGCCCAAATTCACTCTACTCATTTTTAAATTAATGTACACTCAATTATCTACAAATCAAGATCAAAATCAAAAGAAATTGGAGTCCATATGTGAAATTAGATTTTTGGACCAAATTATATACTATACAAATTCACTGATTTTTAACTTATTATTTCATGTATATATTTAACTCATTTTGATTTATTTTTCCCATTTCTTTATTTCATCTCATTGTCTAACTAAGTAAATAAAAACAAAAATCTAAAAATATCAGAAAAGTCACAAAAAAGAGATATCCTGACTTGAATGCACTTACCTAATTCACTTGTATATAATTCATATCATTCATTTATTCTGACCTCTTCTTAACTCATAAAAATCCAAAAAATGCATTGGTGTCCATCTACGATGTTTGATTTTTGCATGCATTTATTGTCCACATAAATCTAAAAAATAAAAAAACAAAAAATGATATTTCATATACATATAATATCACCAAAAAACATATCTTTTATTAATGGGTTTATTTGCATATGAGTCCTTCATGAATATTGTAGGATGCTTTTAGGTCAACATTTTTTGTTTTGGTCATTTTTCCATTTGAGGTCATCTTCTACTTTTAATTCACTTTTATTTGTATGTTGTGCATTGGTCAACAAAGTAGCATACCATGTGTCAACCGCCCACTGGTCCACCACAATTCCACCTCAATGCCTTGGTCAGCACACGCCTCCATTGGTCAACCCACCTTGTTTGTTTGTGACCCTGTTGTGGGTCGTTGGATTAACTTTTGATCCAACAGTCAGGATTGAAAGCCCTCCGTTATTTCGGGCCCAAATAAAGCCATTGGATCGATCAACATCCAACGGTCTGAAACGTGTCTCCTACCCTCGACCCTCCACCGTCAACAACATCCAGGTCTCCTCCCATCTCGACCAATCTCTAGTGACACGTATCCTCTCTAGCCATAGTCATAATATTCATAATCCTATCTCTGCCAAAACCTAACTACCTAAAGCCCACCACCATCCTCGTCGGACCATCCACCAATGGCCATCGACTCTAAACGCCTCCACTATCCCCAACCGTCAGAACCACCCTCCTCAACCAATTCTATCCTAATCCTAAAACCTTGACAATCAGTGAAACCAAAACCCTAACTTTATCTTCTCAGGTGACCTGGAACCTGATCCCACTTCCATCTTCTGCGAATCAACAATCACCATGACCCTTTATCCCATAGCCTCTACCCAATTGGAACCCAAACAAAGTCTTTGGATCCCTCTCATATTTAAACACAAAATTATCCCTCCATAAAGCTTTTATCTTCCATCGTCAATCAAATAGAGAGAGAGAGAGAGAGCTAGAAGGTGGGGAGTTCGATGACAGCGACCCCGTTTCTTCTCCAGCGAAGTCCTCTCCCCATGTGCTATCCACAGAGTGTCTCCTCTGTATTTCTACTCCATCTTCAGGAGTCAGCCAGGTCATGAGGCCATCACCTTCATCCCTCTGAGGCAATCATCGGAGTCGACTGTGCTCCTCCATCCCAGTAGACCTTAACCATGTAATATCCTTCTTCCCTTCATTTTCTTCTCTTCCTCTTCTTCGTGAAATCCATCAGATCTCTTTCCCATGCCTATGGTGATATCTTCTTCTTCTTCATCACCAACCCATCTCTGACAAGATAGCCCTTACCTTCCTATCTCTCCTGCTTCACCTCTACCCCTCACACCTCTTCCAACTCCGATAAATTCGTGGTCAATGATACGTTCCTTTCACCACACGACAACAGGAACAACAACACCCATCTTCCCCCTTATCTAGTGCATTATGATTTGACCAAGCCTCCATGGCTTGTGCCACCGTACCCCTTGCAGGTATAGGACGAGGAGGAATATGACTCCTCCTTCAACAGTATCGCTTGAGGCAATCACCGTACCTCTCCTCGCTGATGCGAGAAGAGAAGATCTTGGAAGGTGGTGTGAACAAAGAGGTCCCCTTCCAGGTACAAGTGCCATCTAATTCCGACCGGTGGCTTTTGTTTCACCACAAGAAGCTACCTTCTGATTCAAGTAGGACCCTCGATCAGCACCATCGATTTGAGATTGGGCATCGTCCATCTGATAGCCCTCAATACATTCATTACCATATGTACAAAAAGATACTCAAGACTCCCGGCCTCGAGTGGATTCCATCACACGCCAAAGCAGCATGTGAAGGTTCGGTGTCCGAGCCTTACCACCGCATGATCATGTACACATGCGAGTAGACCTGGCCAAAGTCTGGGATGGCCGAGCCGACTGGGCCGAGGTTTTAAAACCCCTTGTCCAAGGCACGACCCGACCCGGTCCACGTTCCATACTTCAAAGCCCAAACCCGACCCAGGTCTGGGCCGGGCCAGCCCATGGGCCGAATGTGAAGTACTTTTTTAATAATTTTTTAATCAAATTTATGAAGATAATTAAGTTTTTTAGCATCATCTATTCTTTCTTAATCCAAGTAACCATAATATGTGTAACTTTGCATGTAAACTATAAAATAAGATGTAATATTGATAATGTAAAATAAAAACTTGAAGTATATTCTATTAAATATATCTAAAATATAGTTTTTAAACATATATTTTTATATGTGCAGGCCGGACCGGGTCGGGCTGGGTTTTATGGCACATTCCCACGGCCCGCCCAATTGATGGGCGGGCCAAAGAGCGGGCCGGGTCGGGCCGGCCCATTCCAGAAATCTCTTGCCCAATCCCGGCCCATGAACGGGCTGGGCGGGCTGGGTGGGAAGGCCCCCGGCCCATTGGGCCAGGTCTACATGTGAGCCAACTCACGTGGGTGTGGGAATTTTGCGGCCATGCCCCGTACTTTCTGGAATTCAAGTGCGTGACCCACGTGAGCGTAACTTACAGAGGACCCCTCCAGGTTCTAGAATTTGCATTCAAGCCCCTTCGGAGGTACAAATTGCAAAAAAATTATTTATTTCCATTATATTTATGCTCTTGGACTTATTTAAGTTACATCTTGAGCATTTGTGGTCTAGTTTTTGAGTTTTTTTATGTCTTTTTGACGCTTGTTTAGTTCTTTATTATATAAAACATTAAATTATTCATTTGAGACATTTCTTAGCATTAATAAATTTGAGTTCATTTGTTAATTGTGAGCTATATATTATTGGAAATTTATTCTGTTGTTCACAAAATTACGAGAAATTGAGGAAATTGATTTAAGATTTAATTTGAGACTTAATTGATCATTTTTTTCTGAAATTAATTCAGGGTGCTTTTGGATTGGATTAAACTTTGTGGCCTTCTCTTTTTTATCTGCCTTTTCATTCATTCATCATCAGTTAAAATTCAAGAAAAGTGTATTTTTTATTTATTATTCCACATGACATTGTATTTTTTCTTGCATAAAATAATTATAAAAATTCAAGCATCATATTTGCTTCAATTAATAGCATTTCTTATTTTAAAAAATCCACGAAAATTTGCACAGTTAAAAAAGAACCATAAAACTTCACCTCTCTAAAAACCTAACTCCTAAATTGTTTTGAAAATTAATTTTAAACTTCTTATTACCTCCTTGAGTTCGATCTTAAGACTTGCCTAATAAAATAAACAAATTGACCACATTGAAATTAATTTCATATATTTTTAGTGTGGTTTTTGACAGACCAATTTTTGCTAGACTACAATGCAGTTTCTCACTAATTAAGAAGGGTGGATTTCCATGTTCGTCAAGGAGCAATGGGTGTTATGGTTCTAATCAAAGAAAGTGGGAAAAGGAGGGAGGGAGGAGGTGTCACATGATTAAAAATCCACTAAAAATTTTAGAGGAGCACTTGACGTTAGTATCTTGATTGCATACTATTTGTATTATTCTTTTTATGATAACAAACCTTTTATATACATATAGTACTATAGATTTGTGACAAGTTCACTAGTATGAAGCACAAAAGAGAAACTTAATTAATAGGAAATTTATCAAAGATGATAAAGCCCTACTCAATGGACAAGCTGAAAGTGGTGGGAAAAGTAAAGAAGAAGAAAGAAGACGTTTCTTATAGACACATGCAAAAAGTGCCACATATATATAGGCACTTCCAATGAGGTCGGCCTTTCTTGAAATTTAAAAGCCACTACTATATTCGTAAATTATATAATAATTTTGCAAACTATAAATTGCACATTGTAAAATAATGATGCTCATACTGTTTTGTAAAATATAGCATCCATATTGTATCTAATATTTTTATCTAATATAATAATATTTTCATAAATCTGTCTTGGCATACATATTATGCCAACATTTATTATTAATTTACGGAGTTAGAAATTGTAAAATAAATAAGAAAAATACCTAAATTAATATGACTTTCCATGCATCTATGAAAGGCAGGCCTTACTGGAAGTTTCACACAAACACACACACACACATACACACATGATATCCTTTCCAATGGGAAATGATCCTTCCTAGAACCGGCTAATGAGTCACGGCTCGATGAGCCAGGCTCAGACTCGGCTCGATAAGGGCTCGTGAGCATGGCTTATTATGCTATTGAGCCAAGCCCGAGTCAGAATTTTAGGTTTGATAGCTTAACAATCCGAAACCGAGCCGAGCCCAACTCAGCTCGATAACTCGATAAGGGGATTGATAAGGGACTGGGCTCGATAGCATGCTTGATAAGGGTTTGGCTTGATAACTCAATAAGGGCTCGATAAGGCGATTAATGGATAAGGGGCTTTACTTTAGTCCCACATCGGGTAAAGCTGAACACAAAGGCAGCGGGGAATCTATATAAGCATAGGGAGTGTCCGATTTACATGCATACTTGCCTTAACTCAGCTCGAGCCTTATCGAGCTCGAGCTGGCTCGATAAGAAGCTCGAGCTCATCGAGCCTAAGCTTGAGCCTAGTTGGGCTTGTCGAGCCCGAGCACGAATCAGGTCTTGGCTCGGTTCGTTGGGATCGATAACCAACCCTAGTTCTTCCATTCCTAAGGAAGGCCAACAATCCCAGCTTTCTGTAATTAATCTAATGATGTTCATTAAAGATATATTATTATTATTATTCAATTAAGAAAAATCCTATTTTGGTTTTTATACATTATCTAAATATAGTATCTAACAACCTCAATTATCTCCTCCATTAATATGCCACCATATTTGCTCAAACAAACATTTGAAACCCTAATCCATATGGTGCACTGAGTATGGTATCACATGGAAGTCACGATTTTTAGAGCACGATGACGGCACATGGGCGGAGGTGACGACATGCTCGAGTTGGTGGTGCATGGAGCGCGGAACAACAATGACGATGGCTCACAGAGCACAACGATGTGGAAAAAAGGGAGTGCGAAAGTAAGGTGGGATCACCTCGACAGCGGATTCTGACATTTTGGTAATGTGAGTTTGGATGTGGGAGGGACAACACTGACGACATTATCTTACAATTTGTTATTTTATTTTACAGGATTACAAATGATCCATTGAACACGGTGGTGGTGCATGGACGACAATGGCGCTTCGTATTTTAAAGTTAATGCTTATTTTAGATATTTGAATACATTTCTTACAATTCTTATCTTGCTTTGCAAGACACCGTTCAAAATCTATGAAGTGATGGTAGGTTCTGCACAAATGATCAAAATATAAAAATATTAGGAAAAAATATAAAGATAACCAATATATTATCAATATGGAATTCATTTTACAATAAAACACTCAAAAATACAAAAGGATGATGTATTTTGATGGACACGAGTTGTTGCAAAAAGACGGTGTTGGAAACATAAAAATTACTAATATTTTGCTAATAGTACATTCATATTACAAAAATGCTACAAAATTTACAAAATGATGATGAATTTTGGTGGATGCGCGATAGTAGCAAATGATGATAGCTCGTGACATTTAACAATTGATATATACTAGATCAATATTTTATTTTGCAAAACTCATACCAATGTTAAAAAGAAATTACAGATTCTACAAAAAAATATGAGAATTTTACAAACATCTATCTCGCATATTGTTGCATGAAAATGATATTGGACATTAATTAATTAAGGTATTACGAGAAAATACCAAATTGACCAAGGTAAAGTTAGTATTTTAAAATATTAAATGATATTCCCAATTAATAAAAGGATGACCAAAATATCCTTTTGGATAAGAAAATTGATGGCACCATTAAATTTGAATCTAATGGATAGGAATCATTGGCCTTCCATACACATGGAAGGACTACGTCCTATACGAATGACCTTACACACACAGACATAGGGAATTTATCCAATGGGCTCTATGCCCATTAGGAAGTTGATGAGCACCCGACCTCATCCATCGATTTTAAATCCAACGCCAGCGATCGAAACTACTCTTAACATATAGTGTGGTTTCGGAATCTTTCAGATTAGGAAAGTGATTATTGTAGATATGTTTCTCTCGTTATTCTCTCACCATTAAAATGGGAAAGCAAACTTATTTTTCTTTTTTAACGCATGCATCTACAATCTCACGACTACGTTGAAATCTCCATGAATTCATTGGATGCAGCACGGGAATGGGAGATGCAAATGCTACGAACAAGGTAACGCATTGTATTGTAACGTGAAATGATTGATCTTGTGATTTGCAAGGCGATTGATCTTGTAAACTGAGGCGATCGATTTTTTCTAATGCAATGCATTGTTTTGGAAGATTAGATGTTTTAATATATTTATCGTTCTTGGTATAACCTAATCGTTTGTTTTTAGAGTTGATTTCAGTTTCAAACGCCATGGCTGATTTGTGAATGAAATTAATCATGATTTCTCAGAAGTAATGATGAACTGTGCTTCCTGGTTAGATTTTGATCGTGAGAAGATCATATCTAGAAGGAGAAACGATGGATGCAATTGGATTTGGATGATGAGAGCATTATTTCAAAAGGATCATGTTCAAATTATATTTCTTTTGAATCCTTAAAAATTACTTATATGACATTATTTTACTGAGTCAAATTACTAAAAAATTTTACCGAATTACTTATGGCATTTGCCTAAGTTACGAACAATATGGCATGTATTACTTTTCTATATATTATTCTTACTGATTCAATTTTATTCACTAGTTACTTATGTATCTTAAGAAAATGTTGCGTGTTACTTATCAGTATGTCATTCTTACTAAATCTTTTATATTATCTTCATTACTTATGTATCTTAATTAATTACTTAATCTTTTGCGAAGTGTTACTAATTTAAAAATAATGGTTACTTGTTATTTCATTACTTACGTATCATAACAAATTACTTACATATATTAATAAAATACTTATACTTCGCAATTTATTACTACTAACTGGATAATTATATTCACGTCAGTACTGAATTACTAATGTATTTTTATTTTTTTACTAACAAGACCTTATAGTTTACTACTGATTACGGAATTGTTATTGGTTGTATGTTAAATTTGAAATAGCTTTGTGTTACTTATGTTTCAGCTTAATGTACTAGAAATATCTCTTTTTGTTAGTGCTTACTATTAAATTCTTACAACTCACACTTAATGATTTATTACTTCAATTTTTTCAGGTATGCCAGATGTCTGAACATTTCTTATGTTTCTTGGATGAAGATGTGAAAAAATGAAGCATTGATGACCATTATATTACTTCGGAAGTGGAGAGGCGATAAGAAAATCTTTGACAATATTATTAAGAACTAATCACCAGTAACTCATAAACGTCAAATAAGAACTGATCTATAACTAGTATAAAAATTAATTACAAATTCGAAACATAAAATAAATAATATGAGTAACACATAAACTGACAGCAGTAGCTCACCATAATTTCAGTAAAGCACTTCAGTGAGTACCATGAACATAGTACTTGTTAGTCATAATATCAGTAATAGTCAAAACAAGAGCAGTAATATGAATATTAGTAGTGAGTATTTTGTTGTGTGTACATTAGTAATTTACCTTCTAGTAATAATTCAAAACTACTAAGTAATTATATTATCAATAACCAATCATACAGACTTCAGTAATATGGACATCGATATTCAATACTCGTTCGAATAACTATAATCTCACAATAGTGATCTCACAATAATAATTACTTGAGAACTGAATATGTATTACTTGAGTAATGTGCATGAATTACTGATCACATTAATTTTAAAGCACGTTTGAATATAATACTGAACTCACAATAATAATTACTTGAGAACTGAATATGTTTACTTGAGTAATGTACATGAATTACTGATATCTGTACAATATAATATTACATATTTAAATTACTAACATTGTTTCAATATTACCGATCTTGCAACAAATAATTACTTGAGTACAATATGGACATTACTGATCAAATGTACAATGACTGATTCTTCTCCAAGAAATTAAGGATTTGAATTTGTCTTTCTAAAACCGTCTTCCTTTTTTTAAGGACACTGTATAATTGGAAACATAAAAGCCTCAAGCATATTAATATCCTTCCAAAACAGTGCTCCTTTGAAATAGGCAACTGCTCAAATGGAAGCATACGTGGAGAGTCCACATTTGATGCTCACCAAAACATCTAAAAGTGGAAGCAATTAGATACCTTTTTTTGTAAAACCACTTGGTGGTTTTCATTCAATAAATAATGTTTGTCGATAAGAAATGAATGACTCAGATCATGTGCTCTTTAGATTGCTAATGGGCATAGGGCTCATCGGATAAGCCCCTATATATATAGGGGAATTATCCAATGATCCCTATGCCCATTTGAGATGAGATGAGCCCACTCATTTTCTACCATTATTTCCATCATTTTGAGCTTAATAGTTATTTGTTTACAAGTATTATATCATATTCTTACTACTAGAACTATTTTCAGAAAAAAAGCTTAAATTCATACAAAATGATTGTATTATTATTCATATTGTTAGTGTCAGTTTTATTCTTAGAATGATCATTTTTTGTGAATATAAGGTTTTCTTTATATGAAAATAGTTACTAATAGTAAGAATATGATATAACATATGTAAATAGATAAGCGTTGAACTCAAAATGATAGAAAATATTAGTAAAATATGAGTGGGCTCATCTCATCTGAAGTGGTCACATGGCTCATTGGATAAGTTCCCTATATATGTGGTAAAATGGGATTGCCCTTGGGGGAGCTAACTTCGCCCCCCTGCCCTATTTTTTTTTCCATTTTTTTATTTTTTTGAAAAATGAATCCATAAAAATTAAACAATCTATACATATGTTATGTCATTCAAGTTTCGTGTGAAACAGAGACCTCTACGGCCTCCATCTAGACGATCATTTTTACTAGTCGCAGAATTGTTGAAATCAACCTCATCTGGATGGAGGTCGTAGGAGTCTCTATTTTGCACAAAACTTGAATGACATAATATGTGGCTATAGTTGTGAAAATCCACTAAAGTATTTTTCAAAAAAAAAATGGAGAAAATGAGGCGGGAAGCCAAGTTGGCTCCCTTGGGGGCAGCCCATTTTACCCATATATATGTGCGTAAAATGGGGCTGCCCCTATTAGCTCCCCCACCACATTTTCCTCCATTTTATTTTTTTTTTTGAAAAATGAATCCGTGGAAATTCATCACTATATCCCTTTATTATGTCATTCAAGTTCCGTGTGAAACAGAGACTTCTACGGCCTCCATCGGTCGTAAAATTGTTGAAATCAACCCTGTCTAGATGGAGGCTGTAGGAGTCTCTATTTCACAAGAAACTTGAATAACATAATATAGGGATATAGTTATGAAAATTCATGGAAGTATTTTTCAAAAAAATACAAAAGGAAAATGGGGCGGGGGAGCCAAGTTAGCTCCCCCAAGGACAGTCCCATTTTACCCTATATATATGTACATGCATATGTATCATATAGATATATTAGATTGAAGTCATATTCGATCAACTTTTCTGATCTAATCTATCAACTGCTTCTAGTGGATCAACCTAATTAACATGATCGGCAATCACTGATCAATCAATCCACTTGATATGATCGATCACACTTGATCGACTAGCCACTTCCCATGATTGATCATAATTTAATTCAACCTCCCGACAACAATCATATGATCGATCACCTTGATCTACATGACCGATCACCTTCTTTGTAGGATTGATCATATTTGCCAAATCTTGTTGATTTCTTTTCAGATTTGTTTTCCAACAACTATCTTCTTGAATGGACGCCCCTACCACTATAAATAGGACCATAGACCCTTTGTTAAACAACATACATTCCAAGATGGAGCATCTCTCTCTCTCTCAAAGCTCTATTAAATGCCCTCTCTCTCTCTCTCTCTACTTCAAGATCACATCTTGAGAGCCAATCATCTATACGCTTGGTTTGAAATTGAATTATTTATTACAACACATATGTTTTTAGCCTCATTATTCTCATTACATAATTATATTTGAGTGTCTATAAGGTTGTTGTAATCTTTACATTACTACTATATTATAACCCTTGGTGTTCGATCCAAGGTGTACAAAGAACTTGATTTATGATCCAAGTTATGGGAAAGACATTAGGTGTGATCTAAAGTACCTATAAAATTGAGTTATTCATGGAAAAGTAACTCAAGAAAGTGGAATAGTCGGTTGGCTATGCTAAATGGGAAATACCGAGTTAGGTGATGAGGTCATAGTTTTTACCCACTTAGGTTTCGATGTTAAAATATTTATCTTTTGTGGTTGTTCTTGTTTTATGCATTGATTGCTTATATCTATGGTGATTATTATATGTGATTTGTTTATCGGCCATAACATTTTTATTTAGCGATCTAGAGTAACTAACATTAGATATCAAATTCCAGTTCGTGCAGAGGATGTAACTGAAATCCGTGTTATGGCTATCATCGCCAACACTCAAAGGGACAGTCCACGGAAATAGCTCCATTGTTTGATGGTACTAACTTTTCTTATTGGAAGATCCACATGTATGGGACGTTATTGAGAGTAAATATCAAAGGTCCAAGAGAACCATCACAACCAACAACAAGAAGAAGATGACAATGAATTCAAAAAAATTCTAGAAAATAGTAGAAAACTCTAAAAATTGTAAACTCAAGTTCTGTGGTTTCCTGTTTTTCTTGTCTTTATTTTAAAATTAGTTTGCAAAATTTTTGTGACTGTTTGCTAATTTTAATTTCCACTTTATCTCCAGCCAGCAGCTTATTCACTGTTTTGCTTCATTTTATTATTTGAAAATACCAAAAACATTCTAGAAATTACCAAAAATCACAAAAACAGTAAAAAATTATAAAAAGACCAAAAAGATTTTACTTCTGAATTTTTGACTATTTTTGCATATTTTTATTAATATTCTAGCTTATCTTCTATTACATTGTCTTTATTTTCCAATATTAAAAAAAAGAAAATAGAAAAATATAAATTATAAAATTATAAAAATCAGAAAATTAAAAATCAAAATACAAAATTAAAAATAAAAAAATAAAATTAAAATTAAAAAAATTAAAAACCCACAAAAAATTAGATTGGCTAAGTGGTTTAGTAGACCTAGGTTTTGACTTTTGTCTTTACTCTACACCCTTGTTTCATGTGTTCGACCCCTACTTGCTTGCCACTGTACATTGTTCGTAGGGTATAATAAATTTTAATCCTTACTATTGATTGCTTTATTGATTGTGTGGGTTAATTGTTGAAGAACGAGGAGGCTTGAGTAGTCGCATCAGCGACAGTGAGTCTGATTTGTCAGACCACTATTTAGCGGCTCTCGCTTTCTCGCTTCTCATGAGGCAAACTTCTCCGACCTTGATCTTCCTCCTCCGGGGCTCTGGAAGCTTCAGGAAGGGTCGGGTGTGCTCCTGGGAGGTTTGGGAATGTGCCGGAGGGCTCAGCATTGTCGGAGAAGCACTGTGGTGCTGACGCGAGGGCGGCGGGGCTTAAAGCTCCAGGTATCTCCGGCGACGCTCCAAAATGAGACCCAGGCTCTTTTCAAAGCGTTGTGACCTGCAAAAACGAGTGAGAGGGTCCAGGGAAAACTGCCTGGACGCTGCGAAGGTGCGAAGGTGGGCGAATGACAGTGGAGGGAATTCGGTCGGAGGTGCGCTCCGACGAAGGGATTCGATTGGGCGATTCGGTGAACGGCGAGGGAATCTAAGGATCCTAATCTACTCTTACAGCTACAGGGAATACAATGAAACAAAAAGAAAAGGGAAAAGGGAAAACCTCGAATGTGGGGGACCTGAGGTAAAGAACCTCGACGGCGGTGACTTGCCGGAGGTGGTGGATCTGCCTCAGACCGTCCTTGACCCTCCTGAAGATGGGAGAAGGGAGCTGTCACCTCCCTCTAGCTCTGGTTTGCAACAGGAGGAGAGGAAAATGGCACTAAGGGGTTCAAATCCGAGCTTGAAGATGTCGGGTTGAATATATACATGATGGTGGCATCTCCTTCAAGCAAGGGCCATGCATGAATGATGAAGATTTTGCGTGATCTGAAGGCATGGAGCGGCTAAGTGATGATCAGGGAAAATTTTCCAAGAAGGAATCGTGGGAAGAAGACGCAAGGATTAGGCTCAGAAATTAGGCGAAATCGGGCTCAAATTGGGCTGTCGGAAGGTGGCAGACCTCAGTCAGGCAGTTGACCGAGGTCAACACTTGATTGGTCCTGGTTGGTCCACGTGGACCAACCAGGAAATTCCAGGTCATAATTATTTGTAAAATCAAAATAAAATAGTAAATGAATTTATTAATGTTAGGTTATAAAATAAAAATTGGTTCTTATTTTGTAAAGAATTTTATGGTGATTTTTATTTATTTTTATGAGGTATATAATTACAAGTTACCTTTTATACCCTATATAGGGATATATATATCTATATATTTTATTTTTTTTATTTTTATTTTGTGTACTTAATTTATTTATTTTTGTTTATTACTTTATAAATTTATAGAATACTTTTATACACTGAAAAATATTTTTATTTTATTTTTTGATGTATTTTCTATACTTAATAAAATATAAATAGTGATTTTATAGGTATAGGTATTATACCTAGGTATGCTATTTACACAAGTAATTTATTTTGTGTTTCTTTTGTATCTTTATTCTGATTTTAATATACATATTTATTATAAATAATATTTACAAGATTATAAAAATATAAAATTATGAAAATAATGAATAAATAATAAAATGAATATTTTATTCTGTACAAGTATACAATAAGGGTCCAAAACTCAACTTTCAAACCGTAGCTCCGCCAAATGCGAAACCACCTTCATTAAATAGCTTATTTTAAATTATATACAATTAAAGGTGAGTTTGGTGCATTTCGAATTTTTATTTGCAAGATACAGGTCTGGGAAATTGGTATTTTGGATTTTTATTCAGATCATAACATTTTATCTGTATAGTATTTTTGTATGGAATAAATTTTGTATTTTTATTTACTTAATTATCTACAACTTTTATGTACAAAGTTTCTTCATTTGAGGTATAAAAAGTGGAAAAAAAAATAGGTCCCAAAATAAATAAAGAAAGAATAAAATGAATATGTAACTGGCCCTTATCTCCCCCTACTTTATTTCTTGTCGACCTATCCATCAAGATGCCTAGGTCTCGAGGTTTTGAGTTATAAAATATTTACAATATTTTATTCTTTTTCTTTTCTTTTATTTATTCTATAATTTTGGCTTTAATTATAGTATTTTATACACTATTTACATGCACATGCAGAAATGCTAAGATGTTCTAGTTAAGGGTATTTACATGCATTTGTCAGGATTTTTGAGGCCAAAATGATAGAATAAAGATGATGAAATGTGGATTCATCATCCCCCTATACTTTGCCTTTGCTAGTCCCTAGCAAACACTTATGCAATAAGTGCATGAAGAAAAATAAAGAAAAGAAAAAGAAGAAAGTGGATTAAATTTAATTATCAAACTTGTATTCACAAAATCAAAGTTTGGAGCTTAAATCGGACCTTTGGAATTTTAGTGCGGGCATAACCTTAATGAGAACCAGATTGAAATCCAACAGTCCCTGAGAGTCCCAAAACTCTTCTCAAGCCTCCTCAATAACCAGGTCAGAAATATCTCAACTCATACGCAAACCCTTACGACTATGAATCTGACTTGTACAGTGTAAGTGATAGTGGCTCTCCCCAACTAGAATGACAAAGAGACTGACTTCTCCAGTATGACAACCCAATGATTCCCCAATCCAATAACTCCTTCCTCGAGGAGCGGGATATTCCCTTCTAAGTTCAAGTGTCCACCAGCTCAAGAGGAGGGGGTGAAGAGAAGAATGGACGGTAGCCAGTATAGCTATCTATCCTAGGATGCAAGACCAGTGTAGTCAAGTCATCCAGCTGCAGGCTCACATGATATGACTTTGGAACTCAAGCTTGCTTATTGACTTTACAATATTTGTACATACTTTGCAGGCATTTTATTTTTGTACAGGCCTGTCCATTTTTTTGATACAATTTACATCAGCATTTACATAGGGAGTTTTCCCTCTTGAGCCAGTAGACTATCCTTCTTTTGAAGCTTTATTGCAACCCACAATCTCCTGTCTTTAGACTTCCTCATCACTGGACGAGTTGGGGTGCACTTCCCTCCCTAGAGGAGGACAAGTGTTTCCACTTGTGTGCGTCTCATACCGGCAAATCCAATCCCCTCACCACTCCAACTGAGTTGAGCCATGTAAAAGGTGCAAGTGTCCAAGTTAGCTCAATATCAATAAGAGTCGTGTGTGTGTTCCGAAATACTCTACTTAGGCAGTCATGAATCCATTGAACCAAGTCTCGTGATCCTCAAAGAATTAAGTCAACTAGACATGAAGTACCTCAAACCCAGTTCCTATAAGGTTCCTGTTTTTAGGTAGATTTTAAGGTCCAACCATGCTCCAATCTTCGGATTTTATTTAGACTTATTCAACTACGAAATTCAATCCGAAAAATGCTAATACTATGAAGATGCTATGCAGAATGCAGAAAATATTTTTGTGATGCAATTTTCAATATTTTGAACTTTTTATGGATTTTTGAAAAGATGGTGCATATGTATTTTTTGTATTTTTCAAAAAGATTTTTCAAATGTTTTTGGATTTTAATTTTGCAAATGTTTTTGGGATTTTTGAAAAAAAAAAGATTTTGGATAAAAACTAGGGTAAAAGTATTTATACAGGGATGCTTCTTATATACAAGAAATTGATTTTAAGAATTTACAGGATAAATGATCAATTTTATAGGTATATACAATAAAGAATTTTAGGTGTGATGTATATATTCCTCAAATTATTTCACAAGTAATTTTGAAAACTATAGTCCAAAATAGTTTTTACAAATATTTTACAAACATGTACACACATTTGAAAATCATTTTGCAAAGGTTTTTCAAACATTATATATAGATTTTTCAAAATATTTTGGCAACCATTTTTCAAACCATTTTGCAAATAGTTTTCCAAACATTTTATTTCACACAAAGAAAATGAACTTTACAAACCAAAATATTTTTACAAAGGTTGAAAACATGTACAAAACATTTTCCAAATAGTTTTCAAAAGATTTTTCACAAAGATTTTCAAACTATTTTTCAAGCATTTTACACCTGATTAGTAAATACAAAAAGGAATTTGAGGAATAATCAACATCTTTTTATTAAGGTTTTTGATGAATTTTTGTACATATAATTAGCCATTTTATTAGTAAGAATATGAAAGTATGAGTTATGGCTAAAGTATATACGGAGTATATACGACCCCCCTATACTTAGCTTGAGCTATGTCCTCATAGATCGGAGAGAAAAGAGAAGACATAACTCGTACTAAGTATAGGCAAGCCTAAAGAATAAATAAATAAAGGAATAAATGAACGAATGAGAAGTCGACCGTCCCCCCTATACTTAGGATGAAGTAGTCCTAAGTATAACAGACTGTACACAATGCAGGGAGGGTCAAGGGTGGGAATGAACAAATCATACTCCGATTGTCTCCCCCTATACTTAGGGTCAGATATCTCTAAGTATAGACTAGAAGAGGAGACAATGGAGCGGATCAAAGAATAAAGAAGATAGAAAAGGAAAAGAAAAAAAGAGAACAACTCGGTGTGTGTACTCCCCTATACTTAGGACAAGGAATGTCCTAAGTACAGCAGAATCATAGGATGAAGGTGGGGTGACAGACATAACGGAAGACTGAATGATATAGACAAAAGGATCTCTACAGAGGAAGATAGAAGTGATAATCATGTACGAGACGCATAAGTTGTGAGTCAAAGAGCACGTCTCATACCGGATGAATCGGGGCAACATCAACAGTCGGCGGGTCATGATCTAGATATGGTTTCAAGCGCTGACCATTGACTCGAAAAGTGGAAGATGATGAAGGTTCGGATATATCAATGCTACCATTATCATGCACCTTCCGGACCACATATGGTCCTTTCCATTTACTTTGTAATTTCCCTTGGAATAATTTTAACCTAGCATCAAATAACCATACTTGATGATCTGGCTCAAATTGTTTATGGATGATTCGGGAATCGTGCCATAATTTCACTTTCTCCTTATACTGTAGGTTACTTGAGAAGGTTGTATCTCTCAGTTCTTCCAGGGCTGCCAACTCTGCGTTCCTCTACACTCTTAGGATCCAATAATAACTATGTAACTGCCCAAAGTGGCTTATGCTTTATCTCCACTGGTAAGTGGCATGGCTTGCCATAGACGAGACGAAAGGGAGATGTCCCTAATGGTGTCTTGAAGGAAGTCCGGTAAGCCCACAAGATCGAGTCCAAAAGCTGTAACCAATCCTTTCGGTCTGGGCGGACTACCTTCTGTAAAATTGTCTTAATCTTCCTATTCGATACTTCAGCAAGACCATTAGTATGAGGGTGATACGGCGTGGCAACACGATGGTCAATACTGAACTCGTCTGCAAGGGCCTTTACCTTGTCATTAATAAAGTGAGACCCCCATTTGAAATTAAGACTCTAGGCACCCCGAACCGTGAAATAATATTTTTCCTCAAGAAACGACATACGGTTTTAGCATCTGCAGCTCGGGCATGGATGGCATCAACCCAACGACTCACATAATCCACAGCGAGCAGAATATACTCAAACCCCTGACTCTTAAGAAATGGGCCCATGAAATCAATCCCCCATGCGTCAAAAACCTCATAAAAGTGAATGGGCTGCATGGGCATCATGTCTCTCTGTCCGCAAGTACCCATCTTATGACAGTCAGTACACCTTCTCACGAACTCATCAGAATCCTTGAAAGGGTAGGCCACCAAAGGCCGGATTGGAGCACCTTCTGTGATGTCCGTCTCCTAGAATGATGTCCTCCTGCCTCAAGCTTGTGGCAGTAGCTGAGGACGCTATGTTGCTCATCTTGAGGAATGCACCGTTTCCAGATATTGTCCCCTCCTTCATGATAAAGGACGGGGTCCTTCCAATGGTACGACTTTGCCTTCGCAAGGAAGGTCTCAAGCCGCTGTCTGGGCCAACCTTGTGAAATAGATTTGGCAACAAGGTAATTCACAATGCCAGCATACCATGGAAGAGAGATGATAGTAAGGATCGCCTCATCTGGAAAAGTCTCAGTAATAGGTGCTATGGGCTCAGATTCCTCAAGGTTCTCTAGGAGGGAGAGGTGATCTGCCACAACATTCTTAACTCCAGGTTTATCCTTAATCTCAATATCAAATTCCTGGAGGAGAAGGATCCATCTGGTTAACCTGGCTTTGGCATCCTTCTTCGACATTAAATACCGAATGGCAGTGTGATCTGTAAATATTGTCACTCTAGATCCAAGAATGTAAGATCTATACTTATCCAAAGCAAAGACTACCGCTAGCATCTCTTTCTCAGTCACTGTGTAGTTCCTCTGAGCTGCATCCAATGTCCGGCTAGCATAGTGTATGGAATAGGGTAATCCATCCCTCCTCTGTCCAAGCACAACCCCAATGGCATAATCAGAAGCATCCGTCATGATCTCAAAGGGAAGAGACCAATCGGATGGCTGAAGGACAGGAGCCTCGACAACTAAATTCTTGAGAGTCTCGAAGGACTTAAGACACTTATCATCTACAAGGAACTCGATGTCTTTAGTCAACAAATCTGTAAGCGATCGGGCAATTCGACTGAAGTCCTGAATGAACCGTCGGTAGAAACCAACATGCCCTAGAAAAGACCGCAACTGTCTCAAATTGGACGGTGGATTGAGTTTTCTAATGATATCCACCTTGGCCGGATCAACCTCCATGCCCCTATTGGAGATGATATGACCAAGGACCGTCCCCTGAGTCACCATGAAGTGACTCTTCTCCCAAGATAGTACAAAGTTTACCTCTATGCAGCGCTGAAGTACTCGGTCTAGGCAGTCAAGACAAGCATCAAACTCGTCGCCGTAGATCGAGAAATCATCCATGAAGACCTCCAAGCAATCACCTATCATGTCCAAAAAGATGGACAACATGCACCTCTGGAATGTCGCCAGAGTGTTACATAGACCAAAGGGCATCCGTCTGAAAGCATAAGTCCCAAATGGACAGGTGAATGTCGTTTTATCCTGGTCTTCGGGTGCAATGGCCACTTGATTGTATCCAGAATACCCCTCAAGAAAACAACAATGACTCTTCCCGGCTAGCCTCTCGATAATCTGATCAATAAATGGTAGCGGGAAATGATCCTTCTTGGTGGCCTCATTCAATCGTCTGTAGTCCACACAGACCCTCCAAGAAGTGGGTATCCGGGTGGCGATCTCCTCTCCAGACTCACTCACAACTGTAGTGACACCCGTCTTCTTAGGTATCGCATGTAAAGGACTAACCCATTTAGAGTCGGAGATGGGGTAGATAAAATCTGCGCTCCACCATTAAGATATTTCCTTCATTACTACATCTCGAAGATTTGGGTTCAGCCGTCGTTGAAACTCACGTGATGGCTTAGCGTCCTCTTCGAGGTAGATATGGTGGGAGCACAGGGCCGGACTTATCCCCTTGAGATTAACCACACCCCATCCTATTGCCCTGCGGTTGCATTCAAGAACCTCCATCAAATGAGATTCTTGTTCTCCAGTCAAATCTGTTGAGATAATGACTGGGTGCATATCTGGTTCTCCTGCAAGGAATCTATACTTGAGCGGCTGTGGCAAAGGATTCAATTCTGGTTTGGTGGGAGTTGGCAAATCTGGCTTTTGATATGTCTGCATGAAAGCAACCAGGTCTGCGTGTGAGAACTCTCGTTGTACCTGTGATTCTGACGAAGGGAACCCTGTTGGTGTGTCTATCATCTGTGGGGGTTCGCTCTACGTCCTCTTTGTCGGCTCATCGGGAAACAGACAAGGCAAATATGTATCAAAGTCCTTCCAATCAAAGTCTGCCTCCGAGGGATCTGAATTTGAACAATCATCAGTGTCTCCAATCATCACACAACTGTCAGCATCTATAGTGTCATCTGCCAAGGGTGTACTCTCCAAACTCTCGTCTGCTTTAAAAGGTGGGTACTCTGAGTTTGTAGACAAGGCGAGGGCTCCTGCTTCTGGATCTTCCCAAAATGCTTCGTCATCGGTCATCACAAAATCACACTCTTGGTGGACGTATAACTCTGCATCTGTCAACTGCACTGTGTCACTGCATGGCTCTAAGCAGGTTGAATCTCTCGCTCGGGTCTCGTCAATCGTCTCTATTTGTATACTCTCGCCCTCTACACGAAAGTACACCTTCCCACTATCATGGTCGGTCACCGCCTTGGTTGTGGCCAAGAATGGGCGTCCTGGTATGATGGGGGCATCAGTCACCGACATAGGGATCTCCATGTCCAATACAACAAAGTTCACGGGTAATTTCAGGCCCTGAATGGTGACGACCACGTCTCTCAATAGCCCCTTCGGCCTCTTGATAGACCTATCAGTAAACTGAAGGACTGTCCGACTCCGAAAGAGCGAGCTGAACTCGAATCGGTCGAGTAAGGCTGCCGGAAGAAGGTTGATAGAAGAGTTGTTGTCTAATAGAGTACGATTGAATGGATGCTCGCTAATCTGGCATCTGACATATGGAGCTCCTGCATCCAGTCGCTTGGCTGACAATTGGTTCTGAATGGCACAACATGTGGCACGAGTGAGCACATGGATATCTCCTCTGTTGTTCCGCCTCCTCCTACGTACAGTGGTCTTTTCTCTCAGATTCTTTGGAAAAGGGGAACGTGCTCAAGTGCCTCTTGTAGAGTCAGTTGTATCCGAAACCTGTCTATCATCTGCTAGCTAAACTCTAACTGTTCCTTCTTTTTGGGATTTTCTGTTTTATTCCCCTTCGCTGAGCGGAGTGCTTGAGGGAAGGGGATGGAGGGACCCTCCTCAGATAGAGGGTTAGGAGAAGGTTTCTGGCCCTGTGGAGGACTGAAATCCATGCAAACATTATCATTCATCACACATGGACTCGGAATTGATGGAGAAACTTTTCCTTTATTCATTTTTTGGTCTTTTTCTCAATGTCCAGAGATACAAAAAATGGTAGTACAGGAGGTTGGAATAAAGATGGTCTCAGAATGGGGGCATCAGTACCACCCAACAGATTCTCTTCCGCGACCTCAGCTCCGCGCTCTGGTTCTTCATCGAAAATCGTGGCCTCAGCGCCACCTTCTGCATATGGTTCTACGACGGCCTCAGTACCTTCGTCTGGAAGGTCATCCTTGGTGGCATCAGCACCACTGTCATTGTTGTTGTTAGCAGCATCAGCATCGCTTCTCTCCTCATCTGGGGCTCCAGAATCTCCATGGTGTTGTCCCTTAGATGAGCCGTCGTTGGCTGGTTCCCTACCGCTCCTAAGTGACACAAAGTGAGTATCAAACATAGAATGCATGTCATTCAAATAAGAACTAGGAGTGGTATCTGACGACGCTGCCTGATCACTCGGGTAAGAGGTAATCGATGGTCGTTGCGACCCAAATAATCAGGCATGGTTGATCGAGAAGAAGAGACCACCAAATCCGATAAAAATCAATCAAACACACGAAGCGGTCCTGTTATTATATTAACCTGGTATAGCGACCAGGGTCGAACACAAGGAGCACGTGATGGCCTTGCGGCCTACGAAGTAGTCAAAAATAAAATAAAATAAAATAAAATGTATTTTTGGTGGATTTTTTATTTATATATATTTTTTGGATTTTTAATTCATTAAGAAAATAAGGAAAACAAAGAAACAAGCCAATACAACAATTTATTTAATGCATCAAAATTCAACCAAAAATTCAAATAAAAATGTTTTTTGTGTATTTTATGATTTTTATTGTTTTTAATTATTTTTTGGTATTTTTCTGCTTTTTAATTAATTTTCTAAAAATCAAACAATGCAAGAAACTGAAGGTGTTGTCCAGTCAGGAGTAAAAGGCCAATTTAAAATGCAAAAGGGCCTATTTAGCTCCTGGAGGTATTTTTCCTATAAACTAGAAAGTTTAAGGAAAATTTAGGCACTGGAATTATGGTTTTTGGATTTTTAAATTATTTATTATAATTTTATAGTTTTTTAGTGTTTTTCAATTTTTAGGAGTTTTATATGATGAAAAATGACCAAACTTAGTCAGAAAATCAAACACAACAAAAGAAACAGTAGCTAATTTTTTGTAATTTTTAGATGAGTTGTGATATTTTTTGTGATTTTTCAAATTAGACAGTAAAGAAAAGGGTTGTTTTTGAATTTTTAAAAATAGCAAATAAAATAAAAAATGTCTCCAAAAATTCTAGAAAATTTTACAACATGACAGGAGCCATGTGTCCAATTTTCATCGAATTTGGAGTATGTTTGATATTTTATTCAAAAACGAAACCTAGGTACAGTGCACATGGACCTGTACGCAATTATCCAAAGTTACAGGGGGTCCGGTGCAAAATTCCCACGAAATCACGCGCGCGGCGCATGTCTGGGGCACACAGGGACCTATTTGCAAAGAAATAAAGTTTCGGGTCTTAATAATAACAAGTATTAAAAGCCCAGGAAACTTAGTGTAATTTACCCACTAATAAACGCACATGCATAAATAAACCACGCACAGGGGTAGAATTGCAATTATTTAAAAAGTTTCATTCATTCTATAACATCCCATAACTACAGAGCTAAACATGTAAATAACCCAACTAACCACGTGTCGATGCACGTGACATCCTACACACAGGGGCATACATGCAATAAGCAAATAAGATAGGGTCCAAAGTGCAAATGTACCAACGTAAATAAAATGCGAAAAATATTTACAGGACTGAAACAAAAATAACTAAAGCTAAGGGCCTAAGGGATAAATTACCCTTTATTAAGTAGGCCATCGGATGAGCGCCACGTGTGCTGATGGACGGCTAGGAATGGGTGGCGCCCACCAAAGGAAGCCCTCGTCCTGATCGAGCGGCGGTGGTCTCGCCACGTGGAGAATCGGATGGCTCTGGTGCAACGTGGTAAAACCTCTCTGATCGGACGGTCCGGATCCACCCGCCAAGGATTGACGGTGATGGCTACTCCTCGAATGGACGGTGGAGATCAAAGCTGAAGCTGGAGGTGCATCGGACGGCTCTGAAGGAAGGAGGATGAACTGGGCTCCGGTGAACTTCGTCGGGCTCGTGCAGGCGCTGGACTCCTCCTCGAAGGCCTCTGATGATCGGAGAAGGAGAGTGGAGGCCTTCCGCGTCGACTTGCAACCTCCGATGGCTCGACAGAGCTCGGGGGAGCTCAGGCGAGGTCGGCGGAGGTCGCCTGGCTGCACCTGGATGGTCGGGCCCTCCGATGGGCTCGAATGGACCTGCAAGATGGTGCAACACACTCGCGAGTCGAGGGCAAAGTGCCTCGACCCTGTCAGCGGGGGTGGAAGTGGTCTGTGCGGCGGGGCGATCGAGCTCCGGCGAGGGGTAGACGATGGAACTCGAAACCCCAGCTCCTGTGCGAGCTAGGTCGAATGGATGGGTGGAGAAAGTGCATGGGGGAAGGGCGAAGGAGATGGTGCGGTCCGATGATCGAATGGGAGGCCGAGATGGTCGGAATCGATGGTGGTCGGAGACGGTGAGATTTGGGGGTAAATCAAAATCGAAGAAAAGGGGAAAGAATCTAAGCTACCTGGGTGGAGTAATCGACTGGGGATGAGCAGCTGGTGCTCTAGGTCCTTGCCTCATGGGTCGTCGTGGCCCGAGGCTCTGGCGCTACCTCCAGGCGGTGCACGGAGGTGCAAGCTCGCCGAATCGATGGCCTCCTTGCTCCTTCCTCGTTGCAACACCCTCTGGGGCGAGTTGTCACCTTCGCCAAGATGAATGAGGTCACTGGGTGGAGAGCAAATGATCCAAATATAGGGAAATGGGGTGGTGGAGCTCGGCTTATGTATGGTGGGAGGTCCGGGAAGAAGGGCTCAGGTCCGGCTCGATTGAGCACGGATCCCTAGGCAGAAGATTGGGCGAGGTTCCCGGATTGTAGGAGAGTGATTAGGACCCTGGGTTAGGCGAAATGGTGATCGGATCTGGAGGGGATAAATGGGGGAAGTTGGGTCCGTGAAGCAGATCCGTGGGAAGTGGTCCACAGGGGGGAGTTGACCGGGGGGTCAACATTCCCCCGTGGACCAATGAGAAGGGGCCACCTGGAAAAGATTTAGAAATTAAATTAAAAATAGCAAATGGCCGATTTAATTAAAACTCAAAACATGAAGTATTTTTGTTTTAATTTTTTCTATTTTTTGGTGATTTTTAATTAATTTTTCAAAATAAAATAAGGTATTTACACTATATAGCTATATATAGGTATATATACAATATAGGGTTTTGATTTTTTTTATTTTTAATTTGTTATTTTTCTACATTTTTATTCCCATTTCATAATTTATTTATTTATAGTATAAAATTAGGAGTAAAAAGATATTTTTGTTTTATTTTTATTATTTATAAACAAGGGTGAAATAAATAGATATATACATCTATATACATGGTATATGTACAATGTGATTTTTTGTTTTTAATTTTGTGCTTTTTATTTTGTTTTTTTAATGGTTTTTATTTTATTTATTTACAACATAAAAAGTAGAATATTTACAAAATTTTTGGAGATTGATTTTATTTATTTACAAGGCTAAATAAATATAGATGAGTGGACTATATACATGGTGACTCTGTACAAGTGTTCTATTTTTATTTTCTTTTTGATCTTTTCTATTTTTGTTTTGATTTTTATAATAAATATATAAATAATATATACAAGTCATTTTATTCTATTTTTTAGAGGAAAATATTTTTATTTTATTTACAGGTATATTTACACACATGAGCCCCTATCTCCCTCTACTTTGGCTTTTATGCGGTCAGGCCCATGCTGAGCCCTCCCTTGGGTTAGGTTGCTCAATATTTATTCTAAATATCTCCTCTTTTTCTTTTTAATCTTTATTCTTTTATTTTTGCACAAAAACATGCTAATTATTACTTTTTACACCATGCATGCTTTTGGTAATTATTTATATTTACAAATATATACATGCATTTGTAAAGGTTTTTGTAGCTAAAATATAAGAATAAAGAGTGATGAATGAGTATTCATCACCCCCCTATACTTAACTTTGCTAATCCCTTAGCAAACACTTATTTGAAAAAGAAGTGAAAAAGAAGAAAGAAAAAAGAAAAAGAGAAGAATGTACATGGATTAAGGTTGATTATTAAACTTGCCTCCATTAAATTAAGGTATGGAGCTCGATCAGATCTTTGGATTATTAATGTGTCGGAACCTTACTTGGACTTAAGCTTAAAACTCAACAGCCTCTAAGTTCCACTAATCTATAATCAGGACTCCTCAATAATCCAGATCAGAACAAGTCACCAAACACAAACCCTGAAGACCATGAACCTTTCCTTGTCCTGTGAATGTGAGGTATAAGCTCTCCACCTCAGAAATGGCAACTTGACAACCCTCCCCAACAAGGTAACTCTGTGACCTCAATCTGGCCACTCTTTCCTCGAGGAGCAGGGTATTCCCTTCTAAGTTCAAGTTCAACCGGCTCAAGAAGAGGAGGAAGAAGAGAATGGACCATGGCCAGTGTAGCCATGTATCCTTGGGAGCTTGACCAGTGTAGCCAAGTCTCCCTGCTGCAAGCTACATAAGGTGGATCATGAATCTCAAGCTTTGCTTATTGCACTCTATATACATACTCCGGTGGGATTATCATTTTCTATCAGACCCACCACTTTTTTGGAGTTATTTTCTTTTTGCATTTTTTTCAAGTGCATCTGTACAACATATACATGTGCAGCATATATACAAGGAGTTTTTCCTCTTGAGCCAGTAGACTATCCCTCTTTTGAAGCTTTATTACAACCCACACTCCCGTCGTTAGACCTCATGGCAACCAGATCAAGTTGAGACGCACTTCCTTCACTAAAAGAAGGAGGTTCCGCCTAGAAGTACTACCCTCATATGCTACCCCAAGTCAAGAAAGACTGCCTCCTCACCACCTCATCCGTAGAGAGCTCGGTGCTAAGTGTTGTTGTCCAAGTAAAGACATTGCCTATATGAGTCATGTGTTGTTCTTAAGTGCTCTACTTAGGCTCATTGAGATAACATGTAATCATAGCCTAGTGGACTCAAAGAATTAAGTCACCATGGACCTGAAAAGCCTTAAACCTAAGCCCTATAAGGTTCCTTTTATAAATTAGGTAGATTAAGATCTTAATCAAGCTCCATTTCTCAATTTGATTCCAGGCTAGTTTAAACGTCAACTATCATCCAGAAAAACTATATACATATGTACAAAAGATGATATTTACACAAATTTTACAAACATGCAAAATTTTTGAAAAATGTTTTGAAATCATG
The DNA here is from genome assembly GCA_037367405.1 of Ottelia alismoides. Taxonomy (NCBI): domain Eukaryota; kingdom Viridiplantae; phylum Streptophyta; class Magnoliopsida; order Alismatales; family Hydrocharitaceae; genus Ottelia; species Ottelia alismoides. The sequence goes on from JAZKJV010007400.1 coordinate 707,873, forward strand.
AATGGATGATGCATGAAGTGCAAGTTTTGCAAAATATGTACACACATTTACACAAGGTTTTTGCAAACTTTTGATTTTCAAAATATTTTGGAAAAAATTTGTACTATATACATAATTTTGATATGAAAAATATTTACACAAACTTTACACAAAATATTTTTGAAAACATTTTTACAAAAATTATTTATACACTAGCTATTTATGTGCAAATAAAAGAATGTTTATGTACATGAAAAATTTTTAATTTTTGTGATTTTTTAGGGTTTTTAGCCATTTTATTTAATTACACACTCACACAAAGTACGAGTTATGGCTAAAGTATATATGAAATATATACACACCCCCTATACTTAGCTCGAACGATGTCCTCAGAGTCAAGAGCGATGAAGAAGACATAACTCGTGCTTGGTATAGTGAAGTGAAAAGGAAGGCTATATACAAAGACGAATGAATGAATAGAAAGTCAAAAGGATATCGGGTCTTCCCCTATACTTAGTATCAAGTAATCCTAAGTATAGCAGGTTGTACACAAAAGGGAAAAATCGAGTGGAGAATGTACATGATCTACCCCCCTATACTTAGGGTAAAATACCCCTAAGTATAGGCAGCAAAATCAGGGGTAGAAAGAAACAAAAGAAATACCCAAAGGTCTCACATCCCCCCTATACTTAGGGTAAAGTACACCCTAAGTATAGCATAATCAAAGATGACAAACAGGATGAGACTAAAGAATGTGATGATATGGACATCTGGATCTATACAAGTCGGAAGATCAGTGAAAATCAGGCGTGAGATGCATTAGATGTGAGTCAAAGACCATATCTCACGCAAAATGAATAGGGGCAACATCAACGACCCGCGGCTCATGATCTAGAAATGGCTTGAGCCGCTGGCCGTTCACTCGAAAGGTACTCTTAGAAGACAACTCGGATATATCAATGCTACCGTTGTCGTGTACCTTTCTCACCACGTAGGGTCCCTTCCACTTGCTCTGTAGCTTCCCTAGAAATAAACGAAGCCTCGCATCAAACAACCATACTCACTGTCCAGGCTCAAAATGCTTGTGGCTGATGTGAGAATCATGCCACTCCTTCACTCTCTCCTTATAATGTAGGCTGTTTGAGAAGGCGATATCTCTAAGCTCCTCCAAGGCTGCTAACTCTGCCCTCCTCTGGTCTCCTACACCATCCGGATCCATAAGTATCTCAGTGACTGTCCAAAGTGACCTGTGTCTCAGCTCAACAGGAAAATGGCACAGCTTGCCATATACGAGGCGAAAGGGAGATGTGCCCAATGGTGTCTTGAAAGACGTCCTATATGCCCACAAGACCGAGTCCAAAAACTGTGACCAATCCTTTCGGTCAGGGCAGACGACTTTCTGCAATATAGTATTGATCTCCCTATTCGACACCTCGGCTAGACCATTCGTCTGTGGATGGTAAGGTGTAGCAACACGATGGTCTATACCGAACTCGCTAGCAAGGGCCTTTACCTGGTCGTTGATGAAATGAGACCCCCCATCTGAAATCAAAACTCGAGGGACCCCGAACCGCGTGATGATGTGCTTCCTCAAGAATCTGCAAACTGTCCTCGCATCAGCGGCTCGGGCGGGGATAGCCTCAACCCAACGACTAACATAGTCAACGGCCAACAAAATGTACTCAAATCCCTGACTCTTAGGGAATGGACCCATGAAATCGATGCCCCATGCGTCAAAAACCTCACAGAAGTGAATGGGCTGCATCGGCATCATATCACGCTGTCCACAAGTGCCCATCCTCTGACAGTCAGTACACCTCTTCACGAACTCATCAGAGTCCTTGAAGAGGGTAGGCCACCACAAGCTGGATTGGAGCACTTTCTGTGCCGTTCTCCTCCCAGAATGATGTCCTCCTGCCTCAAGCTTGTGGCAGTAAGTGAGGACGCTATGGTGCTCCTCCTGAGGAATGCACCGATGCCAGACGTTATCCCCTCCTTCGTGGTAAAGGATGGGATCCTCCCAGTGGTTGGCCTTCGCAAGGAAGGTCTCAAGCCTCTGCCTGGGCCAATCTTGTGGGACTTTCCCAGCAACGAGAAAGTTCACAATATCAGCATACCACGGGAGTGAGGAAATAGCAAGGATCGCCTCATCTGGGAAGGTCTCACAAATGGGATCAATATGCTCGGACTCCTCAGGCTGCTCTAAACGGGAGAGATGATCCGCCACCACATTCTTGACTCCAGGCTTATCCTTGATCTCTATGTCGAACTCCTGGAGTAGAAGGATCCATCTAGTCAATCTGGCCTTGGCATCCTTCTTTGCCATGAGGTATCGGATGGCGGTGTGATCAGTGTACAAGGTCACTCTAGATCCAATAATGTAAGATCTGAACTTATCTAGGGCGAACACTACGGCTAGCATCTCCTTCTCTGTGACCGTATAATTCCGCTGGGCGGAATCCAATGTGCGGCTAGCGTAGTGGATAGCAAAGGGGACTCCATCCCTCCTCTGTCTCAGCACGGCCCCCACGGCAAAATCGGAGGCATCCGTCATGATCTCGAATGGGAGAGACCAATCAGGTGGCTGGAGAACAGGAGCCTCAATAACACACTGCTTGAGAGTCTCGAAGGACGAAAGACACTTGTCATCGACAAGGAACTCGGTGTCTTTCATCAAGAGGTCAGTCAACGGCCGGGCAATCCTGCTGAAATCATGAATGAATCATCAGTAGAAACCATCGTGCCCCAGGAATGACCGTAACTGCCTCAAATTGGACGACGGTGCGAGTTTTCTAATGACATCTACCTTAGCCGGATCAACCTCCATGCCCCTGTTGGAGATGATGTGGCCAAGCACCGTCCCTTGAGTCACCATGAAGTGACTCTTCTCCCAAGAAAGCACCAAGTGAGCCTCTATACATCGCTGGAGTACTCGGTCTAGGCAGTCAAGATAGGAGTCGAATCCGTCGCCGTAAACCGAGAAATCATCCATGAAGACCTCCAAACACTCCCCTACCATGTCCGAAAAGATTGACAGCATGCATCTCTGGAAAGTCGCAGGGGCATTGCATAGCCCAAATGGCATGCGCCGGAAGGCGTATGTGCCGAAGGGACAGGTAAAGGTGGTCTTCTCCTGGTCCTCAAGAGCGATGGCCACCTGGTAGTAGCCCGAGTACCCATCCAGAAAACAATAATGGCTCTTCCCTGCCAGTCTCTCAATGATCTGGTCAATAAAAGGCAGGGGGAAATGATCCTTCTTGGTGGCCTGGTTGAGTCTCCTGTAGTCAACGCAGACCCGCCAAGAAGTGGGTACTCGTGTAGCAATTTCCTCTCTCGACTCACTGATCACAGTCGTGATGCCCGTCTTCTTGGGCACCACATGCAAGGGGCTGACCCACTTGGAGTCGGAGATGGGATAATAAAATCTGCGCTCCACCATTTCGAGATTTCCTTCATGACAACCTCTCTCAGATTGGGGTTCAGCTGCCGCTGGAACTCATGCGACGGCTTCGCCCCATCCTCGAGATAGATATGGTGGGAGCAATGTGATGGACTAATCCCATGGAGATCTGCTACACTCCATCTGATAGCCTTGCGGTTCTTTTCAAGAACCCCCATCAAATGGGATTCTTGCTCTCCAGTCAGATCAGCGGAGATGATGACTGGGTACATCTCAGGCTCGCCCACAAGGAATCGATACTTCAGCGAAGTAGGGAGCGGCTTCAGCTCTGGACAGCTGGGTGTTGGTGGATCTGGCTTCGAAAGAAGCCGCGTGTATGCTGCCAAATCTGCCTGGGAGAATGAGAACGAACTCTCGCAAACTGGATCTGAAGAAGGCTGCTCAACTGAACTGTCTCTGATCTGCTCGGCATCTACCTCCTCCTCAACTGTAGGCTTTGTGGAACTCAGGTCTGGCATGTAATCCTCGCAATCTGCCCAATCAGACTCTGAATCCAAGGGATCTGCATCACAAAAGGTGACCTCAGCACCACCATCATCACAAGAAACTGTGTCGCGGTCGAGAACCGACTCTACTGCCACTGAAGTATCCTGAACTAGGAATGTGCTCTCCTGGCTCTCCTCTGTTGTCATCTCGGCATCAGCGGTGTCTGAAAATGAGAGGATGGCCTGTGTTGCGGGGTCTGCCCATGCTGCCTCATCGTCTGTGATCACAAAGTCACAGTCCTGGTGGATGTCTAACCCGGTATCTGTCAGCTACTCTGTATCCGACGTAGTCTCTGAGCATGATCTGTCTCTGGCTCTGCTGTCCTCGACCGTCTCTATTTGTACACTTTCGCCCTCGACGCGAAAGTATACCTTCCCGCTATCATGGTCAGTCACCGCCTTGGCGGTGGCCAAGAACGGACGATAGAGAATGATGGGGGTATCGGTCACTGAATCAGGGATCTCCATGTCCAACACTACGAAGTCCACGGGGAATTGCAGGCCCTGAATAGCGACGACAACGTCTCACAACAACCCCTTCGGCCTCTTGACAAATCAATCAGCAAACTGAAGGATTGTCCTGCTCTGTCTAAGAGTGCCCAACTCGAAGCGGTCGAGAAGGGCTGCCGGAAGGAGGTTGATAGACGATCCGCTATCTAGTAGAGTCCGGTCGAACCTCTGCTCTCTAATGTGACATCTGACATACGGGGCTCCTGAATCTGGCCTCTTGGCCAGCAGACGGTTCTGAATCATGAAGCACGTGGCTTTCGTCAGCACATGGATCTCTGAGTGGTGATTCCTCCTCCTCCTCCTGACTGTAGTCCTGTCTCTCAACAAACGCTGAAGAAGGGGGATGTGCTGCAAAGCCTCCTAAAGAGTCAGCTGGATATGGAAACGATCTATCATCTGCTGGCTGAACTCTTCCTGATCTCTCTTTTTTTGATTTCTTTTTTCTTCACCTTCCCCATCTGAAGGGCTCTAGGGAAGGGGATCACTGGGTCCTTCTCAGATGAAGGACTAGGAATAGGTCTAGACGGCTCGACGGCCGGATCTGCACGTACATCAAGCACCACAGTGGGACCAGAATAAACTAAACCTTTTCCTTTATTCACAACATGGTTCCGAGATACATCATGGGAAGGAAAAACAACAGATCTCTCTACATGAACTCTGGTGGCCTCAGTACCACCACTGGCTGGATCAACTGAACGTCTTGCGGCCTCAGTACCGTGCGCTGGCTCGGCATCAAGGGTGGCGTCAGTACCACCTCCTCGAACTGGTGAAATGGCGGCCTCAGCACCGCTTGTGGAATCATCATCCTTGGTGGCAACAATACCACCGTCATCATCTCGAGCGGCCTCAGTACCGCTTTCCTCCTCCTCATCTGGCGCTCTAGGTGTATCCTCCTGGCGTCGCTCAGACGAGGCGCCGCCTGCTGGTGTCCTACCGCTCCTAAGTGTGATAAAATCAGCATCAAAAAGGTCTGAAGACATATCATCAAATGGATCACTAGGAGTGGCATACTCAGTGTAAGCTACCTGCTCAGACTTCCGCTTCAGGCTGTTGGGGTTCGGCTCGATCTGAGCAGGGATAGCGGCCTTCCCTCTCATAATGTCCTGCATCTCCTGGCGGAACTCGTCCATCTCCCGTATGAAAGTAGCCTGCTGGTCCGTGAGGAGGCGGGCTATGTCGTTCAAGGCGGGGCTCTCGTAAGGTGGACCATGAGAGCTCGACTGGTAGCCTCTCTGGTAATGAGGCTGCTGGAACTGGTGTTGTTGCTGGTGAGAGGGGTAAGTGAGTGGATGCTGCTGCTGATGAGGCTGCTGCTCACGCCTCCAAGACTGTCCCTGGTGATAGGGACGAGGAACGTAGGATGACTGCTGCTGCTGTGGTGGTGGGTGCACTGGGGGCTGCTGCTGGTGGTGGTGATCTCTCTGTTGGCTGTACTGGCCTCCCTGACTAGATGGCTGTTGCTGGGGCTGGGCACCTCCGTTCCCCCACCTGAATCTGGGATGGTCTCGTCGGATCCCAGGCTGAGGACGGTCATATTAAATCCCGTTGACATCCATCAACAGCTCTGCATCGTACTGGGGTGGCAGTAGCACTGCCAGAGGCTGATCCGGCTGGTATACCACCATCTGCAAGTCTGGAGATGGTGGTGACTGGTAGGTGGGATGCTGCTGCTGGTACGGCACCGCCTGTACAAGGTGAACCTGTCTAGGCTGTTGGTGTAAGCTGGAGCGCTGGGACGAGCTACTGCTGCCACCGGTATCGCCTCACGACTGAAGACGGGGCTGTGGAGCCGTCTGTGCCTCCTGGAGACACATGAGCTGGGTCTTCATGTCGCTCAGAGTTTGTGCCATCTGCTCCATCTGAGTGATGACCTGGAACTGCTTCTTCTCTATCGGCTCCATCCGATCCAACTTCTCGCTGATAATCCCCATGTCCGCAGCTGACGACTCTGCCTGTGCTGCTGCTACTGCGGACGAACTGGATGGACCGGCATCGACCCGTGCTATCCTCTGGTACTGCACGGGTCCTGGCTGCTGCTGGAGTGTACAACCTGGTCTGGGACATGACCATATAGTTCTCAGCCATCTCCTCGTAGATGGCCCAGACCTGGTCGTGATCCTTGGCGAAGTAAGACCTGCCACAAGAAGCGTTCACCAAGCCCTGGAGCTCTGGTGTCAGCCCGCTGAAAAAACTCTGCACAAGGTTGGGCTTCGAAATATCGTGGTGCGGGCATCGATCAGTCAGCTCTCGGAACCTCTCCCATGCCTCATGGAATTGCTCGTTGGGGAGCATGGAGAAGTTGCTGATAAGGGCTCTCGCTACATTGGTCCGCCCGAGTGGATAGTACTTGTGTAAGTACTCGGTGCGGAGCTGCTCCCAGGTGTAAACAAACTTTCCCAAATGCTTCAGCCAGGTGGCTGCTCTGTCTGCCAAGGAAAAGGGGAAGGCAATCATCCGGATCGTATCCTGGTCCACCTGACGGTCGTGGACAGTACTGCAGATCATAAGGAACTCCTGGAGGTGGAGATGAGGCTCCTCAGTGGCGAGCCCGTGGAAGCGGGGGAGAAGCTGCAAGGTGTTCGGGGGGAACTTGAAGTCCCCCACGATCGGTGGAAGTACGACCCAGTGATGCATCAACGTCGATCCGGGGTTGTGTAACTCCCGCATCGGTCTCGGTGATCCTCCTGCCGCGGCTGCAGCGGCTGCTGCGGCAGCTGCATCTGCATCGTCCGGGATCCTCGGCCCGTCTCTCCTGTGCTCTCCCTCTGCTCTCTCTGCTCTCATCTGCTCCATCTCCCTCCTCATATCAAGCATGAATGCTCCCTGATCCCTCAACTGCTGCTGAACTGTCTCGAGGGAGGCGATCAGGGTGGAGTTGATCGCACCCTGGTCCAACACGAAGTGCTCAGGCTGTGAACCTCTGGTGCGATCCTCAGAACTGTCGGCCATGGTGTCTGCAAAACCAAATGATCCGAACTCAGGTGCCGATAAATCTGATAATCTCTCCTCTGGCACTGGTCTCTCGGAACCGAAAGAAAGGGGGTCGAGGGGGAACAGGGCGGAATCATACTCGGGCTCGGAGAGCTGGTCTCGGCTCTCGTGGGCCAACCTAGATGATCGGGTAGACGTGCCCGAAAGCGGTGCAGCCAGAGGCTGCCTAAGAGATCGTCTACCCATCATCGTGATCTGGCGAGTAAGGCGGATGGGATCTAGAGAAACTATGATCAGAATACAAACCCCCTCTGTTCACCAACGCAACACGAGCTGAAGACCGTAAAGGCTCGGTCAAGTTATCTTGTCTATTTTATTATGGTGAACAATCAATCTATCAGAGCGATTACGTGGCCTGCTGGGATACCCGATGCTACCCCAACCGACTGGCCCGCACGGAAGAGTCAGTAATCAGTCGGGAATAGCACCGGAGGGCTCTACCTAGTGTACGGGTCACTCTCTCGCACAATCAAACCAACCAATGAGGGGTTGCTCTCCCCAAGATAAATTTTTAGATCAGGTGTCTTTTAGGGTCAATAGTTTTAGCAGTCCCAATTTTATTGTTTTTCTTTTTAATATTTTTCAATAAAACAAAAGGCCTAATGAATTTTTCGGTTCTCCTGATTATTTAGTCAAAAACAGGTGGAGAAGACGAAAAGCCGATGCGCGATGAAATCAATGGATGCATGCAGAGATAGAAATGCGTACCTGTCTCCAGCACTCTACATGCAAAGTGATCCGCGCAGAAATGTAAAGACTGAAAGAAACTACCTATATGGTGCAGCGGTGAAAACCGAGTCCTAAACAGGCAATTCTACTCGAAGAACCGTCTAACTGGTCACCGATCCTTTAAGCCAAAGGTTCGGTCTCGGTCTACCCCTCCTCCTCCCGACACATCAGGTCAGGAGCAGTGCTTGGCAGGGCAGTCTACGGCAAGTAGGCTACGAAGGGAGTGAGTCAGTTATTTTTATTAATGAATTATTACTAGGTCCAATTATCACTCTATAGGAATATGCAATCAATTAGGTTGGGGATCCTACTAATTACGGTACAGTCAAGCAGAAAATCCTAAATCTAGGGGCTCGAGAAAAACCGCGTAAAACCGTAAAAGGCAGCGAAGAAAATAAAAACCGCGAAAAGCCGCGAAAAATCCTAAGGGTCCCCCGAGCACACCAGTGCTCGGCGAAACAGACCCGCTAATCAAGCCAAGTCCACAGTCTGAGTCTGTCCCTGTATTATTACAATAATCAAATTAAATAAAAATAAAGTCTAAACTACTCCTCGCCCGCTCGTCTACTCTCTCACGCTCTCCTGCGGCTCCGTACAGAAGGGAGCCGCCTCCAAGTCCCGTTGTTGCGCCGGCTTCTCGAAAGCTGCTGCCTCGGTCCTCGGGCCCTCGCAAGAAAGAAGACAAGTGTCAAACAAAGATAAAATAATCAAATATAAACAGAAAATAAAACAGGTGTATATGTGCAGAAATGGCAAAAGAAATAAACAAGCAGAATCAGTAAAACACAAAAAGAAAAGAAAATAAAATAGAAGAAATAAAACAAAAATAAAAGACAAACAAAAAGCCGCGAAAAGCCGCGGACTCAGAAAGAGCCGCGGAAAGCCGCGAAAAAGAAAATAAAAGAAAAAGAAAATGAAAAATAAAAACTACTAAGCCGTGCTCCCCGGCAACGGCGCCATTCTGATGACGTTGCCTGATCACTCGGGTAAGAGGTAATCGATGGTCGTTGCGACCCAAATAATCAGGCGTGGTCGATCGAGAAGAAGAGACCACCAAATCCGATAAAAATCAATCAAACACACGAAGCGGTCCTGCTATTATATTAACCTGGTATAGCGACCAGGGTCGAACACAAGGAGCATGTGATGGCCTTGCGGCCTACAAAGTAGTCAAAAATAAAATAAAATAAAATAAAATGTATTTTTTGGTGGATTTTTAATTTATATATATTTTTTTGATTTTTAATTCATTAAGAAAATAAGGAAAACAAAGAAACAAGCCAATACAACAATTTATTTAATGCATTAAAATTCAACCAAAAATTCAAATAAAAATGTTTTTTGTGTATTTTATGATTTTACTGTTTTTAGTTAATTTTTGGTATTTTCTGATTTTTATTTAATTTTCTAAAAATCAAACAATGCAAGAAAGAAAAAGGTGTTGTCAGTCAGGAGTAAAAGGCCAATTTAAAAGGCAAAAGGGCCTATTTAGCTCTTGAAGGTATTTTTCCTATAAACTAGAAAGTTTAAGGAAACTTTAGGCACTGGAATTATGGTTTTTGGATTTTTAAATTATTTATTATAATTTTTATAGTGTTTTTAGTGTTTTTTTTCAATTTTTAGAAGTTTTATATGATGAAAAATGACCAAACTTGGTCAGAAACTCAAACACAACAAAAGAAACAATAGCTAATGTTTTGTAATTTTTAGATGAGTTGTGATATTTTTTTTGTGATTTTTCAAATTAGACAGTAAAGAAAAGGGCTGTTTTTGAATTTTTAAAAATAGCAAATAAAAGCAAAAATGTCTCCAAAAATTCTAGAAACTTTTACAACATGGCAGGAGCCATATGTCCAATTTTCATAGAATTTGGAGTATGTTTGATATTTTATTAAAAAATGAAACCTAGGTACAGTGCACATGGACCTGTACGCAATTATCCAAAGTTCCAGGGGGTCCGGTGCAAAATTCCCACGAAATCACGTACGCAGCGCTTGTCTGGGGCACACAGGGACCTATTTGCAAAGAAATAAAAGTTTTGGGGCTTAATAATAACAAGTATTAAAAGCCCAGGAAACTTAGTGTAATTTACCCATTAATAAACGCACATACATAAATAAACCACGCACAGGGGTAGAATTGCAATTATTTAAAAAGTTTCATTCATTCCATAACATCCCAGAACTACAGAGCTAAACATGTAAATAACCCAACTAACCACGTATCGATGCGCGCTGACATCCTACACACAGGGGCATACATGCAATAAGCAAATAAGATAGGGTCCAAAGTGCAAATGTACCAACGTAAATAAAATGCGAAAAATATTTGCAGGACTGAAATGAAAATAACTAATGCTAAGGGCCTAAGGGATAAATTACTCTTTATTAAGTAGGCCGTCGGATGAGCGCCACGTGTGTTGATGGACGGCTGGGAATGGGTGGCGCCCAACAAAGGAAGCCCTCGTCCTGATCGAGCGGCGGTGGTCTCGCCACGTGGAGAATCAGATGGCTCTGGTGCAACGTGGTAAAACCTCTCTGATCGGACGGTCCGGATCCACCAGCCAAGGATCGACGGTGATGGTTGCTCCTCGAATGGACGGTGGAGATCAAAGCTGGAGCTGGAGGTGCATCGGACGGCTCTGAAGGATGGAGGATGAACTGGGCTCCGGCGAACTTCGCCGGGCTCGTGCAGGCGCTGGACTCCTCCTCGAAGGCCTCTGATGATCGGAGAAGGAGCGTGGAGGCCTTCCGCGTCGACTGGCAGCCTCCGATGGCTCGACAGAGCTCGGGGGAGCTCAGGCGAGGTCGGCGGAGGTCGCCTGGCTGTACCTGGATGGTCGGGCCCTCCGATGGGCTCGAATGGGACCTACAAGATGGTGCAACACACTCGCGGGTCCGAGGGCAAAGTGCCTCGACCCTATCAGTGGGGGTGGAAGTGGTCTGTGCGGCGGGGCGGTCGAGCTCCGGTGAGGGGTAGACGATGGAACTCGAAACCCCAGCTTCTGTGCGAGCTGGGTCGAATGGATGGGCGGAGAAAGTGCGTGGGGGAAGGGCGAAGGAGATGGTGCGGTCCGATGATCGAATGGGAGGCGGAGATGGTCGGAATCGATGGTGGTCGGAGACGGCGAGATTTGGGGGTAAATAAAAATCGAAGAAAAGGGGAAAGAATCTAAGCTACCTGGGTGGAGGAATCGACTGGGGATGAGCAGCTGGTGCTCTAGGTCCTTGCCTCACGGGTCGTCGTGGCCCGAGGCTCTGGCGCTACCTCCAGGCGGCGCACGGCGGCGCAAGCTCGCCGGATCGATGGCCTCCTTGCTCCCTCCTCACTGCAACACCCTCTGGGGTGAGCTGTCTCCTTCGCCAAGACGATGGAGGTCACTGGGTGGAGAGCAAATGATCCAAAGATAGGGAAATGGGGTGGCGGAGCTCGGCTTATGTATGGTGGGAGGTCCGGGAAGAAGGGCTCGGGTCAGGCTCGATTGAGCACGGATCCCTAGGCAGAATATTGGGCGAGGTTCCCAGATTGTAGGAGAGTGATTAGGACCCTGGGTTAGGCGAAATGGTGATCGGATCTGGAGGGGATAAATGGGGGAAGTTGGGTCCGCGAAGCAGATCCGTGGGAAGGGGTCCACAGGGGGAGTTGATCGGGGGGTCAACATTCCCCCGTGGACCAATGAGAAGGGGCCACCTGGAAAAGATTTAGAAATTAATTTAAAAAAGCAAATGGCCGATTTAATTAAACTCAAAACATGAAATATTTTTGTTTTAATTTTTTCTATTTTTTTGGTGATTTTTAATTATTTTTTCAAAATAAAATAAGGTATTTACACTATATAGCTATATATAGGTATATATACAATATAGGGTTTTGATTTTTTTATTTTTAATTTGTTATTTTTTTACATTTTTATTCCCATTTCATAATTTATTTATTTATAGTATAAATTAGGAGTAAAAAGATATTTTTGTTTTATTTTTATTATTTATAAACAAGGGTGAAAATAAATAGATATATACATCTATATACATGTATATGTACAATGTGATTTTTGGTTTTTAGTTTTGTGCTTTTTATTTGTTTTTGTTTTAATGGGTTTTTATTTTATTTATTTACAACATAAAAAATTAGAATATTTACAAAATTTTTGGAGATTGATTTTATTTATTTATAAGGCTAAATAAATATAGATGAGTGGACTATATACATGGTGACTCTGTACAAGTGTTCTATTTTTATTTTCTTTTTGATCTTTTCTATTTTTGTTTTGATTTTTATAATAAATATATAAACATATATACAGGTCATTTGATTCTATTTTTTAGAGGAAAATATTTTTATTTTATTTACAGGTATATTTACACACGTGAGCCCCTATCTCCCTCTACTTTGGCTTTTATGCGGTCAGGCCCATGCTGAGCCCTCCCTTGGATTAGATTGCTCAATATTTATTCTAAATATTTCCTCTTTTTCTTTTTAATCTTTATTCTTTTATTTTTGCACAAAAACATGCTAATTATTACTTTTTACACCATGCATGCTTTTGGTAATTATTTATATTTACGAAATATATACATGCATTTGCAAAGGTTTTTGTAGC